>OW119933.1:39535394-40735394 GCA_933210815.1 Meta bourneti | reverse complement strand
GCTCAAAATATGAATATAATGAAAATCTTAAAGAATAATTTTTTAAAATTTATGTTAATTCCAAGTTATACTAAAATGAAGTAATTTCAACGAAAAAACATGATATGGGCAAGTAATATAGAAAATATCATGGGTTTTCAGAATCAAAACATAAAATACATTTAAATGTTTGTAAATTTAAATATTACTTACAAACACTTTGCAAAAATATTGTCCTCGTCACTTTCTTTTAGTTGTGTTTCACATGTTCTTGTGTCATGAGCAGAACGATGTTTTCTGAGCCAGGTTTTGACATATGGTTCTACATTCCAATCTCTCAGGTCGGGTCCGTGGAGTTTTACAAACATAAGTGATGAAACGTGTGCCGTTGTTAATCTTGCTCTTGTTGGAGATATGAGGTTTATCTGGCTGAAACCCCTCTCACGTTCAGATGAATTCAGAACTACAAGGAATAAGTTTTGTGCAATTGAGCAAATTGTTTAAGTCTTTTGGAACACGTGAGCTGTCCAAGTAATCGCGATATGCATTTTTTGTCTTGGAGACGTTAAGTTTGAATCTCCGGTAGACTTTTAATTTCACACTCCAAAACCAGGGGTTTTCCCGAAGGCCACTGATCCCTTTCAAGCACTTTTAGTTCATCCATCAGTGAGTTATACTCCTGTTTTTCTTTGGTGTCCACTGTCGTAGATTTCTTTTCGTTGCTTGAAATTGTGGTTAACAGCCTCCTTTTTAAATGGTTAATTACACTTGTCAACAGTTGTTGCTGGTTAATTACTGATGTCTTACTGTTTTCAATTAGCGCAACTCTGCAAAATTACCCTCTTTAATAGCAATTTCAGTTTCAAGACACTTAGTTCCGGGTTTTTCTTAAGATTTTCTATGAATCTGATACTTCGGATTAATTTGTCAGCATAAAAAAACTGTCATGTTTCTGCTCTGCAAGCTTTCTGAGAGCACTGAAAGTTCTGCTAAAATATCATACATAATGGCCAAGTCCTTTAAAAATTGAGGGGATGAGAACCGCTTAATTAATCCACTGTACATAGCTCGATTAGTCTAAGTTCTACTTGTATCATGTTCAGATGAGGTAAAATGGTTAAATAAAATGAGTTGTATCCATACCAAACTGCCGAAGCAGTTCTGAATGAGCTAGCGACCCATCTTATGCTTAGTATTCTTCCAATTTTATTCATTTGTTGGTCTAACTCCAAAGAACACACTGCCAGTTCACGTTAGTTCTTAAGTGATTTACTGTAGAGAGTGTATAACTTATCCATAAATATCTGAAAATGGTTCACACCACCTACCTCGTCAACTGCGTCACTTAATGCTAGCTCCAACCTGTAATTCATACAGTGCCACACAATAACGTTCGGATATTTATTAGTGAGTCTTTGCAACCCGGATTTTTTCCCAACATTACATTTGTACCATCACTTGCAAATGAAACTAAATGCTCTTTTAAGTAATCATCGTGAAAAACCTACCTGTCTAAGCAATTTAACAAAAGTTCAAACACTCAGAATTTTGATCGGGTTCTTTGAAAGTTCTTTGCTCGCTTCACACTTTAGATACACAATCAAAGTAGATTTGGCCCCTAAAGTTGTGGATTCGTCGATGACAGAAATGTTCCCCGAAATATCCAAAACCTGTTGTATTATTTTATTCTTCATTTCTTTGGAAATATGATCAATAATTTCTACAGCACTGTATCTGGAATGTAGCCCGACATCAATGTCTATACCATTTAATTTTTGCAATTCCAAAAGTCCAAAATGGTCAGAATAAGGTCTAACTTTTAGCGATAGAGTACTACGCGATCCTAAATATTGATTTTGTTGAGGCCAGATGGGATGGGGCATTCATTGAATCACATTTTTTCAACAGTTTGTAGTTTTGCTTAAGAAATTATTTTTTCTGCAGTTAAGTGAGCAATAGACTGTTTATGCTCAAAAAAATTTTTTCGAAGAGAAGTGAGCTGGAAGGGCCTTGACGATCCATAAAATGTAACACTGTATGAAAGCCACTCTTGAAATAGCAATTCGCTCTTTTTTAAAAACGCCTAGATGGGAAACGTCACTACATATTTTGCAACCAAGCTTCCCATTTTTACAGTCCATCCATGTAAAAGTTGATTTTTTGATTCCACATTTCTTCAGTCCACACAGAAGGCCATTGTGTCTGGGAAACCCTTTCTAAGGAACACGAATTTGAACTAGGTAAACACTCTAAACCACTATTTAAAACCTCCATAATCGTGATTTTTTACGTTTCCGTCGTCTTTCAAACCTGGGAATGAACAGTTTTTGGTAGTCTTAGTTTCACTTACTTGAGCTATCAGTTTTCCATGATTGTCATCTTTTGTAGCTGGAATTGTCGCACTTGAAAAGGACAAAGTTTCTTGCCTTTTATTAGATTCCATTACTTTGTAAAGAACCACAAACAGGACAGTTTAATAAAATAAATTACTTGAATATTAAAACGAAAACGCATTAAAAATCCTTTGAAGTAAACGGCATAAAAAACTAGCTAAGAGATGCTAGGAACTACGTCTAAATTCTCATGGCCTTGATAGGATTCCGCGCTCGAAACTATTTCCTTCACCCCTTCCTGCTACCGCCCTTCAGTAGCTTATTACTTTTATTAATTTGAAATACCAATCATATTTTCGAGGGTAAGAATAAGACGAAGATCGCGCTGTTTTAAGGAGGTATTTTACAATTTTTTCTTATATATTTCTCGTAAAAAAAGCGGGTTGGCAGTCCCCACTGTACCGTAAGGTTTGGTTCGTGAATACTTTTGGGCGGAATACCTGGTAAGTGGGTCGCTGGTGAAATGAAGACGGCGGGTATTCGTTTGACATTTATTTATTTAACCAGTTTTGGTGGATACATAACAGTGGTGTTAGAGTGTGGGCAATGCTTAGTATTCTATGGCGACCTTATGGATGATGGGTTTGTGATAGCTAAAGTACGAGACAAACGACATGGTGTCGATGCTGATGTTCTTGGCAAAGGTAAGGTCAATGGTGGTGTGTCCAGGCGTGGTGGCAGCTCGTTAGATGGTCCAGTGACGTCGCCGCATACGCCGCCTGCTCCTTGCGTCTTCGGTGAGCTCTAAATCTCTCCGCACTTGTCATAGGTTTAGATTTCTTGGTATCCTTTTGTTCATCTTGAACTGCTCTTTTATTTACGTTTCCTATGCCGCAAGTGAAATTTAGTGTGATATTTTGGCTTCATAGTGAAATCTTCGACAAATCGTCACTTTTTACTGCACACAATTTTCACACAACTGCTTTAAACTGTCAACTAGTCAATTGGAATTGTACACTCGTCGTTCTCTTCAATTTAAGCACGCACTCGCCACGACCCGTCGGTTAGAACTGAAGTTACAGCAGTTCAACAGGTCAGCGTTTGCCCGAAATGTGACTCATTTCACCCATCACGCGGTACAAAGAGGGAAGTGGATTAGTGGTCGACGCGGCCCACCTTCCTCTACACGATGGTAGGTCATTTAGCCCCATAGGCTGATTCCCACTGGAGTTATGGGGCTTTGAGATATCAACAATTTTCGTGACGCGCAAGTTTCTGCCGATGACCTCCGTACCGATTTTAAAGACGTATTCACGTCAAAAATAAGATTGCATTGAACATGGGTTATAAGATTTCTTTGTACAAGTGTCATAATATTGCATTTCAATGGTTATAAGATTACATGAAAAGAAGTATTTAAGTTTAAGCTTTGTATTATAAAAACAGTGAGCACGAAAGCATTCACATCACACGTATAATAGTGGAAACAACTTTTTGGACAATGGAGAAAATGGTGCCCAAAATTAAGGGCATTTCAAAAATGCCAAAAACATCTTAATGAATTTTAAATATTCGAAAATTTGAAATATTAAAAATTTTGAAATGTTGAAAATTTTGAAAGGTTCCAAAATTTGAAATATTGCGAAATTCCTCATTATTACAAATTTGCGTTTGATATAGTGAACTTGTGTTCGTTTGATAGTACCATTCCATGAACATTTGTTGGAGTAACGGCGCGCAGCTAGATATGGAGATTTGGAACTCTTCAAATCATTTTTATACCATTTACAAAAGTGTCCAAACTTGTTTCCAAGGAAGTTGGACGAAACAGTATAAACGCGTTTCAAATATATTTTATTAATTAGAGGAATTTGACCTTTTCTCGGGCCGCGGTAGCCCAGTCGGAAGAACAACGGATTAGCAACCGGAGGGATGCAAGTTCGAAACTCGGTCCAGCCAATGACCGTCGTGTACACGGGAGCTGGTGCACGTTAAATCTGTCGTGGCCTCAAATGTCCTCACTTTGGCGTGTTGTGGACGTTTGGAGAGTGGTGTTCTCGTCATCTGACCGTGGTTCAAAATCACATGGTGTTGTCCTTGGATTGATCTCAGGCAGTCGCCAATTGCCCGTTGCGTTGCTCCAGTGTGACGTTAATTAACTACCTACCTTGAATTTTTCTCTTCATCCAGCACATTTATAGCATCGTGTTCATATCTTAAATAGCTTTATTTACTTATGTATCTTGTGATGTGGAAGTTTGGTGAGTGGGGTGCCAGCTTAGGTGTTGACCTCGGTCACCTGGCCGTGGTTCAAAATTACGAGGCGCTGTTCTCAGATCTCTCCCTTTGGGATTGATGCCAGACCGTCGCCAAAGGCCCATCGTGTTACTCCAGTGTGAGGTCAATTGAACTACCTACGTACTTGTGTATCAGCTGGATTACCAATGTAACCCTTTCCAGATTTATATAGCAACTAGAGGGTTGCCAGCTCGAATCCAACCAAAGACCGTCGCGTATGCGGGGGCTGGTGCACGTTAAATCTGTCGTGGCCTCAAATATCCTCACATTGGCGAGGTGTGTAAATTTGGAGAGAGTGGTGTGAGCTCAGGTGTGACCTCGTCATCTGTTATCATGGTTGAAAATTACTTGGTCTTGTCCTCGGACTTTCCCTTCGGGTTTGATCCTGAACCGCCGCCAATAGCCCGTTGTGTTGCTCCAGTGCAGCGTTAATGAAATACCTACCTACAAATTTTTGAAGTGTTTACGAAATTATGTGACATTCGGTATATAAAGTTTAGTCCAAAGCTATTATATTGTGTGGAAGTTATTTAAAACGGGGTTGAAAAGTTAATTAGCACAAATTGATAGTTCCCATGCGTATTAATTTTCCATTGTCAATAATTTAATTTGGAGAGAGTAGTTCGTACACATATCAATCAAATTGACTCCGTATGGTAAGTGTTATCTACTCCAAAGGATTTTTGTACAATTGAAAAGCAAAAATAAATTTTGTACATCGCCTAAAAAACATTAAGCAACGCCATAAACCAAAACTTCAAATAATGAATTTCTTATTTGCATTTAGATATGCACAACCAGATTGCAAGGATTATCCCCAATTTTTTTAGTAATAAATTAAAACCAGACGCGCAGCGATCATTTCGAAATCGGAAGCGTCAAAAAATCTATCGGGAAAAAAACGCGTTTTTGTAGTAGACTTACTATACGTACCTAGTATATCTTTGAAAATGTATGTGTAACTCCGTCAAACATGATTACCGTGGTTCAAAATTACGTGGTGTTATCCTTGGATTCTTTCGCTTAGTATTGATACCGGACCGTCGCCAATCGCCCATTGTGTTGCCCCAGTGTGACGTTAATTAAAATACCTACCTACCGTCAAAACTGATTGTAATTGAAAACTTTTTGCTATGTACAGCGTTTGATATCAATTAATTTTAACGCTAAAATTAAAAAATAAATTTTTCGACCGATTTTGGTGATTTTGGAAGTCCACTGTCTCCTTAAATGTCAGGTTCGATTCCTATATAGGTTTATCTCATCTGTGCCAGTGAAACTTTCCTCCATTTATGTTGTTTGGAGCAGCTTGGCTAAATTTGGCACTTCCGCCATAAAATCCAACCAACCTGCTGCTTAAATATAGAGACTTCAACTCCTAAGGCCAGTGGCACCTTAGAGGAGAGATCTTTATCTCTGCTCTATGAGTGGCACCAACTTGGGGAAATTATTGGGGTGGGAGAAGCAAGTCCTGGGGCCCGAACCCCTTGGACCACCCTAATAACTTAATGGATGGGACCGGGCACACTCAAACTATAGGGGGAAATATTTCAAATAGACCTGGGTAACCAAATAAATTGCTTAGGCAGAACCTGCACATCAGATGCGCCATTACTAGGGGATTGAGTTATGGGTATACATGTAATATGGGTAACCAAATATGCAGGGTGGCTCGACTACATTCATTAGGTCGTTTGACCGCTCTCAGGAGACGCCGAAACTATCACTGTGAGGATTTACCGGTTTAGTAGTCCCCCTTGGGAATTTATCAGTTTCCTAATCGCAGAGTCACTGTTAGGTTTCCTTTACGATCACCTGGTGGTCATGGAAACTGTTTATGACATTGCTATAAAATCCCGGCAGCCCAGATCAATAATTTTGCAAATGTTCACTCTGCACTTCCTGTGTTTTAGTGTTAGGTTCCTCTAGGTAGACCTCGTAGACCTAGACCTAAATAGACCTATAGGTAACCAAATAAGTTGCTTCGGTAGAACCTGCACATCAGATGCGCCAATACTAGGGGATTGAGTTATGGGTATACATGTAATATGGGTAACCAAATATGCAGGGTGGCTCGACTACATTCATTAGGTCGTTTGACCGCTCTCAGGAGACGCCGAAACTATCACTGTGAGGATTTACCGGTTTAGTAGTCCCCCTTGGGAATTTATCAGTTTCCTAATCGCAGAGTCACTGTTAGGTTTCCTTTACGATCATCTGGTGGTCATGGAAACTGTTTATGACATTGCTATAAAATCCCGGCCGCCCAGATCAATAATTTTGCAAATGTTCACTCTGCACTTCCTGTGTTTTAGTGTTAGGTTCCTCTGGGTAGACCTCGTAGACCTAGACCTAAATAGACCTATAGGTAACCAAATAAGTTGCTTCGGTAGAACCTGCACATCAGATGCGCCAATACTAGGGGATTGAGTTATGGGTATACATGTAATATGGGTAATCAAATATCCAGGGTGGCTCGACTACATTCATTAGGTCGTTTGACCGCTCTCAGGAGACGCCGAAACTATCATTGTGAGGATTTACCGGTTTAGTAGTCTCCCTTGGGAATTTATCAGTTTCCTAATCGCAGAGTTACTGTTAGGTTTCCTTTACGGTCACCTGGTGGTCATATGGAAACTGTTTATGTCGTTGCTATAAAATCCCGGCCGCCCAGATCAATAATTTTGCAAATGTTCACTCTGCACTTCCTGTATTTTAGTGTTAGGTTCAGCCAACCTGGTGTGGGTCTTGGTAGTGAGCAACGCAGGTGGAATGAGCTTGTGAGGGGACGTTCTAAGGAATAATCATTGGAGTCCCCTCTATCCCACAGGAGCATTGGTTGGTCTGTAATTACCCGAATCTGGCGATAGCTGGGAATGGCTGTTACAAACTGTAAAAGACGTCTATCTTTGCTTCGGGTATCCATGGAAACGTTTGGGAAGAGACCGTATGTTAAGCGGCCTGTGTCATCTATGTTCCATTCTACCTGCCACAGTTGAAGAATGTGGTCTCTAGTGAGCTCTTGAAGTGTGAGACTGGAAGAGCTATTTGATTGGCTTCTGGAGCATCTTCGTTTGCTGCCGCTTCCTTGGCAAGACTCAGTTTTTTCGTTCCCCTCTCTCAGGAGACAGGGGTACCAAGTCTTAAGGACCCCAATATTTTGATGATTGGGCCGAACCCATCTCCTAAACGAGAGGTTTATGTTACAAATATATCGATAATATTGGTAATAACAAAACTTCTGTTGGTAATATTACTAAGAAACAATGACTTAGCGAGACTTCATTTTGATTTAGAAAAGCTAAAAAATTCACCTTGAAAATTTTGACTCGGTGTGTTTTGCCGATGATGTATTACATCTATTAGTGATCTCACTTAAGTCTCAGGACTTTTTATACCGGTGTTCTTTTCTGTTACTGATTAGTGTTTGCTACCTTAAAGTTAAAAGTGTAATACAGACAAACCTCTTTAAGACGAACTCGCTTAATACGAATTACTGATAATACAAACGAAATTCTAATCAAAATGTACATTCAAATAATGTTAACATTTGTTTAAGAATTTGGGTTACACTAATCGCCGATTAAGATGGACATATTTTCGATACTTAAGGGCAAACGGATTCTTTTCAATCGCATTATCAGAAACATTGACTCCTAAATTATAGGTAGATAGGTATTTTAATTAACGTCACACTGGAGCAACACAACGGGCTATTAGTGACGTTCCGGGATCAATCCCAAAGGGTTCCTAAATTATAGATTAATTTATGGAGGAGTGAAGAAAGAATAAATGGAGGGAGATTCCGAAGACGAAAGGAATAAGCGTGCCTTCTTCAAAAGAAGCTACTGTGGTTTAGAAATTGTTCCTCGCTTTTTGTTAGGCAGTGAAAATTCATGTCATGAATTAAACAGCGTTGACCGCATAAAATATTTTCTTGAAGAATGTCTCGAAAAAACAAAATACAAAAATCGATAACAGACCTATTTCAAGACAAAAATTGCGTAATCAGGAAATATGCAATATCATTGTATTCTGTGTAATCAAAAATTATCTGTAATGAAAAATTATCTTTGTAATTACGATTATCTGTGTAATTAATATTATCTGTGTAATTAATATTATCTGTGTAATTAAGAATTATCTGAATAATCTTTGATGAAGAATATCATTTATCTGTGAATCAAGAATTGTGCAATAAATAATTTAAATGTATTAATATTTTATTTTATTTTTTAAATAATGCTTTTTCTGAATTCGGATAACAAACTACGGTTAATACGAATTTCTTTTACGATCTCGTGAAATTCGTCTTAACGAGGTTTGACTGCATTACCTTTATTAGTGATTTTGTATATTATCATAGGACTAAACTCTACAACAGTGAGCATTGAAGACATAAGTGATTGATTGACCTCAATTTAGTCCCAGGACTTTTTATGCAGGTGTCGTTTCTGTAACTGATTAGTGTTTACTACCTAAAAGCTAAAAAAGTAATCCGTTATAAATGAGGCAATTCATAGAACCATCTCATTTGCATACACATATGCATATCGATGTCAATAAAGTGCGACCTCCTAAACCCAAATATTTATATATTATGCGGGCCCAATGGACTCATTGTTAGGCCCGGATGATGTGGACTCCTCCTCTTTGTTAGTACTTCGTAGACAATACCCGTATAGAAAGAATTCCATTTACAATCTCCTGATTCCAGAAATGTAGAATTTTTTTAGATTATTTTTCGATCATTTTTGATACTTTTAGGGCATCTTTTTGGTTACTTTTTTATATTTTTATTTTTGACATATTTGGTCATTTTTCGCTAGTCGTTCCTGGTTTGGATGAAATTTTTGTTGGAACACTTCTGAGATTTTCCGGACAACACACGGAGGAACGGTCATCCGGGCTAGAAGGAAGAAAAAGGGAGAACTGTAAGGGGGAAAAGGGGGATTCGACCAGCGGATGCAGAGGAGGACGGACGTGCGAGGGTCTTTCGCTGTTATTGTGCAAGATTTAAGCTGTAAATATACATATTAACGGAATGTAGACAAAGTCATTTAATCAAGGACCTATGAAGAAGTGTCACTCTCTGGTAACGTCTATGTACATGGTAAAGAACCACAAACCAACGCGTTCAAAAGGCGGGTTTTACAACTTCCAAGTCGCGATCTTGGAAATGCAGTTTCGTTTTACGGAAACCACATTAAAAATGACATTTGTGCAGCAGGCTTCTCGTACCCAAACAATCAGTGATCTACCCTTAAGGGGGTCCGGGACTCAAAATTCTAAAATCTTCAATTTTAAAGTTTTTGTTCTGAAATTTTTTCTATAGATATACATTGTATTTTGCAATTATAATAACTATTTTATATTTTCAAAATTTCAAAATTTTTTTTATTAAAATTAAAAAATTATAAAATTTTGACGTTGGGCAAAATTGATATATCTTAAAATATTTTATAACAAATCACTTCATTTTTGCACTAATTGACTCTTAAAAGTTCATACTTTAAACTGTCTTCGTGATTTTTGGTTAAAACAGTTAGAAAAAATTTAAAAAAATATTTTGTTCAAAAACTACATAAAACACATAGTATACAAAGTTCGAAAAATTATAGAAAAAATAATAATATATATATACACAATTGCTGAAGACAAATTAAAGAAATATATTTGAAAAGTAATTGCAGAAAATTTCATTCATTTATGACAAGTAGTTTTTAAGTTATAACCCTTTTTCACTATCGAAATCCCATAAGGAGAAAAAGAGACGTTTTAATTATTATAATATTCAAGTTATTAAAAAGCACTTTTGCATACTTTATGTTTGTTTAAAATCCTCCTGGATAGTATTGTGTATTACTTCTAAGTTTTACTGCTTCATTTAATTTAATTTTAGCAAGTTGGACCTTTTTCCTATAGCTTTTAAAAGTATTTGTGGACTTCATCGTCGCTTTCCTGAACAGCCTACAGTCCTTTATGGAAAGCGTTATTGAAGTATATTGATAGTACAGAAAATTCGAAAACGTGCAAATTCAACAATAAAAACAGTGAGAATATTATGATTATCAATTCAGATCACTTCAAAATTGTTTGTAGCGTAGTTTATTTGAGTTAGAAAAAATAGAACTGAAACAGTAGAAAGTAGACTCCAAAACAGTTTGATTACATTATCTGATGGGTGAGGCTCGTTTGATTTGCAGCTGTCCTGTTATAAAAAGCCGAATATTTCCGGTTCTACTGATGGTAGAAAAAAAAATGTAGGTGTTATTTTATTCAGAAATATCTATATTATTTTTTAAGATAATAAAATTTTTTGTTTACTTTTTTCATATTTTGAGTCCCAGACCCCCCCTTAAGCGCAAAAAATAATTTATGCGATTTTTTGTTGACACCGGAGAGGTTTTTTTACGCAGTGCGAAGTTAATTCAACTACCCCTGTGTGTGGTCACGGTAACGTCCTCTGAATTGTTTCGGTTAGAGCTGCCCAGGTTAGTAAATGTGTGCATATATTAGTGCACCTACCTTATAAAGAGGGCACAAGGAGCAAATAGCGATACCAAGCATATAAAGATGAGTAGGTAGTTGAAATAATATCGCACTGGAGCAACACAACGGGCTATTGGTGACGGTTCGAGATCAATCCCGAAGGGGAAGATCCAAGGACAAGACCTCGTCCTTTTGAACCATGGTCAGAAGGTGATAAGCTGAGCTGGCATCCCACAACGTTCTTTGGTTGAATCGAATTTTGAATTCGCGCAACCCTCCGTTTGCTAGACTGCGACTCGACCAAGTGAGCTACCGCGGCTCCGATATATAGATCGGTAGCAAGGCAATCATGGAAACAAGATGAGCTTGTGGCAAGTCTGAAATCTGCCACATTTCTCGGAAAATCAGGAAAGAGGATAGATTTTCCGAGATTTATCTTTAGCTTGATCTAAATGGTAGATTTCATGCTCAGTATACACAAAATCGCCCTTTTAGTTCGAAGTGGCTTATATTTTATTAGCTGAACTACCCGGTGTTGCTCGGATTGAATTGTTTATAATTCATCGTAATATACTCAATAGTATCCCTATGGAGATTTCGAATTGTTTTTAGCCCCCCTGCAGACCCAGGACAAATCGAAAGAGGTTAATATATAGCCTATGTGACCCTTAGAATTCTACAGGACGAATGTACCAAATTTAGTGTGAATTGGTCTGACATTGATCGTATAAATATGCAATGTTATTCCTATGAGGATTTCGAATTGTTTTTAGCCCCCCTGCAGACCCAGGACAAATCGAAAGGGGTTAATATATAGCCTATGTGACCCTTAGATTTCTACAGGATGAATGTACCAAATTTAGTGCGAATTGGTCTGACATTGATCGTATAAATATGCAATGTTATTCCTATGAGGATTTCGAATTGTCTTTAGCCCCCTGCAGACCCAGGACAAATCGAAAAGGGTTAATATATAGCCTATGTGACCCTTAGATTTCTACAGCATGAATGTACCAAATTTAGTGTGAATTGGTCTGACATTGATCGTATAAATATGCAATGTTATTCCTATGAGGATTTCGAATTGTTTTTAGCCCCCCTGCAGACCCAGGACAAATCGAAAGGGGTTAATATATAGCCTATGTGACCCTTAGATTTCTACAGGATGAATGTACCAAATTTAGTGCGAATTGGTCTGACATTGATCGTATAAATATGCAATGTTATTCCTATGAGGATTTCGAATTGTCTTTAGCCCCCTGCAGACCCAGGACAAATCGAAAAGGGTTAATATATAGCCTATGTGACCCTTAGATTTCTACAGCATGAATGTACCAAATTTAGTGTGAATTGGTCTGACATTGATCGTATAAATATGCAATGTTATTCCTATGAGGATTTCGAATTGTTTTTAGCCCCCCTGCAGACCCAGGACAAATCGAAAGGGGTTAATATATAGCCTATGTGACCCTTAGATTTCTACAGGATGAATGTACCAAATTTAGTGCGAATTGGTCTGACATTGATCGTATAAATATGCAATGTTATTCCTATGAGGATTTCGAATTGTCTTTAGCCCCCTGCAGACCCAGGACAAATCGAAAAGGGTTAATATATAGCCTATGTGACCCTTAGATTTCTACAGCATGAATGTACCAAATTTAGTGTGAATTGCTCTGACATTGATCGTATAAATATGCAATGTTATTCCTATGAGGATTTCGAATTGTCTTTAGCCCCCTGTGCCATATCGACGATATTTGTGTGTGTCTTTTACTTGATATTGTATGTCGTTGATAATTTCGTTGTCCTTGATATTGTATGTCTGGCGCAGCATGGCCAAATATGGCCCTTGCGCCATAAAACCCCAAAGCCAACCAACCATATCGACGATAAAAAAACCCACTTTCTATAAAATAATCTGAAATAATCATAAAAATTTGCATTCCAATAATAAAGCTACAATTTAAGAATTTACCGGACGGCATACATAAACGATATACTGAGCGATTTTCAGCGCAACCGCACCCATCTGCGATTGCATCATACTCTAAGATTCTAAAAATATTACAAGGTCATCTTGAGGGGCGATTCCTATAGATGTTCTGACGTCATGTGCACAGCCAGACCGGGAGAGAGCGCCCCCTAGCAAGTGCTCTGTCCAGGATGACGGGACGTTACACCCCTCTGCACACCCAACACAAATAGAACGGGGGTTAATATGTAGCCTACGTTACGCAGGTTTCAAAAGAATAAGTGTACCAAATTTGGTGTAGATTTGTATAGAGAACAGACAGATACCAACTCTGCTTCATATGTAGATTCACAGCGAGAAATATTCGTATGAAAGGTAAGTAGTTGAATTAACATCGCACTGGAGCGACACAAAGAGGTTTTGGCGACGATCAATTCCCGAAGGGAAAGAACCAAGGACAACGCCTCGTAAATTTGAACCACGATCAGATGACGAGGTCAACACCTGAGCTGGCATCCCTCTCCAAACTTCCACACCAACGTGAGGACATTTGAGGCCACGACAGATTTAACGTGCACCAGCCCCGTATACACGACGGTCTTTGACTGAATCCAGTTTCTTACTCGCAACTTTCCGATTGCTAATCCGTTACTCTTCCAACCGGGCTACCGCGGTTCCGATGACACTTGGAAATCTTAAAAGAATTATCAATAAGTATTTGTTGATTGGAGCAAGTGGAAAATGTCTAACATTTTCTTTCATACGCAATTTTTATAGAGCAGAGCAATTAATCACATGCAGATATTTTTTTATCACATTTAAGATCTGGGAGGGGCTTGAACCCCATAACCCCCTCCATGGGAGTAACCCTCGGTATTTATGTGTAAATTGGCAGTTTCCCAGTGATAAGAAGCTGAGATTTAACGTCAGTACTCAGAACACAATAGATAAACAGATAAAAAGCTTAGTCAAACAAAAGCTTCAGGAAATGACTGATAAAGATGAAAACAAGACGAGTAAAATGGTCAATAGCTACGTCGGTGAAGCCAAATGTCCATCCCCATTTGGAGTAAACAAGGATTGGACTGACCACATATCACTTTCGGAGCACCCGCTGCAAAGCAGATCATCTCCACATAAAAAGAAAAATAATTTAAAATAATTGCTAATAACATAAGGGTGGGCGAATTTAAAAGAAAATGTGGATCTAGGGGGCAGAAGAAACTTAGGTGCTAAAGAAAAACCATAGGCCCTGCCCAGTAGCAAAAGAGATAGGGTCCACCCTCTGATTTACTGACCGCGACCGGCAGTGCTTAGGTTTTGGATCTGTTACCGGCAAAGTATGCAAAATAGGCATTGCATAGAATGCCTGGCGTTTTGCCCAAAGTATGAAACGATTAATCTTTCACTCATTTCTTAGGCATTCTGCGCAATGCCAAAAGACAAACCGGCAAAGTATAAAATACTTCCGCTAATGACGTCTGTAATGACACGTGGCAAGGCACGTGACTTTCGACGCTCGCCTCAGATGGAGAATTCACGTGGAAGTTCTGGGTTTTGTTTGATATTTTCTTTTTTTCATTTATGTATTTTTAACGAAAAGGTCTTTTCATGAATCTTCAAGTTTTACTTAAGGCAATTAAGAGCAATTTAAAATAAAATTCTTTTCTTCCTTGTTGCAACAAGTAGGTTCATATTTTATTTTTTCATGGCCTTTTCATGACTCTTTTAATACTTTTCCTAAATAGCACTTGTCATTCCATACAATGTCTAGGTATTACATACAATGCCTATAATAATATTAAAATAATTCGGATATTTCATACTTTGCCCCAAAACACCAGGCATTCTATACATTGCCTAGGCATTCTATACAATGCATGCTTTTCATATATTACCGGTAACAGATCAAAAAGTTTCCTCGGGACGTATCCGCTAGACTGCTACACGTTCGCTCAGACGTACGTTAGCATTAAATAGATAAAGGAAAATCGATTTAACAGGAGAAAAATTACGAATTAAATGTCAAAATTTAACTTTAAAAGTGATACAATTAGTGATCCAATCGATTCTTAAAGGAGTAAACAAGAGAAAAACTAGTTTATATAGTACATCCTTTTGAATAGGGTTGCCTCTCCACTCGTTTTTTAATCAAGCCCTTCCAAGCCACGTACAAAGGCTGGGAAGCACTTGTACACTACTACGCAAATACAGTCAAATCTCGTTAAGACGAATTTCACGGGACCGTAAGAAAAGTTCGTATTATCCGAATTCAGAAAAAAGCATTACTTCAACTATAAAATATTAACGCATTTACATTACTTACTGTACACTTCTTGGTTCATAGATAAATGGTGTTCATCACAAGAATTATACAGATGATTCTTGATTAAACGGATGATTCTTGATTATACAGGTAATTCTTGATTACACAGATATTTCCCGATTACGCAATTTTTATCTTCAAATAGTTCTGTTATAAATTTTTGTGATTTGTTTTTCGTGACATTCTTCAAAATCTTTGATGCAGTCAAAGTTGTTTAATTGAGCAGATGAATTTTCACTGTAACAAACAGTGGTGAACAATTTCTAAGCCAGTAGAAACTTCTTTTGAAGAAGGCACGCTTATTCCTTCGTCTTCATCGGAATTCTCTCTCTCTCTCTCTCTCTCGTTTATTCTTTCTTCTTCACTCTCTTCGTGAATATCCACATATAAATCTTCCGGGGTCACTTAATGTTTCTGATATTACGATTGAAAAGAACCCGTTTGCCCTTAAGTTTCGAAAAATTTTTCGTCTTAACCGGCAGTTAGTGCAACCCGAATTCTTATTAAACGAATGTTAACATTATTTGAATATACATTTTGATGGTGATTGGAATCTATTTCGTATTATCAGTAATTCGTACTAAGCGAGTTCGTCTTAATGAGGTTTGACTGTACTAGTATATAGAAATGCAAAGGTAAGGAAGCACCAATATACTAACGTAATTTTACACAAACTGCTAGTATACTTGTGCACAAACTTTTAATATACTAGTGCATAAATACTAGTATGTGGGAAAACTTCTAGTGGGGAAGCCCTATTATAACTTGCGCTTTAACTTCTAGTATACTAGTGCATAAATACTAGTATGTGGGAAAACAAAATAAGAAGGAACAAAATAAGGGGAAGAACTAGTATAACTTGTGCACAAACTACTGTCTACCACGAAGTCTGCCCCTGTCTGTTGCCGTAGAAACGAGCCTTACCCTATTTTGGATAGGTTGGTTGGTTTTGGAGTTTTATGGCGCAAGGGCCATATTTGGCCATGCTGCGCCAGACACAATACAATATCAAGTAACTGACACACACAGTGGAAGCTTTACTGACACGGAAGAAAGAAATACACCCAGGGAGGAATGCACCTGGCAGGAATCGAACCTCCGCCGCCTACAACTCGAAGGTTGCTAGCGCAATGGGCATACCCACTGAACCACGATGGTCCCTATTTTGGATAGGGGATGCTTGAAACGTTTTCAAATTCGTTACATTCTCGCACTTGGGGACAAATTGGAAATCTATTTAAGATATTTACTTGTCGTCGAGAAGATCTATACTAGTAAACTGCCGCAGGCCCACATCCGCGAAAAACAAAACAAATTAAAATTTAGTCATCCCGAAAGTACTCTAATTCAAAATGAATGACCTGTTTTCATAGCGACCTCCACCATCTTGACGTGGTGTTGGAAGAAGTTCTCGTGGTGGACAGTCTACTAATATACCAGTACGTTCCTACCTTTGCAAGGTAGCTCAGTTGGAAGACTAACAGATTAGCAACTGGTGGGTTGCGAGTTCGAAACTAGGTCCAGCCAAAGGCCATGTAAGATGCACGTTAAATCTGTCGGGGCCTCAAATGTTCTCACGTTGGCGTAGTGTGGAAGTTTGGAGAGTGGGGCACCAGCTCAAGCGTGACCTCGTCATCTTGACCGTGGTTCAAAATTGCGAGGTTTCGATTCCTGTCAGGTGCATTCCTACCTGGGTGTATTTCTCTCTTCCGTGTCAGTAAAACTTTCTTGGTGTCTGTATTAATTGATATTGTATGACCCTGGTTCTGACCGTGACGACATTTTTCAAAGATAACATCTAAACTCGAGTTTTCTTCATGTTTATGGACGTTGATGGCGGACGTTTGATTCCAACAAAGTAGCTATTGAAATCTTTTGTTTTAATCTTTATTAGTCATCTTTTGGAAGCTTTTATAATATTTAACTACTCTATTTAGTTTGTCTTAATTAGTCTCAAACTTTGGTCAAGGCCACTTAAGTTCACTCAATTTTTATATCTTTGTACATTTTCATTTGTCTTTCTGCTATTCTTAACGTTATCTGACTGTTTCAAAAGTACTAGATGTCCTAGGATCTTTCCACCGTCAGGGGTACATACATCTTTAGGCGTTACGGGCATCACAACCCCGAGGTACCCGAGTGATCTTTTCTCCTTTCATTTTTACCCTTGCTTTCCCTTCTGCTTTTTCTTTCTCCCTCATTGTGTTGTCTGTCTTGTGTTTGGCGCAGCTTGGTTAAATATGGCCCTTGTGCCATATTTGGCCAAGTCATACGCATTAATCCATACAATCCGCAATTTTCTTTTCATGGCTTCTAATCAGGGGGCACACAGGATATCAATCTGGATTTTTCCGTATGACATGAATGTAAGCAATAATCAATTTTTCAACCCTTTGAAAGTCGAGCATTCATTACTCCACCGTATAACCTGCAGTTTTCCCTTCATGCCTTCTAATAGTCCAAGTATCAAAGAAGACTACATTGACATCGATATATTTTTTGAGTACACACTGCTTTGTAGATACGGGTTGTAACTTCAAATGATTGACATGTCAACCCATGTAAGCCATAAATGTAAGAAGTCCTGATTTTAAATCTATTTGAAATGTAGAATGTTCAAGAACGTGCAACGAAAACTGCTTAAATCACTAAAAAGTTTGAATAATTACCCAGAGACGTATAGAAGATGCATTGAAGCCAAATGGTTGTTTCAACTCTAATAAAAAGCATGAAATATTTTCAAAATGCTTTCTTCAACCCTTGTAAATACATTTTTATTTCTATTGCACTGCCACTGGCCACTTCGACACTACAAGGGGCAAACTGACGGCAACTTATGAAGGAGCACTCAGTGGGTGATGGTAGGTAGGTATTTTAATTAACGTCGCACTAGAGCAACACAACTGGCTATTGGCGACGGTCAAGGATCAATCCCGAAGTCACTCAGTGGGTGAGCCGCCGCTACTCGTAACCATAGACGTGAAATATAAGTAGACTGAGTATTGCATTGAAAAGAGCTTCAAAGAGTGACCAACATGTCGACTAGTAACCACGTGGCTGCTCTGCGAAAAATCGACTTGGTTGACCTATTTGACATCTTTTCGCCTCGTTTGACGACAAAATCTGACAGGGTAGGTGTGTGAATGCGCATTTCTATAGATTTCTGAAAGTGGGGGAATCGCTTAAGTTTCTTACTAAGCGGGTGGTTCAAAATTACGTGGTGTTGTCCTCGGATCTTTCCCTTTGGGATTGATCCCGGACCGTCACCAATAGCCCGTTGTGTTGCTCCAGTGTGACGTTAATTGAAATACCCCCCCCCCCTCTTACTAAGCGGCGCTGTCCAATCGGATGATGAATCAAAGAATGGGCTTTTTCTCCCGTCCCATGTACCAATCAGATGATGAACGCTTGTTCCCACTCGTTCAGATAAAAGTAGTCTAAGGGTCACGTTACTACTAGTTTTGGTCACATGATCCTGGGCACATAAAAATGTTTCCACAGCTCACTCTACTTTTATATTTCCTCTGATTGAAATTAGAGGAAAATGCTCACCCCTATCCGAAATTAGAAATATTGAACCCTTGCTTTCAAGGTACTCTCCCACAAGCTTTGTTACGTGGTTTTGTCTTGGATTTTTCCCTTTCGGGATAGATCCCGGACCATCGCCGATAGTATTGCTCCAGTACGACGTTAATTAACTACCTACCCACAAGCTTTGTTCTATGTGGACGAGCGTTATCGTTCATCAAAAAGAAATCTAGTCCGACTGCAGCAGCACTTAGTTTCATGTAGGATTCAAAGGCTCAATTACAATACCTTTCACCATGTCATGCCATATTTACCAATAAAAATCCTGCCTATGTCATCACACTACCACGACAAACTCGTGCTGTTCGGGATGTTACCATGCTGGTTATATGTTCCTGTTCACTTGGTACATGAAAAGGTTACCATTTATCACTTTATATTGTATCTATCTATATAAACAGGGAAACATGCTAAGTTTTCCCATTTGTGCTAGAAATATCTTCTCATTGCTGTTCGGCTTCTCCTGTGAGAGGTTTTCTAGAATAATTCTCAACTTCTTCAACTTCGCTCTACGGTGCAGTCCAGTGTTTCTCAACCGGGAATCACCTTTACCAGTCTGAGAGATTCACCTTGAATTTTGTCATTTTAGTTCCAAGCGTTATTAAGAATAAATCTTTTATAGCGGAAATATTCCGAGAATATAGGGGCGCTGTAGCCCAGTTGGAAAAGCAAATGGGGGTTGCGAGTTCGAGACTAGGTCCAGCCAAAGACCGTACATGTACACAGGGTCTGGTGCACGTTAAATCTGCAGTGGCCTCAAATGTCCTCACGTTGGCGTAGTGTGGAAGTTTGGAGGGAAGGGTGCCAGCTCAGGTGTTCTCGTCATCTGACCGTGGTTCAAAATTAAGAGGCGTTGTCTTTGCATCTTTCACTTCGGTATTGATCCCGGACCGTCGCCAATGTTTCATTGCATTGCTCCAGTGCGACGTTGAGTTTCTTCCTATCTAACTGCCTTTGCACGAGGCCTGAAAGAACTTAACTCTTGGAGGCACATGATTTAAAAAACCACGTTGCACAGAATTGTTTATTCACTTATTCAGCTTCAAAATTAGTATAAAACATCAAATAACATGGTTTTTATTATAAAACGATTTATTCACTCCTAATAAATTTTTACGGAAAACCATTTACCGTTATGAAAGACAAAAATTCACTGCACCACACAACTCGCCAACCTTAATCACAGCAGTGTCAACAACTTACTAATGCGTTTTGACATGTGTAAATTTTGTTTTCAGTTATTTACACATTCAGCGTTAGTTCATAGCATTGCCAACTCAATGAAAAACTTTAAATAAAATATTAAACTGTTTGACTGAGTAATTTCAACTTTTCGAGGCGAGTTAAAAAATGTCCCACCATGCATAAAAAGCTAAACAAAAAAGGTGGGACAGTTTTTAACCCACCTAACTCCAGAGTTAAAAAGGCAAATTGTGGCTACCAGGACCATCCCTGAGGCATAAGCCACCCATATGGAAACCTCATAAAGCCCTCAGGTAAGTATTTTAATTAACGTCACACTGGAGCAACACAACGGGCTATTATACGGTCCGGGATCGAACACAAAGGGAAAGACCCGAGGACAACACGTAATTTTGAACCACGGTCAGATGGCTTAGACGAGGTCACACCTGAGTTGGCACCGCACTCTCCAAACTTCCACACCCCGCCAACGTGAGGACATTTGAGGCCACGACAGATTTAACTTGCACCAGCCCCTTTTGTACACGAATCTGGTTGGATTCGAACTCGCAATCCTCCTTTTCCTAGTCCGTTATTCTTCCAATTTGGCTACCGCTGCCCATAAAGTCCTCATGAGATATCTCGTTTAGATGTGTACGGGTTTCACGGACACGAGGTGCATTGCTTCAGTGCGACGTTAATTAACCACCTACCGACCTCCAAGGAGAATAAAGGGCCGTAGTGGCTCAGTGGATATGTCCACTGCGCTAGCAACCTTGGAGTTGTAGGCGGCGCAGGTTTGATTCCTGTCAGGTGCATTCCTCCCTGGGTGTATTTCTCTCTTCTGTGACAGTATTCATTATGTGTATCTGTCTATTACTTGATATTGTATGTCTTGTGTCTGGCGCAGCATGGCCAAATATGCACCATAAAACCCCTAAACCAACCTAGGAGAATAATATTCGTGAGTATCGAAAAGCACCGACGAAGAATGACTGAATAACATCCGTAGCAAATGTCGCTGACCAATCAGCAAGGAAGTACGAAGAAAACTTGTCCTCTGAAATTGATGATCAAAAGGCAGTCTGAATCCGGTTCTCAAATCTAGTAATACTGACTATTGTTTTTTCTCAAGTTCGCACTGCGATGTTTCGAAACTGGGTACCGTGATTTTGTAAAAAAATAAGTCTAAAGATTTAAATTTTGATATGATTAAGATACAAGGGACTTGGTTTAATTTTCGTGCAAACGTAATTTTACATATGTCTACATGCGCACTGTATACATTAAGTGTACTAATATTCTTAACGATTAAGCCAAAATTAATAATGTTTATTTTAATTTAATGTGTGAACTTTAAAAAAATTGGGAAGGCTGTGGCGAGGCATGGCCGCAAGGTTTTACCTGAATACATCTCTTTAGAGCAGGGGTGTCAAACTCAATTAAAACACTGGCCATTTAATGCAACTGGAAGATTCACGCGGGCCACATCACATTTACAAATTTTCTTAAAATTATATTTTGAGGTGAGGATTCAGGAATATGGATAGGAAAATTAAAATACATTATATGTATTGTAATTAAATAAATTTAGGGTAATAATTTATAATATTGCTATATAATTGGTTTTATTTAAACGTTAATTTAATTTAATTTATTTATAAAACTAAAATTAATTTTTTTTTTACCGGAAACTTGCCAGCGCTTTCCTCCTACTAGTTTTCCAATATCTGAATTCAAAGACAGAACAATCTTCATTATGGCAGATAGATGTTTATCAATTAATCTTGATCTGTAGGCCGGTTTATTTAATTTCATGGACGAAAATAGTTGCTCACACATTTTTAACATGACGAAATTGTGTGTACGGTATTGCCTCGATCTCCCCTAAGTGTTATTTTCTTCGTAACATATTGTCCTGTTTTTATTTTATTTCAGAGCATCGTGGGCCACAAAAAATTACCTCGGGGCCACATGCGGACCGCGGGCCGACAGCTTGACACCCCTGCTTTAGAGCATAGTATTTATTTCGGTGTAGTAAATGAAAGGCAAATTCAGTAGTCAATTCAGTATTTACCGAAAGCTGACGAGTTGCTCTTCCGCGTATAGACTAAGTTCGATGTCTTTCCGCTTGACTTTTCAACGAGTTTATGCCGACATTGAATGGCAGTTGAAAATGTTTAAATAATTCACAAAGTTTCACAACCAATTCGCTATTCGATTTCACTTTCACTGTCTTAAGTCAACATATCTTGACTTTCCTTTTCGTTTGAGACCGATTTCGACGTCGTAGCACTTCGCAGTAACGAGTTATACTGATTTGAAGTTTACGCACCTGAAGTCCCCAAACGCCACCCCCTCCCTTCCTTCCCCGCTTATCGCGGCGCGCGAACTCAAGGTCACTAACCAGTCTTTGTTCCCTCAACTATCGAATGACACTAGGTTGGTTTGGTTTTTCGTTGAAAAAATAGAAACTATTATACTGAACTCGATGGCCATTTTTTCGCAACACTCAACTTTCCACACTGGCCACCTAGTACTGGTCTTATTTTTCAGACAACTCACGTCAAAATGGGAAGGTATTTACGAGTCAATGTTTCGGAATCTTCGTTTTATAAAAAGATAATTTTCCAGGCCGCGGTCTCATAAAGGTTGAGAACTATTGGTGTAGTCTGCCTTAACCCTCCTGGTGGTTGTCTCGACGAGGTTGTCTCGTCATCAGCAAAACTGACCAGATCTTGATGGACGAGATACCTCGCCATTAGAAAAAATCTGACCAGATCTTGATGGACGAGATACCTCGCCATTAGAAAAAATCTGACCAGATCTTGATGGACGAGATACCTCGCCATTAGAAAAAATCTGACCAGATCTTGAATTCGTCATCATAAAAAAATCAGCAATATCTTGATGACGAGATATCTCGTCATTAGTAAAATTGAACAGATGGACGAGGTATCTCGTCGAAACCACTTGGAGGGTTAAATCATTCCGTAGTGGATGAGTGTTTAAGAAAAAATTTGAGCTACACTACTGTTTGTGAAAATTGCAACACCATGAAGGAATCATGCAAATTAAACGAAACTTGCAGGAAATGCAAAACAGGTTAGGATATGCAAATGATTAGAATTACAAAGCTATCACGCATGTGTGAGCCGAGAAACACCCTCTAAACTTCCAAGTGAGCCGTGTATAAAAAGCACTGTAAAGGTGCTATAAAATGTGTGTATCGTCGTTTGACTGCTGTAAATGATTGATTAGTAGTCAATATGCCTCGCCAAAAACGCAGAGTGCCACACGAGCAACTAACGGAGTTCGAACGGGACCGTATGATCGGCCTCCGTGAGTGTGGGCTTTCGTATCGTGAAATCGCCACTCGCACGGGGCGTAATGCCACAACAGTGATGTGTGTGTGGAAGAGATGGACCATGGAGAACCGGACAAGTTGAAATCCCGGCAGTGGGCCACGCAATATGACGTCACCACGGGACGACTGACACCTCATCCGCATGGCGGTGACGGACCGTACAGCGTCCTCTCGTGCGTTGCCACAATATTGGAGCACGTCTACAGGTGTGTCATTGTCTGCCCCCACGGTTCGTCGACGTCTGCTGTGCCATGGGCTACGTGCAAGGATTGCCCTGCGCAGGATTCCCTTGACGCTCAACCACCGACGCCTCCGGCTACAATGGGCTCATCAACACAGACAATGGTGTGCCGATTCGCAACAAGTCGTCTTCTCAGATGAGTCCCGATACAATCTGGACTATAACGATGGACGCGTACTCGTTAGACGCTACAGAGGTGAATGCCTTCTCCCGGAGTGTCTTATTCAGCGTCATACTGGACGAACGACTGGCGTTATGGTCTGGGGAGCTATTGGATATCATGGGCGATCCCGTCTACTCCAAATTGTGGGGATCCTGAACAGCGGGTGCTACATCAGAGAAATTGTGGGCCCGAGGTCCTACCCCTCCTGCAACGCATTCCTGGAGCTGTATTTCAGCAAGACAATGCCCACCCACATGTTGCCAGAGACGTAACTAGGCTAGTTTCCACCCGGGGCAAAAACTCACTTTGGCACCCCCTCCCACCAACCAACCAAACCCTCCCCGACAACATCTGATATCGCCCCACCACCCATTAATTCCACCAGTCCAAATTTTTTTTTATTCGACTTAGATGGTAAATGCTGGATTTCAAAGATAAATAGATTAATTTGCAGTAATTTGAATTTTAGTACAAGATAAAATACCTAATTAATTCTAAGATATTTCATTGACAAATAATCTAAGAGTAGCATGTTTGGTATATTCTTTCACACTTATAATCGCTGCAAATGAAATGAAAAGGTTTCATCAAATGATATCGGGATATGTGTGGGCTGCATCAAAATCAACAGACTTTTGCTTTAGAATAGGATATTTACTTATGATAAATACAGAGGCTGTTCGGACATTTTTTGAATGATTTTGATGAGCTGTAAAAAAATTGTATGCTACAAAATAATTTTATTTTCGCAGCAGTTAAATAGTTAAAGTATAATTTATCGTCTGCTAACTCAGTTTTGTTTACTTTCGAAATGGCGCTTTTAAATAAGCAATGAATGGAAGGCTATGTTTCCGCTCTTTCCGAAGAGAATTATGCTTATTCAATTATTCAAAAACGCTGTAAAAGTCATGATTTTTCGATATCTAAAGGTACGATAAGTAATATTGTTAATGAGAAAGGAAAAAACGCGTAAAAGTGGAAAAATACTTCCAAATAAGTATCCAAAAAAGAAAAGAATTTCTGAGAATATTTGTAAGGAAAGATCTTTAATTTTAAAAGAGAATCCGCCAAGTGAAAGGACTATTGCAAAGTCATTAAAATGTTCAGTTTCAACTGTAAATAAAATAATTAACAGTGATTTGAATCTTAAAAAGGCCAAAAAATACAATGTTCATCGTCTATCTCCACGACATATTGCAGAATGCCGAACTCGCTGCAGAGAGCATTTAGCTGGAGAAAGATGGAAAAATGTTGTGACAATAGACGAGGCGTGGGTGTATTTAAATGATTGCAACATAGAAGAACAATTTATTATCATAAAGGAGGAGAAAAATCTTAAAACGTAGTTCAACTTGGTAATTTTAACGTGAGAACTTTCTCTAAGAGATTTATGATTGTTGCCGGTTTTGCATATAATGGAAAATTAAAAGTAAAAAGAGGGGGGAAATGTAAAAATCAACTCCCGCATATTATCAAGACTCTATTTTATTCCCAATATTCAAAAAAGAAATATATCTTTACCCAAAGTGCCAACAATCAGTAGAACTGCATCAGGATAAAGCAAGCAGCCACACATCTAAATCCAGTATTAAATTCTTGGAAAAAATGGAACAAGAAACTGGTATCAAGTCAATAAATACCCTCTACTGATATTCCTGCTAAATCTCCAGATGTCTCACCCATGGACTTTTGTACTTTTGGACTTTTAAAAAGAGAATTATCGAAACGTCGACCGAAAAGAATTCAAGGATTTTAGAAAACTGGAACAAGAATAAGGAATAACAGGTTTTACTCAAGTTATTATCTTGAGTATTATACTAAGACATTTTTCACAATCTCTTAATCTATTGACAAAATGTGAAAAAAATTAATTTAAACACAGTAAAACCTTGAACTGAAACTTAACTTTACGGGCTTTTTTGGCTGTAAACATTTTTACAATGTCCTCAAAAGATAGCTTTGAAGCTTACTTGTGCTCTATTGATATGATGCTCAGGTTGGTTAGTCTTTGTGTCCTGTTAAGTTTCTGAGGTAATTTTTTATGATCTTTAGATTGCTAAAACTCCCTTCATTTGAGGCGACTGAGACTGGTACTGTGAGGAAAATTCTCAACGCTGTCGTTATGTTGGTGGACGCGTCTGCAAGTCCGTTCTTGTATATTAACGTCAGAACACCTGATGGTGTAGCCGTTTTCATATTAGGACTTAAATCCAATGATACTTAAAACTCCTCACTTCTATCGCCAGCTGGTCCTTGTCTAAGTCTTTATATGTGGTAGCTAACTCAAGTGCCTGGTTCTTCAATTCTTCGCCATTCAGTGTTTCAAACCGAGCTCCATTGAGGAAACTAAATAAACTATTCATGTTTTGAATGACTTGAAACCTTTGCCTCAGTTCATTCAGAATTCGATCTATTACTTCTATAATCAATAATCTGAACTTTTTTTCTTCTGAGAATTCTTAGCTTTCTCTCAACTTCGCTCTTCTTCATCAAACATCCGCTTCTTCCTCCTCCGTTTTTTAAAATGAGGATCTAAGTTAAGCTTTCCTGCTATTTCTTCACACATTCTGCATTTAACTCCTTTTATAGTTTTTGGTTTTTGTAGTCTACTAATAAGTTTTTCCTCTTCATTTTTTATACGTACATATCTACGTATAGTAAAAAAAATACTCGGTCAATTTAGCGCCCCCTCCCCCCAATCCGGCGCTCGGGGCACATGCCCCGTCTGCCCCCTCTAGTTACGTCCCTGCATGTTGCTCGGAATGTACAAGACTTCTTCAGTCCACGACAGGTTCCGCTTCTTCCATGGCCTGCACGTTCCCCTGATATGTCGCCCATTGAACTTGTCTGGGATTGCATCGGACGGCGACTCGCCTTACAGCTCGTCGGGCAGAGAGTAGGGCTGAACTTTGGCATCAGATAGAGGCCATCTGGAATGCCATTCCTCAGCTTGACATTCAGAATCTGTATGATTCGATGCCATGACGTGTACAGGCTCTCATCGCTGCGCGTGGCGGCTGCACAAGATATTGATTTTCGGCATTATTTTTGTTTTATTGTTCTGTAAATTTGATCGTTTATTTAAACCACTATAAGTAATACGTGGAATAAATTTCATTTATTTCTGATGATTCTTTCATAGTATTGCAATTTTCATAAACGTAGTGTATATATTTGAATTTTCCTGATCGTAACTATTTTTTTCTCTTTTCAGATTACTCTCAAGGTTATTATGGCTAGTTCAAAGATTACTACGTGCATCTGCTTATCCCTTCTAACTCTGTTCGCATGGAGCAGTAGCGTAAGCGCCGCAAGAAACGGTTGCGACTTGCAACCTATTTCGAAAATAATCCTTTCATTCTGTTCTCGCTTGGCGAAAGAAATGGGAAGCGATGGAAACTTCTTTTTCTCTCCCCTGAGCATATCTGCCGCTTTGGCTATGATATACGTTGGAACTGCAGGTTCAACCGAACAACAAATGTCTAGGGCATTAAAGTACGGCCTTGTGGGAGAACACTGCGTAAAATTGAAACTTAGTGACGAATTTAGGATCTTAATCGATTCTTTGGAAAGCAAAAATGATGATGTACTTACCATCCTCGTAGCCAACGGCGTTTTCCTCCACACTGATTACACAGTATCTACAGATTACACATCGAGGTTGCAAGATTTTTTTAAAGCTAGTGTCGATTATTTAGACTTTAGTAATGAGGAAGAGCTATCTCTACAGTATATAAACGAATGGATCTCGGAACGTACGAAGGAAATGGTGCCTCAACTTCTAAACGAACCGTTGGACCCCATGACTGTTATGGTTCTTGTGAATGCTATATATTTCAAGGGTCTTTGGGAGGTACCATTTGCCGAGAAAAATACAACCAATGATAACTTCTATAGAAACGATGGCTCCCGCAAGGTTGTGCCGTTCATGCGCGTGGAAGGCAATAACTTATTCTACTATTACGACGAAGATTCCAACAACCATTTCTTAGACTTGTATTACAATGGTAGCAACGTCAGTATGCTGCTGGTGCTGCCTAATAACAGACAAGATTTTCCGAAGTTTGAGTTGGACTGCAAGACTTTGTGCTTGCTGAAGCGGGAACTCGTATCACAACACCTTACTGTGATTCTGCCGAAGTTCAAAATGGAGTATAAGCGAGAACTTTCCAAGGATATGATGAATTTGGGATTGAACGAGTTGTTCTCGGAGCGGGCCGATCTCAAGGCTGTTCGATGGCAAAACGATCTTCACGTTTCTCTGATGGTCCATCAGGCAGTGATAGACGTGGACGAATACGGCAGTGAGGCGTCTGCCGTGTCTGGTATAGGGATAGATGCCAGGCGCAAGCCATCAGATCATGTCACACTCAAGTTCGACCATCCATTCCAATTTTACATCATAAACAAAGAACTGAACCTTGTTTTATTCGCCGGAAGAGTGACAGAGCCGTGAATCTGGCTTTAAAAATAGCCAATCAGCGATGTATTGCGTGTTGACATAATTGACTGCGTTTGATGCTGTTACTTTCACTGTACATGTACAAATAAAATGTTTGTCCAATTGTGTGTTAGACTGAAAGATACTCATCCATAGGTAGCCCAGTTGGAAGAGCAACGGATTAGAAACCTGATAGGCAGGTAGGTTGCTAATTAAGGTCGCACTGAAGCAACACAACGGGCTATTGGCGACGGTCCGGGATCAATCCCCGACGGGAAAGATCCAACAACAACGCCTCGTAATTTTGAACCACGGTCAGATGACGAGAACAACACCTGCTCTGGCACCCCACTCTCCAAGCTTCCACACCACGCCAATGTCAAGACGTTTCAGGCCACGACAGATTAAACGTGAACCAGCCCCCGTATACACGACAATCTTTGGCTGAACCAAGTTTCGATCTCGCAACCCTCCGGTTGCTAATAGGCCGCGGTAGCCCAGTTGGAAAAGCAACGGATTAGCAACCGGAGGAAACTCGGTCCAGCCAAAGACCGTCATGGCTTCAAATGTCCTCACGTTGGCCCGGTGTGGAAATTTGATGAATGGGGTGCCAGCTCAGGTGTTCTCGAAATCTGACCGTGGTTCAAAATTAGGAGGCGTTGTCCTTGGATCTTTCTCTTCGGGATTGATCCCGGATCATCGCCAAAATAGCCCGTTGTGTTGCTCCAGTACGACGTTAATTCAACTACCCCTTGCAAAATTTCGTAACTCAATTAGTAAAAATGACGAATCTACGGCGAATATTCGAGCACTCGGAGTTTTCCTACCTTACAACAATATTTTTTTACCTGTGACACTTTGCACCAGGCATACGATATTTCCGAATTTGGCCATCTTTAAAGGAAGGATAACAAATTAATTTGAAAAGATTTTCATGAGCAATTTTTCTTAAGGCGAATACATTGTTTCTTGAATATCCATTTAGTGACACGTGCAATAACAAAAGAACTTATTTTCAAATCGAATGTCTTCAATACAAAGACAATGATTACCTATTATCATTTTTTTAAATTGTAGATTGATTTGACAGCATTTTTAAAAGGAATTCGCTGTTTTCAACAGACGTCTTACAGATATAAGTTGCTTGAATATAGCTTTGACTAGTAAAATAAGCAATCTTCATCTGTCACAACAAAGAATTTTTAAAGTTTAATTCGGATTTTTTCTAACATTTATATTCCAATATCGGCAAAATTCCATTTCAAATTTGCTTTATTCTAACTTGCATGGCAGATTTAAATCGAATCTTTTATGGGGCGTTGTTGCGTGTCAGAATATAATTTAATAGCCGCCACTGATGAATCAGAGATCGACAAAAATAGAAATTTTGGCAATTTACTACAAATTTCAAATTGTTCTGGTATCATTAGAAATGGAAAGACAATATTAAAAATTATTAATGAATAGCTTTGTATACCAAATAGCGTGGTGTAATTTAATGATTGTATTTCTACTCTTAGTAAAAAAGATACTTAGCAAAATTATGGGAAAATGCGATTTTTCAACTTTTGAAAATACATATTTAACTGAAGAAAACTATCTTACGGACAGACGGAAAGCATCAAAACTTTTCAACATTATATATACCAAGATGTCTATTATGTCTTGAAATTTTTATTATTGCCTTTTACTTATTTTTATCCCAGGAATAATTTTAACTAGATGTAATTTTGACTTTTTTATCGCAGCTGACAATGAAATTACAGGCTTTGCTAATATAAAAATGCTATTTTTGAATGAAATTATTATGATGCCGTACAAAATGTAACATGAAATTATTTTTGTAAACTTTTTTGTATAATACAAGGAGTGTTGCATCAGTGAAATAATTAATTAGTCAGTGGAAGGTTAATTTTGTTAGAAGACATTTTGATTTGCTTATATCTCTAAGAAATGTAAATATTAAATACGTTTTATAAATATTATTAGACAGGTAAATACAATATCTAATTTTGAAATTAAAAAGAATTTAAACTATCGATGTTTATAATTTTACCCCGATTCCCAATTTACATAACTCACACACAAATCCTTGTTCCATATTTATCACAATCACAAGTCAAAAGTAAAAATTTTAAGAAAAATTTTCAGCAGTACTACGCGAAATTTCAATGTAAGCAAATGCTACAAAATTGAACAAGACCTTTATCAGACTAAAAGTGAATTTGAAAAGCTAATCAAGTAAAAGTTGTAATGTCCATGGTGCATAAATTTAAATGTCAGCTTTTTTAATAGTAATTTGATGTTCTGATATAATTCATTTCCTCAGTTAAAAATCATTTGGTATTTCATTGTTGATTTTGGGTTTCATTATTCATCTGAAATGCGTAATATGCATAGAATGGAAAGGAAATCTTATTGTCAATAATAATTATCGTTAGTAATGAAGATAGTTTTTGAAATATGGTAACCTGTTATGGTTTATCTAAATAGTCGAAACTTTCATTCGCCAATTGGGCAATGGGTGATACTATGTTTTTGCGTGTTACCGATTTTGTTGATGTTGCTTTCGGACTCTATAAAGGCAATTCTGATTTTTTTTACAATATACATTAAACTATATTCTTCTACGTTTTCGTCAGAGCTTTTCTTCATTTGATTTTGTATGCCTATTTCAAGTGGAAAATCATCACTGGTATGGCAATGAACAGGCGCACCAATTGGCTAAGGCTGAAGCACAGTTGCCCAACCTAAATCCCCTTTACCTCTACGAAAGGTCAAGAGGCTTATATGCTCGTCTATAAAGACTAATCGACTCTCAGTCTACAGGAAAGAACTGGAATGTTTTATTGAGGAATAAAGCTCGTATCCCCGGTTCCTTGCCCAGAGCTGTATTCTAAAAAAAGGAGTAATAAAATATTTCCAAAGGATTCTATTCTAAGTAAATGATCAACAAAATCTTTCCAAAGGGTTATTTTCTAATTAAAGGATAGATAGAATCTGTCGGAAGAATTCTATTCGAAGGTTGGCTGGTTGGGTTTTATAGCGCAAGGACCATATTTGGCCCTGTTACGCCAAACACAACATACAACGTTAAGTAATGGAAATACACACTCAACGTTTCGCTGACGCAGAAGAGAAATAAACCCAAGGAGGAATCGAACCTGACAGGAATCGAACCTGCGCCGCCTACAATTCGCAGGTTGCTAGCGCAGTGGGCAAACCCATTGAGCTACGACGGCCCTCTATTCTAAGAAAAGGACCAATAACATTTCCAATAGGTGTGGTTATTTAGTCATTAAGTGTGTTGTGGGGTAAAAACAATTCTACACAATTCGGAAATCTCTTGACGCTCAGAGGGTTAAAATAAAAATTTTACTCCAAAGCCTTCCTTGTAAGAAGCCATTTTCGACTCGTGTGAAAAGGACAAGGACTTGAGCCCCTGTAGCCATCCGCTTATGCTCGGCCCTGCTATGAGTGGCTGTACTGTGAAGAAATAATTCTCTTGGGTGGAAATAATTCTGCCTTATCTCTATCTTGGTTAGGGTTTTGTTTTGGTAACGTTTCTAACACATAAAAGGTAATAGGGTTGCCTCCACCTTACATCACCAATAGATTTCCAATCTAGAAATAAATGTCTACAGGAAAGAACTGGAATGTTTTATTGAGGAATAAAGCTAGTATCCCAGGTTCCTTCCCCAGGGCTGTAGGAATCGCTTGCTTTCCACTTCTTACCGGACATGAACTACTACTAAGACACTTTCACCGTATTGGAGTAGCTAGATCAGGTATCTGTTCCCTTTCCGAACTGGAAGAAATGACTGGAGACCACCTCAAGGATTGCCCTAAAATTCCTGACAATAGAATCGCAAATACTATAGATAGTGCTTTTAAGCCATATTTTTTCAGTTCAGAACTCTGTTGGGCTGCTCGTCAATTGATGGCCCATAGCCGAAGACGGGCGTAGGCCAAAAAGCTCTTTATATTTTGTTACTGATATTATCTGTTTATTTTTATGTATCCCTCATGTTTGGGGACTAGGTCCCCACCATAAACATATCGTGGGCCCTTGGCACTTGGCTACCCAAGTGTAGATGTTTTCTTGTAACAACACTAATTTGTTACTCATTGGTATCAGCTACCTGAGAAAAAGTTCTCAAATTGCCTGGGATGAGATTTAACTAGCCCGTTACACAAAAAAACTGCGTTTGAGATAAATCTGCTGTAGCGGATAGATTGACCTCCGGCCCGGAGACCACATACGTCCCTCCAAATATTTTTGTCAGGTCCGCATACCAGGTACGGTTCTCCGAAAATATTTTTCAGGGCCCGTCGGTCAGCGCTTCGGACAGGTTCACCCAGACCGCAGTCTAGATACGGCCCTTCAGATAGGTTTACCCTGCCCGATGGCCAGATACTGCTCTCAAAATATTTTTCGGGGCCGCTAACCAGATACAGCCCTCCAAATGCGGTTATTCAATCAGCAGATCAGATGCAGCCCTCCATACAGGTTTGCAGACCAGATATAGCCCTCCGTGCAGGTTAACCCAGCTCTCAGACCAGATTCGGCCCACCGGAAAGGTTTTAACCAGCCCGCCGGCCAGATACGGCACTCCAAATATTTTTTACGAGGTCCTTAAACCAGAAATGGCCCTTCTAAAAGATTTACCGGGCCTCAATGAGTTGTTTCCAGTGCCAAGATGTGACTTATGCATTTTGTCACACCAGAGTGACAAAATGCGCTTTTATTGAAATTTCAATAGGATGTCAGCCCCACCTTTGGCCACAATTGTATTCTGCGCTCATTCGGTGAATCAGTTTTTGTTTGCGTGCGGCTGGTAATTTGCACCATTCGTCCTTCAACATGGTAGTAAGTTCTCACTGGAAAGTGGGATGTGTTGGTAAGGCTCGCAACCGACGTTAGAGATCAGCCCAAAAAACTTCTATTCAGATTCCGGTTAGTAATCTGAGAAGACTAGAGCATGTTCTCCACACCTGACATGAAACCGCTGCTGAAGGGACCTAGCATAAAGACACGGTGCGTTATAATGCTGATAAGCGGATTGGCCCCCTCCTCAGAGCTTGGCCAAATATGGTCCTTGCGCCATAAGACCCGAAAACAATCAACCAACCTCTCCTCACTGTCACGTTCCAGACGATTCAGAGTTAGTTCCACAGAATTGTCTGGAACGTCTAAGTTCGTCTTGGCATTCGAGCTACCAGTTTCAGAAACTAATGATTTAAGTCCATGCCCTGCTACACAACTTCAAACTATTACCATCAAACTTCGCAGACTGTGATACACAGGAACGTTCATTCATAGACGTGAAATATGAGTAGACTGAGCATTGCCATTGAAAGGAGCTTCAAACGTCTTATGACAAGGTAGATGCGTGAATACTCATTTCTACAGAGTGAACTAGTATGTCCCATGGATCAATCAGATGATGGATCAATGGATGGGCGTCTTCTTCCCTCTCGTGGACCAATCAGATAACATTTCCTCCCAGCAGACGAAAGTTACCTAAGGGTCACGTTACTACTAGTTTTGGTCCTGGGCACATAAAAATGTTTCCATTGCTCCTCTACTTTTATATTTGCTCTATGCGTTCACTAGGAATTCGCCATACCCAGCAACAACCTCAAGCTTGGAACAATAAGAAACGGGATTCTTCAATCCGTAAAATTAGTTTCCATTGAACCAGTGACTATCTTCTAGGCACGGCCACACACTGAAGCTTCAAGATACGACAAGCGCATGCGTACTCCGTTTCTGTACAGAAAACATATCGGTACACACGCGTATTTCAGCCAATTTAGCGTCGCAGGACTGATGTTGAACCAATGTGTGGTCTACCTATGAGCTTTGCTACCTATGACGACATTGTTGTGCATTTAAACAGTTATCAGTGTCAGCTGTTCAGGCATGTAAATTCAGCTAGTACATACAATCTGCGTATGAACCATCCTACTGCAAACACTAACTGATGGGGGTTCGTGAAACCTTTCGGTAATGGTAATAGCATGTGAATAATGAGAAGATCGCGCCACTTGAGTCAAAGCTCTTCGATCCTTTCTGTCAGTTTTTGTATCTGCCCGACCGTTTCTTGACTGCTTTCAAATCTTCACGCTCCCATTCGGTAATTACATTTACACGGTGATATCTTCATTCTCCCATTTAGTAATTACATTTACACTGTGATATATCTTCATGCTCCCATTCAATAATTACATTTACACTGTGATATCTTCATGCTCCCATGTTGTCTTTTGCGTATACTTTTCTTATACCCAGTTAATACCGATCCAATGACAGGACGTGGTACAAAATTACGAGGTTCTTTCCCTTTGGGACTGATGCCGCACCGTCGCAAATATCCAGTTGTGTTGCTGCAGTGCAACGTAAATTCAACAACCAAACAAACAGTAAAAAACAGGAAACTAGATTTTTTCCCGTTTGCCAATCAGGTATCACTTTTCAACAATTTATCGACCAATCGGTGCAGTAGTCAGGTTGCTGGTTTTTGGCTCGAGTGGGTTGGTTCGGTTTATGGCGCAATGGCCATATTTGGCCATGCAGCTCCAGACACAAGAACCTCAGGTGTGTCCTCGGACCTTTCCCTTCGGGTTTGAACCGGGACCGTCGCCAATAGCCCGTTGTGTTGCTCCAGTGTGACGTTAATTACCTACCTGAAAGACACAAGAGAGGCTTTTGGCTCGAAAGATTCCTGGTTCGAATCCTGAGTAAGGATGAAATGGGAAAGCATGGATATTTGTCCCTCTGGAATGTCCGTGTGGCCCCTGTAAAGACTTCTGCGGAGTCAGATAGAGCTCTTGCGCATGCCCAGAAGGACTTTGATGGACAAAAGAGATGGTAATGGGTGTGGTTGGACACTTGTTGGTTTTTAAGGAAGAAAGCGGAGTGATGATCGAAACTGAAATGTGTCGACTTTGATATGTACTACCTTTTATTTTGTGTTCTGTACCTGTTCTGTGACTTTGAGATCATTAGAAATGGTTTAAACCAAAAAAGGAAGTATTCCTTGTGATGTGTGTAAAAAGTGATTAAAATTTTGAGATTCAAGTCAGTACAGACGACGAAGAAATGGTGGCAGCCGTTTCGATACGATCCTGGTATTGCGGATATCTCCAGTGTTAATTATTCGGTGAGTATAAGATTTCATTAGCAACAGTGCCTTTTTAATTGTATTGGGTTATCCGGAAAGCTCTGCGGTTTTTCAAATCGAAGCGCGCTTTCTTGTTACTATTTTGCTACCGCTGATAAGGAGTTACCTTGATTGAAGCAGATATGTAAATTCGGTCTTTTCTGCTTTCACTGGATAATTCTAGCTTGTGTTGTGGCACAATTTTTGTTTCACTGCAGTGCTAAGAATGGAGAACCAAAAAGTTCAGTTTCGTCATATTATGCTCTTTTATTTTAAGAAAGAAAAAAATGCTAGTCAGACTGCTCGTAAAATTTGTGCTGTATATGGACAAACTGCTGTTTCTGATGACACAGTTCGAAGGTGGTTTGATAAATTTAAGCGCGGAAATTTCAGCCTCGAAGATGAAGCCAGCTCTGGACGACCATCCTCTGTAAACGAGGATCTATTAAAAGATGCCATCGCTGAAAATCCACGTTACACAGTTCAGGAACTATCACACAGACTAAATATTCCAAAAAGTACAGTTCATGATCATCTGAAGAAGATTGGGTATGTAAGCCGCTACGATGTATGGGTACCCCATACTTTAACACAACAGAATATGCTTGCTCGAATTTCGGCATGTGATTCTTTGCTGAAACGAAATGAAGCTCCTTTTTTGAAACGGCTCAATACTGGAGATGAGAAGTGGATACTATACAATAATGTTACAAGTAAAAGATCATGGGGTAAGCCAAATGAACCTCCCAACATCGAAAGGGAGGCTGCATCCGAAAAAAGTAATGCTTTGTATATGGTGGGACTACAAAGGAATTGTTCATTATGAATCCACAAAATCAGACAATAAATTCGGAAAAATACTGTTCTCAAATGGCAGTATTAAAAGTAAAATCGAAGCAAAGCGACCAGAACTGACCAATCGTCGGGGTGTTGTCTTCCAGCATGACAATGAATGTCAGACAAAACTTATTGAGTATGACTGGGATGTTTTGTGCCCCTCAGATTTTCACCTCTTTAGGTAATTTCAAATTTCTCTGAATGGCCTGGAGTTCAATTCTTTGGAGTCTCAAACAGCACCTCGATAACTTTACAAATAAGCCTGACTTTTTTAAATCCTGTGGAGAGACTACATAGAACCTTGAAGTCCTTCGAGTCCTGTGTCTGGAGTCGGGACCTGATTAGGCAGAAAAAAATTGCCATATGCCCTTTTTGCTTTACGAGTTGTTACTCATGACAGTATTGGATATACTCCAGCTGAGCTGGTTCATGGACAGAATTTGAGGACTCCCATGACACTACTGTACGAGAACTTGAAGGAAAGCGAGGAAGAGAAGACTAGTGTAGTATCATATGTCTTCGAGCTACTAAACCGCATGGAAAGGTGCCAAGAGTTATCCGTCCAAGACATGGAGAACGCCAAAGACAAACAAAAACTATGGTATGATCGTAAGGCCATGAAACGTAAATTTTGTGAAGGCGACCTTGTGATTGTTGTCGCTACATCTAGGCCTAACAAAATGGCAGTTCATTGAATTGGCCCAGGGAAAGTTGTTAAACAGCATTCCGAAACTAACTACATTGTGTAATTTCCAGAGACCAGAAAATGTGACTCTAATCTGTCTGAAAGAGATTGTGAACTGTAACAACGAGGAGGACATTCCAAGTCTCGAGCAGAAGTCTGAAGTCTCGGAAATGACACAAATTTGGCAAGACATAGGGCAGAATGGTCGCTTATCAGAAGATCAGAAGGAGCAGCTGAGAGAGTTGGCTATCAAAATACTCTAGCGCCTTCTCAAACCAGCCGGATGTACTGATCTTACTGAACATGACATTGAAATCTGAGAGGCCCATCTGTGCCAAACCTTACAAGATGTCTCCACGCCAAACAGAAATTTTGAAGATGGCGGTGGAGAAGATGCTGTCGCTCAAAGTCATTGAGCCAGAAGAGTCTGATTTTACTTCTCTCATTTTGGTGAAAGTACCAGGAAAGGATGCAAGACCGTGCAACGACTATCGAAGACTCAACAAGGTCACTAGAACCTAGTACTTTCCTCTACCAAACATTGAGAAAATTGTCTCAGCTACCAAGTATATCACCGTTCTAGATTTGACCCGAGGTTATTGGCAAATACCACTGAGCAAACGAGCCCAGAGATATTCAGCTTTCATAACCAGTTTTGGGACATTTCAACCGTTGAGGTTGCCATTCGGTTTGAAAAATGCCCCTTATGACTTTAGTCGTTTGATGGCCGAACTGTTAAAAGACTGGATAATTTTCATGCCCTTACTTGGATGATGTAGCCATCTATTCCCTAAATTGGGAAGAACATTTACAACATTTGGAAACCGTTTTAGAAAAGATGAACGCAGCTCATCTGTACATTAAGCCTTCTAAGTGCCAGTTTGCTCGTGCGTACGTAAAGTACCTTGGGCACTTGTTGGTCAGGGCCAGAGAACACCTGGCGAATTGAAGATCCAAGCTGTTAAGAACTTTCCGACCCCTGCAACTAAGACGCAGATCCGATCTTTCTTAGGACTTGCAGGGTATTATCAAAAATACATCCCTAATTTTTCAGTCCTCTCAGCACCAATTACGGATCTGCTGAAAGGAAAAAATTGCCGTGCTGCTGTCGTATGGACTGACGCTTGTCAAGATGCGTTTGACAAGTTAAAGAAGCGGTTGTCTCGGAGAATCCGGTGTTGTACAGTCCAGATTTCTTGAGACAGTTTCTCGTCCAATGTGAGGCGTCCAATCTTGGGATTGGCATCGTTTTATCCCAAATTAATGACAATGGTGAGGAACATCCGGTCATGTACTTGAGTCGGAAGTTCTCATATGCAGAACAAAAGTACAGCACCATCCATCGGGAGAGAGTGCGCAGCTATCGTGTTCGCCATCCAAAAGCTGCGATATTATTTGGATGGATACCAGAAGTTCATCATCCAGACGGACCATAATCCCCTTGTTTGGCTGGACAAAAATACCGGAACCAACCCTAGACTTTTACGTTGGGCTTTGATCTTGCAGCCATTCAATTATGAGGTTGTCCATAAGAGGGGGAAACAACGTCAAAAGGCAGATTCATTAAGTCGCATCCCATAAACCTCATATCCTTTTATTTTATATTAGTAAGTTTATTGGTCATTTTGATATTTGTACTAGTGTGAAAATTTTGAATTTTATCTTATCATTAGTATAAATTGTTTTTCTAAAATTTTCAATTAGTATATAATTTTTGTAAGGTATTTTTGGGCTCAAGGCAATGATTGCTATAATTTGGCACATGTGCAGTGTATTTTGTATACTTGAACTCTTGAACTTTTCCAATGACTGCATCTACCTGGAGACTTTTTCAGGCAGTGGAGTCATCAAAACTTTTCCCTCATTCTTCGAGAAAAGTTTCCTCCTTGCGGGAGGAGTTTATAAGTCTGTAAAGACTTCTGCGGAGTCAGATAGATGGCGCTCTTGCGCATGCCCAGAAGGACTTTGATGGACAAAAGAGATGGTAATGGGTGTGGTTGGACACTTGTTGGCTTTTAAGAAAGAAAGAAGAGAGTGATGATCGAAACTGAAGTGTGTCGACTTTCATATGTACTACCTTTTATTTTGTGTTTGTGTCGTGCCTGTACTGTGACTGAGATCATTAAAAATTGTTTAAACCAAAAAAGGGAGTATTCCTTGTGATATGTGTAAAAACCGATTAACATTTTGAACAAGTCAGTACACTCCTCTGTAAACGGTTGTGCCTAGAATTTGTGGTATGTAATCGAGGTGTAACATGAACCCATCCCCCGTAATGAACCAGGTTAATGCATAGTGGTTCACAAATTCGCCCTTGAAGTGCCATAATGAGTAATGGTCAATTGGTCGGGCATTAGAAAAAATGTTTACAACATAGTGTGCATGGCACCCCAGGCAAAAGCCAAAACCCTCCTCTCTCAACATCATCTTCCGTAAATGTCAGCGAGGCCGTGGTAGCCCGGTTGGATTGGAAAAGCAACGGATTATAAACGGATTGTTATTATAAACGGATTATTATTATATTTGCGAGCTCGAAACTAGGTCCACCTAAATACAGTCGTGTATGTGGGAGGTGGTGCACATTAAATCTGTCGTGACCTCAAATGTCCTCACTTTGGCGTGGTGTGGAAGTTTGAAGAGTGGGGTGCCTGCTCAGGTGTGACCACATCATCTGACCGTGGTTCAAAATTACAAGGTGTTGTCCTCGGATCTTTTAATTCGGGTTTGATCCCGGACCGTCGCCAATAGCCAATTGTGTTGCTTCAGTGCGACATTAATTAAAATACCATCTAACGAAAACATAAATATCTTCGGAAGCAGACGAAGTAGGTAGTTAATTAACGTCGCAGTGGAGCAACGCAAGCGGGTATTGGCGACGGTCCGGGATCAATCCCCGACGCGAAAGATCCAAGGACAACGCCTCGTAATTTTGAACCGCAGTCAGATGACGAGAACAACACCTAAGCTGGTATCCCACTCTCCAAACTTGCACACCACGCCAACGTGAGGATGTTTGATTCCACGTTTAGCTTGCACCAGCCCCCTTGTACACGACGATCATAGGCAAGACCGAGTTTCTAACTCGCAACCCTCCGGTTGCTAATCCGTTGCTCTTCCAACTGGACTACAGCAGCCCGAAGCAGATGCGAAGATGAATGACAGTTTGCTGTATCCCGAACGTCCGATGAGTTCCAGCAGACTAAATTTAATATAAGCCCAATTCACATCCAATAATTTTTAGACAAATCGTTTAGTTCAGTTTCCAAAAGAGGGCGCTACCTGTCTGTAGCAAGAGTAAGAGTGGGAAATAAGGACTAAAAATGTGTCGGCCTAAAAATGTTTTTACTCTCCAAGTCTGTTTTTGCTCTCTCAATATCTGACTAATTTTGCTAATGACTAAGTATCTCATCATTAGAAAAATTGGTCAGATCTTGATGGACGAGATATCTCGTCGAACCACTTGGGTGAAAAGCAAACATTATTCCATTGACCATACAGACTCAGTGTACATTGTCATTGAATCGTTTAGCTCGAAAGACGAACCGGTTGCACGTGAAAGTTGACAAGAGATTTAATGATGTAGCTGACGGAAATATATCCTAATATAAACATGTTGTTCCCTTCGTTGTAATGAAAACTCAGCTGTAGCGTAGATCCCCAGATATGACCATCTTCTACCAATTAACAAAATCAGAGCAAGAGCCATTATGAATTATGCTAAAAAAGTAAATAATAACTTAAATTCATACTTTTGATTTAAAATTCAAATTTGTTAAAAAAAATTTGATAAAATTTTCCTTTGGAAAATCATGCAGTCTTCCAAGCCCTTTTAATTAATTCATCATTTTAATACTACTTTTAACCGCAGTAGCCACAGGTATTCTTAACTCTGATATTTTTAGGTCTCACTGGAGTGCTAGGCTTGCCTACCGCTCATTTAACGCCTTCTCCTACAACACCAACTGCAACTGCAACCTCCTTGATAATCTGACCCCAAGACGTTGCTACACCATTGAAAGTTTCTGATAACCTAAGCCTATTTGGAACTCAAGGACTTTGTTATCTGGAGACACGGCCTTCGGCCCAGGTTGGTAGGTATTTTAATTAATGTCGCACTGGAGCAACCGACGGGCTTCTCCTTGGCGACCTTCGTCTCAGGATAATCATGGAAAATTCACTCTCTGAAACAAATGGTAGGCAACACCAGGCTCATCCTTCTCATTAGTAATTGTTTTTATTTTACTAATTAGATTGATATTAATAAATAATAATTAATAAAAAATCTTGTGTGTAACATATATTTTGTTCTTTTGTTCTAATAAACGAATTTTTATAATTTCAGTTCCAAATTGCTTTGTTTCGAAACTAGCTTTTTGAAATTCTAAATTTACACACACAGCTACATAAATATTTTGGTGAAATTCGAAAGTTATGGACACAGCTACGCGTGCAATTTATTATTAGTTGCGGTGGAGTTTTCCAGAGGGGGTGCCGAAAAAGATTGTCTCTGAAAACGGTACATTAAGTCAAAAAAGGATGTTTTTCAAAAGAATGTGGTCCTTAAGAGGTGGTAGTTGAATTAATGTCGCAATGGAATATTGGTGACGAGGTCCTTAAGCGAATCATCTTTTAGAGAGGCTCTACTGCATGACAGAATTTCCAGCAGATGGCACCAGAATACATACATTGAGGTTGATTAACCTCCACTCAAGCCGAATTTCCCAGCACTCCTCCAACTAAAGATAAGTCCTCCTAAGAGTGGGCCGCGGTAGCCCTGTTGGCAGAGTAACGGATTACCAACCGAGGGAATGCGTGTACGAAACTCGTTCCAGCCAAAGACCGTCGTGAACATGGGGGCTGGTGCAAGTTAAATATGTAGTGACCTCAAATGTCCTCACTTTGGCGTGGTGTGGAAGTCTGCTGAGTGGGGTGCCAGCTAAGGTGTTGTTCTCGTCATCCGACCGTGGCTCAAAATTACGAGGCTTTCTCTTTGGATATTTGGGGCCGTGTTAGTCCTGTTGGAATAGCATAGGATTAGCAACCGTATGGTTGTGAGTTCGAGACTCGATCCAGCCGAAAACCGGCGTGTACACGGGGGCTCGTGCACTTTAAATCTGTCGTAGCCTCAAATGTCCTCACGTTGGCGTGGTGTGGAAGTTTGGAGAGTGGGGTGCCAGCTCAGGTGTTGCCTCGTCATCTGACCGTAGTTCAAAATTACGTGGTGTTGTCCTTGGATCTTTCCCTTTGGGATTGATCCCGGACCGTCACCAATAGCCCGTTGTGTTGCTCCAGTGTGACGTTAATTGAAATACCCCCCCTTGGTATTCCAATACTTGTGATCAATAGCCCGTTGTGCTGCTCCAGTGTGGCGTTAATTAAAATACCTACCTACCAACCTCGAGGGCCACAGTGGTCCAGTTGGAAGGGTAACGTATTAGCGAGGTTGCGAGCTCGAATCCAGCCAAACACCGTCGTGTACAAAGGGGGCTGATGCACGTTAAATATGTCGTGGTCTGAAATGTCCTCGCGTTGTCGTGGTGTGGAAGTTTGGAGAGCGGGGTGACAGCTCAGGTATACACGAGTCCTTTAAGTCTCGAGTATAGGAGTGCAACAAAGGATTGAGTACACGAGAACTTTTGAATTCAAACACTCTAGTCCTGATGAGTGGTAGGGTAGGTATGTAATTAAATTAACGTCGTACTGGAGCAACACAACGGGATATTGGCGACGGTCCGGTCAAACCCGAAGGGAAAGTCCCAAGGGCAAAATGCCTTAGAAGGACTTGTGTACACGAGTCCTTTTAAGTCTCGAGTACACGAGTGCAACAAAGGATTGAGTACACGAGAACTTTTGAATTCAAACACTCTAGTCCTGATGAGTGGTAGGGTAGGTATGTAATTAAATTAACGTCGTACTGGAGCAACATAACGGGCTATTGGCGACGGTCCGGTCAAACCCGAAGGGAAAGTCCCAAGGGCAAAATGCCTTAGAAGGACTTGTGTACACGAGTCCTTTTAAGTCTCGAGTATAGGAGTGCAACAAAGGATTGAGTACACGAGAACTTTTGAATTCAAACACTCTAGTCCTGATGAGTGGTAGGGTAGGTATGTAATTAAATTAACGTCGTACTGGAGCAACACAACGGGATATTGGCGACGGTCCGGTCAAACCCGAAGGGAAAGTCCCAAGGGCAAAATGCCTTAGAAGGACTTGTGTACACGAGTCCTTTTAAGTCTCGAGTACACGAGTGCAACAAAGGATTGAGTACACGAGAACTTTTGAATTCAAACACTCTAGTCCTGATGAGTGGTAGGGTAGGTATGTAATTAAATTAACGTCGTACTGGAGCAACATAACGGGCTATTGGCGACGGTCCGGTCAAACCCGAAGGGAAAGTCCCAAGGACAAAATGCCTTGGAAGGACTTGTGTACACGAGTCCTTTTAAGTCTCGAGTATAGGAGTGCAACAAAGGATTGAGTACACGAGAACTTTTGAATTCAAACACTCTAGTCCTGATGAGTGGTAGGGTAGGTATGTAATTAAATTAACGTCGTACTGGAGTAACACAATGGCTTTAGCGATTTCTGGAATCAGTCCCTAAGGAAACAATCTGAGGGCACCTCGTAATTTTGAACCGCGAACAGATGACGAGTTGAACACCCGAGCTGGCACTCCATTCTTCAAACTGTCACACCACGCCAACGTGCCTGCTGGGTGCATATATTCAAGGAAACACGAATCGTGGGGCTGCAGAGAAGCAGATTAGATAAGCTGGGAAACAGCGTGTTCTTATCACGTTTATCATTCAAGCGACGAAAAGTGAAACTCGTGCAGTATCGCAGAACAGTAACAAACCAAACACATACAGTTATCTTTGACTCCACGCTGTTTGTAGCTACGGTGACACAACTTTCCATGGATTAAAGAGAAATTAAGTCATGACAAATTTCGCGCATTTTTATTACACCCCTAGCATAATTACCCAACCTCACTCGGAGAACCGCGGTATCCCAGTTGGAAGAGCAACGGTTTAGCAACCGGAGGGTTGCGAGTTCGAATCTCGATCCAGCCAAAAACCTTGTTTACACGGGGACTTGTGCACGTTAAATCTGTAGTGGACTCAAATGCCGTCACGTCGGCGTGGTGAGAAGATTGGAGAGTGGGGTGCCAGCTCAGGTGATGACCTCGTCATCCCACGGTGGTTTAACATTACGTGGTGTCCTCAGATATTTCCCTTTGGGATTGGTCCCGAACCGTCGCCAATAGCCCGTTGTGTTACTCCAGTGCGACATTAATTAAAATACCTACGTACCTACCGTTCCTTTGCAAAATACCTTGTGTTTCAAATATTCGGAAGTAGTATACACTGAAGAGCAATTGAATTATATATACCTGTCTAGTAGCGCGTAGCACCACCTTTCGCCTTGATGACGGCGGCGATTCGTCTTGGCATGGACTCAACAAGACAATGGAAGCGATGGAAAGCGATACGCATCAACGACTCCTGAACAATCTCCCACAATTCACGAAGATTAGATGGAAGGTGGTCTTAGGATCGGACCTCTCTCTCAATTGCATCCCAGATGTGCTCGATTGGATTGAGGTCAAGTGACCTTGATGGCCAGGAAAGCACGTGCAGGTCTGTGGAATGTTCATCGAACCATTCGAATTCAATTCGGGAGCGATGGCACGGTGCTTTGTCTTGCTGAAAGACAATCTCTCTAGCTGTCGAAATCGAACATACTGGAGCTGATGGTCGTCAAGGATATCCCGATAACATTCACCTGAGAGATACGATGTCACACGGGGTCCCATTTCAGTCCATGTGAACAGTCCCCAGACGAGAATGCCACCTCCACCAGCCTTAAGAGTCTCTTGCTGGCAGGAAGGATACATTGCTTTATATGGCTTACGCCGTACACGTACTTTGTACCAAAGTGAATCTCGACTCATTCCAGGCAACATTTTTCCACATCTCGATGGTCCATTGGCGATGTTCCTGTGCCCATGCTAACCGTTGTGCCCTGTGTTGTGCAGCCAACAGAGGGACTCTCGTGGAAGACGGCTTCTGTACCCCATAGAGAGATGGTTTTCGATGGTGTGGCAGCTTACACGTTGTTGTGCACCAGCGTTAAATCGACGGGTGATCTGTTGCACTGTGGCCTGTCTATCTGCTGTTACAATGCGAGCTAGCCGACGACGACTTTGCTGATCCACACGTTGTTGACCCTGGCAGGGATGGTTTTACCTGAATCGATGTACTCACGGTTCACCCTTGACACAGTGGTGCATGAAAATCCGAGTGTCTGCACTACTTCCGAGATGGAGTGACAAATTCATCGGACCCCGACTATTTGCCCACGATCAAATGTTGCTTAGATCCGCACTTACCCATACTGCTTTGACTATTACTAATACTGTGAGCAGCACTCATCTTGTCAAACAGCTGCTTACGTCATTTGAAAACCTCTTCGAGGCCTGCGCACAGCTCCAAATTTGCATAATGCCAGCTATCCCTAATTCATTTGCTCTTCAGTGTATATTTTGCAAAGAAAAAATTAAGGCTCAAAATAAAATGTATTAGAATTTAAATTCCGAAAAATACTTTTGGAAAAATAATTTATTTTTCAGCAGTACTGGTAAAACCATACATGTAATCGTAATGCTCAATATACACTCATGTCCAAAAGTTAAGCATAATTCGTAAAATGCAAAAAATCGGAGTACATATGGATACAATGGTTCAAAATCACTTGTGGAGAATCGTGGGATGAAGATGAAACTGTGCATATGCAAAACAGTTCAGTCGACGTCGACATGCGCAAAGCACCGGCGCACGTCGGAACGAGTATAAGACGGTCTCGAGCGGCATGGCCAGTTTAGACTGAAATTTCTCAATTGCTGTGGTACGGACCGTTGTTTACAATCAATAAGGAAGAAAGATGTCACAAAGATGCCAATTGGACATGTTTGTGAAGGGAAGGATTATTGATTGCTGGAATCCGGTCGATCCCAAACCGAAGCGTCTCGAATTCTGAATTTACCTCAGTGTGTGATCTCCAGACTGGCAGAAGTTTCAAACCACTTGAGATGTTACCCGATGACCAGTACCAGGTCGGCCGAGGGTAACAACCGCTCGGCAAAACCGATATTTGGCGATAACCGCGCGACGTCAGAGGAACCTTTCTGCCCGCCACAGAGTCTTAGTTTCGAGACAAACTGTTTACAGAAGATTCAGACACGTTGGTCTCTATGTCAGGCGACCAGCAGTTTGCATCCCCCCTGACGTCTGCACAGAAACGCACGTGTTTACAGAGGAGTTTGGAACATAGGCAGTGGAGTCGACAACAGTGGGGCAATGCCATGTCCAGTGACGACTCCAGATTTAGTCTGCAAACTGATTCTCGTCGTACCACGATCTGGAGAGAACGTGGAACGCGTTTTCACCCGGGAAACATCACGGAAAGACATCGTTTTCTTTCAGGGGGAATCAGGGTCTGGGCAGGCATCATGCTGGACGGCCGCACAGACCTCTACATCTTTGACGGGGTCTGTTACCGGTCAAAGATAGAGACGAAGTCCTTGGGCCTACCGTTCGCCTCTTTCGAGGTGCTGTCAGTCCTGGTTTCATATTCATGGATAACGCGCATCCTCATCGTGCAGCTCTGGTCGATGCCTTACTTCAAAGTGAAGATATCCACCGCATGCAGTGGCCTGCCAACTCTCTTGATCTGAATCCTATAGAGCATGTGTGGGATATGCTCGTGGGACATATTGCAGCCCTCCGCCACCCACCAAGCTCCGTTCCGGAATCGAAAACTGCTCTCCGTGAGGCTTGGAACTCTTTGAGCACACAACTCATCCATACCCTCATCGAAATTGTGGGAAATCGTTGTGCAGCATGCGTGGCTACCAGAGGTTCCCCACACCGTATTAAACTTCAGCATCACATTGTTTTAATCATTCTGTTTCACTAAAGTTGACACTCGTATGGTGAACCTTTTTCTTTCAACTCTTTTCTTTGGATAATAAAAGTCATCCTTGTTTTGTATTTTCTTCTTCTATAACTCTATTACACCCGCATACAGCGTTTCCTTCCATTCCAATGCAGATTTTCTGAAATATTCACATAAACAGCAATTATGCTTAACTTTCGGACATGAGTGTACCTTCCAAATTCTCCATAACTACGAAATTATGGTTGATTTTAGTACAGCTACCCAGATGTTTTAGCATGAAACTTGCCTAAGTATGTAAGCAAAGGAATTTTAATAACGTATTTGTGAGGATGTGCAAACGGCTGATGATCGACTTAACCACACGTGCAGGTGTTGGCTGAGACGGAAAGAGCGGCGCGCGTAGGTGTCCGCTGAAATCCGGTGACTGGTAGAAACTATTTTCCTGACTCAACGAGAGTGAGTTAGAATTGAACTAGTAACTGAAGGCTTCCACGCGCAGGTGGAGCGAGCGCAGTTTTTTTACAGAATTAATGCAAGTGGCAGCGTGTAGGCTGTTCCATCAATTTGAGATAACGGTTGCTGTACATAGTTTTTAGGTAGAGAAATAAATTGTGTTAGTCCTAATCTCCGTATCACTTCGTAACACCCTAGACACCGCCCCACATATATATCAATGTTAAATAAATGTGGATGTCTTAAAATTGGCAGTTGATTTTCCTTCTCCACTCTGGGTTCAACATAATGGATAAAGATTTGTAAATATTTCCGTGGAAACGGAAATATATGGCAATTCCGTTGGGCGATCGGTCCAAGGTGTAAGTTCAGACGATCAGCTCGGATCTCCACGCTACCTATCCCGACATAAGATGGTGCCAGCGGTAAAAATGATGTACCCGGAGTGGTAAAGATCGATGTACCGATAGCGGTAAAGATTGATGAACCGGAAGCAGTAAAGATTGGCCAGAGACGAGAAATTCCGAGGAACCCTGTTGAAGCAGACGAACCGGGAACAGTAAAGATTGGACCAGAGACGAGAAATCCTGAGGAAACGGACGGCGAGGCTACGCGAAATCCTGGTGAAGCAGACGAACCGGGTGAGTGTTGTTTACCCTTTCTTTTAAGAGAAATAATCAGGGATCCATTGCTAAATAAATGTTAGGTGAAGCATATTTGTTTGTTAAATGATGAGGTGTAGTTGAAGCACGGCAGTGCGGGAAATACATCCGTATTTCAAATTTTAGAATTGCGTGACAGCGCAGGTGACACGTCAGTGTTCTTAGCCAAAAGTGCTGATTATAGTTTCTCTTGAAGAATTGTGATACACCAGGAGTGGCAGAAGGTATTTTTAAAGCACGACAGTGCTGGAATTTCAGAGTTACGAATTGAGCGTTAACTCATGTGACACGTCAGTGTTATTGTTCACATGTCATCGTTATCAGTTTAGGGTGAACCATTATTTTTCTCTTTAAACAATTGTGATATATGCTAGGGGTAGTCAATCAGTAGCTGAAAAGGGTTTTTATTTTAATGGTCTTTTAGTTAATACCAGTTAGAAAGGAAAATATATTGGTGAATATGGCTTTTTTGGGAAAATATAAGAAATGCGATCTATTTACTTTAGCATTGGAGTTAGGGGAAACTCCTGATCCAAATATTAAAGTTATAGGACTGAAAGATCTCATAACAGGAAGTAAGTCATACGAAGTCGAATTCGTGATGGAGATGCTTGAAACGATAGTGAGTTCACGAAAGGAGATGGAAGAGAAGAAGGAGAGGGAAGAGAAGAAGGAGAGAGAAGAGAAGGAGAGAGAAGAGAAGAAGGAGAGAGAAGAGAAGGAGAGAGAAGAGGAAAAGGAGAGAAAGAAACAACAAAGAGAATTTGAGCTAGAAAAGTTAAGGATAGAAGCAGGAATAAGGATAAGCAATGATTCCATAGAAGGAAGAAGTAGTCCTACCGATATACATGTCGACATGACGAAATACATGCCCAAATTCCAAATGAAAGAGGGTGATATCCTTTTATACCTCTCCCTGTTCGAAAGTCAAGCTAGGCGGAGGAAAATTGATGAAAGAAATTGGGTATCATGTCTTTTGACCCTAATGCCTTTGGAGATAATAGAATTGATTGCGAGGGTTTCGGAAGAGGGATTAGAAGATTATGAACACATTAAAGACCTCTTGTTAAAGAAGTTTAAGATGAATCCAGAGGGATTTCGCCAGAAGTTCATTCAACATCAAAAAAGTCCTGATAAAACTTGGCAAGATTTTACTCATGAAGTAACCAATTATTTTCAAGGATGGATCGAAGGACTTGGTATCTCCGATTTGAGAGTCTGAAGGAATTGATGATAGCCGATCAAGTCAAGAAAAGAGTGCCACAGGAAGCCAGGGACCATTTTATCGATGAATGGGGGAAAATATCAAAACCTTCATTGCTGGCTGAAAAGATAGACGAATACGAATGTGTTCGTAGAATATACAAGAGACAGCCAAGTACCACCATGAAGACAAATTCGGGATACAAGACCCAGTATGATGCAAGAGGTTACGGTGGATACCACATATCTCAGCAGGACACCAAACGAACCTATCACAGAACTCAACCAGAACCGGCGAAACATAATTCCAGGCTTGTTTGTTTCTCATGCGGAATGGAGGGACACATGAAGAGGTTCTGTCCAAAGTCGGATAAAGGAAGATCAGATCACGATAATAGAAGGAAAGCGAACGTGAATAGGATCATAACTGAAGAAAGCGGTGTGGGGGATGAGAAAAGGACACTGAATACTGGCGTAACGGCGGTGGTAGCTAAAGTTGTATCCTTTAAGGAAAGATCCTGGCGAGACAATCTTTGCCCCTTGGAAAGAATCTTAATTAGTGTTGACGGGAGGGAGGCAAAAGCCCTAATTGATTCTGGGACTGAAATTACCGTCATACGGAAAGATATTGTACAAAATCTGTCGCTGGAAGAGAAATCGTCCATCTTTATTAAAGGAATCTTCGGTCCAGCGGAGAAATGCCCGTTAATGAACGTTCCCATAGGACTGATCATAGGAGGTAGGGGTGATGTGCTTCACCAAGAAGTCCTCTGCGCAGTTGCTCCCTCATTGGTGGAAGATGTGCTGTTGCCACCAGATATCCGAGACATGCTTAGAGGAAAGCAGGAATTAATTTCCACCGATATTGGTAGTGGAAACATCTTGGAACCACCTACAAAAGAGGGGAACACAGAAGGGAATTCCGTTGAAGTGAATAAGGACACAGAAGTGTTAGTGGTAGAAAGCACCGACGGAGACCAGGAAGAAGGGATATCGAAGACGGAAAGCTTCCGTAAAGAGCAAGAGGAGTGTAGAGAGCTGGAAGAGACCAGAAAACAGGCTAAGCAAGGTAGTGGAGGATTTTTCTTTAACGATGGTTTGGTCTTTCATAAAGACAAGATTCTTGGAGAGAATGTATGTCAATTGGTTCTTCCTAAACGTAGAAGAAAAGAGGTTCTTAGATTAGCCCACTGCTCAGTGTTTGGGGGACACATGGGAGCGAGGAAGACAATAGAAAGAATTAGATATTTGTTCTATTGGAACGGGCTATCAAGAGACGTGAGACAGTTTTGTTTAGCATGTGAAGGTTGTCAGTTGACGAGAAGGGTCAAACACAAAGATAGGGCCCCAATAACTCCCGTTGCGCGGCCAGAATTGCCCTTCCAAGTGGTCAATGTGGACATCATAGGACCGATAGATCCTCCAAGTCCTAAAGGACACAAATTTATCTTGTGTATGGTAGACCAACATACAAGGTGGGCTGAGGCGATCCCTTTGACGAGTCTTACAGCCAAAGCAACGTGTGAAGCTTTATTATCTATTTTTATGAGGACTGGAGTGCCAAACATAATTGCCTCGGACAATGGTACAAATTTCAACGCTGAATTGACTCAGGAATTTGAAAAAAGAATGGGTTCAACTCCACGGTTCTCCACACCATTATATCCACAATCAAACGGGTTGGTGGAAAGATTTAACCAAACTTTAAAGAGTATGTTACATCACACCATTAAGGAAGAACCACGGACCTGGCACACCAAAATACCGTTCATTTTATGGGCATACAGAGAGGTCCCGAACAGTACAACGGGTGTAGCACCTTTTCAATTGCTCTTTGGTCGGAAGCCAGAAGGTCCTTTTCGATTCTAAAGAATACCTGGACGGGAAGACACGAGGGTTTGCAGCTGGATACAACCCCAATACATGTCTATCTGGAGAAGTTGAAAACCCGACTGGAGGAGGCCGCAGGGAAAGTCAAGATAACATCTAATATACAACAAGAGAAAATGGCCCATTATTATAATTTAAGGTCTACAAGAAAGACTTTCAAGCCGGGAGATAAAGTCATCGTGCTCTTGCCAGATTCTACAAACAAATTATTGGCCAGATGGCAAGGTCCCGGAATCATTGAAGAGCAAAAGAATGAACATTCTTTCATTATAAAGATGCCAGACAATAGGATGAGGCACGTTCACCAGAACAAGATAAGGGAATTTGTGGTCGGTTCCAACGCGGTAAATGTCATTTTTGAAGGTGAGGAAGAATTTGGTAACATAGAAAACGCTCCAATTGTCGAAGCAAGAGACGAGTTCACCCAAGAAGTGAAAATGATCACGACACCGTACTTAAATCCTAAACAGGAGGAAGAATTGAAAAGACTCTTGTGTAAGTTCGAAACACTTTTTTGCCGACCAATACAACCCGTGGGAGTAAGTCAGCACAAGATTGAATTGCTGCCTGACTCCATCCGGAGAAAACCACATAGTTATTGCATACCAATAGCATACCGTTCAGAAGTGGATAGGCAAGTCCAAGAACTTTTAGAATTGGGTCTTTTGGAGCCGTCCAATGCAGACATTACGTATCCCATTGTATGTGTCGCGAAGAAGGATGCCTCGATTAGAATGTGCATTGACTATAGGGCGCTTAATCTGATAACAAAAGTGCCCAGTTATCCTATGAAGGACATGCAGGAGTTGATCTTCACTGCGGGGATGGCCGAATGGTTAACTTGCTTGGATTTGGAAAGGGGATATTATCAAATAAAAATGGAGGACGAGAGCAAAGTTTTGACAGCATTTTCCACCCACAACGGGGTGTATCAATGGAAAGTGATGCCATTTGGATTGTCAGGAGCTTCGGGAACTTTCCAACGTATTATGAATCAAGTGTTGCACAAACATTCCGCTTATGCGCAAGCTTATATAGACGACATTGTTATATTCTCTAAAACGTGGGAAGAACATTTAGAACACTTGAAAAAAATCTTATCTGATCTGGAATATCTCGGATTTTCGGTGAAACTTAAGAAATGCATATTTGCATCCAAAGAGATAAAATACTTAGGACATAAGATAGGAGGGGGAAAGCACTCTCCTGACAATGACAAAATATTAGCCATCAAACAGTTGAGAAGACCCGTATCAAAAAAGGAAGTCAGATCCATTCTAGGACTGATGGGATTTTATAGGACTTACATTCCTTGTTATGCAGAGATAGCATCCCCTTTAACGGAGTTGACGAAAGGGAAAAAATCGGGAAAGGTATTTTGGGGGAAACGCGAGGAAGAATCATTCCTCCGGTTGAAAAATGCGTTATGTGAGGTCACTGCGTTAAGCACCCCCAATGCCGTCGAACCCTTCCAGGTCCACACAGACTCGTCCCACTACGCTATTGGATGTTGTTTGACCCAGAAGGACGAACATAGAAACTATAGGCCAATTGCTTTTGTTAGTCAAAAATTGAATAACACCCAAAAGAATTGGTCTACCATTGAGAAAGAGGCCTATGCCGTGTTATTTGGACTGAAAAAATTTGATAAGTGGTTGCAGGGTAACACTGTGGAGATCATAACTGATCACAATCCGCTAAAATATCTGGTCGAGACAACTCCTAAGAGCCCCAAGTTAACTAGGTGGGCACTTGCCCTTCAAAGGTGGAATTACAAGTTGACCCATCGCCCTGGGATTTATCATCAGGGAGCTGATGCTCTCTCCCGCTTGGAAAGAGAGGTCGATCAATAAAGGCTTGGTAGCATATTTGGATGAGATTGTTATTTTTTTATAACTAAATATGGAGAGTTAAGATGTATATTAAATATAGTGTAAATAATGGTTAATTTTATATGTATGGTGTTAGTCGAATGTTATTTTTGCAATACTTTAGGTTAGGTTTTGTAGATTGGATCAATTTAGAATGAAAAGGTATTGGAGTTCGGGAGTATCAATATTTGATTGTTTGTGGTGTAAATAGATATAGCATTTGGATGTTAAGATCTAATATTAGCTTGAAAAGTGGTTGCAAAGTATAAATGTTCTTATGCATAATTTTTTTTGGATCCCTCGATTTCTCTTGGGTTGAGAGGGTAACCACTCCTGATCTGACCGGTTGCCACAAATGTTCGGACTATATTATTAGTAAAACAGATTTTTTTGGAAAAAAAAATCTGTTTTCCTCTTGGCGGCGGCGTGTGAGGATGTGCAAACGGCTGATGATCGACTTAACCACACGTGCAGGTGTTGGCTGAGACGGAAAGAGCGGCGCGCGTAGGTGTCCGCTGAAATCCGGTGACTGGTAGAAACTATTTTCCTGACTCAACGAGAGTGAGTTAGAATTGAACTAGTAACTGAAGGCTTCCACGCGCAGGTGGAGCGAGCGCAGTTTTTTTACAGAATTAATGCAAGTGGCAGCGTGTAGGCTGTTCCATCAATTTGAGATAACGGTTGCTGTACATAGTTTTTAGGTAGAGAAATAAATTGTGTTAGTCCTAATCTCCGTATCACTTCGTAACACCCTAGACACCGCCCCACATATATATCAATGTTAAATAAATGTGGATGTCTTAAAATTGGCAGTTGATTTTCCTTCTCCACTCTGGGTTCAACATAATGGATAAAGATTTGTAAATATTTCCGTGGAAACGGAAATATATGGCAATTCCGTTGGGCGATCGGTCCAAGGTGTAAGTTCAGACGATCAGCTCGGATCTCCACGCTACCTATCCCGACAGTATTCACTAAACTAAAATATGATTTATCAAATATACAACATTGCATTAAAATATGTTGAATAAAATTTGTTATACTTGTGCATACACTCAAACTCAGACATAGAACGGGAAGACAGACGGACAGGCAGACTAACGCAAACAAGTTCAGTCACTAAATGAATGCAAGTACTCACAGTATGCAGTTTCATGAAAATATGTTCAACCATTTGGACGTAGTACAGACACCAAATGCACAAGATACGAATTTTGCATTAGAAGGGCCCAAACGGATAAATAACTTGAAATGGGTCGAAAATATTCAACGCACAAACACCATTTTTATTTATATAGATGAGCCACCACTCGAACAAATGGTCATGGAATGGGTAACATTTGACAAAACAATCAATTTACAATATTGTAATCAATTTACAATCGATATACAATTATCATAATATACAGGTCACAATACAGAATAAAAATTTACATGTTTTTTAGGCCTAACTTATGTTTTCGTCCACTGATGCTGTAGAACTTCGGACTTTTTATATTGTTCAAATTTCAAAAACGCTTTACAACTATAGTCAATTGCTACCATTAGATCTGACTAAAATAGTTCTAAGCTGCTTTGATTTCTCTGATCAGTCTATTTATTGTTCATCAGTGAAGAAAACCCTTTCAGTACGGACATTTGAGCCTTTAGATCGTATTCGTATATAGGCCGATTGTGTGTTTGGTTTCCAGACCTAAAAGTACTTCGGCCTGAAAACCAAATTTAATTATTCCAGGCCGAAATATATTTCAGCCTGGAATAATTAAAAAGCCTAAGATCAAATTAAGGTTGGTTTTCTCATCAGTTTGTTTTTAAACCCCATTATTAGTTATCTATAACCAAATATACTACTAACAAATATCTCTACTATTATAAAAGAAAGTGTTTGTGTATGTGTGTGTCTGTACGGTGTCCAGACGAATCTATAGCACTTACAGCCATGAAATTCGGCACACAGGTAGTCCTAAAGGTGACTGAATGTCCCTCGAAGTCCGAATTTTAAAATTTAATCTAGAAAATTTTAATTAATATTTCGTGCTGCACGTGTAGCTCCTCCTCCACTATGACGTATCTGCGCAGACTGATCTAACATTCTTATCGCGCATGCTATCTCTTCACTAAAAACACCCCTCCTCCAATGAAATGATTGTGTAGTGGGTAAAGCGGAGCAGTAGCTGTTAGTGCTTTGGAGGGAGACCTGAGTTCGATCCCGCCCGACGGATAGTTTATGACTTTCGCCTCTATATTTTTGAAAATAGTAAATATACTCTAATCCTTCCTATTTTTTCTGTACTTACTTTTACTTTATCCTTTTATTTTTTGAATTCAACACAATTATTTTTTAAAATTTAAATGATTTTATGCAGCTTTTTCAATTCTGAAACTCTGGTTTTTCTGTATTGTCACTTTTGTCCTTTTTCGTACCACCAATGAAGAGCAAACCACAGAAGCTCCACCCCTACATGTTCGACTCCAAGTGCCAAGTTCCTACCCATCAAGAAATTTTCTGCAACTCAGTTAATAAATTACATGAAATGAAGTAACAGTGTTTATTACTGTTTAAAATTTGGTTTTGGTTAATTTGATTTCGCTGATATTGTGATTCATTTAGGTTGTCGTAATCAGTGAGGTAACAAGACTTTTTAAAAGTATAGCGTTATATTTAAAGATTGAATCACATTTTTATTTCAGTAGTGGTTATTTCATAACTTACTTTTGAATTTGTATAATTTCTGTATTTGTATAATACAAATCTATCGACACTACATGTGACACAGATGAGGCTGTGAACTACACAAGTCTTTGAACACATTGGAGCCATCTGGAGTACCAGAGTTTTTGAATACATTGGAGCCATCTGGAGTACCAGAGTTTTTGAATACATTGGAGCCATCTGGAGTACCCTCGCACATATTACAGCTAGAAATTGGGGCACCGATTATGCTTCTCAGAAATCTGCATCCATCTCACTCTGCAATGGAACAAGACTCACTATCAAGAAACTGATTATTGAAGCCACCATCATGACTGGACATGCCGCAGGCGAAGACGTATTCATTCCTAGGATCCCAATCATCCCTTCGGATCTCCCATTCCGATTTAAACGACTTCAGTTCCCTGTTCGTTTGAGTTTCGCCATGAGCATCAACAAGACACAAGGACAATCGCTGAAAGTTGTTGGACTCGATCTCATTAAACCGTGTTTCTCCCATGGTCAACTAACTGTATGTGGGTTGTTCAAGAGTTGGAAAAGCCGAGAATCTTTACATCCTAGCTCCAAATGGAAGAACATTGAACATAGTGTATCATGACGCTCTCTAAGCAAGAATCAGTGAGGTGGAAGGAATGAGGCGACATGCCCGTGTCATGTCGGGTGGTGGTGGGATTCATTCTTAAAATTATTGTTTTTTCTTTTTAATGTTTTTAGAATTAGTGAGGATAAACAAGAACGATGTCACGGGCAAAGCCGTGCGGGTACTGCTAGTCTCTAATATTAGCGAGAAGGATTAGGCATACTATAATATCTAATCCTTCTTTTATGCATTTAATATCTATACTATACTAAATATGCATAGAGAAGATACAGAGGCTGTTCGGACATTTTTTGAACGATTTTAATGGACTGAAGCTCCACTTTTTACATGAAATTTTTGTGTTTTAAATGTTCCATTTCATAACCCTTATTGTTAACTATCTTTCTACACCTTAATTTCCATGATAATAATGACTTTTGTAGTATCGACAGTGGTATTTTGTCCCATTCTTGTTCCAGTTTTCCAGTCCTTGAATGGTTTCCGGTCGACGTTTTGATAATGCCCTTTTTAAAAGTCCAAAAGCACAAAAGTCCATGGGTGAAACATCTGGAGATTTAGCAGGAATATCAGTAAAGGGTATTGATTTGATACCAGTTTCTTGTTCCATTTTTTCCAAGAATTTAATAGTCGATTTAGATGTGTGACTGCTTGCTTTGCCCTGATGCAGTTCTACTGATTGTTGGCACTGTGAGTAAAGATATGGTATTTCTTTTTTGAATATTGGGGATAAAATAGGGTCTTGATAATATGTGGGAGTTGATTTTTACATTTTTCCCCTTAGTCACTTTTAATTTTCCACTATATGTGCAAAACCAGCAACAATCATAAATCTCTTAGAGAAAGTTCTCACGTTCACTTTGCTATAGTCCTTTGACGTGGCGGATTCTCTTTTAAAATTAAAGAGCTTACCTTACCAATATTCTCATAAATTCTTTTTTGGGATACTTTTTGGAAGTATTTTTCCACTTTTACGTTTTTTTCCTTTCTCATTTATAGTATTACTTACCGTACCTTTAGATATCGAAAAAAACATGACTTTTACAGCGTCTTTGAATAATTGAATAAGCATAATTCTCTTCGGAAAGAGGGGAAACATAGCCTTTCATCCATTGCTTATTTAAAAGCGCCATTTTGAAAGTAAACAAAACTCTGAGTTAGCAGACGATAAGTTATAAGTAGGGAGGAAATGGGGCTCCCACAACAGAGGGGAGCCAGGGAGCTGGGGAGCCAGGGATCCGGAAGTGACGTTATAACAGGAAGTTGAGTTGAGTTGTTTCTCCTACTGTTACAGGAAGTGACGTCATAACAGGAAGTTGAGTTGTTTTACCGGAAGTGACGTCGTAACAGGAAGTGGAGTTGAGTTGTTTCTGCCTACCTGTTGAGTTGTTTACCACCTGCTATACGAAATGAGGAGAGCCAGAAGTGAAGCCATCAGGAGTTGACTGCTGATAAGGTGTTGGGGAGAATTGCTGATAAGGGGCTTTGAGGTGGTCACGTCGTTGTAATTTGGTGGGGGAATGAGAAACCACATATTTTGGAATTAAAAAGGAATTTCGTGGATTTGAACTGGGGACCATGGGATCTGTAGTGCAGTGCGTTATACGTTAGGTTGTAAGAGCTGCTATGGGTGGTGAATTAATGTAGTGTTTGCTTTTTTCTTAATACTAGGAATGCGTTATGGGACTTGGTTTTATTTGATGAATAATTAATTTTTATTTTCCAATTAGTTGTAAGTGTGTTGGACTGGTGGCGCCATCTAATGATTTTAAAAGGTTAACGAATTTATTTTTGTCATTCATTCTGGGAAGGTGCTATGTTTAGAAAATGGTAGGGGGTTTTTAATTAAATTTTAAAAGGCATGTCACAGCCAGGTGGAAGAAGTAACAAAAAAGATTTATTTTCTAGCTGCAGCGTGATACTTTAGACAGGAGAATTTTTTTTAAAAAAAGAAAAACAATACTATGAGGGATTCGAACTCAGCAAAAAGGTAATTGCGGCCGGCCGTTTTTTTACACAAGCACTTTAACCGTTCGATCACCTACTTTTTAGAATACATATAGAATACTAGCTCGTGAAGTTACATCTTAAGGGAGTGAAAGTATGTGTTTTCTTTATTATGAATACCTTATTGCCCCTGTGAAAAAATGAATATGAACATAACGTTGAATTGACAAGTTTATATCCAAAGTCTGCGAATTATATGTAATGACAGAATCTAGAACTCTCTGGAACGTGTGACAATATGACTAAGGATTTATGTGCAGATTAATTAAGATAACAGAAGGAGTTAAACACGTAGTCACCGATAGGATACAATCTTAAGTAAATGAGAAAGCTTTTAAACGCATTGCTATTTAGGAGAATGGTGTTGTTTTTCTGATTGTGAGAAAAGCAAATGAATGAATGAAACTACATCATGCCAATGAATCACATATGACATGCTTGAACTGGAACTTTCTATAGGGGTTTTAGCTATGAAATAGTGACGAAGGGATTATCTTAATACTCTAACGTTGGAACTCGGAACATAAGTAATTGAGGCCAACCAATATATGCGAAGATTTTAAGCGTATGAGCACTACATGTAAGATAGAATTATAATACGGAAACCTTTTTTATATTTTAATGAATTTATATACAACATGAACTTGAAGAAAATGTGAATGTTTAAGGGTGAATGTTTTGTAGGGAAAATTATTATTACAATTTGAGGGGAGGACTTTGAGATATGAATAGGACACACAGGCATAACGGTGTATGAAACATTACATTTTTAGGTAAATAAGAAGTAACTAACCAAAGATTTATAGTATACATATTATAAGCGATGGCAAGGAAACGTATAAGATTGATATTATTAGAAGCCTCTGGAACTTGTGAGAATATGACTAAGGATTGTTTTTGCACGTGTAAGTTAATTAAGATAACAGAAGGAACGGAGTTAAACACCGAGTCACAGATAACGATAGAAACTATTTGATAATAAGAGGCTTTTAAAGCATAGTTGGAGCATCTTGGGTCTTTGAATTACTTTGCATCTTGTTTTGGGGTTTTTCTGCCCTTTTTTACTGTTTTTAAATAAATCATGGATTCTAAGGACATTAGACCTGCAAAGAAAATGCGTGCAGACAAAGAACTGTGTTTGCAGAAATATTGTAAAGATTCTTTATGTTATGAGTATGGTAAACTGTTTACAGATCGTGAAGGCTGGGCATATTTTCGTCGATTGGAAAACGAATTAACGTACTTAAAGAAAGAGGAAACTACTATTGAAATTTATGGTAAAAAATGTACTGTGCCTCGGCAACTTGTAGCATACGGAGACGTAGGAATAAGCTATGCCTTTAGCGGATCTTGTATTGCAGCCAAGCCTTGGTCTCCTTTACTATTGGAAATAAAGGCAGAAGTGGAACGAATAATTGGTACACGATTTAATTTTGTGTTGGTGAACCGTTATAAAGATGGTTGCACGGGAATGTGAGTTGGTGTTAGTTAGTTAGTTATAAAGATGGTAAGGACTGTATAGGTGCCCATAAAGACAATGAGAAGGACTTGGATCTTAATGCACCCATAGCGTCTGTTTCATTTGGACAGAAAAGGCAATTTGTGTTTTCTAGAAAGAACTACAATTCTCTAAAAATTGTTCTGGAAAATGGAAGCTTGCTTGTGATGAAGTATCCAACAAACCAATTTTGGTTTCACAGCTTGCCCCGTGGGAATGCATTATGGCCTAGAATAAACTTAACGTTTCGTAAAATTCTTGTATAAAGCAGCGATAAACCACTTATGTGCCCCCCGAACTAGAACTCAGTGTCGTATACTAGACGATATTTGGACAACGTTGCAATTTATCTTTGCCTTTCTGAATAGTATTTTTATAAATGCTTATATCTTGGTGTTTTTAAATAAATTTTTTAGCGTGTCTTACCACATATACTGTATTTAGGACTTTTTTATTACATAATTTTATAAATTGTTTTTAAAATGCAAGATCTGAAATGAAATTTTTCTTTGCTATAAAGATTTATGTTTTTAAGTTAGATGGTTTTACTCAAAAATTAATTATACATTAGATGTTATAGCACATATTTTCAATGCAGAAATTTTGTTTTAAGTATTGTACACACTTAAGTAAGAGTAAACTTTTGAAAACTTTACAAGACCCGTACTATGAACGTACACATTTTGAATAAGTTGTAATTGTATTGAAATCATTTATGCTATAAAATCTAAACCAACTGTTATTTTTTAATTAATCTTTCCTTGCATATTTTTTTTAAATAAATCTTCCTAAATTTTAGTGATTTAATTTTTATTATACAGATTTACAAACTGTTTTTGGATGAAATATAAGGATTTATATTTTTAAAAATTAGATGCTTTTACTCTTAATTATATATTAGATACTATTACACATATTATTATTACATTGAAGATTTTTAAAAAACGTTTAACAATTGAGAATATATATACTTTAAATATTATTACAAACATTTAAATGCAATTTGCTTTTTATTTTTAATTTTACAATTAAGACATTTTTTAAAAGTTTGATTCTTAAAGTGTGTTTTATGCATAGTAAAAAAACAATACTAAAAAAAAAACATGTAAGAGTAAAAATATTTTATACATTAATTTGAAACTTTGCAAGACCCATACCATGTTTCCTTGCACATTTGAAGTCATGAAAAATAGTTTATTAAAACCATTTGTCCTTGAAGTTCTAAATTAAATGTCCTTTTTCTTTAATGCTTTTGCAAACCACACATTTTACTAAATATGAACTTCCTTTTATTTGAAACCTTATGCATATTGTGCAGTTTAAATTGTAGAGCAAAATTCCAATACTGTACGAAGCTATAAAGTATTTTACAAGATACTTCATATTGTTCTCTTAATTTACATCTAATTCATTACTACGTTAAAGTGGATAGCATGTGAGTTTTCTGTTTTTAAAAATAATGTGTGCACATCTGTACTGCTAAGCAAATTAACTTTTGCCTTTTCTTGATATTTAATGCATAATCTAAATATTTACGCACACCGCTGATTGTTTTACACATGAGTAAAATTAAATAATAACTGAAATTTTAAATATTAGTGTGAATTTTAAAATGAATAAATATTGTTGACATATTGGATTAAATCTGAATTCTATGTATTTTCATTGCAAGAAAAAACAGAGACACTTCTTAAACAGATTGAAGGAAGTCACATGGAAACAAAGTAAATTAGAACACTTTTTAATAGAAAAAAAAAAACATTGGTTCATATATTTTACAAAACTAATACATTGTAGTAAAAAAAGAACTTATTTTTACATACTTGCATTTTTTAAGAGACACATGTTTACGACGAGCCAATTATTAAATGCCATCACCTCAGCTTTGGGGCAATGCAAATTATTTTTGTGATGACCACATGATAGTTTTTGGATCTTTTTGCTGCTACTTAGTGCACATAGTACGTCGAATTTGGGACACCCATATTGTTCCAAGTTGATATTCGGAATATTCAATGCATCTAGGCGTTTCTTTTCCACACAACCACCTTTGTAAGCAACTAGGTACTGAGTGGCACTCTTGGTCTGCTCGTACAATTCTAAAAGCTTAGAGTCTAAACTTTCTAAAGGAGACACACTTTCCCATGCCATGGGACAGAAAGGGAGACCACATATGTAATTTTCAACATATCGAACAGTTTTTTTATCTTTTGCACTCAATTTATGCTTATAAGGCGATAAGTTAAAACGAATACTTGAAGCTACTTGCGATTTTATGGCGATGTATCCGTATTCACGTACTAAGAAACCCTCTTGAGTCTGAAATCCGTCAAAATCCACAATTGCACAAATATTAAACATTGCTATTGAAATATGCTAGCTGTTCTTGGAAAAAGAATTGTAAACTAGAGGCACGAAGAACTGGACTATATACACTTGCTAATCAGTGAATAACACCATACACTTACTAATCAGTAAAGTTAAAATTTATCTTAGTCTTATCTTTTGTGAGTAACTATGAGCGCATAAGTGAAGAATGTACTCAGAAAACATGTGCTTGTGATAATGCGCCAAGTAAAATTGTGTGTTGTAATGCAAGAAGATTTTAACGAAAGGATATACTTAAATGTGCATGTGATTTTTCTTTTTACTCTACCACTAGTATCTTAGACAAGTATCAGATTTTTTTTTTTTTTTTTTTTTTAATGACGAAGAGAAACTTTTCAACACAATCTGTACTATAATTTTACACTTAAGAGTAACAGAGCATAATATAATTTTAAGGAAAATGAGTAATCAGTATGCAAATTTGAAGCCTAAAGTTCCAAACATGTCTATGCTCAATAAACGCCTATCTACGTTTAGAGATTGGCCACGCACAGATGTTGACATTAGGGACTTGGCCGAAAATGGATTGTATTATACGGGTGTCTCGGACGGGGTTAGGTGCTATTGGTGTGGAGGAGGGCTTGAAAATTGGCAAAAGGAGGATATAGTCAGACACGAACACATAAAGTTTTATCCAAAATGTTTGGTAGCCCAACAAGGACCGATTGTTGACCCTAGATTAAAAGGAACACCCATAGATGAAATTGTACAGGTGTTGGATGAAACAAACAACATTGGCATTATTGTTTGTTTCATCCAACACCTGTACAATTTCATCTATGGGTGTTCCTTTTAATCTAGGGTCAACAATCGGTCCTTGTTGGGCTACCAAACATTTTGGATAAAACTTTATGTGTTCGTGTCTGACTATATCCTCCTTTTGCCAATTTTCAAGCCCTCCTCCACACCAATAACACCTAACCCCGTCCGAGACACCCGTATAATACAATCCATTTTCGGCCAAGTCCCTAATGTCAACATCTGTGCGTGGCCAATCTCTAAACGTAGATAGGCGTTTATTGAGCATAGACATGTTTGGAACTTTAGGCTTCAAATTTGCATACTGATTACTCATTTTCCTTAAAATTATATTATGCTCTGTTACTCTTAAGTGTAAAATTATAGTACAGATTGTGTTGAAAAGTTTCTCTTCGTCATTAAAAAAAAAAAAAAAAAAAAATCTGATACTTGTCTAAGATACTAGTGGTAGAGTAAAAAGAAAAATCACATGCACATTTAAGTATATCCTTTCGTTAAAATCTTCTTGCATTACAACACACAATTTTACTTGGCGCATTATCACAAGCACATGTTTTCTGAGTACATTCTTCACTTATGCGCTCATAGTTACTCACAAAAGATAAGACTAAGATAAATTTTAACTTTACTGATTAGTAAGTGTATGGTGTTATTCACTGATTAGCAAGTGTATATAGTCCAGTTCTTCGTGCCTCTAGTTTACAATTCTTTTTCCAAGAACAGCTAGCATATTTCAATAGCAATGTTTAATATTTGTGCAATTGTGGATTTTGACGGATTTCAGACTCAAGAGGGTTTCTTAGTACGTGAATACGGATACATCGCCATAAAATCGCAAGTAGCTTCAAGTATTCGTTTTAACTTATCGCCTTATAAGCATAAATTGAGTGCAAAAGATAAAAAAACTGTTCGATATGTTGAAAATTACATATGTGGTCTCCCTTTCTGTCCCATGGCATGGGAAAGTGTGTCTCCTTTAGAAAGTTTAGACTCTAAGCTTTTAGAATTGTACGAGCAGACCAAGAGTGCCACTCAGTACCTAGTTGCTTACAAAGGTGGTTGTGTGGAAAAGAAACGCCTAGATGCATTGAATATTCCGAATATCAACTTGGAACAATATGGGTGTCCCAAATTCGACGTACTATGTGCACTAAGTAGCAGCAAAAAGATCCAAAAACTATCATGTGGTCATCACAAAAATAATTTGCATTGCCCCAAAGCTGAGGTGATGGCATTTAATAATTGGCTCGTCGTAAACATGTGTCTCTTAAAAAATGCAAGTATGTAAAAATAAGTTCTTTTTTTACTACAATGTATTAGTTTTGTAAAATATATGAACCAATGTTTTTTTTTTCTATTAAAAAGTGTTCTAATTTACTTTGTTTCCATGTGACTTCCTTCAATCTGTTTAAGAAGTGTCTCTGTTTTTTCTTGCAATGAAAATACATAGAATTCAGATTTAATCCAATATGTCAACAATATTTATTCATTTTAAAATTCACACTAATATTTAAAATTTCAGTTATTATTTAATTTTACTCATGTGTAAAACAATCAGCGGTGTGCGTAAATATTTAGATTATGCATTAAATATCAAGAAAAGGCAAAAGTTAATTTGCTTAGCAGTACAGATGTGCACACATTATTTTTAAAAACAGAAAACTCACATGCTATCCACTTTAACGTAGTAATGAATTAGATGTAAATTAAGAGAACAATATGAAGTATCTTGTAAAATACTTTATAGCTTCGTACAGTATTGGAATTTTGCTCTACAATTTAAACTGCACAATATGCATAAGGTTTCAAATAAAAGGAAGTTCATATTTAATAAAATGTGTGGTTTGCAAAAGCATTAAAGAAAAAGGACATTTAATTTAGAACTTCAAGGACAAATGGTTTTAATAAACTATTTTTCATGACTTCAAATGTGCAAGGAAACATGGTATGGGTCTTGCAAAGTTTCAAATTAATGTATAAAATATTTTTACTCTTACATGTTTTTTTTTTAGTATTGTTTTTTTACTATGCATAAAACACACTTTAAGAATCAAACTTTTAAAAAATGTCTTAATTGTAAAATTAAAAATAAAAAGCAAATTGCATTTAAATGTTTGTAATAATATTTAAAGTATATATATTCTCAATTGTTAAACGTTTTTTAAAAATCTTCAATGTAATAATAATATGTGTAATAGTATCTAATATATAATTAAGAGTAAAAGCATCTAATTTTTAAAAATATAAATCCTCATATTTCATCCAAAAACAGTTTGTAAATCTGTATAATAAAAATTAAATCACTAAAATTTAGGAAGATTTATTTAAAAAAAATATGCATGGAAAGATTAATTAAAAAATAACAGTTGGTTTAGATTTTATAGCATAAATGATTTCAATACAATTACAACTTATTCAAAATGTGTACGTTCATAGTACGGGTCTTGTAAAGTTTTCAAAAGTTTACTCTTACTTAAGTGTGTACAATACTTAAAACAAAATTTCTGCATTGAAAATATGTGCTATAACATCTAATGTATAATTAATTTTTGAGTAAAACCATCTAACTTAAAAACATAAATCTTTATAGCAAAGAAAAATTTCATTTCAGATCTTGCATTTTAAAAACAATTTATAAAATTATGTAATAAAAAAGTCCTAAATACAGTATATGTGGTAAGACACGCTAAAAAATTTATTTAAAAACAACAAGATATAAGCATTTATAAAAATACTATTCAGAAAGGCAAAGATAAATTGCAACGTTGTCCAAATATCGTCTAGTATACGACACTGAGTTCTAGTTCGGGGGGGCACATAAGTGGTTTATCGCTGCTTTATACAAGAATTTTACGAAACGTTAAGTTTATTCTAGGCCATAATGCATTCCCACGGGGCAAGCTGTGAAACCAAAATTGGTTTGTTGGATACTTCATCACAAGCAAGCTTCCATTTTCCAGAACAATTTTTAGAGAATTGTAGTTCTTTCTAGAAAACACAAATTGCCTTTTCTGTCCAAATGAAACAGACGCTATGGGTGCATTAAGATCCAAGTCCTTCTCATTGTCTTTATGGGCACCTATACAGTCCTTACCATCTTTATAACGGTTCACCAACACAAAATTAAATCGTGTACCAATTATTCGTTCCACTTCTGCCTTTATTTCCAATAGTAAAGGAGACCAAGGCTTGGCTGCAATACAAGATCCGCTAAAGGCATAGCTTATTCCTACGTCTCCGTATGCTACAAGTTGCCGAGGCACAGTACATTTTTTACCATAAATTTCAATAGTAGTTTCCTCTTTCTTTAAGTACGTTAATTCGTTTTCCAATCGACGAAAATATGCCCAGCCTTCACGATCTGTAAACAGTTTACCATACTCATAACATAAAGAATCTTTACAATATTTCTGCAAACACAGTTCTTTGTCTGCACGCATTTTCTTTGCAGGTCTAATGTCCTTAGAATCCATGATTTATTTAAAAACAGTAAAAAAGGGCAGAAAAACCCCAAAACAAGATGCAAAGTAATTCAAAGACCCAAGATGCTCCAACTATGCTTTAAAAGCCTCTTATTATCAAATAGTTTCTATCGTTATCTGTGACTCGGTGTTTAACTCCGTTCCTTCTGTTATCTTAATTAACTTACACGTGCAAAAACAATCCTTAGTCATATTCTCACAAGTTCCAGAGGCTTCTAATAATATCAATCTTATACGTTTCCTTGCCATCGCTTATAATATGTATACTATAAATCTTTGGTTAGTTACTTCTTATTTACCTAAAAATGTAATGTTTCATACACCGTTATGCCTGTGTGTCCTATTCATATCTCAAAGTCCTCCCCTCAAATTGTAATAATAATTTTCCCTACAAAACATTCACCCTTAAACATTCACATTTTCTTCAAGTTCATGTTGTATATAAATTCATTAAAATATAAAAAAGGTTTCCGTATTATAATTCTATCTTACATGTAGTGCTCATACGCTTAAAATCTTCGCATATATTGGTTGGCCTCAATTACTTATGTTCCGAGTTCCAACGTTAGAGTATTAAGATAATCCCTTCGTCACTATTTCATAGCTAAAACCCCTATAGAAAGTTCCAGTTCAAGCATGTCATATGTGATTCATTGGCATGATGTAGTTTCATTCATTCATTTGCTTTTCTCACAATCAGAAAAACAACACCATTCTCCTAAATAGCAATGCGTTTAAAAGCTTTCTCATTTACTTAAGATTGTATCCTATCGGTGACTACGTGTTTAACTCCTTCTGTTATCTTAATTAATCTGCACATAAATCCTTAGTCATATTGTCACACGTTCCAGAGAGTTCTAGATTCTGTCATTACATATAATTCGCAGACTTTGGATATAAACTTGTCAATTCAACGTTATGTTCATATTCATTTTTTCACAGGGGCAATAAGGTATTCATAATAAAGAAAACACATACTTTCACTCCCTTAAGATGTAACTTCACGAGCTAGTATTCTATATGTATTCTAAAAAGTAGGTGATCGAACGGTTAAAGTGCTTGTGTAAAAAAACGGCCGGCCGCAATTACCTTTTTGCTGAGTTCGAATCCCTCATAGTATTGTTTTTCTTTTTTTTTTAAAAAATTCTCCTGTCTAAAGTATCACGCTGCAGCTAGAAAATAAATCTTTTTTGTTACTTCTTCCACCTGGCTGTGACATGTCTTTTAAAATTTAATTAAAAACCCCCTACCATTTTCTAAACATAGCACCTTCCCAGAATGAATGACAAAAATAAATTCGTTAACCTTTTAAAATCATTAGATGGCGCCACCAGTCCAACACACTTACAACTAATTGGAAAATAAAAATTAATTATTCATCAAATAAAACCAAGTCCCATAACGCATTCCTAGTATTAAGAAAAAAGCAAACACTACATTAATTCACCACCCATAGCAGCTCTTACAACCTAACGTATAACGCACTGCACTACAGATCCCATGGTCCCCAGTTCAAATCCACGAAATTCCTTTTTAATTCCAAAATATGTGGTTTCTCATTCCCCCACCAAATTACAACGACGTGACCACCTCAAAGCCCCTTATCAGCAATTCTCCCCAACACCTTATCAGCAGTCAACTCCTGATGGCTTCACTTCTGGCTCTCCTCATTTCGTATAGCAGGTGGTAAACAACTCAACAGGTAGGCAGAAACAACTCAACTCCACTTCCTGTTACGACGTCACTTCCGGTAAAACAACTCAACTTCCTGTTATGACGTCACTTCCTGTAACAGTAGGAGAAACAACTCAACTCAACTTCCTGTTATAACGTCACTTCCGGATCCCTGGCTCCCCAGCTCCCTGGCTCCCCTCTGTTGTGGGAGCCCCATTTCCTCCCTACTGTTATACTTTAACTATTTAACTGCTGTGAAAATAAAATTCTTTCGTAGCATACAATTTTTTACAGCTCATCAAAATCGTTCGAAAAATGTCCGAACAGCCTCTGTATTTTATATATTCAATACTTCGAATTTAAAATAGTTTCAATAATATTACTTAACTTCTCAGAAAAATTCCGAAGATATCACTATGCAATGTACGCAAAAGGCCTTTTAAATTTTCCCAGAAATTGATTATTTCTCCCATATTTCTCGGGAACTGCTGTATTAGAGCCAAAGACCGTCATGTACTTGGGGGCTGGTACACGTTAAATCTATCGTGGCCTCAAATGTCCTCACGTTGGTGAGGTGTTGAAGTTTGGAGAGTCTAATGCCAGCTCAGGTGTTGACCTTGTCATCCGACCGTGATTCCAAATTACGTGGTGTTGTCCTCGTCGCATCTTTCCCTTCGGGATTGATCCTTTTCAGTCGCCAATAGCCCGTTGAGTTGCTCCAGTTGCGACGTTAATATTACGATTACCAGTATTAAAAAATTATTATAGTAATTATAATTGTTTATAATAGGTTGATTTTTGTGTCAATTTTCATTTATAGTCTGGCTGTGAGGCGAAGGTTGTCGACCCTGGGTCAGTCGATTTTTGAATAGATGTGAAAGGTCGTTAGGAGGAGGAAGGACATACACAAAAGCATGAATGGCGATCGCAATGGGTGGTTTATCCACCTGCAAATCATTATCACTGTTGTAGCTTACGGCTCGAACGATAAACTTAGAAACAGAAATCGCGCTAAAGACGCCAATTGTGGAAGTGGTTTGTTTACGTTCCAACCCACCCCCTTATTCAAAGAAAATACTTCAAAATCACGTGATTCGACTGCCTTGCGGGAGCCGGACAAAACACACATGTACGTAGCTGATTTTACGTCTCACGGGAGCAACACAGTGGACAGTCTGGGATTAATCCCGAAGGGAAAGATCGAGAACAGCATCTTGTAATTTTGAACCACAGTCAGATGACGCTCCCTTGACTGACTAGATATACAGATGTGGGTAGGAAAATCGAACCACCCCTTTTTATTCGCGCATCCTTCGTAATGGAACAAATTCAATCCCGACATCCTCAGTTGTAAGGTGTTGCTAGGATGCCGCTACTGGAACAAGCTAAGGATGATGAAGAATCACAGCGTGATCTGGGCATTGTTTCAAAATGACTTATTCCACTTAGACACTCGGTAGAGGGCCGCGGAAGCCCGGTTGGAAGAGTAACGGATTAGCAATCGGAGGGTTGCGAGTTCGAATCCAACCAAAGACCATCGTGTACAAAGAGGGCTGATGCATGTTAAATCTGTCGTGACCACAAATGTCCTCACGTTGGAATTGTGTGGAAGTTTGGAGAGTGGGGAGTCAGCTCATGTGTTATCCCGTCATCTGATCGTGGTTCAAAATTACGTAATGTTATTCTCGATCCTTTCCTTGGGGATTGATCCCGGACCGTCTCCAATAGCCCATTGTGTTTCTCCAGTGCGATGTTAATTAAAATACCCTCCTACCTACCACGCGGTAGAATCTGATTCGCTCGCAGATAAGATGTCCTTCAACCCTCAAACACAGGATTGCTTAACTCGAGGCCTGTAGGCCACGTGCGGCCCTTCATATTGTATTGCGGCCAGCCAAATCACAAAAATAGAAAAATGAAGTAAATAAAAGATAATAGTAGTTCTTATAAAGAATTACTGTTCCATAAAGCCAAAGTAAGAGGTAATAGCGAAAGTAAAAGTAAAAGTAGCAAAGAAAGTGAAAATAAAAGTAGCAAAGAAAGTGAAAGTAAAAGTAGCAAAGAAAGTGAAAGTAAAAGTAGCAAAGAAAGTGAAAGTAAAAGTAGCAAAGTAAGTGAAAGTAAAAGTAGCAAAGAAGTAAAAGTAGCATAAAAGTAAAATTAGTTCTCATCAGAAACTATACACAGTATCAAATCATCTCTATGACAAATCTTAAGACATACAAAACCCAAAATACTTAAATTAAATCCAAGCAATTTTTATTTTAAAACTTATTTGTATCTTTTATCTGCTACATCTCTTGCAACAAGTATCTCTTTCAGTAGCTCCCGTGTAGTAAAAACTGTCCATAGAGAGACAAATAAAAAAAATAAAACTTTTTCAGTCTGTAAAATCTGTAGTACTGTTCTAAATTTGTCAGGATTGAGGGTTTTACTTTTCAAAATGAATTGAGAAGAAATTTAGTGAAGAAAACAAACGCCTTAGTAGTTATGATTATTCTTTATTTCGTTTGTATGGTCATTTTTTCGTTATTCGACGGTTAATCAGACAATGCAATAACCACTATGTGGAGCAGACTATTGGGAGGTTTACGAATATCAAACCCGCAGGGTGTGGTGGAAAAAATTTCAGGAAAGCTCCACCAGGGTGGAGGCAGAAATGGGTTAATTAGACCGCAGTGGTTATTGAAGTAGACATACAAATTAGGTAGGTACTTAATTAACGTCGCATTGAAGCAACACAACGGGCAATTGGCAACGTGCACCAGCCTCCGTGTACACGACGATCTTTGGATGGACCGAATTTCGAACTTACAACCCTCCTGTTGCTAATCCGTTGTTCTTCCAAGTGGGTACCGCGGCCCCATACAAATTAGAAGTCGTAAAGAACGGTTGGCTATTTTGTTTGTTGTACAATAACCAGATCTCGCCAAGAAATAGTTTCCCCGTCAAATAAATGGGCATGCACAACGAAAGTTTTTACTCTAACAGAAGTCTCAAAGAAAAGCTAACATATCAGTGATACGTACATTATATAAAGATGAGTGAATCAAATGAATTTTGTTATTTTTGTTTTAGTTTTAAAACTATTTTATATTCGTTCCGCCAGAAAATTGTACTTGTTTCCCAGCAGAACTATGTAAGTTGATTCGGATTCAAAGGAAGGCCTAGATGTTCTAGAAAGACTAGCTTGTGGAACGCACAAGGTGAAATTCGTCTGACTTCTCGAGTGTTTGAGAAGTTTCCTCTGAACAGTTGCCAACAGCCCGTTGTGTTGCTCCAATGCGACGTTAAGTAAATACATACCTTGAGAAGTTTCTTATTCTATTCCATAAGGATTTTCCATAGATTAAATATAAAAGCAGAGTGAGCAATGATAACTTTTTATGCGCCCAGGATCATGTGACCAAAACTAGTAGCAATATGACCCAGACTATTTTCGTCTGCCGGGTGGAAATAAACATTCATCATCTGATTGGTTCGCTTGACAAAGTAGTTAACTATGGCAATTTCATCACTTCTGTCGCCACTCCACAGAAAAATGCGCATTCATACACCTTCACTATCATAAGATGTTTTTCTCCATACGAGGCGATAAAATGCCAACCAAGTCAACTTTTCACAGAGCAGTCACGTGACTACTAGTCGACATATCGGTCACACTTCTTGAAGCTCCTCTCAATAGCAATGCTCAGCCTACTTATATTTCACGTCTATTGTTTCTCCTGAGCAATGATTTCTGGGCTACCGTAGTTTGAGAACCTTTAATCGCCAAAGTATTGAGTCATTTTTTATAATTTCATTTACCACACTCAGAGCATGAATGAAGTGAAATATAGGGAAGAATGCGGATGGAAGAATGTTTTTTAAATGCTTCGATGCTTTGGTGATTCAAGTTTGGCAGAGTTGGCGAGAAATCATTGCTCAGGAGACTCCTCAGTCGATATGATAAGGAAATTTCTCAACCATTCATGAAGCCAGAAGATTTTCACTTTACTACGTTCCACGAGCTAGTTTTAAAAGGGAAGTGAGGTTCCAGTCGAATCAAGAGTACTCGAAATTTAGCCCCATTTTCTTTCTCACTATGTTCGTATTGGATTTTTGTATGTTCGTATTGGATTTTAGTATGTTCGTATTGGATTCCTTGCCAGTACATATTTTCACAAGAGCTTAACTCCACATACAAGTCACACAAATCAGTTGATAGGTTGGGTTGGGGTAGGTAGTTGAATTTTCATCGCACTGGAGCAACACAACGGGCTATTGGCGACGTTCCGGATCATTTTCGAAGGGAAAGATCAGAGGACCAAAGGCGTGAAATATCAGTGAACTGAGCCTCGCTATTGAAAGAAGCTTTCAAAAAGTGTGACCAACATATCAGCTAGTAGTCACTCTGTGAAAAATTGACTTCGTTGGTCGATATGGTATTTTATTGCCTCATTTGGCTGCGTAAAATCATTTGACAGGGTAGATGTGTGAATGCGCATATGGATGGATGTTTCTTGAGTTTGAATATTTGCGTTTAAATTATACTATTTTCAATCATTAAATCATCAGTAATGTGTCCCTAACTTTGAAGATAATTTATTTATTTATTAGATGGTGGATGCTTAATATTTTAAATTACAAATTATTCTGAAATAATTGGTTTCAAAGACAAATGCTGAAACAGTTGTCCCTATAATTTAAAAGGTTTCATTAGATTTATTATAATTTGTTTTCGTAAAAAGGGTATGTGTGTGTGAGGCAACAATATCAAATATCCTTATGTTTTAAATAGCAGCAAAAATTCATTGCTATTTTAAATTTTACAGGGTGGATATGGTTTGATGTGAAATAAAAAATGCGTTTTTGTCAATGACAGTTTCAATAAACATTTTCAGATATTTCTGATAGTTAAATTTAGAAAAATAGTGAAAAAAACCTGGGAAAGCTTCAAAGATTGGCTATAGGGTTTCTAAGTTAAAACTTTCCACATAGTGAGAGTCAATAATGTGGTCATCCATTTTATATACATGTATAGCTATTTGAAGCCTTTAATACTTGAGTGTTAAGCTATTTTTTACTGTTAGACTTATTTAAAAATATTGAAATAAGAGTTAAACGTGTGTATAGCTAAAATTTCAAATTTATCGAAGCAAAAATATTGATTACCTTTCTAAATTTTTATAACTAAGGTTTCGTGTAGTTTTTTATATTAAATTTGTATTCACTTACTATACAGTGCTTTATAAATACAAAATACGAATAAGAAATATCTGGTAAACTTTCTTTATTGTCACATTCATATATTATATAACCAGCAATATGTATAAATGAAACTTTGGCACACATGTATTAAGTACATTATATGTAAAACATAAAAAAAGTACTTCACTTGAAATGCGGAAGTAATTTCAGCAAAACAGGTTCACTTTTGAGTTTTGTGTTTCCAACAAATTTCTCCTTTCTTCATCGAAGGGAAAACTAATAAATAGAATATAGTAAAAGTTCTAAATTCATACAAAGTGAATAAAAGGATTTTCAAAGGGATGTACACACCTTTAATGTACTCTCTTATTATCAGATAAATATAAAGTTATTTATTTAAAGATACACATTTCATAAGAACAAAATTATTTTGAATTATTCGAGAGATAACGCTCTAAAACGTTTTGTTTTTAGAAAAGTTATCACAAATTCAAAGTTTTAACAAACTATTTTTCTCAATTTAAGAAAATTATATCAGTAGTAAAAAATTCGTTTAATAGAAGAGCATGTTTTGTGTTATGCGTACAATTTTTTAAAGTATTTTAATGTATTCAATATGCTAAAAAATTTTGTAGTTCATTTAGCTGACGAATGCGTTTTTATAGCTGTCACGCTTATTTCACGAAGTGAAAAAAACAATATCAGACTGAAATGTTTTTAGAAAATGCTTGAAGTTTTCCAATTTTAAACAATTCATCACAAAATCACCAAAATGCAACAAATTGTTTATAATTGATAAATAATTAATTGTTTGTCGTTTCTTTTATTTACATTATATGAGAAGCAAAATCAGGAGTGTCAAGCACACGTTTTCGAAAAAGACCTTTTTCAGATGCGCTGAATTTTTAGAATTAGGCCGAAAGAAGTTAAATTTCGTTCTCTAATTTTATGCTCAATAATAAGCTGTATTGCATTTTTCTCTTTTGGTTGGACCCTCGCAAAGTTATACGTAAGAGAATAAATACCTCAAAAACCAGCTTGGCAATACCTTTTCAATATTTGTTCACGCACTGCTTTGAGGGGTAGTTGAGTTAACGCCGCACTAGAGCAACGCACCGGGTTATTGGCGACGTCCTGAGATCCATCCCGAAGGGAAAGATCCGAGGACAACACCTCGTATTTTTGAACGTCAGATGACGAGGTAAACACTTGAGCTCGCACATCACTCTCCAAACTTTCACACCATGCCAACGTGAGGTGAGGACATCTGAGGCCACGACAGATTTAACTTGCACCAGCCCCCGCGTACACAGCAGTCTTTGGTTGGACCTAGTTTCGAGCTCACAAACCTCCTGTTACTAATCCAGGCCCTTATCGAACGGAAAATTCGCAAGTAGATTAATTTAAAAGCCAGATCTACTTTTACCATACCAACAAATATTATACATTAAAAGCATTTTATTGTATACATAAAAAAGCTTTTTTTTTAATAAAACGTAAACCGCTCACCTGTAGAGCGTAATGTTTCCGCCTTTAATAAATTTGGAATTACATCCATATACACATCAGGATAGAATCATTTTGAGCTTTCACTTTCAATGTTTTTGGTATGGGAGGAGTGATGCGCAAACTATGAGCGTTGGAGTAGTTGGTTGGGTTTTTTGGCGCAAGGGCATACTTGACCATGCTGAGCCAGACACAAGACATAATATCAAGTAATGGACATACACACAATGAAAGTTTTACTGACACAAAAGAGATAAACTAAACGTGCACCGCCTACAACTCGCAGGTTGTTGGCACAGTGGACATACCCACTGGGAAACGACTGCCCCGCGCATTGGAGAGGAGAGTCTAATGATCAGGTTACTACTAGCTTTAGTCATATAAAAAGGTCACCATAGATCACATTACTTTTATATCTACTCTATGCGAAAGACACCTGTAATTTTGAGCAACGGTTAAATGAAGTTAACGTCTGAGTTGGCATCCCACTCTTCAAGCAAACGTGGGGACGAATGAACCTCCAGGTTGTATTTGGTTTTATGGGTAGGATAGGTGGGTACCTGAATCAACATAGCACTGGAACAACACAAGGGGATATTTATTGATGACGGTCCGCGACCAATCCCGAAGTGAAAGATCCGAGGACACCTCGTAAATTTGAACCATGGTCAGATGACGAGGTCAATACCTGAGCTGGCAGCGCACTCACCAAACTTCCACATTAAGCTAACGTGAGGATATTTGAGGCCCACGATAGATTAAACATGCACCAGGCCCTACGTCCATGACGATCTTTGGCTGAATCTAGTTTCGAATTGGCAACCCTGCGGTTGCTAATCCGCTACTTTGCCACCAAGGCTACAGCGGCCCTGGGTAGGTAGGTATTTAAGTAACGTCACACTGGAGCAACACAACGGGCTATTGGTGACGGTCCGGGATCAATCCCAAAGGGAAAAATCGAGGAAAATACCACGTAATTTTGATGAGGTCACACCTGAGCAGGCACCCCACTCTTCAAACTTTCATACCACGCCAAAGTGAGGACATTTGATGTCACGACAGATTTAACATGCACCAGCCCTCGCAGACACCACGGTCTTTGGATGAACCGAGTTTCGAACTCACAACCCTCCGGTTGCAAGTCCGTCGCTCTTCCAACCGGGCCACCGCGGCCCTGGTTGTTACGGCACAACGGCCATAATTGTCCAAGCCACACATGTTGGAACCAACTCAAATCAATTTAGACCTGTTATAAAAATTTAGTTTAGTTTGAAATTCATCTCAATCAAAAAATATGTTAGATTTTATGATGGTTGTTGTTTAACATTTGAAATCAGCAGTTTTTTTCAATTTTTAAATGCAAATTTGTAGTTCAACTCTCTAACTGTAATCGTGCTAATATTATTGTGGTTTCTGTTTGTTGTTGGTGGTGGTGACGATCTTTTCCGTAGAGATCCTTGATTACCGGTTGTGAGGTTAAATTTAGCTTCAGAGGTCGAGCGGTTGGTAAATATATTGCAGCAAAGCAGCTGATCTGATGCAGATAGAGTCTTCGCATCGCTTTTTATTCACTTGCTTAAAACTGCGGCGAGAAATTAAACGGGGTGAGATTTGTTTATCTGACTCTTTGTTCTTTCAAGTTCCCACACGATAAATGAAGTTTCTTCGCTGTGTTCTTTTTATCTCCGTTTATTACCCGATAACCACGCGTCAAACATGTGCTGCCTCATTTTTTATAGGATAAAATAAAGTTGAACTGCTATCATTTTATGTGTCAGCTCATGAAATGAGTGGTGTTTATTTCATTGACCGATAACTAGTTCCGTAAACATTCCCAAGTTCTCAGTGGGTATAGTTCATCAGCTGTTTAGCGAATTATGCGAGTCTAATTTTAAAGAATATTTCGCAGTTTATATATCAGGAACCTGGTTTTTAATCCCAGATCCTTCCTGGAAGCGATCGTAGAGCTTTAACGCATATTGTGTTGATAGAAAGTTAAACATTTTTAACACCTTTCGTCCTCGAATATTTATGTATGTATTTTTTGTTGCAATTTGATTTCTATCAAGTTAAAATCATATCCTGTACTAGAATTATATACATTTAAAGAGAAAATTCGAATTTGATCAAGAGTCAAAATTTGAATTTAATCAGGTATAATTATTTTTAAAGTTTTAATGTAATTCAGTTTAATTTCTTTGGTTTAGTTTTCTACTATCACGCACACGTTTTATTGCTCCATCATTTTTGCGTCTAATCTGATATCCTTGCTAGTCTAAACATTGGTTTGTTCCCATGTTTACATTTGATTATTAGTTATGCACTTTGCAGTGCAGTTTTGTTTTACTTTGCTTTTAGTCTTTTCTAACTTGATTTTTTGCTCTACATCTAGTTTTCAAGTATTTTAAATTCAAATAAATCTACTCAAGCTTTGATGCGTTGGAATTCCAATGGAGTTTTGAAATCGATCAGTTTAAAATTGAAACTTGTATTCAATTGTAGATGATTAATCAAAAACTGTTCCATAATTTTATGTTTTAGTAGTGTATTTTATTTTTTAATCACTTGCTGTAGCTTTATAGTTGGCTTTTTAAGCTACTGATGCATAATGGTTTTAAAAATTAAAATCCTTCATGAGAGTTTGAATTAGGTAATTTATAATAAATTTCACACATTGGCCCAGTTTAAACAACATAAAAATATTATTGGTTATACCTTCAGTATTATTGAAGATTACTGTTAATTGCCAAGATTTTGTATTAACTAGAAAAATGTACGACCTGTTTTAAACTTGAGATTTTATTTTTAGTTTACAAATTTAGCCTGTGAAATGCCGATTGATTTGAAAAATGGGATAGATTTCTTGACAATTAGAATCCTTAACCTTTTTACAGTGAAATTAGCCTGTGTGTGGCTAAGTGATTTTTCTTTTCATTAGTTAGAATATATTTTGCTAAGATTTTATTTATTGAATTCAAAGATGATGCCATTGTCCAAAATATGTGCCAAATATCAAACTTTTTTGTCCAGATATGTTTCTGAGAGGTTTGTCTTAAATTTTGAAGAATATTTTCAGAAGATTTTAAGGAGTTATCTAAGGGTTCTTTTTAAGGAAAGAGTTTGGAATGCATTAAATGCCCAAAAATATGTGAAAAGGTAACCCTTTCTGATACAAATGGATGTGTTTATTACAATGTCCATTTCTAAAGTTATAAAATTTACTTTTTACAACTTTAATTGGAATAAAGATTTTTAAGGAGAAAAGTTGAATGAAACCATTTAGCTGTGCATTGTGCTTCCTTTTCTTAGCGCACAGAATCTTATGAATTTTTCTTTAGTATCAGTTTATAGCCCCACCAATAATTAGTTTAATCTAAAGCAATGGTTCTCAACTGGTCGATCGCAGTTTAGTACTGGGCCCTGGCATCATTTATACCAAGTCATGAGATGTTCTGGAATTTGTTTAAGCATTTTAATAAATAGTTATTTTTACTTGAAATATCCTGAGGAGAATTAATATGGTCCTTGCGCCATAAAACCCCGAACAACCAACCAACCAACCTGAGAATATTCGAATGTGTCAAAAACCTCAGATCCAGAATGCGTAAATAACATCAGTATAGCAAATTTCAGTGACAAATCAGCAAGGAAATATCAAGACAATTTTTCCACTGTATTTGGTTCTCAAATTTTCTTTGCAATACTGTGTGTTAGTGCTTGTTTTGGTACTGCTTTTGAGGCAATGCTTTTGATGTGCTTTTTGTAGTGAGTTGTGGCAGGCAAAGGCAACCCTGCTTTACTGGGATTACTGGGTAACCTCACGAAGTTAAAATTTTCATTTCGAGCCCTTTTTCGTTCTTGTTTTTTGGAATGTTCTTTTCATTTCCATTTTGTTCTTTCATTTCATTGGTCCTTTAAATTTTTTTCCAACTTTTCCATGACAACGTCCTTTGATTTCATTGGTCTTTGAGGTTTTTCCAATTTTCCGTTTCCAGTAAATTTGAATTAAAACTTTCAGTTTGTATTTTAAACACTGCTCAGTGCAGTCACACACACATCAGGTTGTATTGTTTCTTGCTTTTATTTGAATCTCTTATTAGTTTTTGTAAATCAGTATCTTTTGATTTTACCATGCCTTCTGTTTATTGGTGCTATCGATAAGTTTCAGGGTGTTCTTTTGTGAAATTTGAAGTTTAATTTCTCTGGTGGTAGGGTACCTTAAGGAAATGAGGGAGTTGTTAATCATCTAATTTGTATACATTTATGTCATGATAAGCAGCAATAAAATTTTTGAAGTTGTTAGTTCAGATTTAGATTGGGAAGAGTTTAAAATAGATAACTTCAAAAAAGATGGTCAGTTGAGTGGATTTTTTTCTATTTTAAAAATTCTTTTCTGAAATTTTTTAACTATTTTCTACTCTGCCTGAAACAGTGTTTTTTCTAAGAAAGTCTTCCTTGGCTACATAAATATTTTAAAACACTCACCCAAGTGTTACCACAAACGTCTTTATATCAAACATGTACCTTTGTTTCAAAACCTGAGTGGCATGATTTTTTTTTAAGTAATAGGCCTACTGATTTAAATTTCAATATGAATAAGAGATATGGGATTAATTTTGTTGAGAAATCTCATATTGCATGTGTTTGTGACTCAACAAGTTTAAATTGTAGTGAGAATCAGAATGAGGCATTTCAATAAATGTCAGCAAAAATTAATTTAATGTTGACCTGTGGAAGTTGCAATACACTACAAGATTTCATTAGTCCAGCGATTGATAACTAATTTAAATATAATTTTATGCCTGTCAACATGCCACATCATAGATCATACACATAAAAGTACTACTTGATTATGCTATAATTTACACTTATGTTAGTTTAATACATGAACTTTAAAAAATTAAGAAGGTATTTGTGAGTATATATATAAATTTGATAGGATCGGGCTCTTGTCTAATAAAAAATATTATCTGGCTGCAGTCTCATGAAGGTTGAGAACCACTGATCTAGAGTGATATTTTAAACTTGTACCATATTGCTTATATCAAAAAGAAATGTTGCTGACTTATCACCATCTTGAAATGTTTGGGATTGATGTCAAATGAATTATGCATTCAACTGCACCATTAATAAGCTACACCATTTATCAATTATTTGGATATTGATAACAGTTATTCCATAAATTCTCTCCATAGTGATTACAGTGGGTAACCACTGTAATCACTATTTTTCCACTCTTAACTCTGCACTAAAATGTTGACATATTGACGACATTACTGTTAATTTTAATTATCAGTACTTGCATACAAAAGACGAAAATATGCAACATTTCTAATGCAGTAAGCAGTCACTCAGTATCAATACAGTATACTACCATTGGAAAATACTGAACTTTTAGTGCATTTATTTAAATAGCTACGGTGTAATTGTATTTTTACTGACTTTTGCTCTAATTTTTCATCTTCATTTTGATTAAATTTATTTTCCCCACATATCTTATAACAACTCTTAGTTTAGTTGCTTAAGTATATATAAGATTACTAAGCATAATCTGAGAAGATTGTTTCTAATTAAGTGGTGTAATTTTTTCTGGTTAAATATCCTTGCATATGGTGTGGTTGCCAAAGTACACCAAGTTGGTGTCTTATCCACCAATGCTAACTCTTACCATTTGGCATTGACAGCAACAAAAAATTGAAATAACGCCATTAACTAAGTTTTCACCATTTTTCCCTAATGTGAAATCTAGCAAGTGCACTTCTTTAGAGGTGTAGATTTCTTGTAATCTTTTAGAGAATAATCGAGAATTTTGGTTAGAGGTGTAGATTTCTTGTAATCTTTTAGAGAATAATCGAGAATTTTTTCTATAGGCATCAAAAATTTTTTTTAATGCCATGCCATGTTTATAATCTATGAATGAATATTTAAATGAAAAAAATCATTATTTTATTACAAATTTAAAAATGTAGAATTTCTGAGGCTAACATTAAAAAAGTAAACATTTCAGTTATTTTTGTAACCTGCTCTTTTCAATGATTTTGCTCAAAGTGTGAATTATTTACCATAGCTATATGTGCAGTTTTGAGTTCACTCAAAGAGTTGGCCTCATATCCTGCAGGGCTGCGGTGGCCCGGTTGGAAGAGTAACGGACTAGTAATCGAAGGGTTGCGGGTTCGAATCCAGCCAAACACTGTCGTGTACAAAGGGGGCTGGTGCACGTTAAATCTGTCATGGCCTCAAATGGCCTCATGTTGGCGTGGTGTGGAAGTTTGGAGAGTGGGGTGCCAGCTCAGGTGTTGCCTCGTCATCTGACCGTGGTTCAAAAATTGCGTGGTGTTGTCCTCGGATCTTTCCCTTTGGGATTGATCCCGGACAGTCACCAATAGCCAGTTGTGTTGCTCCAGTGTGACATTAATTGAAATACCCCCCCTCATATTCTGCACAACTAGATACAGAAGTATGAGGGTATGACTTAGACTAATAACCAAGACTTTACTGTAGCAGCAACATTATTAGTAATATATGAAAAATATATCATGGATTTCAAGGAAATCTAACTAATTGTACTTTCTAAAAATAAATTATTTCTATAAAACAGTACTTATATAGTATATTGTGATTGATACATAAAATAAGCCTCAGATTCTTTTCTGCAATTATAAATTACCATTTCCTAAAAATGGTTTTTTTTTGTAGTAGAAAATTCTCGAAAATTTTAATGTTTGGAGAATAATATCTGCTAAATTTTTTGGTACTTGTTCACTAAAATGCAACATGTATGTTTTTCATATTTATTTTTACTGTTTTGTTCTATTAAATTCATTCTACATTTTAACGTTTATTAGGGATATATCGGCATTTATCATTACAAAGATGCCTGTCACAACATCCAAAGGAAACTTTAGCCCAAGAGAGATAGAACTTTCCAACTATGTGAAGATGCCTATTCTGGGACTAGGTAAAAAAAATTCGACATGTGTATTCAGTTGTAACTTTAATTTATTCTTTCTTATTACTGTGTGGAAATGATTTTAATCAATTATGGCAAAATGTATAGGGAATTAAGTTTTCTCAGTTATTGGATTTGCAATGATTCCCCTTGATGCCAGTTTTATGGTCCATAGCAAGGTATGCCAATTTAAATCAAATTATTTTTATTAAAAAATCATGATTTAAATCAAACTTGAAACTGTTTTTTTAATAAAAGTTTAATTTTGTGAAAATGCAATAACCTGGGAGGATGTATTTTAATTTCAAGAAATAAGTTTTAAAAATTGCTTCTACTCAGAAACTTCCCTAGAGTGACCCTTTTTCAATTGAAAATAACTACCTTCCCTACTTTGAGTACACTAGAGATAATAGTATTGATCAGAATACAGTGGCATCAACTTGGAGAAATTAATTTTATTTCTAATGCAGATGCCAATTGACAAACTTCCTTCTGTAGTGAGAACAAAAATGAGATTCAAATAAAAATAAGTAGTAAGTAAGTAAATAAAAACAAAGTCAAGTACAATATAAATAAGGCTATTAAGTGGAAGCAAGGTCTCTAGCCTCCCAGTAATGGTAGAAAAGAGCACTACTAAACAGTGGAACATATAGTGAGGTGAGAAGCATCCATGACAGTGCCTTCGCTGAGGAGGCAGGATAGGATGGAAAAGATTCAAATACGATGTTAATGGTCCTCAAAACAATCCTGTCTGGTTGCGAGAAGAAAGTGGCAACAGCCTTTTCCAACAAGCTGCTCTCTCCAAGGTTTGTCTCTTATTTGTTGTGTGAGGTTGGATATGAAATCATTGATTTTTGAAAGAGAAACCACAGATTTATGTCATCTCAGTAATGCCAAATTGTGTGTAACCACAGTGCCTCTTTCAGCGATGGCATCTGTGGCCTCATTACCAGGGATTCCACAATGAGATAGAATCCACTGCAGAACAATTTTCTGGCATTCATCTAGTAGACATGTATGGCCTGCACTCTTCGACTCCTTAGGAAGAGGCATGTTTATTATGGTCCACAATTGCTTTTATTGCTGCCATGGAGTCTGAAAAATCACTAACTGGGTGAAAGAAATGCTCGAGTTACTCAGACACTGCAGTTCAGTATGAATTGTCACAACTTCGCATCGAAACCCTTGTTATTGAATCCTAATTGTAGGTAATGGGAAATAAGATTACAATAGATTCCAGTACCTGCCAATTCCCAAGCCCGTCCTTTAGACCTATCAGTATAAATGTGAAGCCATGAATTAGAAGAGTAGCAGAAAATAATGATGTCCATAGAGAGGCAAATAGTTTCGGTACATCATTCAGATTTTAATAACCGGCCAAGAAAAGGCTAAATTGTTTGCAATGTTTCTGAGGGTAGAAGGATTGGTATATGGCAAATGGAGCCAGTAGAAAACTAAAACTATGTTAACTTCTTAAGGACCATTTGTAAAAACCCACTGGTGATTTTAGTTTACAAGGCTCATCAATATAATTTCTCCATTTAAAGTGGGCAATCTGATCAACTTGGTAAAGTATTACTCTGAAAATGTAATCTCATCCTCTATGGGTAACTCCCCTGTGTAATGCATCAATTGGTGTAAATTTTGCTGCACCTGTGATAAGTCTAAGAACCAGGTTGGTGTGTGCATTCCAATCTATTAGCCAGAGTTGAACCTGTTGTTGCCTGGGGTGCACCTTGTGGAGACAAGTCTATCGGTACACCCCTGGTTGGAGAAATTGAGAGGCCTTAGCGAAACACATCTTGCTTCGTATATAAGTGTTTCTAGACTGTTTTGCTTATATAAATCATTACCAATATTATCAGTGTATTTGTATATTTATCCCTGGATGGAGCCGAACCCAACTGTCAAAATATTAAAATCCAAGGAGTTTTGGTTCTTAGAACTTTGCACTCCTTTTGATTATCAACCTAATGATCAAATTACTCTGCATACTATTGCTCTGTACTTTGCAAGTAATAGGTTGTAAAAGCTTCCGCAATTTGTTCATCACAAGTCAATTCCGACTTCAAAAATGATGGGCTCTCTCCTGGTACTAGATCAATGCTATAAATTCAATTTATTAAGAAGCTTGTTAGTCCTAAGACCATCTAAAATTTATCTTAGTAATAAAGCTGGGAAAAGACAACTGTATGGCCTCTTAAGATTTCTCATTTTAAGACTTCACTGGCATGTATCCATTCATAGACAAGTTCAGAATCAGCAGTCCTGTGCACCTCTTTTCCTGTAAATGGGGATTCCAAAAGCATCTAAATTTCTTTGGTTTGCCATAAATAATGGTTGGTATAAATTTTTTGGCAGTTTGTTAAATCCATTTATCCTGGAAAGAGAAATTTATCTGGATGTACTGAAAAATCCAATAATTGGGGATCAAGAATTCTCTCAAGCTCTAGTTGATATGCAAGCCACTCTGTTTTCTTAAAGTTCCAGGAGCACTTACTTGGGCAGAATCGGTTTCCTGTGGTGAGACTTGATAACAGCCACGACAACATAATGTCCATTTCCAGAGTCTTTTATAATGGACCTCTGAGTGGCACTGTTGATATCAAGAAACCATTAGTAAATCTGGATTAAATGAAGCTTCCATTGTAACATCAGTAGGTAAGAAGATCTGAAACCGTAAAAATTCACTCAAGACTAGATCCAACCAGGAAGTCCTACAGTGCCACCTGTGATCTTTTGTGAGTGATAACCCCACATTCTCGAATGTGTGGTGAAGTCTCCCATAACAGTGGTCTTTGTTACTGTAATTAAGTCCAGACATGATTTATTGAGTAGGGGATTGCAGACAGCTTAGGTATTGTAATATTGATTATCCCTCCAAACACTGACTTTCACAATTTTGACTTTGTCGCTAGAGTCACCCATACTCTTCATTATTTCGAATTTAGATGTTTGGGAACTCTTAACGCAGAGTAAAATGCCACTAGCTACCTTTGTGTGTTTTTCCAGAAGAAATATGGAATAACCAGGGTAGACAAATCCTCCTTAATTATGTTTGCCTCCATGATTGCAAAGATATCTTTCTTTGGAAAGCAAAATCTTCATTACTTCAGTCCTCTTACTCCGAGTAAGCCCCCAGCATCCCACTGCACAAGGTGTAAGGGGAATGGATGCCCTGTATGGGGCTAGACCTCAACTATCAGAATATTGAAATCCAAGTAGTTTGGGTTGTCATGACTGATTCAAAATTACAAGGTGTACTCAATCTTTCCCTTCGAGATTTATCCTGGACCAATAGCCCGTTGTGTTGCTCCAGTGCTACGTTAATTCAACTTCTTCCAAGTAGTTTGAGTCCTTAAAACTTTGCACTCCTTCTGATTATCAACCTAATAAGAGATTAAAGCACTATATTTGGTTACTCATATTATTTGTACATTTATAATATTTATCCCTAACAATGGGGCCTGAGACGTACCATAAACATTTTAAAGTGTTTTAAGGGGTCAGCTGTGCAGCTTGGCCAAATCTGGCCCTTGTACTATAAAACCAACCAAACCATAGGGGTCTTGTTCCTAGAGCATGCTTTGTGTAAGTGTTTGAAACAACTTATTTGGTTTCTTTGAAATATTTGCATCTTCTGTCTGAGGAGATACAAGGGGTTGGTGCCATTTTTGGGTTGATAATAGCAACTGATGAACAAATATTTATCTTTATTCTCTTTGGAAACAAGTGCTGCTCACAAATCTGTTTATCAACAGAGGCTGAGTTTTACACACTTGAAGCCAGTTCATCTGCACAAAACGTTTTTATTAATTTTATACAACTCTTCTCCTTGGAAAGATGGACTGATGCCCTTTCATTAGGAAATTTGCTATTTCTGGGATAAAGGAATCAGCACTTTTTAACATTTGTTTTCAGTATGTTATGAATGAGTTCTGTGTGTCCCTCCTCACTTCCTAGTTATTTAATAAACCTTCCAGAAGAAAATCAACTTAGTTTAAATAAATGGAAACTCTTAAAATTGTCAAAAACAGTATTTATCTAGTATTATGTCTTTGAAATTTCAAGTGAAAGCAAATACCTTTTAGTTCCTCTTTGCTAAAATATTGTATCCCAGGTATTTTATTTGAAATGGGGAAAATTCATTTATATTTTAGTGTTTGTGTAGAAGATAAGAAAACCATTTTATCACGCCACTGCACATTCTGTATTTATTGAAAGAATATTTTCAACTTAACAGTTTAAATTAATTGACAGTTTTTACACTTGAAACAAGTTGGGTAAGGGAAGGGCCGAAAAATTGAATTTTATTCATTCCAATTAATGGAAATTTATGAAATGTTTAAGATTTTAAATTAAAATTTATATTTTAAAATTATGGATTTCAGTTAAGTATTATGAATTAATGTCATGAAATAGAATTAAAATAAAATAATAAAAAAGCAGAAACAAGGCCCAAGAGTAATGTCGATTTTTAAAACATTTGCCCTGCTTTGTTTCCTTAAACTCTCATATATTACTGTTTAACATAAATCAATACTATCTAGAAGCTATATTGTGATTTGTATGTCTAACATGTTTAAGCATATAAGGGCAACAAATTAATAAAAATCATAAAATACAATTTAAATAAAAAAATTTGATTAAAATAAATTCAATTGTTTGATTTTTTTTACTAAAGTCATGTTTTTTCACATCCTGGTCCATCATTTTACAGAAAGCTTTCCATGTAGTCATACTTTCTCAAATCAATGTGTTATTTAACCTGACACTCCTCTTTCCCATTTCATAGCTGTTAACTGTTTGAAATTTAAAAATTTATGGAAAGTAGTTGACTTTTATGCCAATTTGTTAAGTTTTTCAACTTAAAAGTTATGAGCTACAATTACCTTTACAATGAAAATTTTATTGAGGCCAATTTTCATTTCAAATGGCATTACAACTATTAAATTTTTGATTTTGATGAATTAAAGTTTACTGCAAAAACATTTCTTTGGGCTAATATTTTTTTAATTATGAAAATAAAATATTCAAATAAAGATAAAAGATGAGGTATGGCATTGACATTAATTCCTGATCAAGTGGATCTGGAAGATTTCATATTTGTAGATGGCAGTAATCAGCCTTAGTTTGAAATGACTTGAAGATAACATTCAAAACAGGAAACACAAGATGTTCAATAAAGTTACAAAAGCAGTGAAGATCTTGCCATTGTACCAAAAGTTACTGATTTGAAAGTTTTTCATATTTAGAAAGAAATCAGTTTTGTATCTTAAAAGATAGTTCCAAACAGTGCATTTTCTCACTTTCCTTCCTTAAAAAACTTTGTTATCTTCAACTCTTGTACGAAAATCATGGATTTTCTGTAGTAATGTATAAAGATATTTTAATTTTGATTCATATTTTAATTTCACTATTCTCCCTTCGAAATTATAAACACTTTGCATGCTGTTTTATATGAATATTGTATTATAATAAATGAATTATTCCACTTTGCTAAAAACATTCAACTATATTTACAACTGTATTCAATATTATTTTTCAATATCTTGAACACAAAACATGTATTTTTTCAGTGCAAACTACCCCTATATTTCTATTGTGAACTTCGGTACAAAACTGCAAGATTTGTCTTGTGAAGTTCGTCTTCATGAACTTAGTTTTATAATAGAAGTTAAAAATTTATTTATTTTAGATAAATAAACACAAGCACTTTGCTTTCATGTTTCAAGTGATCATTAAACCTATCACTGAAACCTCAATATTTTGTGAAAATAAAAGGGTGAATAACTTGAGATAAAATACTAACTAAAACTTAAATATTAATTCCTAATTATTAACATGTACCATAATTCAATCCTTACTCAAAGAGTTTTTTAAATTCTGATGGATACAGCTATACTAATTCGGGTACATAAAGATGTTATTTGAATATTTTCCTTCTATCCTGTGTTTTAGGTACTTCTCATAGTGGTGGTTATTCTCAAGAAGCTGTAGTTTACGCCTTAAAAAATTGCAATTATAGGCTGATTGATACCGCAAAGCGTTATGGGTGTGAGGAATTTTTGCAGAGTGCTATTAAAGTAAGTTAAATGTTTTGCATATCGATTTCTTTTAAATTAAGTGGCATCAGTAAATATGCTACTATGGCATAACTGTACATGCTTTTCAATTTTACTTGTGTGAAAAACTTACTGCTGTACTTTAGGGTGGGCTGAAAAAATTTTTTTCTTTGAAATCACTTTTACAATAGGGTAGAAAAGTTGCCTATAAATAAGTACCTCACCCCTATCTTAACCAACGTTATATATGAACTCTAGTCTTGTATAAATTCCTCAGCTATTCAAACTTCAGTTTCTTAGCTACCATGTCACAGGTGGTTAACCAATGCGTAAAATTGGCAATAAAGGCTTAAATGTCAGTCATTGAACCCAGAGCATATGATGGCTTCATCCGAGCTAAGATAAAATCATAACGAAATTGTTCGAAAAATTTGATTATAAAAAGACTAGCTTAATTATACATCATATTTTTTTTAATTACATGCACTGGGTTATTTATTACATGTTGATTTTAAAGGTTTTAAAACAGTTTATATACTTTTAACATTTTTATGGAACATAGTTTTTCATCTAAAATGTCTGGTAGAGGGCTGAAATTCAAAAAAAATTCACCTCTCTGAACGCCCCATCCTTCTGTGCATACATGAATTTTGATGTTGGCACAATTTGATTTTTATATCCAACTGATGAGACCAATTCATGTTAAGTTATGGCTGAACAAACAAAAATGAGAATCTTAAATGGCTGGAAGAAATAACCAATTCAGATCATGACTGATTGCAAACTAATTTGGAATTTATCCTGATTCACTAAGTAAAATATACCTAAATTGAATTATTTTCGAAGTAAAAATGCTAAACCTTAATGTATGCAAAACCGTGTTGTTTTAAAATGGTGTTCTTAACCTATAAGGTGACCTAAATATAGGTCACTGCACCAAAGCTTACTTAAAATAACAAACCTTTATTCTCATTTGAATTCCACTTTTATGGGAGGGCCATTGTAGCTCTGTTGGAAGAGTAACAATTAGCAACGAGAGGGTTGCAAGTTCAAATCCAACCAAAGACCGTCGTGTACAAAGGGGGCTGGTGCATTTTAAATTTGTCATGGCCTCAAATGTTCTCTCGTCTCACCGTGGTTCAAAATTATGTGGTGGTGTTTTCGGATCCTTCAGTTTTGATCTCAGACTGTTGCCAATAGCCCATTGTGTTGCTCCAGTGTCTACTTTTATGGGTACTCTGGAGAGGATTAATACTTAATGTTGGCAATGTCTACTATTGTTTGTATGAACTTGTTCTCCATTCAATGATTTGGTCCTGAATAATGGGTGTCTGGTTTTAACCAAACAGTCATAAACTTTTAATGAATTTTTTACTCTTTTATTGTGTTATGATGATATAGCATACTTGATTAAAATAAAGTATTGCATCAATTGTTTGCACATCTTTTTCATTTATACAGATTTTGGTTAAACCAAAATTATTTCTATAAGAATTCAGTAGTAAGAACTTAATTTTTGTTCCATTTTCTAAAGTGGTTTTAACTGTCTTTCTTGTGACTAATTCATATTTTCAACTTTGTTCCCCAAAATTTTTGATTTTCCTAAAAACTTGGAGAGACTTTGAAGAATTAATTGTAAAGCAGTCAATAAAAATAGGATTGGGCAAAGTTACAGCTGAAAACTATTTCAAGTGATTTGAATGCAGGAAAAGGCAAAATCATGCTCTGTAATATTTAATTGTTTTTTGTAATTACTATACCATAGTTACATGTACCCTATATGTGTTTTATCATAGATATTAGTTAAAACCATTTGACACTTTCTACACATTACAAAATTATTTTCTCTTGCAAGTAAAAGGTTAACTTAAAAATATTGGAAATTTTGAAAGATGACTGCAATATACTAATAGTCTAAAATAAATTTAGTTGGATTGCTAAGCATCTACCCTCAAATAATAATTTACAAAAGGAAAGAAATAGAAGATAATGCCAAAATTTTTAAGTTTGGTTGTTCCCATATTCACAAGTGCTAGCAAGAATACTTTTCCTTTCCAGAAGTACCATAGAGCTCAGATTACAACCCAATATCCTGGACAAGGTCAGGGTCATTCATGTTTGGGCGAGTAAACAAGAGGCATTTTTTTTTATCTTGTCCCATCTCTTCAGATTCAACTAACCCTCACATAGCAAAAAAATTACGGTAGAGCAACATACCAGGACCTATTAAATGAGTCCTCCAGGACATAAGTTTGCTTTCCATTTGCTTGTGCAACCTATTGAATTGCTATAATGCTAATTTAGCATTCCATTTGCAGATATTTTTGACTCTTCAGACCTGTACGTTTTTTCTATCTAAGGTCAAAGCGAAACTTTGATCTACATAGATTATGCTAATGTCAACATGTATTTTTTGTAACATCAAAAACAATAGGAGGGGTGCCTGAGCCTCCCCTGACTATCCCTGCTTTAATAGCATGAACAACATAGAACTCAAAGATAGAGCTATATGTGATCTAGTAAAAGGACTACTAGGGCTGCTTCCAGAAGTGGGGATAGTATTGTGAGTGATGCATCAATGCAGAAGAGTACTGTGCTATATATAGGGCTGAATAAGTTGCAAATATATCTGAAAAAAAATTTTGAGTTCCAGAATGTTTTGGACAGACTACATACTGTACTACCTTTGTGACTAACATGCGCAACATCAAATTGCAGTAAACTATTTTCCCTGTTAAATATTTTTCCTCTTTCAAGCTCCTAATCTGGCTTTGGCCCTCAGTCAAACAGCTCTTAGGTTTGAATATCTCTTAGTCTGGATATTTGTCATGGTTCATTCATTATCAATAGACCCATTACCTAATTAGCCTTTATATTGCAAACCAGTTTCTAAAATTTGTTGCTAAGGTACATATAATTCAGTTTTATTTACTTCTGAAGTATTTAATTTTTATTTATGTTTTAGCTGAGTGGTGTTCCCCGACAAGATATATTTTTAACATCAAAGCTCTGGTGTACTGATTATGGAGCATCATCTACTCGTAAAGCATTTCAAGGTTCTTTGAAAAGACTTGGTGTTGAGTACTTGGGTATGTGATGTCAGAATTTAGTAGTTATTTTTCATTAAGATTGTAAAAGAGATAGAAAATGTCTTTTATTTTCGTACATTGTATGTTCACTATTTAGAAGTTTATGAAACATGATTTCTTATTCTAAATTTTACAAATTGATTCAAAGAGATTTTTGTTAATTAGTATAAAGTTCATTTAATTTGATTTGGGAAAATAAACGTCTGAATTGTGTGTAAATGCTAAATTTTTGTATAATAATCTGTATTTTGTTTGAAATTTGGAGTGGGAAACTTCTGAATGAGTTATAGTTTTAATCTCGCAAGCTTAACACTCTAATCACAGTAGACTAATTATATATTCCTTTATGTTGAAAACTTATGATACTTCTCTTTTGTTCCCTTTGTCAACAGTGATTAGAATATCCAATAAAAATATTAGTAAAAGCCTGTTAAAAACTACAAAATTTTAAACTGAGTGATTGGGTTTACTTGTGTTTTAATTACTGGTAATTAATTATACAACTAAATTTTAATGCTAACTCAATTTACATACAATTAAACGCAAGGAATAGAATGCAGTTTAGGTGGAAAAACTAAAAACCATATCATAGGCGAGATATTTGTTTTAATTGTTTATTATATGAAAATTACTCAGTTCACTGAAACAATGTCTTGTAAAAGAATTGCCTGTCTTGAAACAGCCTGTATCTGCCACTTATTCTCTTCATGCCTAACTTAAAGTAAATAATAGTGTTGCTCATTGACTTAAAGCTTTATACATTTAATAAGTTATCTTAAAATGCTTATCTTCTCTTATGGTGGCTGTAGACCATAATTAATAATCCTTATCAAAATCAACATGCTTAAAAAAATCATTAATCCCTTTCAAATTTTATTTTTACAAAACACCATTCACAGCACTGGACAATACGTTTCCTATTTTCACTTCCTCTTGAACTCAATGACAAAAGATTTTTTATTTCTGCTATTGTTTACTATGACTTAGCTGTGTTTAAAAAAGTATTTGACAGTAAAATTAAGCATTGACTAAAACCCATCTGTGGTTGAATGCTATAATAAAAAGTGATTAATATTCTGAATTCTTTTTTCCTATTAGATTATTATATCTAATTTTTAAAATACTTATTAGAAGATAATTTTAATTTGCATTTTGTCAGTTCTAGAAAAAAAATTCATGCTTTTCTATCAAGCTGTGAATTTTAAATTTATCTTGATATGTATTATATTATTAATTGCTTATCATGTCAAGAGATGAAATTGAGTTATATTTTGCATAGAATCTATTTGTTAACCTCATATTGAGGAATTAGTCAATACTTCTATAACTTAAAACAAATTCTAAGAGTTAAAAAACTAGTGAATAGCTTACATCAATCTCTTTGAACATATAATCTAATTCTGAGGGCTAAAGTTTGTTATAAACTAAGCTCATTTTTCCTTTTTTTTATTTGAAATTTCCTTTTTAATTTGTATTGCTTTGTGTATAATGATAGGGCTAGGATTTTCTTGATTTTGCATATTTCTTGGCAATTCTCAAACTATCCAAATGTACATATATATACATATGTGTTTAAACAAATTAAGCTGATATACGTATTTTTGTTAAGCCTTTTCTTGCATTTTGTATGATTTGTACTTGATTTGTCATTTTTTAGGTTTCAAAGTCATTTTATTTTTGGCTGTAAAATTCCTTGTCTTAATGACATTTTGAATATTTTAAGCAAATTGTTAGTTTTTCTCAAAAGCTTGTAGAAGTTCTACAAAATTAGCAAGAAACACATTCTTACATGATCATCAAAAGATAAAACTCCACTACAACTTCAGTAGTCATTCCTTTTATCAACAAGCGTTTCATTCTGCCTTCCACTTTGAGTAATCATCTTTTTATTCTGGTATAACCAAAATTAAAAGACCTTCAATAACAAAAGCTTTTATTTCATGATTATAATCTAAAATAAAATTTAAAGTTTTCTATGAAGCAATAAATAGTTATAAAATAAAATCTAAGCTGCAAGATACATTTTCATGTTTCACTAATTAATGATGCGAACCTTTAGGTGGCCACCTGTCAAAACAATCTTAATATGTCCCTCTGTGTTGACTGCCATAAACCAAGGTTTTCTTTCATAAATTTGAATTTCTCATTTGTACTCGATTCAGTTTTTAAAACTAAGTGCTATGACCTATATTTTAAAGTTTCACATGAAAAATTCAATGTAGTATGTGAATCTATTATAAAAGGAAGTGTTTGTGTGTGCGGTGTCCTGAAGAATCTATAGCACTTACAGCCATGAAATTCGGCACACAGGTAGTCCTAAAGGTGACTGAATGTCCCTCGAAGCCCAAATTGTAAAATTTAATCTAGAAAATTTTATAATTAATTTATTGGCATATTTTTGTATTATTTGGTTTCCTAAGAATGGCAATAGTGTGAAAGGAATCCCACAGCTTCTGCTCTTGGCAATAAGCCAAGACTCCGTTTATTTTCAATCGTTTATTTCACCATCGAACGTATTCAAAGCGCTCTGGAGTCATGATTTTTATTTCAGTAGTGGTTATTTCGTAACTCGATTTTTATTTCAGTAGTGGTTATTTCATAACTTAATTTTGAATTTGTTTAATCTCATTTTCATTTCAGGCAAAGGGGTGGACGATCATCAATCGTGAGTACAAACTATTAACCCTAATTACATTAAACTTTTGGGTATTTTTCGCAAATAATATAATGTATGTGTTAATAAATTACATGAAATCAAGTAACAGTGTTTATTACTGTTTATTTTGGTTTTGATTTTGCTGGCATTGTGATTCATTTAGGTTGTTCGTCGGAATCAGTGAAGTGACATAACAAGACTTTTTAAAAGTATAGCATTATATTCAATCATTTTGATTTCAGTAATGGTTATTTCATAACTTACTTTTGAATTTGTATAATTCCTGTAATTTTAATCTCATTTTGTTATATTTAAAGATTCAATCACATTTTATTTCAGTAGTGGTTATTTCATAACTAACTTTTGAATTTGTATAATTTCTGCAATTTTAATCTCATTTTTATTTCAGGCAAATAACTACATTATTTTGGTTTAGTGTTAAATTTAAAGATGCCCCAGCCTCCCAGAAAAAAGAAACGTCTTCAAACAAAACTGCGCGATAACAGAGAAAGAAATCAAAGATAAGCTGAATCCACCCCAAAAAGTGAAACAAGACTACAGCAAGTTAGATCCGGAAGAAGTGCTGCTCGAATGGCATCTGTGAAATTTAGAGAATGCAGCTTTTAATTACGACCTATCAGCAGATTATGTATCTGATCCTTCATGCGTCATTGGATCAATGTTTGTAACAAGTCAACACTGTTAAGCAAAGAAGTGGAAAGGTGAAGTCCCAGGTATGTGCTGCAACGGAGGAAAGGTTCCACTGCCGCAGTTAATGGATCCAGCCGAGCCCCTACGTACTTTACTGATTTAAGATTCAGCGGAAGCTAAACATTTCCTGGCAAATATTAGAAGGTACAATTCCTGTTTCCAGATGACCTCTTTCGGCATGACAAAAGAAATTAGTGTCCTGATACATGCCGACATTTAAGGTTCAGGGTCAAGTTTATCACCACACCGGGAGTCTACACCCTCTACCAAACGAAGAGTCTAAATTTCTGCAAATATATTTTGTTGGAGATGGTACATAACAAGCAGAGCAGCGTTGCAAACACGTTTCGCAGACGAGACAAGATGTAGTACTTCAGTTACAATATATGCTGGATCATCAACTCTTACATCCACAGCTGCAAATCGGCCATGGATAAGATCAGCCCTGAATTCAAAGTGGTAATCTTAGCTTACAAAACCCCACATGGTGAACATGAGAGGCGATTCAATGCACCAACAATAAGAGAAGTGGCTTTAATCATGGTGGGAGAACAACATGGAGCAAGAGACAGTTTTAGAAGAAAGTGGCACCATTAAGAGAATTCCCGATACGCACAGGTCCTACAATGCGCTACAGTATCCACTCGTGTTTTGGCAGGGGAGGATGGATATAATTTTGAACTGTGACAAACAAACCCAACTACAGGAATGCCACTAAGAACATTAGGAAGTAACTAACTAAGAAGATTTCTGCTATGAGTTCTACGCTCACAGGATGATGATGTTATTCTCTTCTAATTTCAACATTTTACTGAGAAGCAAAGACTTATTCCATTAATTTATCGTTGACATGTATGCCAAGATTAAATCGGAAAGGCTGTTGTACATACAACTCAATCAGAGGACGCTGAGAGTGGAACAGTATACACAGTTGAGGGATGCGGTCATGAACAATGGAAATGTTGCAGACATTGGCCATTTGATCATCTTGCCTTCCAGCTTTACTGGGGGTCCCAGGTACATGCATGAGCGTACTCAAGATGCCATGACCTACGTGAGAAACTATGGTAGACCGGACCTCTTCATCACTTTTACATGCAATCCAAACTGGACAGAGATACAGCAAGAACTATTTGTTGGGCAAAAACCACAGGATCGTCATGATTTGATGGCAAGAGTCTTTCATCAAAAGCAAAAAACACTGACGAGTCTCATCACAAAGGCAAAGATTTTTGGAGAAGTTAAGTGTCATGTACACGACAGAGTGGTAGAAGTGAGGACTACCTCATACCCACATTCTGATTTGGCTCAAAGACTCATTACATGTTCACAGAGTGGATGACTGTCTGCAGAAATTCCCAATCCACAAGAAGACCCAAGACTTTTGTGCATTGTAATGAAGCAAATGGTGCACAGCCTCTGCGAATGCATAAATCCACTCTCTCCGTGCATGAAGGATGGAATTTGCACAAAGCGATTCCCACGCCTTTTTTTGAAAGACGTAAACAGGACAGGACGGATATCCACTTTATCGTCGTAGATCAGCACAAGACGGGGATTTACTGCAAACATCAATTTTCGAGGATCAGAAGTGTTTGTGGACAATACATATTGTCCTCTATTAATAAAAATTTTCAGTGCGCATATCAACATAGAGTATTGCAATTCTGTAAAGTCTATAAAGTCCGTCTATAAGTATGTTAACAAAGGATCTGACATGGCTGTGTTTGAATTGACCAGTAGAGAAAATGGCCTTAATGAATTTCGTCAGTATCAAATGGGAAGATATATCAGCAGAAACGAAGCAGTGTGGAGAATACTCATCTTCCCAATTCACGAGCGCCACCCTACATTTATTCATCTAAGCGTCCACCTTGAGAATGGCAAGAGTCTACTTCAAGATAGAAATTGCTGCTCAACGTGTCCAAGCACCTCAGGAAACAACACTGACTTCTTTCTTCACACTTTGCACCCAGGATGAGTTTTCACATGCACTCTATTGTACAACCATGTACCAAAGTGCTACACTTGGAACAACGGAAACAAGACATGGAACCGTCGAAAACAAGGACAAGTTGTACCAGAACAAGCAGGAATAAGGTCCAGCAATGCACTAGGCCGCTCTGCGATTCTTGCTGCATGATGTACGAGGCCCGATGTCATTTATAGATTTGAGAACATTTGAAGGAAGGGTCTGCGGAACTTACCAAGAGGCTTGCCAGCTTGGAGGACTTTTGGAGAACAATGAACACTGGAACAAAGCATTGGAAGAAGCAGCTGCATCTTGATCGCGAAATATTTTATGTAATCTGTTATGCTACAAACATGCTTGATGTCTTCTCCTGATCAGTTATTGATGAACCACAAGAAGAACCTGTCTGAAGACATACTGCACCAAGCACGCGTACAGCTGCAGAATATGGATCTGGACTAGTGATGACATCTTCAACGTAGCTCTAATCTACATTGAGGATAAGATTATATTGTTGGATGGATCAGACCTAAAAAGCTTTGGACTACCGCAACCCACTCGAAACTGCGATTCAGTCCTACCGAGTCAAGTACTTATGAAAGAAACTATGACGCGAATGTACTCGCAACATACATAGGGGAGAATGAGCCAAAAATGACCCAAGATCAAAAGGAAGCATTTGACAAGATTACAAGAGCAGTTTTCGATAGGCGTGGTGGCATATTCTTTTTGGATGCTCCTGGCGGTATAGGGAAGACTTTTCTCATCAATCTTTTGGCTAAAGTGCGATAGAGAAACGAGATTGCCCTGGCTGTTGCTTCATCAGGCATTGCCACAACTCTATTGACAGGAGGGAGGACAGCTCACACACTTGGCTTTCAAGTTACCCTTAAATCTGGCAAACGAGGAAACTCCTACATGTAACATTTCAAGAAATTCAGGAAAGGCAAAGGTTCTACAGGATTGCAAGCTCATTGTCCGGGATGAATCTACTATGTTCCACAAAGTCGCATTCGAGGCACTTGTTGTCCAGTTGAAATACATCAGACGTAACAATGATAGAATGGGAGGCGTCACTATGGTGTTGGCTGGCGACTTTCAACACACACTTTCGGTTATTCCCCATGGAATCAGGGCAGATGAAATGCAGGCCTGCTTAAAATCATCTTACATTTGGAATGGCATTCATACATTTGGACTATCAACAAGTATGCGAGTGCAATGGTGATCCCTCTGCCCAGCAATTTGCAGATAACCTACTTCAACTAGGAAATGGTGCTGTTACTTCGGATAATTAAGATGGATGTATAGCAATGCAAAGCATTGGAAGGATTGTGAAAACTCACCGAGAGCTGAAAGAGATGGTGTTTCCAAATGTGGTGCAGCACTTTACTGATCACGTATGGCTGTGTCAAAGAGCAATTCTTGCCCCAAGAAACGAAGATGTCAATGTCATCAATAAGCAACTTTTACAAGAATTGCTCGGTAGTGTTCAAATTTACAAATCTATCGACACTACATGTGACACAGATGAGGCTGTGAACTACACAACAGTTTTTAACACATTGGAGCCATCTGGAGTACCCTTGCACATATTAGAGCTGAAGATTGGGGCACCGATTATGCTTCTGAGAAATCTGCATCCATCTTCATTCTGCAATGGAACAAGACTCAAGAAACTTATGCTGAATATTATTGAAGCTACCATCATGATTGGATATACCACAGGCATAGATGTATTCATTCCTAGGATCCCAATCATTCCTTCGGATCTCCCATTCCGATTTAAACGACTTCAGTTCCCTGTTCGTTTAAGTTTCGCCATGAACATCCAACAAGACACAAGGACAATCGCTGAAAGTTGTAGGACTCTCTCATTAAACCGTGTTTCTCCCATGGTCAACTAACTGTATGTGGGTTGTTCAAGAGTTGGAAAAGCTGAGAATCTTTACATCCTAGCTCCAAATGGAAGAACATTGAACATAGTGTATCATGAAGCTCTCTAAGCAAGAATCAGTGAGGTGGAAGGAATGAGGCGACATGCCCGTGTCATGTCGGGTGGTGGGACTCATTCTTAAAATAATTGTTTTTTCTTTTTAATGTTTTCGGAATCAGTGAGGACGTAAGAATGACATCACGGGCAATGTCGTGCGGGTACTGTTAGTAATTACTAAGAGTGAACTAGTTCTATCTTTATGTAAATTTAAATTTGTTAATTTAAATGTAAAGAAATTTTGAAATATGTTTGGAGTTGCATTTTTGTAACTTAATTTTGATGATACTCACATTGATAGATTTTTGTCTAAACCCATTTTCTTATCTTTTGTAGATCTGTTCATGCTTCATTGGCCCTTATGTCCTTCCTCTTGCACCAATAAAACCAAAACATTGGAAGACACTTGGCGTGAGTTAGAGCGTCTTTATGATGAAGGTAAGGATGTAATACCCATTTTGGTTCTTAAAATTTACTAATTTACACGTCTTTTTTATATTATTTTACTTAATTTCCTTCCTTTTTCTAAAATTTTAATGCTACCTAATCCTCATTTCATCTCCAAGTGTATCTTTTTGAAGCTGGAATGAAATTCATTTCCTCATTGGGCTTTTGTTTCAGTAATGTTAGATGTGGCTTCAAAAATACATGTAACTTACACTTTACAGAAGTAAATTTTTACTCATTTTCCCAAATTTTTCAATGAATTTTTTTGGGGAGGGAATAATTTAATTTGAAATCTTCATTTTTTTATAAACCCCCAAAAATGGTGGATTGAGATGATATTTTGTTTGGGGCTAGAATACTATTTTAGCGTTTGAATGTGATTGAAGATCCTATGTTAAGTTTCTGTTTTCAATACTTTGGCTTTTAGCTGGGTTTAATATTTCCATTTTTTTCTCTTTAGCATGTATCATATTTTTAATCATAAACAAAAGTGTCTTTATGCCATGAGCATCCAACAAGACACAAGGACAATCGCTGAAAGTTGTAGGACTCGATCTCATTAAACAGTGTTTCTCCCATGGTCATGGTATTATGGAACCATACTGGAAAATTCCAGATGATGCAGTTTCAATAATTATGATTTCCAAGGGGTGCTGTAAATTTAATTCCAATACTTTTGAGTTATTGCTGCACATTATGCCTTACTAAAATTTAAATTTACAGGTAATTCAATGTTGCAAATATTAATAAATATTTACTGTTTAAAAATAATTTACACTATCCCAGTGTCTTGAAAAATTAGATTTTTTGTTATATAGTAAAGAGAATAATCTTTTCTATCCAACTTCCAAACTAAGAACAAATATAACATTTTTATTTAACTAGAACTGTGCCAAGAAAACTTTTTATCTCTTCATTAAAAAGATGTTGTTATTTCAACTACTGAAAAACTACTTTAATGAAAACTGAGTTACACTGTGCTAGTTACCTACTTCCCGGCTTGAATTATTCTTCCCTGGGTGTATTTCTGTCTTCTGTATCAGTAAAACTTTCATTGTGTGTCTGTCTATTACTTGATATTGTATGTCTTGTGTCTGGCGCAGCATGGCCAAATATGGTCCTTGCGCCATAAAACCCCAAAACCAACCAACCAGGCTTGAATTTGACTTTTTGTGTGCATTGCATCAGTTGCATCAACTATGTTTCTTATAAATTAAAAATTATAATTTTCAATTTAATGCTAAATTATTAATAAGTTGAGAATTAAATGCTAAATCTGTTTTGTTTAAACAATCATAAAAATGCACATTTGAAACCATAATAATTTTTTTCTTATCAAAATTTCACATTATAATTTAATTTCATAAGTAACAACATTTTGAAAACAAACTACCAAGGGAAAACGGTAACTACCAAAAAAGTTTTATTCTAATACATTATTTATTTTCAGACACAACATTTGATGTTTCATAGAAATATGAACCACTACTTTTTTGTCTTTGAGTACTTGACTAAATAAATATTAGAAAGCAAAATATTTATTCACTCTTGAATTGCATTATAATGGATAGGCAGCAATTTCCTGAACAAAAAATTTTCAATAACATCTTCAACAGAAAATATCTAACAACCATTAGAGTATATAATATATAAAGGTGCATTCAAACTAACTGCAAAATCTTATAATGGTTTATGATTATACTTGTTCAAAGATATGTAAATACATCATGAATTTCTTTCAAGCCGTATAACTAATATAGTTTGAATTGGGCCTAGATTTACCATTTCATAACTTATGAGCAAAGATTGACAAATACCATTGAAAGTTATGCATATCAAGCTGCTGTGGTTCCTTTTCATGCTGTTATATATTTTTTTAACTGAGAAATTATTTACCCAATAACTCGCAATGTATAACTTTCTATGTTTTAGAGAAATGTAGGTATCAAATGTTTATACTTTTAATCTTCACTGTTTGATTTTGTATTTGTTCGTAGGTTTATGTCATGCTATTGGTGTGAGCAATTACGATGTTGAAGATTTGGAAAAATTGATGGATGTTGCTAGTGTAATGCCTCATGTAAATCAAGTAGAATTTCATCCTTTTCAAAATCCTATAGAATTAAGAGAATTCTGTCTTCAAAATAAAATCCAAATGGAGGTATTTTAAGCACATTTTTATTACAGATTTTTTATTAAAGGTTTTTTATTTATGATTTTTATTATAAGACTATTGATTGATTTCTGTAATAAAATCAACCATTTTTCAATGTGTGTTTGATGTTGGAATTATTTATAAACTAAAGTTTTCCCCTAAAAATGTGTAAATTTTCTTAGTTATTTTTTATGTAACTTCCCCAAATTACATTGGGTGTCTTAAAACATGTGAAATTTTTTTTATCATTTCTACAGGATAAGGTATTTTGATATGAAGTGGGGGGGGGGTAATCACCAATAGATCGAAGAAAATGATTTGACACTTTAAAAATTTGTTTCTGGTTAAATGCATGTTAACAATATGAAACTGGGTAAACTGTTATATCTTTTTAAAACACCCTGTATTCTTCCTAAAGTAAAATTTAAGTATGTATTTTGAGTTTTAAAACTAATGCACTTTTAAAATACTTATGAGGTAGTAACTACTACATTCACATGCATAATATTGTTTTCTAAACAATTGTTAGCTTAATGTTTGATTTTGAGAATGCATCAAAAGTTTATATCCCAGATTCATACTTTTGAAACATTAACCCTGGACAAATTGTTGGAGAAAATTATGTCAAAGCTCAGACACTAAACAACTTTCGCAATAAACAAATATGAAATGCTTGATTCTCTTCCCAATCTTTTTTTGGCTAAGAGTTATGAATTATCTGCAGGATCTATATTTTAGTTTGGTTAATGCTGTGTTTAGGTTATCTTAAATATATCACTTAATTTTTCTTAAATTTATATATTTATTGAATTTCTTTTTTCCCAGGGATATTGCCCTTTGGGTAAAGGAAAGCTGTTGGGGGAAAAAGCTGTCATTAAAGTTGCAAAGCGCTGTGCCAGAACCCCTGCGCAAGTTTTGATTAGATGGTCCATACAGGTGACATATATTTTAAATTGCTTTGTGGTTTTACCCTGTTAGTAGTAATATTTGCTTAGATTTTAAAATTTCAAGCTTGTTCTTTCGAACTATAATTTTCCAATTGTATGTTTGTATGTCTCAGTTATCTAATCTTCCCTCGGGGGCACATCGTCTTAGGTGTGTACGGGCTTCACGAACCCGAGGTACCCGAGTGAACTGCTCTTCTCCCATGGGGTTTACTGTCTTGGTAAACACGGAAATAGCACTTGCGTGGTACCCAAGCGATCTTTTCTCTTTTCCTCTACTGTTCTATCTCCCATCCCCTCTTGTTTTTCCCTTTCATGTGTCTTGTGAACAGCATTGTAATTATGAACGATTTTGTTTTGAAATCCAATTATCATATATTGTCATCAATCATATCCATCATATCAAGATTCCATTTTGAGTTTTCTAATTTGATTTGCTTTTTAAAAAAAATTTCATCACTGAGTTATTTAATTTTTACTGAAATGTCAGTACTTTTTCTGACCCGCATGTTTGCCGTCGGCGTCCCATATCGGGGGAAATGGAATCCGGGGGTACCTGATACGTGCCCTTTGCCCCATGCTTCAAAGTAGACAGGTGACCAGAGTGAGCCCGTCTGGTCAATCAGCTCACTTAAGTTCTCTGGGTTTCACCACTTCAGAGTGCTTAGCCCCTCTGTCGTGCTGGACTTCACTGGTCATAAGTTTTTTGGGTTAGTGCTGCAGCTAGGGATGCCCTTGTTGAACCGGCTGATCCACATCCCAATACTGTAGCACTATATCATGGTGGTATCATGAAGTGTGTGCTGAGGCTGGAATGTTCCAGAGCCAGTAACCACTTCACTTGCCCTTGTTGGACTCCGTAGTGGGTATGGGTTCACCATGAAGAAGTTAAATATTCAATCTATGGATCTAAAACTGTCTTTGTGCCCTAGAGGAGGCCTAAATCCCTCTAACAATGTTAATTTCTTAATACCTAAATTTTTAATTATCAATAACCCTGAAGGGAAACTTGCAACCTTTTTGCCATTTGCTGTACAAAAATATATCCAGTCTGCTGCTGTCGAACCAAAAGCAATAAAGAAATTGCGGTATGGTGATCTTTTCATAGAAACTATCTGCATATCAATCTGAGCAACTAATGAAATTAAACCAAATTGGCGAACTAAAAGTTAATGTAACTCCACACAGATCTCTAAATTCTAGTCGTGGAGTTATATCTGAATCTGATCTTTTTAATGTATCTGAATAGGTGTTTATCAAAGAATTGAAATCTCAGCATGTTTGTTCAGCCAAACGCATCTGCATCAGATGAGATAATAAAAGTATTAACACAAAACATGTAATATTAACATTCTACATGCCGACATCCATTAAAGCAGGATACTTAAATTGCAGCATTAGACCGTTCATTCCAAACCCTCAAAGATACTTGAAGTGTCAGGTTTGGACATTCCCAGGCTTTATGCCTATCACCTGCAATTTGTGCCAGATGCTCAAAACACGAACATAGCGAAAACTGCACTTATGAACTGCATGCTTCAATTGTAAGGGAAATCATCCTACTTACTCCAGGTCTTGTCCTCAATGGAAAAAGAAATCCAAAACAAGCATAAAGATAGAACAAAAGATTTCATATCTCGAAGCAAAGAAACTAGTAGAAAGTCAGACACCAAGAGCAAATATTTCATACACATCTGTAATTAAAACGATCAAATCCATTGCTATACAAACAGATACCATTCCCAATAAAGAAATTGAAAAATCTGTTGCTGTCCAAACAGATACCATTCCCAATGAAGAAATTAAAAATACAATTGTACAAAACAAAGAAACAATCGTCCAAGAAAAAGATACAACTATTAAAAAATCAATAAAAACAAACATTTCCAAACCATCTGGTCCTGATCTTAAACACACTTCTAAAACAAAATCACAAATGGAATTAGGTCCTACAAAATCTAATAGAATCACTGAAAAATACTGGGAGACCTATTCTTCATCTGAGTCATCTGGTGAGAAAATGGAAATTGACAAAAATAAAAAGAGTAGGCACAAACGCAAAAAATCTGAAAGAATATAATGGTTAAAATAATATTTTAAAATTGCGAGGGTTGCCATAACCATGTTGAGAATGTGGAGACTTTAATTCTTTCCATCCTGTATGTCTTGGTCTGCAGGAAACTTCTTTGACACCAGAGTATGCACAAAAATTGGAAGATATAGCGCAAGAGATAATTTTAAAAACAATCATGCTAGTGGTGTAGTGCTTCTGACTTGTTTGGATTGTCCATCTTTGGCTGTTTAAATTTCACTTTCAAAAATTTATGCATTTGTTATTTTGTACATATGTAAAATAAATTCTTTAGTCTTACTAGTCATGCCTCAGATGATCTTGTTTTTATTATCTGACTACTTCAATATTTTTATTCTCATTTACACATTTTACATGTTTTAAATTTACCTTTTATCTTTGTCTTGGACTTCATTTTTAAATGTTCTGCGCTTTTATTGGGCTATATTCTGTCTTGTGTTTGGTGCAGCTTGTCCACTTTTGGACCTTGCGCCATTAAATCCAAATCAACCAACCAGTAATCTAATCTATGTAATTCTTAAATACTTTGACATTCATTAAAATGTTTTGATGAGAATATATAAAAACTATTAACATAACTTGATAAAATATAGGCATGTTTTGATTCAGACCAAATGCTTTTCACTCCAAGCATTTTTTAGATAATCTGCACCAAAAAAATTAATGCTTGATCGAAATTTATCTGAAAATCAATCGGTTCTTTGTTTGAATGTTGAGTTAATATGAATAAACTTGAGACAAGCTCAATTCTAATCCTTACAATCCTTTTTTTATGAGAAACTGGGGAATTGTTCATTTTTTCATCTGACCTACCAGTTAAAGAAACATGAAATGCTTCTGAGGCGATCTTGTGTTGTGTGGAATGAACTGAATGTTTGAACTAGGATACTTAATGTCAATATAAGACAGCAATCACAGCAAATACTGTCAGTTTGGTATAACTGATAATTTCTAATTTTAAACAAAATACTCTCGACTAAACAGGGCTAAATTGCCATTCAGATTAACAAACAGCCTGAATTTGCAAAACAAACTCAGGATCCTTAATGTTTTTGATTGATGAGCATTCAGTTACTTTCTAATGGAAAGCTTTAAATTAAAAATTATTACTGATACAGCAACTATTATTTTAGACAGATAAAAAATGTAAATATAAAATTAATATAAAAAGCATTTTGTTATGTTATAACAATTTCGCATTAAAATTTTGCCAAATTGGTAAGGCTAACTATAGACTGCAACCAATTGCAGAGATCAAGCTCATTTTTCCTGTTAAAACCATTCATAACCATTCCATTGACACAAAATTTGTTCCTTAATGTGATGGGCTGGTTGTACTTGTTTACATTAGGGAGAGTCATACTAAAGTTATGGCAAATGAGCTTATACTAATGAGTAATATTTAATATCAGTAGTATTTTTGTCATAACTTAATATGAATATGCTCCAAACTGTTTAAAATTTAAAAAAATTGCTCCTAAACAAACATTAATAGTTAACCATCACTGGATAATATAGATGTGTTAATAAAACGTCAAAATAAAATTATTTAAATATTCGAAATGTAAACATCAATATTTTTGAAAAATAAATTTCAAGTTCCAACAAAACTAAAATGGCAATCTGTAAGTGCATCTTTTTCTTCATCCCATTTGACATATTGCTTATAATGTTGGAGAGAACGTGACGGATGTGCCCTTTCCTTGTTCATTGATGAACTGTAGAAAACGTTTGTATAAGGTTGACATCTTGTGATCGTTTGATATTCCTTATTTTATAATAATTACTACTTTTTGGTATAATTGACAGGAATACAAATTTCTTCGAATCGAATAAGTCCATTGTGGGCATTTTGTAAAAATGTTTATTTTAAACTAATTTTTAGACTTATATTAGCAAGTCAAGTTAAATATCTACAGTAAAACCCCTGGAATTGTTTATGTTCATTCAAACTATTGGTATTTGAAAATAGGTAAATTGTACATACTATTATGTTCCTACTAAATTTTTATTATATTTAAAATATTTTGTTGTATTTTGCACCAATTAAGTGTTTAATTTGCAGTTTTATTCATAAAAATGCATAATTTGTGTTTTAATTTTGCATTAGTGTGTTCTCGGCCCTTGCTATATTGCACTGTTTTCGTCTTTCAATCAGTGATAACAAAGGTTATTGTTTGTGTAGGAAAAGCTGATATATATATGAATGTGGGAAATGTTTAATTATATTTTTCTTTTATTACATTAGAATAATGTTGTGACAATACCAAAATCTACTCAAGTCAAACGAGTAAAAGAAAACTGTGCAGTAAGTAATATGTTGCAGATATTTTTGCTTTATTTAAGCTTACATAGTTAATTTAATAAAATTTATTTCTGAGCTTAAATATATACTTAACATATAACTTGACATCTTTGTCTTCTGTTTATTCTATCTTTCCATCCATTTGCTTTAAAATAGTTTTTCATTATTTGTTAAGTTACTGGTGTTACCAGAACATTTTAGTGTTACTGCATGGATATTTTGTTGATTTAACATCTTAACTTGATGTGTTTTCAGATTTTCGATTTTCAGTTATCAGAGGAAGAGATGATTATTCTTAATAATTTGCATGATGGACGTAGAATTGTTGATGTATCCAGTATACAGCAAAAGATTGACAGTGGCTTGCCTGATGGCTACAAATTAAAATTTAATTGGTTTGACACTGATAAAATGAACCACTGTAATCAATGTTAAATCTGTTGTTTTACAGAAGATCCTGTGATGTCTGAAGTAGTTTAAGTGTCTGAGTGTGGTGTATTTAGTGTTCAAGAATTAATTATCTTTGAACATTTTTTTTGGATTAAGTTTTGTGTTGGACATATTAGTTTATATGTTGAAATCATTTCAAAACTATTGCAATACTTAGTTTAAGAAAAGTTGTTTTTATTTAGAAAAGTTTCAATTGAAGATCTTGTTTTGTGTTGAGTTTAGGTTTAACTAGTTGTTGATCTGTGATAGATAGCTATAGAAAATTGGTATAGTAAGAACATAAAGTGTGTTTTACAAAAATTATGTATTGCATTTACTAGTCTTGCTTTCCAAATGCAAAACTAAAGAAAACTATTGAATGTTGGAAAACTATTGTCTGTAAAAAGTTCATTTTTATCTTATTTTGAGCATTTTTGTTATTTTTATTTATAGGCTTATTTTAAGCAGAAGCTTTGTACATTATAGTGAAATTGTTGTGTAAATTGCATATTTATATTTTTGTTGTTGTGAATAACTATTTAATTTAATCAGATTGTAAATAGATTTCCTTCTGTCTCAAATATTAAATTTTAGTTTTAAGAATCAGTTTTAAACTATGTTGTATTCAAAGTGTAAATACAAATGTTTCACCAGATTTATAAATTTTACATTTCTTCCAAATAATAAGTATTAGTACTTGTTTATTTAAAATATTTCAAGAGATTGACTGAAAGAATATATAACTGGAAATTCTTATGTGTGCTATAAATTGTTTGTATCATCTGAATATCCTTTTATGAAAGAAGCAGTACTAAAAATATGATCACATTAAAAGTATTTTTTAAAACTACAGGTTCTTTTTACAAATGATATCTTCTCTTTAAACAAATGTATTTGTAACTCTTCTACAAAAATCGACACATTTCTGGTTTTATGTATCTACTTGTTTATAACCTTTATATGATGAAATCAATAAATACTGTTGTTAACTACCTTGTTCTTAAATTCCATTATCTTTTCAAGTGAGCAGTTCCAGAAATCAATCCAATGTTAAATTTTTATATGCTCCAAATCCCAGACTAAAATAAATTGCACTTTTTCTATAATCTATTTCCTACTCTAACTGTATCAATTTGCATAAAATATCTATTTGTTACATGCACTTTTTACAATACATTACGAAAAGAAACAAATCTTAATACAATTACTATGATCCCATCACTATTTCCAACTGATACATGCATCACAATAGTTTTTCCCTTTTAATGACATTTTTAAAATACTCTTGGTTGTATGTTTTAATATTTTCACTGTTAAAGAAATCCTGGTGAACTTCCACATACCTGACTTGATAACATTTTATAAATTCCTAAAAATTAAGCTATTGAGTAAATAGTGCCAAAAATTCAAATTAGTACAAGAACACAAGGAAAATTAAGACATGCTAGAAAGTGAGTTTTATTTTTCTCATAAAACAAAGTTTTAAAACAGTATTGTCAAGACGACTAAATATCTAACTCAATTGAAATTGGAGCTTCGAAAACAACAAAGATGTGAATTTCCATAAAAATAAATGCTCAGAATTTAAATTATGCCTATTACAAAAATTAATCATAAATAGAATCCTTAGTTCAGAAAAAAGTTACATGCTTAAGTCTAAATAATAGTTTAGAGAAACTTGCCTAGATTTTAAATCATTCATGCACACGAGTAGGCAACACAGGTTTGATTCCTCTATGGATTGTTTCTCTTCTATGTCAGTAAGACTTTCCTTGTGTGTATATCCATTTACTTGACGTTTGGCATAGCTTGGCCAAATATGGTCCTTGCACCATAAAACCCAACTATAGACATTTTATTCTCTTACAAATTCTTTACCTACAGTATTTAATTATTTCTGTTGGGATTGATAGGACAAGATTTTACTTATCATTAAAATGAGGGTTAGATTACATCAGTTCTAATCAAGATCGTGTTAACTCTGCAGATGTATAACAGCACAAAGTGCTAATTGTTCAATGAATGAAACATTTTCTTTAATTATAAAATAACTGCAGTGCTCAAGGGAGTTTAAAATAGAAAACAAAAGTAAGCCTACTGTTTGTGATGAGTGAATTATAAAATGTGGGTTCCATCCTTCCTTGCATTGATTCTATTATATAATTTATGCCAATAATAACAACACGAAATAAGACTGGTGGCTTTTCAGGTGTGCTTTTTCACCTAATATTTTCTGTACGTCTTGTATTCATATTTTGCATTTATTCAGTGATAAAATGCTCAAAATCTTGAATTAATTTTACTTTGCATAACGTGCTCACAAGATAAGCAAGTCCAAAAATGCAAAATGAAGCAAGTAAAGAACCAAGACAAGAAAGCTTCCAAATCAGCACTATGGGGTGAGTTGCCATGGTAACTGAAACCACTTCAACTAACCTCAGTGTTAATCTACAGTAAAAGTGAAGAGTTCACTTCCGACGGACACGCTCTGCTAGTTAGATGGCAGCTCTACCACATTAGATATAGGAGCAGAGGTTTTGCCCATGTGATTTGAATACGAGATCTGATCAAAAAGTATCCGACCTTTGGCCAGAAAACTAAAACTACGTACTTCATAGTCTCCCTCCGAAGAGACTATTTCTGATTCACTTCTCCCAGTACAGAAGCAGGTCGCGGTAGAAAAGTAACGGATTAGCAACCAGACTTGTGTACATGGGGGCGAGTGCACTTTAAATCTCATGGTCTCAAATGTCCACGTTGGCGTGGTGTGGAAGTTTGCGGAGTGGGATACCAGTTCAGGTGTGACCTCGTCATCTGACCGTGGTTCAAAATTACGTGGTGTTACACTGCTGGCCACCCAAATTGCAACACCAAGAAAGACAAGAGATATCACAACAAAATTTATTTTGTAGATAACATGTTGACCAAGTATCAAATGATTAAATTTATAGACTTCCGTGAAGTGTGGTTCCTGCCAAAATCAGTAGCCAGAGTAGCCGCCATTGTTGGAGATCACCGCTGCCACACGCCTCGGCATTGATTCAAAGAGACTTTGGATGTGTTCTTGGGGTACAGCAGACCAAGCAGCTTCCACACGTTGCCAAAGTTGATCTGGTGTGGCAGCTGGGGATGTATTCTGGGTCAATCGTTGAGCAACCATGGACCACATGTTTTCTATCGGCGAAAGATCCGGAGAGCGAGCTGGCCAGGGAAGCAATTCAATCTGGCGATTGACGAAGAACCCTTGGACAATGCGTGCCACGTGTGGTCGCGCATTATCCTGTTGAAATATGGCTGTGGGCAAGCCCTGAAGGTAAGGAAGGACAACTGGCTCCAACACCTCGGAGATGTAGCGCTGGCTGTTTAAAGTACCGGCAATGCGTACTAGAGGAGTGCGAGAGTGATATCCAATACAGCCCCATACCACAATACCCGGTGCAGGACCAGTGTGGCGGTGCATAACGCAGCTGTTCAGCATCCTCTCTCCACGGTTTCTCCAGACTCGAATCCGACCATCGTGGTGTTGCAGACAGAAGCGTGACTCGTCAGTAAAGACAATTTCATTCCATTCTGCCGTCCACATCCTTCTTTCATCGCACCATTGGCGGCGGAAACGTCTGTGGCTCTGCGTCAAGGGTAGACGAAGCAATGGACGTCTTGCGGACAGACCACTCTGCTGTAAACGGCGTCGAATGGTACGCGCAGACACTGGATGATGCGGTACAGACTGAATGTGCTGTGCTATGGTTCGTGATGTGGCTGAGCGATCCGTCACTGCCACACGCACAATATGCCTGTCATCACGTGAAGTGGTGCACTGAGGTGGATGCGATCGAACACGTCGGTCCATCGTACCCTCCTGCATCCAACGATCACATATCCGCATTACAGTTGTTTGGTTTCGTCCAACACGACTACCGATTTCCCTGAAAGATAATCCACAATCTCGGTAGGCCACTATCCTTCCTCTGTCGAACTCGGATACTTGATCAAAAGATGATCGCTGTTTTCTACGAGGCATAATTGATCGTTTTTTTTGAAAAAACCACAAGAAAAACACAATTGCCGTACTTGAAATCGTCGAAATCTCCAAGCCTTAAATAGCGCTTTGAAGTGGCGCCACAGGCGCGCGTGATGTGCGTCTGCGCTGAAATTCTAATCATTTGCATATCTCACCTCCGCTAATGCATGTTGTAAATTTCATATTATTTGCATGCTTCCTTTAGGGTGTTGCATTTACGGTGGCCAGCAGTGTAGATAACTGCCTTCGGGTTTGATCCCTGACCGTCGCCAATAGCCCGTTCTGCTGCTCCAGTGCAAGGTTAATTAAATACCTACTTACCCGTAGTTCCAGTGCTATGTTAATTAAATACCTACCTATATTATCCGGACTGGTTGCTGGCCTCAGTAGGAAGCATGAGGTAGGGGAAGAGTGCTGATGGTACCCATTGTGCATGATAAACGCCAATCAAATAAGGTAGGTAGGTATTTTAATTAACGTCGCACTGGAGCAACACAACGGGCTATTATCAAATAAGGATAACTTATTTTCTTTTTTTCGAATCTGGGTGGGGTTAAACCCAACAGTCCTCCCTAGTGCTTTTTCGGGTCTAGGGGTTTCAATCCCAATAGTCCCCATGCATTAAATAAGGATATATTTGCTTTTTCGCATAGCAGAGGGGCTTAAGCACCCAAAGGTCTCCCTTGTGTGCGCCCATACAGCAGCCCTTTATGATAATCCAAATGTGAAAATGAGTTCCCACAGAAACAAGATTCAAACTCTAGCTCTGAGAAGTATACTATTGCTTTACCTAACACATTTAATGACTAAAATAGTCGCTTCTATTTGAAAAGAATCCTTAGAAGGATCCTATTGGTCAAAACGTGAAAAACTGGTTAGAAGGCATACCGAGAAAACTGCAGGAGCATGATGGAATAATGCGTGCATTCAGAGTAGAAGGAACATCTAATGTTCAGTGATACCGAAACAAAATTAATTCGGAAGTTACTTTCTGTGCTGAACTTCAAGTAACGTAATACTCTTTTCTCCTACGTCAAATGCGTGAACGGTAAGGCACAAGTATTATATCAAGGATGACTTTTTGTGGAACTTGGGGGTGCAGCGTCTGCCCTATGGGGATACAAATAATACTTTCAGTTTCCACGGAATTCGTTGACAATCTCGCTAATATGGCTGATAAAACAGCCAAGGTTCTCAGCTCTACAAATTCCTCAAGCTCTACTTCCATGGAAATTGCAACTATCAAAAAATAAATTAAATCCTTAGTCAAGCTAGTAGACCATATTTCACGGTGCATATATCACTCCCTCCACAATTAACGACTCCGTTCCTTATCCGGAAGAGTTTGGCGCAGCTGGGCCAAATATGATCCTTGCTCCATAAGACCAAACCCAAACAACCTCAGGAAGACAACGCAGTTCTTGTCAAAGGATCGCCAAAGATCAGATTTCTGTCAGAAAGTTTGGTTACAAGCCCTAAATGTCGCAATGCTTCTACTTTTCATATTGATATTGACTGTCGGTACTTTTACCAAGGCAACAGACAATAACTCGGCATCCTACCAAATGCTTTTAGCCTATGATAGGCTTTTACTGTCACGCTAATTATAGGAGGCGGTAGCGTTCCTGCGTGTAGTGGTGACGTCAGTAGGCTTGTTTTTCTAATACGATTTCAGCACTTCTCCAATAAAAATACCAAAGAATTCCGAATCGATATTTGATACTTAATTGGTCAACACCAATTAGATTAAACGGTAAACGTTGCAAAAATGGCGAAAAACTACATTTTAAAGTAACCCCAATATGTATCATTCGAGAACAGTTGAACAGCAGAAAATCTTAGCAGACAGTCTGGTTTGTTTTTTCACTGAAAATCCCCTTCATAAAATTATTATGGGAAGGGTAAGGGGATTTGGGCCCCTAGGAATGTTTGAATAACTACGCACAAACAGAACATGTGTACGATTGTGATAAATGATAAATACGGCACTTTTTTTGACTGATCTCTAAGGTCAGCAGATAACGATTTTAGTTTTATTTAAACACATTGGAAAGAAAATACCCCTTCAGCAGTTTCTGTTTGCGATCAGATATACAGAGAGAGATGTCGATTAGATGCGATTTACACGATTGGAGCATTGCATTTAACCAGAATAGTAATATCTGTTCTAGAACTCTGAGATGTTCGGTGATTTTTGTAGTCAGTGGCATAGCCAGAGGGAGCCCTCTAGGAACACAAGCCCCTCCCCATTTATTTATTTATCGAACGTGTTGTCTTCTTACTTTTCAAAAAGTGTTAAAATGCACAGAATACTTTCGTGATATTAAAATAAAATAAGTTATTGGATGAGTTGGGAGTCATAAATTAACCAGTTATTAGGAAATATGAAAGTGCATGAAAATTATTATGGTTTGGTTTTCATTCACATAAGCTACTTACATATCCCTGTCACATATAGCATTATCGCTTCAGAACAGCGAGTTTCTACCTTTTTCATCTCAGCACACCTAAACTAATCGCTAAAATTCTGAGGCGCAACAAGAAATATATTCTATATTTTGCAAATCTGACAAAAAAATACGTATAATTTTGATTAATTTGCAAAAATACACTGCTGGCCACCCAAATTGCAACACCAAGAAAGACAAGAGATATCACAACAAAATTTATTTTGTAGATAACATGTTGACCAAGTATCAAATTATTAAATTTATAGACTTCTGTGAAGTGTGGTTCCTGCCAAAATCAGTAGCCAGAGTAGCCGCCATTGTTGGAGATCACCGCTGCCACACGCCTCGGCATTGATTCAAAGAGACTTTGGATGTGTTCTTGGGGTACAGCAGACCAAGCAGCTTCCACACGTTGCCAAAGTTGATCTGGTGTGGCAGCTGGGGATGTATTCTGGGTCAATCGTTGAGCAACCATGGACCACATGTTTTCTATCGGCGAAAGACCCGGAGAGCGAGCTGGCCAGGGAAGCAATTCAATCTGGCGATTGACAAAGAACCCTTGGACAATGCGTGCCACGTGTGGTCGCGCATTATCCTGTTGAAATATGGCTGTGGGCAAGCCCTGAAGGTAAGGAAGGACAACTGGCTCCAACACCTCGGAGATGTAGCGCTGGCTGTTTAAAGTACCGGCAATGCGTACTAGAGGAGTGCGAGAGTGATATCCAATACCGCCCCATACCATAATACCCGGTGCAGGACCAGTGTGGCGGTGCATAACGCAGCTGTTCAGCATCCTCTCTCCACGGTGTCTCCAGACTCGAATCCGACCATCGTGGTGTTGCAGACAGAAGCGTGACTCGTCAGTAAAGACAATTTCATTCCATTCTGCCGTCCACATCCTTCTTTCATCGCACCATTGGCGGCGGAAACGTCTGTGGCTCTGCGTCAAGGGTAGACGAAGCAATGGACGTCTTGCGGACAGACCACTCTGCTGTAAACGGCGTCGAATGGTACGCGCAGACACTGGATGATGCGGTACAGACTGAATGTGCTGTGCTATGGTTCGTGATGTGGCTGAGCGATCCGTCACTGCCATACGCACAATATGCCTGTCATCACGTGAAGTGGTGCACTGAGGTGGATGCGATCGAACACGTCGGTCCGTCGTACCCTCCTGCATTCAACGATCACATATCCGCATTACAGTTGTTTGGTTTCGTCCAACACGATTACCGATTTCCCTGAAAGATAGTCCACAATCTCGGTAGGCCACTATCCTTCCTCTGTCGAACTCGGATACTTGATCAAAAGATGATCGCTGTTTTCTACGAGGCATAATTGATCGTTTTTTTGAAAAAACCACGAGAAAAACACAATTGCCGTACTTGAAATCGTCGAAATCTCCAAGCCTTAAATAGCGTTTTGAAGTGGCGCCACAGGCGCGCGTGATGTGCGTCTGCGCTGAAATTCTAATCATTTGCATATCTCACCTCCGCTAATGCATGTTGTAAATTTCATATTATTTGCATGCTTCCTTCAGGGTGTTGCATTTACGGTGGCCAGCAGTGTATATTAGTAATTACTAAGCCCTTGAGTTTTAGGTTTTTATGTTCTAACAAAAATTTCATTTTAGATCGTAATATCGTACGATTAATGTACTTTATTTCATTGATATAATTTTTAAAACACGAACTCGGTTGTAAATAACACTAAAATTTGCGCCTAGTCACAGGGATCAAGTGGGATGACAACCAATTGTACGATTTTAATTTTATAATTAATTCATTAACTAAGAATAACTAAACGTACTTAAAAATGGGTTCAGAATTTACGATTACAAGTAGGTTTTTCGAAATGGAGTAAGACTGGTCAAATATTACTATTGATATTATTAACCGTATACAAATTTGGATTTAACATATCAAACAGAATTCTATATTAGACTATGTGTGTCAATAAATTCATCCTTTTAACCCCTGCCCTTGAGCGTTTAGATTAAACTACACAGATCTGATTTAGCCCTCGTGAAGCAAAAAACAAAACAAAACACTGTAAACGAAAACAGTTTTCCACGTTAACAATGAGGACTCGGGACTCATTCTCAATTATTTTGAAGTCATGGTTTCTTGCTAGGAGAGCCTTTAATAACTAGGTTTCAGCTATGCCAACCGGTCCAGGCGCAAAGAATTCCCTTTGCAAAGGTAATGATGTCCATTCAATCTTGTAATGCATAAGCTAAGTTGCTGTAGGGTGCTTTTATGAATGCTAGAGTATTAATAGTTAAATGGACATCTGGAGTCTTTTTTGCAGAAGAGATGGCTACTGCCTCCTTTTTGAAAGCGACTCCAATACACTTGTAATATCCGCATAATACAATTCTGCAAACAACCACATTTCCCACCTTGTAACAATAGTTTCCGGCGAAAAATAGACACGACCTGGTGCTTTAAAAATATACCTTGTTTATTGAAGATATCAAAGCATTTACCGTTGGATGTAAGCACCTTAATCTCCTCAGCAAGTCGGTGGAGACCATGAGCAATGCAAGTGACGTGGAGCATCTCATAAAATCCTTAGTCGTCAGAGGAATTTAGGAATAACCAATACATGTTTGACCTTAATCCTTTTTCCTCAGTTGCAATATTACATTTTTAGATGTTTTCACTGACTTTTTTATGAACGACGGCATTGATCTTGATAACGGCGATTTTACAACATTGCATTGATTTGAACTGTTTACAGAAATTTGATTACATTAACTATGGACATCGTACATAAGAACATTTAGCTCACTTTCTGATTTTTGAGTTTCGGTTCTCCAACTCAGCTGTTTCAATGGCTAGATTGAAATTATGGGACTTATTTTTATATTAACGGCAATTAATTTGACACAGCTTAGTGTTTTTCCCTTTTCCATTAGTTTAGTATATTTAGTCTTTTCGGGGAAAGTCACAACAAAACTGAACCACCTTGCTTTTGCACATGAAACTATAACTGGCAATTATATTTTAAAGTTTCTTAAGCAAAATGTTTGAAAGTTCTATTTATTTTTAAATTTTATAGATTCTGTGTTGGGTAATTTGGCTTAGGGTCATTCCAAAGGCTTAGGATCTTAGTAATCAAAAATATATACGTGATTTACTGGGCTAATTCCTACGATACGTTTTTTACTTTCGGTTTCTCCATTCGATAAACAGAGCGTCAGATTTCTTAGTGTCTTAGTTTCAGTCGTATTACTTTTGGCTAATAATTTAATTGTTAAATTCTATTTTAAAATATCACCATTAAGTAAAGCAGTAACAAATTTTATCTATTTTGCGAAAACGATGTAAACACCTGTAAGATCGTTTGCATTTACTTCTGGAAGGCCAGATTTTTAAGCTGATATATTGTTTTTATTTCTTTTTAAGATAAAGTACTCTTTCTAAGAAAAGAGGATTTGGCAAAGTCTACGTTTCTGACTAATATGGACGGAATTGGCTTATGTTAAATGTATGCTCTTAGATTAATTAATTATTACCCTGAAGTTTACTTATTTTAATGAGTAAAACTATTTTAAATAGTTGAATTAAAATAAAACTATTTAGTTGGGCGTTGCGTTTCTCCGTCTTTCTACTTGAAGAAATGGTAAACTTTGCGATGTCTAGCATCTATTTTTGTGCATCTATTTTAAATGACTGGCAAGATCTGGATACGTATTCCAAGCTTTCCGTTGGCTCTTCAGTAATTCAAAGTTAAGAATAACCAAGTATTACACATTTTAAACAAAAATCTATGTTACCCACATCTTACAGGATTAGTAAAAAATAGCTACCTTCGCAATAAAATTTTTATATCCTTGAATCCAGCTTTCTAGCACTGTGCTTCTAGAATTCTGATTTTTAGGGACCTTTAACCTCTTGGTAGTTGTCTCGACGAGGTATCTTGTCATTAACAAAAGTGATCAGATTGTGATGGACGAGATATCTAATCTTTTGCGAAATTGGTCAGATCTTGATGGACGAGATATCTAATCCTTTGCGAAATTGGTCAAATCTTGATGGACGAAATATCTCGTCATTAGTGAAATTGGTGAGATCTCGATGGACGAGTGATCTCGTCAAAACCACTTGGAGGGTTAAAATGACAGTCTTCGAAATTTTCGGTAAAAAAATCACATAAATTGTTAACCAAGAAAAATATTTAAAAAAGGAATAAAATATCGTGATATAGAACCCCAAATGGATCTGGAGCTATGATTGGCTGACTGAGATTTTGTGTTTGCTGTAGCTGACTTTTCACTTTTGCTGTATTTTTTTGGTAGCAAGAAAATATCACACTTGAGGAATGACAGCACAACGCTTTATTTTGAATTAAAAGTATTCAAAATGCATTTGAAGAGGAAATTAGCTGGAAAAATGTCTCTTTTTCAAGTTGCAAAGGTCGTTTTAGGTTTTTTAGATTCTAACACCCGAATTAGGTATTTTTAGGTGCTATAAAATTTACATATTTTATTCAGAATATTTCAAATCGCAAAAATGCTTTAACAAATTGGAAATAGAGGGCATAGAAAAGAATAGGTAAAAACCTAAGTATCCGGGGTTTAGGGTTTTTTTACCTTCCTTTTTTGCTCCGAAAGGGCTTTTTAAAATACTTTTGAAAAAATTAATTTATGAAATTTTGTAATAAAAAAAATAATACTCAAAATTATACGTGAACCATTTGTCAAAAGTTTAAAACTAGACCATTAAAATGAAATAAATCTTATACAATTTAAGTCGCCTTACCACCCTTAAGGGACACCGTGGTCCACTACATTAAGGTAGCACTTAGGTGTTAAAGACTACATTAATGGTATCCCCCTGTGAAGAAATGGTTACGTATAGTGGTGAGCGAACTCTTTCATTAAAATAATAATTCATAGTACTCAGTAAAGTTACACTGAACTTTCCTTTTTTCAATTTAGAATAAATGCATCGATTAGACACTTGATCTAAATCGACTAAGGTCTCGTTATTTTTTTAAATTTTTGTAAAGGTAATTTGTTCTAGAAAGTGTAATTTATCTATAATTAAAAGTTATTATAATTTTACAATCAATAATTAATTGCAATCAAGGATTAATAATGCGAATAATAATTTATAAACAAATTTGATATGGCACACAATTAGTATAACTATCCTAGTTTATAAAAAATATATTATGCCTCTTATCTTCCTTTTAAATTCATAAATTTTTATCTGACAGAGGGTGACATGAGTGTCATTTACCCAGATCCCAAAAAGTCTAGCTTCATCTCGGGTTCGAATACCCCCCCCCACAAAAAAAATACCTTTGGTGTTATAAACAATCCAAATTTCATGCTAAAGATAGTTTAGTCTGAGTTTCAGGGCCGTACAAAGGGGAAGGCTACAGGAGCCAAACCCCTATCCTTTTACCTTCGAGTAACAAGTGCATTTTTGTAAGTAGTTAAATCTAGTTTCTGGTAGTTTAATCTGAGTTTCAGGATAGTACAAAGAGGAGGGCTACAGGAGCTCAAGCCACTGATCTTTTTGTCTGAGTCGCAAGTGCATTTCTGCAAGTAATCTGAGTTTCAGGGCCGTACAAAATGGAGGGCTACAGAGGCTCAAGTCCCTACCCCTTTGTTTTTGAATAAGAGAAGTGCCCTCCTTTGTTAGCAGTTAAATCTTCTGTTCTAGTAGTTTAATCTGTTTGAGGGCCATAAAAAGGGAAGGGGTACAGGGGCTCCAGCCCCTACCCTTTTTGGACTGACTAACAAGTGTCTTTTGTAAGTAATTTATAGTTTCTTGTAGTTTAATCTGAATTTCGAGCCGTGCAAAATGAGGGCTACAGGGGATAAAGTCCCTGCCTTTTTATCTTAGTCACAAGTGTCTTTTTGCAAGTAATCTGAATTTCAGGGTAGTCCAAAGGGGATGACTACCGGGGCTCAAGCCTCTGCCTTTTTTTGAATCACAAGTGCTGTTTTTGAAAGAATGTGTTGATCATGGAATGATGAAAAATTTTACATGGTTTACAAACCATTTAGTAATAATATTTTTTTGTTTAAAAGCCTCCAATATATGCAATAGAACGTGTTTGTTCATAGCCTTTTTAACCTTCCAAGTGGTTTCGACGAGGTATTTCGTCCATCAAGATCTGACCAATTTGGCCGATGACGAAATATCTCGTCATCAAGTTATTGGTGATTTTTTTATGATGACGAGATCAGGATCTGGTTAGCTGTCTTCTAATGACGAGATATCTCGTCCATCAAGATCTGGTCAGTTTTGCTAATGAAGAGATACCTCGCCGAAACAACCACAAGAGTGAGATTTTGTTTGTTGAAACACACTGGAATCTTTGACAATAACCTGTCCCTAAAGGCCGTAGTTTTTATAAGCAGATTTTAGCTTTTGTTGAATTATTTTTATTTGAAAATTGCTTCGAAATTCTAGTTTTAATTATTTTTTAATATCTTCTATTGATTCTATGTGTGAAGTGTTGCAAAATAATTTGCAAATCTTTCCCCTATTACAAAAAATATTATTTTTTTCTCCATTTCAGCCCTTGCCCTTAAGGGGGGGGGGGGTATTTCAATTAACGTCACACTGGAGCAACACAATGGGCTATTGGTGACGGTCCGGGATCAATCCCAAAGGGAAAGATCCGAGGACAACACCACGTAATTTTGAACCACGGTCAGATGACGAGGCAACACCTGAGCTGGCACCCCACTCTCCAAACTTCCACACCACGCCAACGTGAGGACATTTGAGGCCACGACAGATTTAACGTGCACCAGCCCCCTTTGTACACGACGGTGTTTGGCTGGATTCGAACTCGCAACCCTTCGGTTGCTAGTCCGTTACTCTTCCAACCGGGCCACCGCGGCCCTTGCCCTTAAGGAACTGTGCATGGTTTACATGGAAGAATTTGATCTGGTAAGGTAAAATACACGTAGACATCTGAAAACAGTCGAAATCATTAACTCACTCAGTTAAAAAACGTCAATTCGATCGAGTAAGGAAACCAACAGGGAGAAGCTATCCCCTACAAAAACGTCTAATTTTTGTTATTCACGTGTGAGAGAAAGGTCATATTTACATAGCATACAAAAAGCGCATTCCAGTTTATCAGACGCGATAACACAAGGAGCTTGTACGTTTTTTCGTTGAAATTCGAAAAAATTTCTTATTTTGTCGATTTCAATTCCTTCAAATTGTTAGTCAATCTTTTTACAAGGATGCTCCTTGATTTAAAGTAATACATGCTGAAAACAAAAGAATCACAAGCTCTAAAAATGTCATTTTTTCAAAAAATTAAACTGTCTTTAAAACGGAAAGATAAATAACATAGTATGTCACTATATGTTCAGAGTAAAGAAAACGTCGAGAATTACAAAAAGTGATAGATTACCAATGGTTGCGTCTGCCAGTGCACATATCAAGCGATAGATATTTGTGGAAGTATCTAGAGCTGTTTTCACCGCGAGAATAGCAAGTTTCTAGATTTAAGTGGTTTTCAATGTAATTTAATAGTTGGAACTCGGGAGATGGGTCCCAGCATTTCGGAGGTAGAAAAGAAGTTTAGATTTTCACGTACTATCATTTCAAGCATCTGCCGTGACTACAAAAGTTCTGACAAAACTGTAACTTACAACAGCAGTAAGACCGAGTGAACGTGACAGATTAGACTGGCAAGAGCAGTTTCACGAGATAGGCGTGCAATACTGCCTCAAATAACATCACAATTCAATACTGAGCTCTCAACAAACATCAGCGTGAAGACTGTGCAACGTTCTCTCAAAGTTGGTGTGCTGGGTTTTTTATGGCGCAAGGGCCATATTTGGCCATGCTGCGCCAGACACAAGACAGACAATATCAAGTAATATACACACAAAATGAAAGTTTTACTGACACAGAAGAGTGAAATGCACCCAGGAAGGAATCGAACCTGCGCCGCCTACAACTCGCAGGTTGCTAGCTCAGAGGGCATTTCCACTGAGCTATGACGGCCCCCGTTCTCTCAAAGATATGGGCTTTAAGAGCCGACATCCAACTCGAGTACCCTTGATGAATACGTGACACATAACTATGAGCCTCTCCTGGTCTCGGGACACCGCCACTGGGCACTTGTAGTCTGGATCGCCTAACTTGGACTGGACACACCACTGGAAACGAGTAACTTGGTCTGGCGAGTCGCGTTTCCAGGTGCTTCGGGCAGATGGAAGGATCCATGTTTGGAGTAAACCCCCATGAAGCTATGAATCCAGCATGTCAACAGGAGATTGTGCAGGCTGATGGTAGCTCAATAAGGGAGGGTATGGAGTTTGTTTAACTGGCATTCAATGGGACCCCTGGCACGTCTACAAACGTCTCTGACTGGTGAAAGCATCCTTTCTGACGAATTACACCCGTTCATGTCCTAAGTTCATTCTGATGGGTTTGGCCACTTGCATCAGGACAATGGGCGCCGCCACACAAGTCTAGACACATCGAATTATGGTTAGAGGAACACTCATTTGAGTTTGGGGTCTCGCCATTTCCACCTAAGTCACCAGATCTCTACGTTATCGAATACATCTGGAATGCCACGCAACGCGCTGTAGAACACAGAAATCCTACATAACAGAATTGTGTACAGCTCTGCAAGAGGTATGGTGTTCGATGCCTACGTAATACTTCCGCAAGTTTGTGGAGTTCACGTCCCGTCGTATTTCCTCAATTCTACGCTCCCGTGAATGGCCTACCAAGTATTCTCTTGGTGCACCAATTTTTCTGATACTTCAGTGTATACTCATTAATTTCTGATGTCCCTATTCAAGTACATCCTTATCTTCTGACCCATAGGGATATTATCCCTGTGAGGAAACAAATTTCAAAATAATAAATAAATACAGCGTTATCATTTTCTAGTCACAAAGTACCTTAAATTGCCGATAAAAAATTTGTTGAAGAGATAGTTTTTCTCGGGACTGATGGGGTTAAACAGATTAATAGTTAAAACTTATTAACCGCAATGTCTGATTATTGACAAGTTATGATCACTAAACAAAAAATATACGCTTGTACAGTGACTTAGGTTTCGTGTCTTAAACAACATTTACTCTGATCGTTAACAATCCTCCTTAGTGGATTAGTAATACAGGGTGTTTCAAAACGTCCTGTACAAATTTTAGAGGGACAGTAGACTTTCGAAATCACCAAAATCGATGGAAAAATTCATTTTTTAATTTTAGCCTTAAAAATTTATTCATATAAAATTCTGAAGGTAGGCGACACATTTTTAGCATTCTTATTGCCCACTCTTGCTCCTCAATACCCCATTCCCCTGAAATGAAAGATAGAAAGTATTGAACTTTTTGATTAGCTCTAATTTTAGTCTGTAATCTTAGTTTCACAGTACGGGCTCAAAGTTGCAACCAACAGTAATGTACGTTTGGTAGCGTCGAAGCATGTATTGCCGTACGTGTTCAAATATTACAGGCCTTCGGTGGACACTCGCAGGCCTGGCAATGACTCTTGTGATCTCATCTTCCGAGTCAATGAAAGTCTCGTACACGGTGCCTTTAAGGTATCCCCAGAAGAGAAGAAGCCGTAAGGAAATCCATGTGGCGTTTGTGGACAAACATCCCTTGTGAATGCTTTGACCAATGTTTTCTGACCAATTTATCGAACGCCAAAAGTACCCATGCGGTGCATATACATTAAGGGGCCAAAAAATGTTTTTTCGAAATCGCTTTTGAAATAGGGTAGAAAAGTTGCCTCTTACTTTTAAATGAATACCTGTATTTTTTTTAAAGTTTTTACTTAACGTCTTTACCGCTCTATCGAGAGTTAAATAATGACGAATTAGGGTTCTAAAAATGGGGAAAAGGGCACTTTGGGTAATACGATTTTTAAAATAATGTTATTATAATTTGTAATACCTAACAAATATATTTTAGAGAATGAAAAAGCACGTACACTTTGTCTATGTTGAACATGTGTCCTTCGTTCCCACAGAGATTGAAACAATTATATCAGACGCGCGCGCGTGCGTCAGGAAATGTATTGCTCGACCTTCAGAGATTTCTGCACACTCCCCGCGTTCACTAGGAATCACTGTCGCTGTTGCAAACACTTGAGTAACTAACATCAACCCCATCCTAAACCAACAGCCTTATATCTTTTACAAGTTAATTCTGAGAGTAATACAATTGAACTTGAGTCTCCAGCAGGGACTTTTGCTTAGCGAACTATCAAAATAAAATGAATTATTCCCAAACTGTGACTACGAGGCATCAAGTGGAATGTCCTATTTTCGGCACTCCACGTAAACTTCTACTTTCAATTTTTACCAACAATCGAGGGCATTCTAAAGTATTTTCTTGTTAAACACGAACTAAAATACCAACATCCTGGCAAAGAATCCAATATTCGTGAGGCATTAGAAGTTGCATTTAAAAATATAGGAAAATGTGGAGAAAAAAGTTCCACATCAATTGTTTCCCGAAAACGAGTGTTACAAATGATACGCAAGTTCTGTGACAAATGGTGTTTTAGGCCGAGGTCTACCAACAGGATATAAGTTTAGAGTAACGATATTTATACAACATTTGCAAAGCTATTTCGTCTGAACAATGTTATTCGAATTTAGCTAATTGCCAACCAGCAGAATTATCACAGGTGCGATGACTGACAATAACAAATCGCGTCCTAAGAAATTACATGTGAAAGAATTCGACATTGAACTGATAAAATTATTTCAGAATTTGTTAGGAGTTTATGTATTACTCCTAAAATGTCATTGGACCAGGACATGGGATGGCTTCATCCGAGCTAAGATAAAATCATTACGAAATTGTTCGAAAATGTGATTATAATAAATAGTATAAACTATCTTAATTATACATATTTTATATCAAGTACTCTATATTTGTATTTGTAAAAATACCATAATTCATAATTTTTCAACCTTTGTAAATATGTATTTTAATTCTTTATAATAGTGCAAACCCTGCAAAATTTCAAAATTTTCCATCAGTGTTGTTGAAAATTAAATACTGTACCTGTACCAAAAATATTTTTATTACATTCACTGGGTTATTTACATGTCAATTTTGAAAACAGTTTGTATATTTTTGGACTTACAACATTTTTATAGGACGACAGTTTTTCAGTTAAAATATAACGTCCGGTAGAGGGCTCAAGACGTTGAATAAATTTTTAAAAATATACGTAGGCTTTTATTTGAAGGTAAGAGGCAACGTGAACACCCTTTATCAAATTTAAATTCGAAAACCCCTATGTGAATACTGTTTAACTTTGTGTTCCCTACTTACACGAAGTTTTGGAACACCTTGTGTTGTGTATAAAACAGAGAAGTGTCGTGGCTCACACAAAATTTATCGGACTGTAACTATATTTATTTGACAAACATTGATTCAAAATTACTGTATTATCCTAAGAACACAGAGCATGTGGTTCCTAGAAAGGAATGCTGACAATATCTACTACTATAGCATCGAGAGATCAGACACTAAAGCTCATTTTACACTAGAGCAACGAGGAACGGACCGGACACGCCAGCCCATCAGCGACAAAAAAAGCAGTGATTTGAAAGGGGAATGACTACCTTTTTCGTCGATTATTGACTGTCACGTCTGGTCCGGGTCCGCGTTGTTCTAGTGTAAAACAAGTTTGGCGAGTTGGTAGCGTTCTTTGCGCTTGACAAGCACATAAAAATTGATACCAATTTAAGAGTGGCGTCAACATTTGTCACAGAGATACGTACAGTAGGCTTGAATGTTGTATTCTATTTCAATACCCAATCATTAAAATGATAACTGCCCAGTGATCACCCTCGTTGCAGAACATTTCAACAGAACTAGGCATTTTTCTGAAGCTTATCCCAACCCAGATGCACAGTGAATCGTATCTAAGAGTTTAGATGTAGTTAAAAGCTCTATGGCACCTGCAAGAGAGGAATTATTGACTGCTTTTGTGTGTTACTGATTTCAAGAGCCTTCTTTGATCTTTGAATTTAAATGGATAGTTGAATGATAGGAATGTTGTCTGAGAACATTAGGGGAAGGGTCTGAAGAGGTACACACACACACAAGATCAACAATAAGATTTTCAAGTAGAGACGGTGACAAGATTCTTAACCTTTCCTTAATTATACGACCTTAACCCTCTGAGCGCCATGAGATTTTCAAGTAGTGTAGTATTACTTTTACCCCACAACACAAGTAATGACTAAATAACGACATCTATTGGTTGAAAGAATCAATGGATTCTTTTAACCTATTGCTACTTTTAGAATAGAATCATTTGGAAATATTATTGTTCTTTTATTGGAATAGAATCATGTGGAAAGATTGTATATATTAGTCCTTTTCTTATAATTGAATCAATTGGAAAGATTATATTGTTTAAGGTCAAAACTAGTTAGAAGTCATGCAGGGAAGACTGCAAATTTCAAGGTGGAATTATGCGTGTGAACACCTCAGAGAGTCAATAAAGACGCAAGTCATGCATTCAGAAAATTATTTTGAGCCTGACCCAGTCTTCTCTCGTTTCCTACTCCAATCAAATTGAACATTGAGTTATTGATTTTTGACGACTATTTTCAGACATCGGGTAGTGTTTACGAACACCATCGGGTAGTGTTTACGAACACTAATAAATAAACGAAACTTCGGTTTACGCTGTGACATCTTAGCGCCCAAGAGTCTAGGATGGCGGACTGCAGACCGGAAGTTTCCTGATAAGAGTCCTTGATTACTGCGCTTGCGCATGCGAAGAGGATGAAAAACAGTTAGCTCACGGACTCCGTCTAGTTGAGACGTCTTCGTAGCAATTCGGATAAACTTAAATATGAAATTAAGCATTTTGTTTCGCGCGTCCATTGTCAACCCATGTTTTGTCTGTGTAAAAATAAATGTTTTTTTAATGTACAACAAAAGTGTGGATTAATTCTTCACAGACTAGAGTTTTGGTGTCCTGGAAGTTGGATGGAAGCAATAAAGCAGGAAATGCAGGTAGGCCCACCCTTGTATTAAATTAAATTTGTTAAGGTTCCGGCTTACCGGAATTAGTGAGGCAAAGAGGCTAAATAGTTTTGGTTAAAAAACAAAAAGAAATAACTACATATCCAATTTTATTTTGTGGTTCTTTAAATTTTGTCTTTATGAAAGTTCATAGAATTTGATGATAAAGTGCATTTGCATGTTCTACTAAGTAGATATTATCCAGTTGGATAAAGTTACGGCCAAAAAGTGCCAAATCGAAAGTGAACAAAAATTTAACTTTCGTTTTGATTTTACTGAAACTTAGTATGTTTTGTGTATTTAATGATTTGAAAAGAATCAGATAATTTGAATTACATATGGTAATTACATTTTAGTAAAAGAAAACCAATATTTAATTGCAATTATTTATATTGCATCTTGTGTATTATATATGCTACGATATAGTTTAAGATTCTTTTATATTTGAAAAATGTATGTTTGGTATTAAATCTTATCTACACTGCTGGCCACCGTAAATGCAACACCCTGAAGGAAGCATGCAAATAATATGAAATTTACAACATGCATTAGCGGAGGTGAGATATGCAAATGATTAGAATTTCAGCGCAGACGCACATCACGCGCGCCTGTGGCGCCACTTCAAAGCGCTATTTAAGGCATGGAGATTTCGACGATTTCAAGTACGGCAATTGTGTTTTTCTTGTGGTTTTTTCAAAAAAAACCGATCAATTATGCCTCGTAGAAAACAGCGATCATCTTTTGATCAAGTATCCGAGTTCGACAGAGGAAGGATAGTGGCCTACCGAGATTGTGGATTATCTTTCAGGGAAATCGGTAGTCGTGTTGGACGAAACCAAACAACTGTAATGCGGATATGTGATCGTTGGATGCAGGAGGGTACGACGGACCGACGTGTTCGATCGCATCCACCTCAGTGCACCACTTCACGTGATGACAGGTATATTGTGCGTATGGCAGTGACGGATCGCTCAGCCACATCACGAACCATAGCACCGCACATTCAGTCTGTACCGCATCATCCAGTGTCTGCGCGTACCATTCGACGCCGTTTACAGCAGAGTGGTCTGTCCGCAAGACGTCCATTGCTTCGTCTACCCTTGACGCAGAACCACAGACGTTTCCGCCGCCAATGGTGCGATGAAAGAAGGATGTGGACGGCAGAATGGAATGAAATTGTCTTTACTGACGAGTCACGCTTCTGTCTGCAACACCACGATGGTCGGATTCGAGTCTGGAGACACCGTGGAGAGAGGATGCTGAACAGCTGCGTTATGCACCGCCACACTGATCCTGCACCGGGTATTATGGTATGAGGGGGTATTGTATATCACTCTCGCACTCCTCTAGTACGCATTGCCGGTACTTTAAACAGCCAGCGCTACATCTCCGAGGTGTTGGAGCCAGTTGTCCTTCCTTACCTTCAGGGCTTGCCCACAGCCATATTTCAACAGGATAATGCGCGACCACACGTGGCACGCATTGTCCAAGGGTTCGTCAATCGCCAGATTGAATTGCTTCCCTGGCCAGCTCGCTCTCCGGATCTTTCGCCGATAGAAAACATGTGGTCCATGGTTGCTCAACGATTGACCCACAATACATCCCCAGCTGCCACACCAGATCAACTTTGGCAACGTGTGGAAGCTGCTTGGTCTGCTGTACCCCAAGAACACATCCAAAGTCTCTTTGAATCAATGCCGAGGCGTGTGGCAGCGGTGATCTCCAACAATGGCGGCTACTCTGGCTACTGATTTTGGCAGGAACCACACTTCACAGAAGTCTATAAATTTAATAATTTGATACTTGGTCAACATGTTATCTACAAAATAAATTTTGTTGTGATATCTCTTGTCTTTCTTGGTGTTGCAATTTGGGTGGCCAGCAGTGTAGTATTTGAAGCATATTTGGCATTGAGTATATTTTGTGAATCATATAGTTTATTAGAAAATATTGGTAACTTTTTATGATAACAAAATTGGATTGAAAGTAGAATGATCATTCTATAAGAAATTTGGTTTTAAAACAAAAGTATGTGTAGTTCTTGATGCGAAATAGAAAATAACAATTACTTTTCGTAGATATAAGAGAAAACACATTTTAATTGAAATTGCTTTACTTTTGGGTTTACTTTATTGACTCACTGGGAATCTGAATCTATAAGGTCGTTAAATTCGAAAATTTTGGATAGGTTTCCCTCAGTAAATCAGAATTAGACTGAGAAATTGCAAATCAGATTTTGATTGTTTACTAACAAGTTGTTCATCAATCATGGCTTTTCTTTCTCGTGGGAGAAAAGAAGACCTCCTCGAACTCGGAGATGAACTTGGTGAAAAAGTATCGGATAATTGTAAACTGGTTGAGATAAGGAAAATAATCCTAAATAGTGAACACTATGAAGAGGAAGTTAAAATTTCTTTAACTCGTATTATGGAAGATAGGATAAAGAGAGAGAAGGAAGCAAAATAAAAAGATTTTGCCTGACAGGTAGCAAAAGAAAAAGAAATTGCCAGACAGGAAGCAAAAGAAGAATTTGCCAGAGAAAGAAAGGAAAGAACGTAATATTCGAATGGAAGAAATCGCTTTAGAGAAGAAAAAGCTAGAAATGCAAGCTGCAAGTGAGCGAGGACTATCTAATAGAGAACGGGTGCCAAATCATAAAATTGAGCTCATCAAAATTACCCCGAAATTTGAGAAAAAGAAAGATGAAATGGGTCTATATATAATAAATTTTGAAAGAGCTGAGATGGCAGGTGTGCCTAAAGAAGATTGGGTGCCGTATTTACTAGACGTATTGCCTTCGGAAATTTCGAGCATGATGGCTAGAGAATCGCCTGAAGATGCAAAGAATTACGATTATGTGAAAGATATTATTCTTAAGAGGTACAAAATGAGCTCTGAGAAATTGAAGCAGATGTTTTACCGTCATCAAAAAGTTCCGGATAAAACATGGAGGAGTTACGCTCATGAACTTACAAGCTACTATGTGAATGGGTTTGTGATTTGGAAATCAAAACTTTTGAAGAACCCAGAGACTTGCATATCACTGAGCAGATGAAGAGACGAGTGTCGTCTGAAGTAAAAGAACATTTTCTGGAGGAGTGGATGGACTTAAATTCTTCGTTAGAATTAGCTAAAAAATAGATCAATTTGAAAGCTTGAAAGAGAGTCCTTCCAGAAATACTAAAGGTTCCCAGAATACAGAGGGTATCAAGAAAACATATGTTGGTTTTCATAAGTTTGAGGTAGAAAACAAACCCTTTGGGGAAAACAGAGAAGATTACAAAGAGAAAAATTTTGAACAAAGAAAGCAACTTCAATGCTATGAATGCAATTCCTATGATCATCTTAGACCTCAATGTCCTAAGTTGAAGAAAACTGAAATCATAGCTGCTAACGAAATTATGAGAAAGGGAATAATAGATTTGATGTCTCCCTACATTAGTGTTGGAACTGTAAATAGATCTCAGATTTCTATCTTACGAGACACAGGAGCAAGCATAGATCTAATTCCTAGGAAGTTTGTTAAGCCACAAATGTATACGGGTGAACATGTATGGATAGCATCTCCTTTAGCGGACAACCCTATTTGCTTGCCTAAAGCGGAAGTAAATTTAGTGTGTGAGTTGGGTCATGTTATAACCAAAGCTGCTGTCAAGGATAACTTCCTAGATAAAGAACGCTACTTACTAAGCAACAGGACCGTTGTACTTATGGAAGATATGAAAAAAGACAGACTGATACTGAAGTAAAAGACTCTGCAACGCCCAAGTGCCAACGTTCTCCATCTTTAAATGAAACATCGAAAAACGACTGCCCTTGTAACAGTAACCGTTTTAGTCCTAGCAGTGTTACTCCTAAAGAGACTGGAATCGTTGAAATTTTGTTACGTTCATATGGTTTTATATAATGTTGCGAACGACAAGCAATATTTTTTTTTCACTAGTCAATTTTCTGAAAATATTGATAATTTAAAACGTGGTGATGCAGTTGAATTTGAAATTACTTATAATCGTCGTACTGGAAAACCAATTGCTAGTTCTGTTTGTAAAATTACTTCTAAAGTTGGTAAAATAATGTGTCCAGTAGTTTCTGGATTTGAAACCACTGAAAAAAGGAAAATACTGAAGGTAGAGTTGCTTATGAGAATCGTGACGAACGGCCCTATTCTGCTGAAAATGTTGATGGTAGTGTAGATTTTCATCCTCCTAAAAAGGTCACTTTTAGTATTGCTATTGACAAAAATACAAGAAACTTTAGACTTTGTAAAATGCGTTCGGAAAAGCCCTTACCTGTGAGATACCGTGGTGTTATCTGTGCTCTTAAAGGAACATTCGGTTTTGTTAAAAGGGGTGATGTAAAGGATATGTTTTTCCACTCTAGTGAATGCAAAGTGTTCAAAAATCTTAATCTTGGCGATGTGTTGAATGTGGAATACAGACTCGTAACAACAAGGAAGTTGCTGTAAGTGTAACTAAATTGCCCTTAGGGACAGTGATATTTGAGGACGTGGAAACTGAAAGTTTGGTTGGTGAAATAACTGAATGCTTAGACAAATATATAAGTCGTTTGAAGAAAACATAAAAGTCAGAGATGAAATTGAATTTACTGTGATTCAGGATTACTCGGTAGTCCATAGAAAGGGAAAACAGCATATAACACTGACAGTTTAAGTCGTACGCCTCACGTACAAAATAAAGTGCTATTTTTTGTGTTTGTATTTCATATCTTGCATGTATAAAAATATTTTATTCCTAGTGTACATTGATACATTTACTTTGCAAAAAGTGTTAAATTTGTATTGAAAATCTGTAAATATTCTGAAATTGAATTTCTTCTTTAATTAATATTACTGAGCAAAATTTTGATTATACTTTGTTAAAATTATGATACATTTTAAAAAAATTAAAGTAGGCAGTACAGCCAGGATCTTTAGGGTGTATGGTGTACTTGCATATTGCTTTGGGCATGAGTTGTTGCCTTCGCAAAAATTCTGTTGCTGCTGTATCTTTGAAATCTTTTTGTATCTTTTTTGCAGGTGTCTCTCTTCAGAAAAAGAATCTTGAGGAGGGAGGAAATAGACTGTCACATCTTAGCGCCCAAGAGTCTAGGATGGCGGACTGCAGACCGGGAATTTCCTGTTAAGAATCCTTGACTACTGAGCTTGCGCATGCGAAGAAGATGAAAAACAGTTAGCTCACGGACTCCGTCTAGTTGAGACGTCTTCGTAGCAATTCGGATAAACTTAAATATGAAATTAAGCATTTTGTTTCGCGCTTCCATTGTCAACCCATGTTTTGTCTGTAAAAATAAACGTTTTTTAATGTCCAACAAAAGTTTGGATTAATTCTTCACAAAGCTTATTTTACTGGCTTCGGCAAGGATTTTTGATTGTTTTTTAACACCAAGTATTTGGAGAGGTGTCGAATTCCATACTCCCTCCCCTGAATACGTCCCTGAAAGGCGCTACTAGTAGAGGACGATTGAAGGCGTACAAGGATGTATTCAGGTGGAGGGTGTAACAGAATTATAACTACTCAACTTTACTCAGAGGATTGCAAGGGACGCTCTTATCACTAATGCCAGCTTGGAAGAAGTGGCTTCGGAAATTGAACTTTATGCTAGCAACAGAGAAAACGGACAAGCCCAACAACATAAAGATTGCCATTTTGCTAAACCTCTTGGGAGACGAGGGTGTAGAGGTTTTACAACACCTTCAAGCATGGAGATCCCGATACCCCTGAAAGGTTTGAAGACGTTTTGGAGGACATTGTATCCCGTTCAAAAATGTAGTTTACGAGCGATTTAGTTCTTTTCGTGTAAGCAACTCGATGGGCAAACGTTCGATAACTACTTAACCCAAATGAAAACGTTTGCCGGAACATACGAATTCGGGGATCAGGAGGAAAGCCTGATTCATGATAGGATTGTGCTTGGAATTAATGATTCGAGCCTGCAGAAATGGATGCTCCGGGAACCAACGTTAACCCTAAAGAAGGCATCGGATTTTGTCAGAGCTGTAGAAGCAAGCAAGGAACAATTCCAGTCAAGTAAGTGCTGTAAAAGCCTATGTCTCTAGAGATAAAAGGGAACAATTATAATGACTCGACATACGATTGTAAAAAGTGCGGTCGAAATCACAGAAGAGCCCAGTGTCCTGCCTATGGGAAAGTTTGCACGAAATGCAAAAAGAAAAATCATTTTGCCATAGGGTGTAAAAAGATGAACATTCATGAACTGAAATGTGAACAAACTAAAAATGAACTGTTTGTTGAAGCCCTCACAGTAGGACAAGTAAGTGAACTGTATAAAAAATACTGATGCTACTTCGTATAAAGCTATAGAGTTGATAATAGATAACAAACAACTCAACTTAATTTTAAACTGGAAACAGGTGCGGAGACTAATGTGCTCTCGTATGATGCTTTAAAATGTTATAACATAGAGTTAATTCAAACTGAAACTATTAGTTGCATATGGAAATTTTAAAATTAAGCCTAAGGGCAAAGTCATAATTGAATGTGTTTCAAATCATGTTCAGGTACCTATTAAATTTTTCGTTGTTGAAATGAATGCTACACCAATATTGGGTTTAATTGCTTGTGTTAAGTTGAATTTAATACAAAGAATATACAATTTAAGTGTTGACAGTAAAATAGATCTTTTGAAAAAGTACGAAAATGTGTTTCAAGGTCTTGGTAAATTTCCCGGTGAGGAATACTATATGGAATTAAAAGCTAATGCAGTACCAGTAATACACCCACATAGAAGGGTACCACAATCATTGCAAAAGCGCTTAAAAGAAACTCTAGATAGATTAGAATGTAATAAAATTGTCTAAAGTAAACAAACCAACTGACTGGGTTCAAAGTCTAGTGATTGTTGAGAAACCTAATGGAAGCCTTCGCCTTTGTCTTGATCCCAGGGATCTAAATAGGATTCTTAAAAGGGAACATCATTTAATTCCTTCGGCTGAAGATATAATCATTCGAATAGAAGGTAAGAAAATATTCTCGGTTTTAGACCTTAAGGACGGGTTTTAGCAGATCCCGTTAGATACCGAAAGCTCAGAAATATGTACCTTTAACACTCCTTTTGGACGTTATAAATTTAATAGAATGCTTTTGGGATTGCCCCTGCTCCAGAAGTGTTTCAAAAGAGAAATGAAAGGCTATTTGGGGATATTGAGGGGGTAGAAGTATATTTTGATTATCTAATTTTAACTGGTGTTGATAAAAACTCTCATGATATAGCTTTACTTGAAGTTTTGAAGAGAGCATAAGCTCTTAATGTAAAATTTAATGCTAATAAATTACAATTTAGAATGTCTGAGTTAAGATACATGAGCCAGATAATTTCAGATAAGGGTATAAAGCATGATCCTTCACACATCAAAGGTATAATGGATATTCCTGTTCCCCTAGTTCTAAAGGAGAGGTCAGAAGACTACTGGGCATGATTAGTTACTTATCAAAATTTTACCAAATTTGTCCCAAATTACAGCACCTTTAAGGGAGTTGATAAAACAAAATGCAGAGATTGGATGGGAATTTGAGCATACTACAGCATTTAATAAAATTAAGGAAGTACTCATCAGAGCCCCAGAACTAAAAGTTTTTAATAGTTCTGAAAGTATCACTATCCAGTGTGATAATTCAAAAGATGGGTTATGTACTTATCTAATACAAAATGGGCAGCCTGTCTCTTTTATGTCTAGAAGCCTCACTGAATGTGAGAAAAGCTATACACAAATCGAAAAAGCTGTTGGCTATAGTATTTTCTTTTGAAAAGTACCACAATTTTATATATGGACGACACAGTTATACAAAGTGACCATAAGCCACTCACATCTATTGTAAATAAACCTGTCTAAAATCTCATCCAGGCTACAGACTAAGGCTTTTAAAGTATGATTATGTGAAGTGCAATATGTACCTGGAAACAAAATGTACTTGGTAGATACATTATCACGGGCATTTAATGGTGATACTCTGGTCAACGATGACCCTGAGATGGAAAATATTGTACATTGTATAGTCAAATATCTACCTATGAGTAGAGCTAGGTTAATACAATTCAAGAATGAGACAGATCAGGACAGTGAATTGCAAAGTGTCATTAAGTTCACCATAGAGGGTTTGCCTAAGGAAACCAAAAATATGTCCCACAATTTAAAATTGTACTTTAAATCACAGGGTGATCTTCATGCTAATGAAGGTTTATTATTTCTAAGTCATAAGATTGTTGTCCCTAAGACATTAAGACAACAAATGTTAATGTTGATCCATGAAGGCCACTTTGGAATTGAAAGGTGTAAACGATGAGCCATAGAAGTGATGTATTGGCTGGGCATGAACACTGACATAGAATCTGTAGTTTCACATTGTGAAATATGTGAAAAATATAGGCGTTCCAATGTCAAAGAGCCTTAACAACCGCATTCTGTTCCTGACAGATTATTTGAAAAGATTAGGGTGGATATTATGGAATTTGGGAATCTAAATTATCTTATAATTATGGATTATTATTCCAAATGGGATTGAAGTTTCAGAGCTACGAAATAAAACAGCTACTGAAGTAATTAATATTCTTAAGGATATATTTTCAAGATACAGAATTCCGAATATTGTTGTTTCTGATAATATGCCATTTAATAGTTATTTGTACAGAGACTTTGTTAACACTTGGGACTTGGAGTACATTTTTACCAGTCCATATTTCCCACAAAGTAATGGTCAAGCTGAAAGGGGGGTGGGTATAGATAAATCCATATTAGAAAGGTTAAGGAAGAAAACAAACATCATTTTTTTAGTCTAATGGAATATAGGAACACACATTTAATCAAGACTTCACCTTTCCCCAGCTCAGTTAATGTTCAGTCGAAGACTGCGAACTAAACTGCCTGTAACAAACAAGCTGCTTAATGCAGAATTTAGTAATGTAAGAGGGCTGTTGACTAAGCGTCAACAAACCCAAAAATGGTTTCATGATCGTTCTGCAAAATCTCTGAGTAAACTAAGCCCAGGTGATGCAGTACGAATGCAAAACATGAAAACGAAGACATGGGAACCTGCAATAGTAATCTCTTAAGATCCAAACTATCGCGCTTACACAGTTAAGAATCAACTGGGAAAGGTTTTTAAAAGAAATAGAAAACACCTGATTAAATCAAATAGTAATTTTAACGAATACAGTGGTGATTTTAATATTGAAAACATACCTGATGTAATAGGAAGCAACATAACAAATCAAAGTAATATAAATAATTCTAATGTAACTGTCACTAAGAGTGGACGCATTTGTAGAAAACCTAGACATTTAAATGACTATATATTGTAACTTGAAATGTATATTTGAAAATTTGTGTACCTATGTATGTTATTGTATTGTAACTATCTTTATGTGTGTAAGTGTTATTGTATCATGTAATCTTGAAATGTGCACTCGTATGTTAAATTGTTTATTGTATATAGTGTACACATCTAAAGGGGGTGTAACAGAATTATAACTACTCAACTCTACTCAGAGGGTTGCAACACCTCAACTTGTGCATTGCTACAAGGAACACTCTTATTACTAATGCCTAAATGTTGTTAAGTCCTTAATAAATAATGTGTGAATCCTTCATGACTAGTAATCATTAACAGAACATGACAGAGGGCCCAAGGCCTTGAGCCCTTCCCGAAATATCGTTCTTGAAAGAAAAACAATCAAACATTTCCTCTGAAGTTAGTTTAGTCAGCATAATCGTATACGGACTAAACTAACTTCAGAGGAAATTTTACATTGTTTTTCTTACATCAAGTTTCGTTTTTCATGCAGGTAAAGTACTCGGAGATCATGGGGCTCGAGGCCTCTTTGAAATATCGTTGGTGTAAGAAAAGAAGTCAATAACGCCTTCTGAAGTAAGTTTCGTCAGAATAAGTCGGTTTCGTTTTTCATGCAGGTAAAGTACACGGAGATCAATAATGTATTCAGGGAGGTCCACGAGGTTTGAGCCTTCCATAAGGTAAACTGAGCATTTCTATTGAGAGGAGCTTCAAAAAGTGTGACCGACATGTGTCGACTAGTAGTCACGTGACTGCTCTGTGAAAAATTGACTTGGTTGGCCGTCTTCAGATGTGCCAAAGAAAAATCATCAGCCATCAAGAAATGCTTCGAATAAACAGTACAAGAAGTTTTCCAAATGCTACCGATGTGGGGCTGCTCATGACCCTGCCAAGTGCAAGTACAAATCTGCGACCTGTCATGCTTGTGGAAAAAGTGGACATATATCACCTGTCTGCATGAGCAAACACAAAGGCTCATCTACAAAAAAGGTAGAAAGGGTTGAAGATGACTCTGAGGCTTCCCTTTATGCCGTGAACACCATAAATCAAGTTTCAGGCAAGAAAAAATACATTGTTCCTGTTATTGCTAATCGCAAACAGTTAGACATGGAACTGGACACTGCAGCTGATGTTTCCATAGTATCTGAAGTGTGGGTGAAAGACAATTTACCCGGAACTGAAATTGTGCCATCGTCAACCAGATTGAAAGACTACAACGAAAATGAAATCCCAGTTGTTGGAGAATTCCTCGTTGAAGTGCAGTGCAACAACCAAAGTCATTCGTTACCACTAATTATTGTAAGTGGCAATAGACCTGCTCTCTTTGGAAAGAATTGGTTGTCAGAGTTCAAGTTAAATTGGAATGAGATATTTTCAGTATCCTCAAAGTGTGTGAACAGTGTTGAAGCACTCAAGAAAAAGTACACAGATATTTTTCAAGTAGGTGACCAACCGATTAAATATTTTAAGGCTGTTCTTAAAATGAAAGAAAATTGTCAACCTGTTTTTTGCAAAGCTAGGCCTGTTCCGTATGCTTTAAAAAACTCTGTTTCTGATGAAATTAAAAGATTGGTGAAGAATAATATTTGGCAATTTGTTGAACATTCTAAGTGGGCAACACCTGTAGTTGTGGTACCGAAGAAAAATAATGCTGTGAGGTTGTGTGGCGATTTTAAGGTAACTGTAAATAAATACCTTGACCCGAACCAGTATCCTCTTCCTACTCAGCAAGATCTCTTTGCTACCTTGAGAGGAGGCAAACATTTTAGTAAATTAGACCTGTCACAAGCATACCAACAGATTGAATTGGATGCCGACTCTCAAGAGTTATTAACTCTCAATACACCCATGGGTTTGGTTCGCCCAAGTAGATTGATGTATGGTATATCTGCAGCCGCAGCAATTTTTCAATCAGTCATGGAGCAAATATTACAAGGTATACCTAGAGTTATATGCTTCCAAGATGATATTTTAATCTCATCTGCTACTGAAGTAGAACATTTTTCTACATTAGAGACTGTAATGACAAGACTACAAAAGTATAATGCAAAACTAAATGCAGATAAGTGTCAATTTTTTAAAAGTAGTGTTGAGTTTTTAGGCCATATAATTGATGAAAGTGGTATTCATCCAACCCAAGAGAAGCTAGAAGCAATTAAGAAGATCAAAACCCCAGAAAATGTTTCTCAACTTAAATCATTTTTGGGTTTACTGAACTATTACTCTAAATTCATAAGAAATTCATCTACTTTATTGTCTCCTTTATACAACCTTCTGAACAAAAATGTTCCTTGGACATGGTCTGAGGAATGCCGCAATGTATTTGAACAGTGTAAACAACTTCTAACATCTGATGCAGTATTGGCTCACTATAACGAAAATCTTCCTTTACAAGTATCTTGTGATGCTTCGCCTGTTGGTTTGGGTGCCGTTTTATCACACATTGTAAACGGTGAAGAAAAACCGGTAGCCTATGCCTCTCGAACATTATCAAAGGCAGAAGTCAACTACTCGCAAACTGAAAAAGAAGCCCTAGCCATAATTTTTGCTTGCAAAAAATTTCACCAGTATCTGTTTGGAAGAAATTTTGTGCTATACACTGATCATCAACCTTTGGTTACAATATTTTCTCCTACTAAGGCAGTACCAACCATGGCTGCTGCTCGCTTACAGAGGTGGGCATTGCTCTTGTCTTCACATAACTACACCATAAAGTATAAAAAAGGTGTTGCACATCAGAATGCTGATTCTCTTTCAAGATTGCCCAATGAAGATGTAAATAGAGACTTGTACCCATCAGACGTTTACAAGATTTCCCATTTGTCAGAATTACCTGTAACTTCTGATGACATTGCCAGTGCATCTAGAAATGACAAAATTTTGGGAAGCATAATGAAATATGTTCAGAATGGTTTTCCATCCAAAATTGAAAATCCTGATTTGAAGCCATATTTCTGCAGAAAAGATGAATTATCTGTTGATAGGAATTGTGTATTATGGGGCATGAGAGTAGTAATTCCCAATGCCTATAGAAAACACTTGCTAGAGCTGCTTCATGATACTCACCCCGGAATTGTGAAAATGAAAGCAGTTGCTAGAAGTCATTTTTGGTGGCCTAATTTAGATCAAGACATTGAAAACATGTCTACTAATTGCGAAACTTGTCAAGTTGTTGCTAAATCTCCTCCAGTCACACCGATGCAATCATGGGTCTGGCCCAAGGCACCGTGGGATCGTATTCACCTAGATTTTGCTCAGAAAGACCAAATCGATTACCTTGTTGTAGTGGATAGTCATTCAAAGTGGTTAGAAGTGGCAAAGATGTCGTCTACATCGTCAGCAAGCACAATTGCTGTATTGCAACAACTGTTTGCCAGATATGGACTACCACTAGAAGTTGTTTCTGACAATGGACCTCAGTTCATATCCAGGGAATTCAAAACCTTTTTAAAATCCATGGGAGTTCTACAGACGCTCATTCCAGCGTATCATCCCCAATCAAATGGTCAAGCAGAACGTACCATTCAGACTTTTAAACATTCTTTAAGTAAGATGCAGTTAGACTCCAATGACGGTAGTACAGTAACTGTCAAGGTGAATAGATTCTTGCTTAAATACAGATCTTCACCTCATTCTACAACAGGCTTATCTCCAGCAGAGCTTTTCCTTAATCGTCCCATTAGGACTGTCTTAGAGTTACTGCATCCATCTACAGCAAGGCATGTTGAAAAGAAACAAAGATGTCAAAAACAATACTTTGACAGGTCTCACACCAGTAACAAGAAGTTATCATGTGGACAAGACGTTTGGGTAAAATCCCATAGGGATCCTTCTAACAGGTGGATTCGTGGCAAACTAATTAAGCCCAAAGGACCCAAGACTTGGTTGATTGAAATAAGCAATAAGAAGTATCTCGCACACATGGATCAGATCCGTCCAGCTAGCTCTTCATTCCCTGAACATCGAGATGATTTCATTCCTGTTGATTTACCGGTCACATCTTCAGCTTATAATCAACCTACTTCCATCACCATGGCAGATATAGAACTCCAACATGATGACCCGTCTCCCACTCCTGAAAGTCAACAGTCTGCTGATCTTCGTACAGAAGGGTCAAATAATGATACTCCTGTTGCAGATGTCCCAGGCAGACGTTACCCAACACGAATCAGAAAGAAGCCAGATAGACTTGATCTATAATGACTTTTAATTTTGTATTTGTGACTTAAGTGCCTTTTTGTTTATTTAAAAAGGAGGTATTGTAATATCTTAGTTATTAATATATTTAGTGCAATAATTTGTTTATATTTGATATCCTTAATTAATTATTTGTAAATATTAACTGTTGCTGTCCAAGCACAACTCAACTCGATATAGAGAAAAACACAACAGTAAGAATGTCTAATCTTGGATATGTATACGACCTGTACTAGCACTAATTCAATAAAGTTCCTTCTTCACTTGTATGAGAGTATTTCTCAGTAATCATAAGTCTTACTACTTCCAATATATTATATTCGTTTTTCATGCAGGTAAAGTACACGGAGATCAATAATGTATTCAGGGAGGTCCACGAGGTTTGAGCCTTCCATAAGGTAAACTGAGCATTTCTATTGAGAGGAGCTTCAAAAAGTGTGACCGACATGTGTCGACTAGTAGTCACGTGACTGCTCTGTGAAAAATTGACTTGGTTGGCCGACGCCTCGTTTGGCGATTTAACAAATGACAGGGTATGTGTTTAAATACGCATCTCTGTAGAGTGGTGACAAAATTGGAGAAATCGGCAAAGCGTATTATGTCGCGCGGACGAATCAGATAGTCAATCAATGGATGGGCGTCTTCTCCCGTCCCGTGGACCAATTAGATGATGCATGCAAGGTTCCACCCAGCAGACGAAAGCACTCACGCTACTACTAGTTTTGGTCACATGATCCTTTGCCACACAAAAAGGTTACCATTGATCACTCTACTTTTTTCCTCCAAGGTCTATCTAGTTTACTTCTGTTGAAGTTAGTTTTAACAGCGTAAAATTGAAATTTCGCTTATGAACAGTAAAAAAAAACCCGTCTGAAAACAATCGTTAAATGCTCTACGCATTCAACATCATGGCAGTTCGATTGGATTAAGAAACAATGAGATGAGTGACCACTCCCGAAATTATTTTCTGAATGCTTGTCTGAAGATAGAGTAACTATTTAAAACCTATTGCAAACCGTATTCGATTCAAGGTGATTTTTTTCGGAAATCGTTTAATAAGGTCAGTCTGGCGAGCTGTTCTTTTAAATAAATGTTTATAGTTAACAAGGCGAGTCTGCGAACTTTTCTTTTAAATAAATGTTTATAGATTGCTGTTGCTACATTGTCAAAGTCAAAGCTCATGCTAAAGGGAGGGGTTTTCAGTGTAAACATAAACAAACTACAGGAAGAAAAAGTACTTCCGGTTAAGATAAAATTTATCGCAGTTTATACTGGGTCTGTTCAGAGGAAATGTAAAAATAGAATGAGCAATGATAACCTATTTATGTGCCCAGGATCATGTGATCAAAACTAATAGTAACGTGACCAATACAATACTTTCGTCTGGCGGGTCCAACTGAATATTTATCATCTGATTGGTCCACGTAACGGGAGAAGACGCCCATCCATTGATTAATCTGATTCGTCCGCGCGAGACTTTGGTGGCGATTTCTCCAATTTTGTCGTCACTACAGGAGATAAATATTCACACCTTCCCTGTCTCGCCAAACGAGTGGGTGCTTCTGCAACGGGAAGTATTTCGAAAGTTACGTCACTTGGTTTCTCTTTCGAATGCGATTTCAGCACTTCGCCAATAAAAATTCCTAATGAATTTCAAATTGAAAAATACTTTATTGGTCAATGGCAATTAAATTAAACGTGGATAAACCAATTAGAAGTAATCAGTCATAAAACTATATTTTAAATAACCCCATACGTATCATGCAAGAGCATTTGGGTAACGGAAGTCTAATCTTCGTTTTCCATCTGGTTTGTTTGCTTACATTGAAAATCCTCTCATCCATAGCTTTACAGAAAAATCTCAATCGTTCCTGACGAATCTAATCTATTACAGGAAAGTGCAATTCTGTTGAAAATGTCGCGTAACATAAACTTTTTTTAATTCAAAAATTTTCTGATTTAATTTGAAGAATTTGTCTATTTACGTTAATTTGAAGCCAAGTAACGAATCTAAATCTCTAGTCTTCGGTGGGAGGCGTGGCTTTTGGGATCACAACCAATAATAATTCGGCATCAGTTGTCATTTACTTCTTGTTTCGTTTGGTAGGTGGTTTATCGTTGTCATTTTTTTACGCGTTAATAATTTTTTGCTTGTTACACGATAATTTATTAAAAGTAGACGAATGACTGATTGGAAGAATCACTTTTGAGAAACGAGTTCTTTCAGGAATGCAATAAGTAGTCGAACAAGAAAACGAGCAAAAATGGACCGAGAAAAACGATTAATCGTTTGAAGGAATCGATATAGTTTCGATATAAGGTATTAGTAATTGCAGTAACGGTACATTCAAACGAGGATGAGCAGCCAAATAATTAACTTACATTTGAACTGCGTTCTAGACAAGAAAAGAATCTCAATAATTTCATTTTCTGGAAGATGTATTTGGTATTTTGGTATTTTCAATTAACGTCACACTGGAGCAACACAACGGGCTATTTTCTGGAAGATGTACGTGAAGCCTTGAATATTAGCATGTTATCTAGTTAGAACAAACGTGTATGATTTTAGTTTTTTAAAAATTGGAAAAGTAGTTGATGGTAAAAACAATTTATTTTTCAGAAGTGAGAAGGAAAAAGGCGAATATAAATTCAATATATATTTATTTTTAGTCGATCTCTCCTACTACAAAACAAATGTTATTTCATATGAAACATTTGAAAAAAATACCGCAAAAGAATCATAAGTATGCCTTTTAAAGTAGGTCTACTGAGATGTGAACAGTAAATTTAGCAAGATTTGTCCATGAACGTGACAGCTCTTTTTCTATGTTAGATCATGACTTTTGAGTATTGCTGAGAAGTGAGATAAAAAGTACTTACATCTAATATCAATTTGATGAATTATCCTATAATATATATCTTACATGATTATTTGAAATGTGTTTACACACACCTGCTCACTTACACTTAAATTAGCAAGACATATTGTTACCTGAATGCAAGAAGGTAATTAATTGGGTTTCATGGCGCAAGGGGCCCAAATTTGGCCTAGCCGCGTCAAACACAAGACAGACAACATTAAGTAATGAACATGCACACAAGTTTTACTGACACAGAAGAGAAATACACCCAGGGAATGGTAACTCGAAAAATGGATATTTTAAATGATACTTAAATTAATGAGATCACTCAAAATTTTAATAATTCTGGTCTTCAGGTGGCGATAAAGCTTAACTTTAAAGTTTTTAAATCTTTCTCAATACGAAATATAGACTAAAGCAAGCCGAACATTGGTCCGACATGAAAGTTCGAAAACCTGGCGGTACGCATGCGCACATCAGCTTCTCCCGAGACTTATGTCTGAACTTAAACAAGCCACACATTGATAGGATGTGCGCCAAGAACATGCCTACTGTTTCCATCAGAAAACATGTCAGTACGCGTATTTCAGTCTATTTAGTGTCACATGATTGATGTTAGGCCAATATGCGGCTTACTTTAGAGTTGACTTTTAGATTGATTTGTGAAACAAAACCCTATAAAGTGACGAGATCGCGGACGTGGCACCACCAGTTGGGGGCGCAGCCCCCTCTACCCCGACATAAGCCATTATAGATTATCAGAGGCGGCCCCTTATCGCGGACGTGGCAACCCCATCACATTTCAGTGGTTTCCAAACACGTACAGGAAAAATCGAACCATCCCTTTATATCGGTCCTCTTGTTCGTGCGTCGTTCATAGTCGAGCACATTCAAAACATCATTCAATAGAGAAGTCTATAAATTTGTATGCATAAAATTTAAATAAAGGTTCATATTCATATTAAATAGCGAATCAACTTCATTATTTCCAATGACATCCAAATTTTAAGCCACATTTCGCGCTGAGTGTTTCTGTTTCTATTAATGATCCCAGGCAAAATCTATGTAATGTTTCTCTTCCAAGTTAATTTTAGTATGAAGCATTAATTATAGGTAGATATTTTTTATTGGTTCACAATATCCCAATTCCTCCTATCCGTACCACAGGATAAACAGTAAGAGAAGGTAACGGTACAGCTTACCTCAACTCTTGTGTGTTCCTTGACAATTTAGTATATTTTAACAATTTTATAAGTTTGACGTATGAAAACTGAGATTTTAACTGTTTTATCTTCGTTTCGATCATTTTTTATTCTCGTTATTTTAGTTCTATGAAAAAAATAACGAGAATATATATATATATATATATACAGGGTCTCTTCGACTTACGACCGAATTCCGTTCCGATTGAAAGGTCGCAAGTCGGATTTATATTTTTCAACACTATTTTCATTCTAACGGGTTCTACGTACGTATAATTACTGTACATAATGTGAAAAATACATATGTACTCTACTGTATATTTTTGACCCTACCAATGTAGTTATCTTTATTTACTATTTTTATTTATTTTTTGTGGTCGTAAGTCGCAAAGGTCGTAAGCCGAGAAGGGATGTATTTATATTATATATATAATTGTTTATGTTGCTGTATGATTGTACTGTTGTGTTTTGATTTATTATTTGTCAGTAGTTGCCTGTTCTATACTACTGTTCTTTTCTCGCTGTCATATAATTAAATGAAACTGTTTGACAGTCGGTATAAATAACTACAAGTTTTCAAAAAATAAATTTTAATTATGAAATTAATAATGGAAAAAGTGTGAACCGAAACCTTTGTACATTTAGATATAAATCGATTCATAAATACTTCTCATACACTAATGCAAAATTTCAGCCTTCCTCCTAGCAAAAAAAAAGAGAGTAGTCATTTCTTTCAGCAAAAGTGGTTAGACAGTGAACAGTACTAAAATTACCAGTGAAAAAAAAAACCAAATAAATCTTGAACATAAAATAAATCAAAATACAAAACCCAATAATAATCTCGTAAGAAGTGGAAACCTTTGGCACTCACCGGCCACAAACATGATACATCACCTCAATGGCAACATGCGTTCCCCAAGAGGCATTTTCTATCAAGCTAAATGTAGGTGGCGGTAGTGTTTCTGAAAGGAACGTGTTTCCTGTATTTCATAGCCCGTTTCGTTGCTCCAATGCGATGTTAATTACCTACCTACTAATTCAATACCTGCCTGTACGTATTTCAGCACTTCGCCAACAAAAATTCCAAAGACATCCGAATTGAAAAATGATAGATAACTGATCAACGCCAATTAGATTAAAAGCCAAACGTAGTCGAAACAGCGACAAATCACATTTTAAGATGATCACGGTATGTATCAGGCGAGAGCATTTGGGTTGCGGAAGTAAAATCGTCACTTTAAGCCTGGTTTGTTTTTTACACTGAAAATCCTTCTCACGAGACTAAGGTTGGTACTCCTATTTACATCGCACTGGAGCAAATCAACGGGCGACGGTCCGAGATCAATCGCCAAGGGAAAAATCAGAGGTCAAGACCTCTTAATTTTGGAACCACGGTCGGTCAACACTCTTGAGCTGGCACCCCACTCTCCAAACTTCCACACCAAGCCAATGTAAGGACATTTGAGGCCACGACAGATTTAAGGTGCACCAGTCCCTTTTGTACCCGACGGTCTTTGGTTGGATTCGAACTCGCAACCCTCCGGTTGCTAGTCCGCTACTCTTCCAACGGAGCACCGAGGCCCTGGAAAGAAAGAGGGATTTGGGAATAGAGTAGTGGGATGGAAGCAGTAAAAGATCGCTTGTATTTCCCAGGAGCGCGACCCCCGAGTTTACAAGACAGGAAACCCTATGGGAAAAAAGATCACTAGAGTACCTCGGGTTCGTGAAGCCAGTACACACCTAAGCGCTTCCACAACTGGCGTCTTTAGCGGACTTCTGGTTTTTCGTGATGGCAAGTTGGCGGGGGAAAACATCCACGGCGATCACCATGCATGCTTTTGCGTATGGCAGGCTTCTCCTAACGAGCTTTCGCACCTTATCAAAACCCGACTGTCCCAAGGTCAACTGCCTCCTCGTCAGAGCCGCTCTATACCCGTGTAGGTACATAAAAAGTCATTCGAAATTCTTAATCCTCCATAAAACTGACCTATCAGCTCTTTCACGAAAATCGCTAATTTTAATGGTCTCTGCATGGCACTGATAAATACTAAGTGTTTTTATTTTCCGGAACCTTTCAAAGGGCCGCGGTGGCCCGGTTGGAAGAGCAACGGACTAGCAACCGAAGGGTTGCGAGTTCGAATCCAGCCAAACACCGTCGTGTACAAAGGGGGCTGGTGCACGTTAAATCTGCCGTGGCCTCAAATGTCCTCACGTTGGCGTGGAAGTTTGGAGAGTGGGGTGCCAGCTCAAGTGTTGCCTCGTCATCTGACCGTGGTTCAAAATTACGTGGTGTTGTCCTCGGATCTTTCCCTTTGGGATTGATCCCGGACCGTCACCAATAGCCCATTGTGTTGCTCCAGTGTGACGTTAATTGAAATACCTCCACCTCCTCCGGAACCTTTCAAAGGGTAGCGGTAGCCCGGTTGGAAGAGTAGCGGATTAGCAACCGGAGGGTTGCGAGTTCGAAACTACACTGCTGGCCACCCAAATTGCAACACCAAGAAAGACAAGAGATATCACAACAAAATTTATTTTGTAGATAACATGTTGACCAAGTATCAAATGATTAAATTTATAGACTTCTGTGAAGTGTGGTTCCTGCCAAAATCAGTAGCCAGAGTAGCCGCCATTGTTGGAGATCACCGCTGCCACACGCCTCGGCATTGATTCAAAGAGACTTTGGATGTGTTATTGGGGTACAGCAGACCAAGCAGCTTCCACACGTTGCCAAAGTTGATCTGGTGTGGCAGCTGGGGATGTATTGTGGGTCAATCGTTGAGCAACCATGGACCACATGTTTTCTATCGGCGAAAGATCCGGAGAGCGAGCTGGCCAGGGAAGCAATTCAATCTGGCGATTGACGAAGAACCCTTGGACAATGCGTGCCACGTGTAGTCGCGCATTATCCTGTTGAAATATGGCTGTGGGCAAGCCCTGAAGGTAAGGAAGGACAACTGGCTCCAACACCTCGGAGATGTAGCGCTGGCTGTTTAAAGTACCGGCAATGCGTACTAGAGGAGTGCGAGAGTGATATCCAATACCGCCCCATACCATAATACCCGGTGCAGGACCAGTGTGGCGGTACATAACGCAGCTGTTCAGCATCCTCTCTCCACGGTGTCTCCAGACTCGAATCCGACCATCATGGTGTTGCAGACAGAAGCGTGACTCGTCAGTAAAGACAATGTCATTCCATTCTGCCGTCCACATCCTTCTTTCATCGCACCATTGGCGGCGGAAACGTCTGTGGTTCTGCGTCAAGGGTAGACGAAGCAATGGACGTCTTGCGGACAGACCACTCTGCTGTAAACGGCGTAGAATGGTACGCGCAGACACTGGATGATGCGGTACAGACTGAATGTGCTGTGCTATGGTTCGTGATGTGGCTGAGCGATCCGTCACTGCCATACGCACAATATGCCTGTCATCACGTGAAGTGGTGCACTGAGGTGGATGCGATCGAACACGTCGGTCCGTCGTACCCTCCTGCATCCAACGATCACATATCCGCATTACAGTTGTTTGGTTTCGTCCAACACGACTACCGATTTCCCTGAAAGATAATCCACAATCTCTGTAGGCCACTATCCTTCCTCTGTCGAACTCGGATACTTGATCAAAAGATGATCGCTGTTTTCTACGAGGCATAATTGATCGTTTTTTTTGAAAAAACCACAAGAAAAGCACAATTGCCGTACTTGAAATCGTCGAAATCTCCAAGCCTTAAATAGCGCTTTGAAGTGGCGCCACAGGCGCGCGTGATGTGCGTCTGCGCTGAAATTCTAATCATTTGCATATCTCACCTCCGCTAATGCATGTTGTAAATTTCATATTATTTGCATGCTTCCTTCAGGGTGTTGCATTTACGGTGGCCAGCAGTGTAGGTCTAACCAAAGACCATCGTGTACACGGAGTTGGTGCACCCTAAATCTGTCGTGGTTTTAAATGTCCTCACGTTGGTGTGGAAGTTTGGAGAGTGGGTTGCCAGCGAAAGTGTTGACCTAGTCATCTGACCACGGTTCAAAATTATGTGTTCTCCTCGATCTTTCCCTCCGGGTTTGATCCCGGACCGTCGTCAATAGCCTTTGTGTTGCTCCAGTACATAAATTAAAATACCAATACCCGGACCGTTGCTAACAGCCACTTGTGTTGCTCCGGTGCGACGCTACCTACCTTTTAAATAAATGTTTAGTGTGGTTGCTGCATTACCACTAGTTCCTTCGTAACTGATCCCAGACCGTCGCCAATGGCCGGTTGTGTTGCTCCAGTGCGACACAAATTTAACTATCTACCTACCTTTTATGTACTTAAATTGTGTCGCCAATCCAGGAGGTAGGGTTGCAAAACGTGATAGTAGAATATATGTCGCACTGGAGCAACACAACGGGCTATTGGCGACTGTCCGGGTTCAATCCGGAAGGGAAAGATGAGAGGACAACACCTCGTTATTTTGTACCCCGGTCATAAGTCAACACTTAAACTGGCACCCCTCTCCGAACTTCTACGCCAACATGAAGACATTTGGAACTACGACAAATTTAACGTGCGCCAGGCCCCACGAACAAGAGTCTGGTTGAATTGAGTTTCTCCCTTTGGGATTGATCCCGGACCGTCACCAATAGCCCATTGTGTTGCTCCAGTGTGACGTTAATTGAAAAGAAAAAAAAAAAAAAAAAAAAATTGAGTTTCGAACTATCAACCGTCCGGTTCCTAATCCGCGACTGCAACTAGGCTAAAACAATATTCTTTGGCAGATCTTTCGGTATTTGGTATTTTTTCAATTAACGTCACACTGGAGCAACACAATGGGCTATTGGTGACGGTCCGGGATCAATCCCAAAGGGAAAGATCCGAGGACAACACCACGTAATTTTGAACCACGGTCAGATGACGAGGCAACACCTGAGCTGGCACCCCACTCTCCAAACTTCCACACCACACCAACGTGAGGACGTTTGAGGCCACGACAGATTTAACGTGCACCAGCCCCCTTAGGCAGATCTTTCAAAACTGGCAGTTTATTAAACTTTATAATCTCAAGAGGTCCGCACAAAATTGTAATTTTCAAGGGGATCCTTGGACTGAAAAGTTTGAGAACCACAAGTGTAGACCTACAACCTTTCTATGAATGAGTTTTGCATAGTAAAATATTTAGGTTTTAACCCTGGTGGTTTATCTTTACATCAAAAACTGCCCTATAGTGACCAGCCTCTGGTGCAAAAACCTGTTTCAGTCATGAGTTCTGGGCTAGAAACAATTTGTTTTGGATCTTCATTACTCTTAGATTAATAGGGAAGTTTTGTCTCGACGAGATTTCTCGTCAAAAATCTAGGCAATTTTGCTAAAGATGAGATATTTCATCGACACAAACTGCCCCTTGGGGGTAGTTGAATTAACGTCACGCTGGAGCAACACAACGGGCTACTGGAGACGGTTCGGGAACAATCCCGATGGGAAAGATCCCAGGACACCTCGTAATTTCGAACCACGATCAAATGACGAGGTCAACACCTGAGCTGGCACCCCACTCTCCAAACTTCCACACTACGCCAACGTGAAGTTATTTAAGGTCACGCCAAATTTAACGTGCACCAGCCCCTCACGTACACGACGGTCTTTGGTTGGATTGAGTTTCGAACTCGCAACTCTCCGCTCTTCCAAATGGTCTACCGCGGCCCGCCAATCAAGGAGAATGAAGATCCAAGTAGGTCAATTCAATGAAGTCATATCTGATGTTACCCCCAGTTTTTGTGGTTTTTCTTTAAAAAAGGTTTTTATAATTTTAAGCACAATTTTGTCGCAGAGCCACAGAAGTATTTTTCCAGTGTGAAGTAAATGTTCTTTCAAGCACTCCATCTTTAGAACACTCAAAATGAATTCTCCCTTTCATATAATTGTAACTATTCTTTCTTCTATTCAGAAAAGGGAAAGAAAGTAATAAAATTCTTTTCTCAAATATCTAGAGCACAAAACAATATAGGGGAGTGCCTTTTCAATTTCTTCTGTCCATTAACAAAAATTAATCACAATCAAAAATTAATGTTATGACAATTTATTAAAAATTATTATGGCACTCATAGGTTTATAATATCTAATTATTCAAATAATTATACTTTACCTTCATTTTAAATAAGCAAATTTTGTTTTGGACAAGATGGCATAACTCCTCTGAATGTTTGAATCTTTCATGATCCCCTAGATTGACAAAATACACCTTCCATGGCTTTCGATGAAATATAATTGTTTTGGTAATTTTTCATCATACGAATTAAAAAATGTAACAGCTAAAATGTTCTTTTTAGAAATAAACCAAGCTTGTTTTAAACTCAACTAATTTATAGTAACTTCTAACAAGTTAAATACATTAAATGTAATATAGAATTCTTTATAAGTAAGTATATTGGCATTGGGTCATTTTAAAACAGGTAATTGAAAAACAAAGACTTTAACTGTATTAAAAATGAGAAGCATTTTTAATACTATTAAATCTATATTACTTATTTTATTCCAACAAAATGTTCTACCTAAATTACAACTAAAACCTGGTTAATATTAGTCTGTTTAAACTACAGAACAATTTTGATCATAGAAACACTAATTGACAGAAATGCCACTTTAAAGTTTGTTGATTTAAAGTGCAAATTTATGAATACAGGTTACAATTTTTGAAGCAATTATCCAATAAGGCAGCATGTTGTGAGCACTAAGAACTTTTGCATCTTCTATGGTCACAGTACATGAGTCATTTTGAAAAATCTCTAGTTATTTATTTGTATTAAATTATTATTTAAAAATGGTTAATTAATAAAAAAATTTACAATTTATAACAAAAATAACCAAGCAATCACTTCATTTAAAATGGAAATTTGGATTGAATGATTATTCTTTCTATGTATACGGGAAATTCAATTAAAATTAACAATGAGATTGATTCAAATTAGATTAATTTATTATTTGCCAGTACGATAAAGCCTGGCTACATGTGGTTCACCTCTCCCAGGTGTGCCTCCTTACATGCCCAGAGATCACATCTCTCTCCTATTGAGCATATCTGAGACATGCTAGGCTGTCAATTGCCCCGGCTCCAGAATATAAGGGAACTAGAGCAACAGCTGCAAAATGCTTGGTATAATTTGCCACAGGATGGCATAAGGTTTTTGGTTGACTCCATGCCACGTTGTATATTGGTGTGTATCATCACCAGAGGGGATTTAAAATGTTCTAATTTATGACCTTTCTGGTGTAATTCTACAAAAATAAAGAGTTCTCTAGATTTGATATTGCAATAATTTCTTTACTTTTTCATGTACATCATATGCAAAGTTTATTTTTGATTGAAAACTGGACTTGGTGTTTCGATTTTTTGGCAGTGTACCACTACTCTTGAGGAAATATATTTTCATGGCAATATATATGCATAGTACCAAGATAATAAAATCATCACATGCAACTCAAAAAATGAAATACAGTTTAGAAATTTCTCAATAACATAACTAAAGTGATTTAAATAGTAAATATAGGTGTGCAAAAATTAAAGGCAACATTACTGGATTTAATATTGAGGGTTCTTTCATGAGGTATTTCGCCCATGTACAACAGGTGATTCGGTGCACAAGTTAAAACAAATATTTTTCAGTGGACTTTGCCACTTACTCCATATAACTCATCTTAGTATTAAATGTTTCAAACATTTCATTAAAATACATTGATTTTTATTACATTTATGCTTCAATTTGAGTTATTTTAATTAATGTGTATCTAATAAAACATGTTCTTTTAAGATGAATATATTGATTCAATCAGCTAACAGAGAATAAAATACATAGGAAATGAATAACTCAAAAATAGTGTTATAACAAGGTGCACATCTTGGACAACATGAAGGATTTACAATGTGTTGTATCTTGGACCAATTATCGTTACCTTACAAAATTATTTTTTCGTAAGTGTATACCAATATACTGTCACGAAAAACAATTATATTCAGAAGTAAAAGTGTAACCTATTTCCAACAAAATTTCTGAGTCAAAGAAAATTATTTTGCTTCAAAAATTATAGTGAAAATTGTTCCAGATACAACACTCTCCCCTATATGACAGCTCTATACTATTTGTCAAGATAGTCTTCACAAATTAATTTGCTTTAGCTGATATCCTGACATATTTTGTACAACTAAGGAATCATGAGTATATTCCAAGTACCTCAGAGCCAAATTTGCAACTTGTCAAGTATTTTCTTTTAAGCAAAATCTTCTGCAATTTGGAAAATAATTCAGAAAGCCTGTCTGTTTCATGAAAATATACAAAATTCTTTCATATCAAAACATTTATAGCTTGGCCTTGTCTTCATAAAAGAAACAACTTTATGACTTGATATATAGTACTTGTCTGCCACCAAGTAGGTCGCGGGTTCGAATCCTGGTTTGTAAGTGATTGTCCTTGTTATGAGTAACTGTGGCTCACCCATTGGGTATTCCTTCACAAGTAGCCATCATTTCGCCCCTTGTACCAAAAGTCAAGTTGTTGGGCTTGGAAAAAAATAGTTCTTAAAACTTTCAGTCTTGGTTTGTTGTTCTATGGCCATTATTTGCTACACAAGGTCTAATACTGGGACCTTGGATTAAAGTGGATTCCATACCATTACAAACATCCATGCCCAGACCAGGATTCAAACCTGGAACCCTTTGAATCAAGGGTAATTTTCAGGAAGACTATTTTCAGATTCAAAAGAGCCAGCATTTTTTAAAGAAATGGTATCAGGTATTTTAATTAACGTTGCACTGGATCAACACAATGGGCTATTGGCGACAGTCCGGGATCAACCCCCAAAGGGAAAAATCCATAAAGAAATATTAGAGAAGAGGGGTAAAAGGCTTTATAATGCATTTTATACAGAAAATACAAAATTCTAGTTTGACAGCCCAAATTTGAATTTACTTAATTCATAATTTTGAAAAATGTTGTTCAAACTGGGGAAATTTTCCCCTTTCAAACATATCGAGCAGTCTATATGAATTTTTAAGTACGTTAAAGCAGAAATGACGACTGGGTTTAAAAGCACGGCCAAAACAAAATTTATAGGGTCAAAATACAACTAATAACTTAATTGTGATCCCTATTACAGTGCGAATGTTTTATAGAAAACTCAAAAAAGTAATTGATAATTATCAGAATGTCTCAGTCATACCTAAGAATGCATAAATCAAATAGAACAGTATGTAACACAGAACATCTATATTGAATACACATAAACAGATCCTCAATGCAGATCTTTGGAGAAAACTGATGATTTCGTGGAGAAAAAGAATTTTGATGCACTTTAGTACGTATGTACTGCCGTTCAAAAGATGATTGCTAGCATTTCTATAAACAAGCATGAATAAAACCAGTAGGTTCTATTCTTTGTGAAAACAGTTTAAAGTTTTCAAGCTTTTTTAAGAAAAACTAAGTTGAACTGTTTTGTCAGAATTGAAAACTATTGATTCACTACGAAATTAAACAGCATTCTACCTTTATTAAGAAAACTCAAAACAGAAATGAGAAAATAGCTTACTCTCAAGACTTCTAGTTTCAAGAGATTTTATATAACATACAGTGTTTAACTCTAAACTGCTTAAGGCATTACACTTCTACTTCATAAATACCTACATGTCTATCAAATTAAATAATTGATAAAAGCAAGAAACTAAAGGAAACCAAATTTTTCCACAAGTTCAGAAATATAAGAAAGAAAAATATGTACCTACCCCTTGACTAAAATAACTAAACATTGAGCCATTACAAAATACATGGCAAATGATGACTTCAAAATTCAGATGATGAAACTTATGTTTTAAAGAATTCAAAGTTTATGACCCTCAGTCAGACTTAATATAATCATTCTGATGCATATAAATTCTGGATTGATTGTATTCAATAGCGTTCCTTAATTCTTGGTTAATTTTCTTACCTTACAGAAAAGTAAATGACTTAAAAAATTACGTCGTTAATTCTTTTGTTAAACGAGAGGTATTTTGAAATGTCATGAAAAAATTATAGTTTGCAACTTATAAATGTTATCAAACAAGTATCACATTTTACCGGTAACATACGATTATTTACGTTTGGTTGGTGAAAAATTTTCTATAATTTATCGGATGAGATTCGTTACCTTTCAAGACAAAAGGAAAAAAGATGAAAATTCCTTTCAAAATTAATGAGGCATATGATTTACTCGAAACATAGCACAAAAAGTAAACAAAACGAAAAAGAATAAATGGTATTAAAATGAGCTCCTATGCCAAGCCGTACACAAGGGATCACTCGAATTATTAAATTCATAGAATTAGAAAACAAACCTTTTCCAATTTTTTCTGTAAAATTATGTAAAATGATAAACAATCGTTTTGATGACACAACTTCCGCGTTTTGTAGAAATGATGAAAAAGAAAATAAGTGTTAATAAAACGAAAAATCGCATCAAAATCGAAACTACGCATCTTTTGTTTATATCTCCTCTCTCAAGACCCCACTTCGTTACTGTCAGTAAATGCATATCGGTAATATTCGGAGACTTTCGGAGAAGTAATTGCAGAGTTATAAATAAATGAACCAACCAAAGATAAAATCAAAAGTCATGTGACTGACTATGGCCAATAGTCTTCGAGCGATAGGTGTGTAGAATATGTTCGGAAGTAATCGTTCTGTTCTGTCAGCGCAGAAAAGTTTTCTGCTACCGCCGCCATTTTGTTAAGGGCGAAGGGTATTTCAGATTCTGTTGTCATTATTGAGTAGAAAAATCATCGTCTAGTCTCGTATTGATGAGTGTGTTTGGAGCTTCTGTTTTCAAACGTATTGTGATCGTTTATTAGTGGCATGGTGCGTGGTGATGATGATGGTAGACCCATAGTTGTATCCGAGGATGTTATACACAAACAAGAGTGATGGAGGGACAGCGAGATCCCGTACGGATTAGTATTTACTCAACCTGAGTGCTGCAGCGGTATGTAAGTTGGTGGAACCATCGCGATGATTATTTGCCTTGTGTGCCTTTACCATGGAGTTCTACATCGAATATCAATGGCACTCATCGTGTCCAGTAGTGTGGTTAAGAATTAACTACACTTTAATGTCATTTCTCTTAGAATCGTGACAATCTTCGCCATTTGTGAATTGAATAGGACTAGAAGGTATACTCTCTTGAAGTTAGGCTTAGTCAACATGGCTGACCACTTAGTTGATGGACCGCCGAACAAGCGACCGAAACTAAGTGAAAACGCTATATCCGAAAATTCAGGTAAAGTAATAAAAGCGTCAGGATACGCTATATATATATTTTTCCTATTGCGGTAAAATTCTAACTTGAAATTTCCATTTGTTTTCATTGCGTTTGTTTATTTTCAGTGTTTTTTTTCTCGAGATGAACTTACGTCATTAAAGTTTCTCTTATATTTGTTTACACATGTCTAACACGATATATTCAGTTTACATCTTTCATTTACAAATTGAAAATTTTTTCATTCATTTATTTGTTGATGAGAGCACGGTAGACTTCTGAAGTATCACATGTGTTTACCACAATTTTGAGGCAAATGTGGATGCCGAGGTTTTGCATCAGCTGATATATATCTATTGGATATCAAATGTTTTACTATCCGAAATAAATAAACTTCTTAAGTGAAGTTTGTTTAGTCATGGACTGGTGTGGGAATAGTATTGATAATATTTGGATTTTCAGAAAATGGTTGAATTGTACACTCTGATATCAATGTTTCAGTACTAGTTGTGAAAAAATATTTCATAATTTAAAGGAGGGATGTATTATCAGTTGAAATTATCCAGAATTTTTTTTATAAAACTTATGTGTTGGCAGGTAACTTCCACAAAATTGTCCTTTTTAAATTGCAACACAATCTAAGTCGCTGTAATCTTGTTAACAAAGTGTACCACTTTCAAGAATGACATTTCCTTTCACCATTACCTTTGAAAATATTGTGTTTGAATTTAGGAGTTAGTAAATAATGACAACCACTTGGAAGCATGGTGTCCCCAAAGAGCCCCATCATTTATTAGCTTAAGTTAAAGGCTGATTATTATACCATTATGGGTTATCGTGTTCAATTTGTTACGAAACTATTTCAGTTCGATCATCGTTCTGCCTTGGAAATTGAGTTCTGTTGATTGAATAGAAGCTAGTTTTGAAGATAGGATAATGAATATCTTTGGTATCGGAAAAGTTAATGCAAGTTTCTAAGTCCAGTTTACAACAGGTTTTTAATCCTATTGGTGGTGTGCTAAATTAAATTTCCAGCATACATATAATAATCTAAGTCTTCCCTACCATGTGCTATATTTAAGATAGTGGTATAGTATATAAATGTACGAGTTATCTCAATTCCATCATCTTCCAATGTGGTTTGGCAGTTATGCAAGTTGCCCAACTCAAAGCTTTCACTAGTTTGATCTTTCTGCTATATCATGAAAATTACACTTTAAAAAAATATATTTAGACTCCTTGTCTGAAAAAATAAACTACAATTTTCTTATCAATATGTTACTAATGTAATTAAAATTATTTTAGAATGACACGGAAAAGGACAAATGCAATTTTTTGCTTGTCGAGTATTTAAGTAGAAATTTTTAGATGGTGGAATCTGCTTTAGTTTTTTTCTCACCATTTGACTTTTCAAAATATTGTTGACCAGGTGACATTTTAACCAATGTTTCATCCTCTTCAATATCACTTTGAAAACTTAAAATGTTGCTTTAAACGAGTCCAAAGCCATTCATTCATGTAAAGATAGTGGATACATGATTTTCAAAATCATTCACTTGGTGTTTAAAATCAGGTTTAATGTCATTGCCATTTGATTTTGGATTTCCTAAGTCATTCGCTTCCTTTGCATTTACTTGACTTTGTTCGGACCAAATGGTCCTTACGCCATAAAAACTCAACCAACCTGTCATTCATTCATGTTTCTAGTGTTTAATATTACTTATCTTGAACCTATCAATTTTGAAGGCCAAGCTATTGAAGGTTTAAAACTTAATAGCTCCTGTATGATTACTATGTCAATCTGTAGGAGTAATAGAAATCAGATTGGGGTTCTCTGGCGCTATTTTAAACATCTTAGAGATGCAGAGCATACAATTAAATCTGGTGTGATAATCCAGACATGCATTTGATTTAAAATTGGAGGCTATAAAGACTAGTATCCCATCCATGTGATATGTCGAAAAAAATTGACATTAATCTTCATTGAACTTAACTGGTTTAAAAAAGTAATGAAACAGTTCAAATCATCCAATGTATTATAAAACTTGTATCATGGGTAAGCAAAGTGCATGGCTGATTCAGTATATATTCTTTTCGACTTTACATTGCTTCATGAGTGTTAAAAAAACAAATATTTGGACATTATCTTGAATAATTGGTTATTTTTCGCTTTGAATTTTCTTTTCGTAATATGTATTATAGCTAGATTCTTAGAAATATTTTATTAGAATGCATCTGGCCATTTTAATTTCTGAAAATTGACTAACTGGTTTTGATTGAAAATATGTAAATAACGAAACTGCTCATCGAGGGGTCAGCACTCTGACTAATTTCAACGGGCTCTAAGTTCAAATCCTAGTCGAGACATGGTTCATTGTGGTTTGAAATTTTCTTCAAGTTTAGTTAGTTCTCATAGAAAATGACTAATATGACAAATGAAACCTAACAGGGTTAGAAATTAGAAGCATAAACTTGGGCACCGGACAATTTTTCTCAGTTGTCAAAATGTTATACTTTGGTTCGATTTGAAATTTTTATTTTGCTTACTGTAATGAGAGACCATTTTCTTCTGTTTAGGCCAATATTTTGTATTTTCTGCCATGAATGAAGTTATCAAACAAAAAATTTACCAAAGTTACGCAGCAAAAATAACATTTGAATTGAAATACAAGTTGTCAAAATATAACTTTTTTATAAGTGCAAAACGTGATAAATGACCGTTAGTTTTGATCCATGAAATCACAAAATAACCTTGTTAAAGTATTCTAAGTAATTTAAATTTCCTCTAGGAAATTATCTTAAAAAATGAAGGGGAATTGAGGGTCCTAATTGGTTATTAACGAAACTCGGATATGAAATGGCTTGGTTGCAAAAAGCTTACCATACAACATTCATTAGATTAACATAAATCAGGGTGCGAAATTAGTCATTTAGTACAATTAAATTTTGTTTTTAGATTCGGTCATCATTTTTTATGCCGGTTTTCTGAAGTTTGGCATGTGTGAATATTTAGGCATGGTTCCATCAATTATTTTCTTTTTTCTATCTACTCCAAACTATCTGTAACTACAATCATCTGCACTGTAAATGCAATACAAAGATCCAAATAAAAAGTCCTTAAAGAGAAAACACCTCACATACCGATAGTCATCAAGTTCAGTCCCTAGTCATTAGTTACATTTAGGCTGACATATTTCCTTGACAAAAATGGCATTGGAATGGCAAAAATGGGACGGGGGTTGAGTAATGTTCTGTATTCATGTAAAATTCAGTCAGTCAATTCGTCCTGTGGATAACGAAGCCACTGGTTAACATCAGGCAAAATGAAAACTAGAACAGAACAAATGCCATATTTGGCCAACATGTATTTTTTATTTCTCTAAATAAATCACTGCAGATATTGATACATAGTATGGAATAATGCAAATCATACATTACTGGAATCCATGATATTGATGTACAATTATAGGTTATTAATTTATGATTGGACCAATATTAAAGTATATTTTTATAGTTTTTACTATAAATGGGACAAAATTGACAATTTTATTAAAATGACAGAACAGTCGAGAAATATCAAAATATTGGTCACATTAAAAAGTACAACATTTTAGCAACTGAGGAAAAATATTGAAGTGCTATTGACACCCAACTCTGCACCTAATTTCTGACTGTAAGTAATGTAAAAGTTCTATTATTTTACTCTTTAAGGTTTCTATTATTTTACGCTTTAAAATGTATATCTTTATTAGTAGTGTGAAATCTAAGAATCCTTCAGTTGCCATTTCTAATTAACTTGTTTGCATTTTCATCTTTGTTATTTTTAGCAATGCTAAACAGCTTGCACTTAAGATCCCGTTATCTGCCTTGATGTTCATTAGGGAAGAGTGTTCTCAAGAATTTTCCATCTTGAATGCGGAAGAACCCTTATTAATCGGAACCATTGTTTACCATACAAATAAAGAAGTCTTGTCGCTTACATTACTGTTAGTATTTTTATTGTTGTGGACAAAATAAAATAATTTTAGTTCTATTCTGCCGGACAACAAACCGATAGCCAATAAATTGTAAAGGAAACATTCTATCCATTGCAACATTGAGAACTGACAAAATCAGTATTATCAGAACTGACAAAATTCATTCAAATCAACAAGTTTGTTTATTTGAATGCTTATTATTCCTTCACTAAGATGTCAAATTGTTAAAGACATGTGGATCTGTATATCAATGTAAAAAACGAAAGCTTAGAATTTTGCTGCTGAATTCTTGAGAAAATTGCTAAGAAATACAGGATGCAAATTGTTGAACGGAAGATAACACTTGTCCCAAAGATTCTCTAGATGCAAAATGTCTGCTGCTTGCAAATGTATTTGACTCAACAGATGATTTGAAAAATGTGTTTAACTTTTCTACCATCTGAGTCGAATCAACCCGTTTTACTAATTTGTTGTCTAATCTCAGATTATAAAGCAAATCTTCTATTCATTTATACCACAAAATGAGGCATGTATGAGATACAAGTGATTTGAGTCACTTTAGGGTGTGAAATTTTATAGCATTGAAAAAGTGTTTTACTGTTTTCGTGTAATCGACCTATTTCAATATTATGAATGGAAATGCAACTTTTAATGGAAGGAATGTGGAATTAATTTCATGATTAAGAGTAATTATATTAGAAACACTTATTTAATTTTTTTTATTTTATTTGCTTGTTTTTATTTCTAGCTTGCTTTTAGTAAATTATTTTCGCTTTTCCAGTTTTTTTATTCTACTTTTTAAAGCTAACATAACTGAAACTTGCTCTTAGACTTATTCAATTTGCATTGTGAAGTAAAAATGAAGGTTAGTACATTTCATGAAATTACTTTTTGAATGTTTCTTGATGTTCAACTGATCATCGGAAGTCATAATTTACTCCTATAATGTGTCAACTTCCTTACTCAAATAAAAGGAACAAATATACTGTGTATGATTTGTCAGCAAGAAATGCTTCTGTTGTGATATGCATATCAATATTAGCAGTGAAAATAACAATTCAAACTCAGTTCATTTCTAAAATAATACTCGGGAAAACAATTTATGATCAAAAGCAAATGCGTTATAGAATGCTGATGTTCCGTATGACTGAAGCAACAAGTTGCGAAGAATAAAACTGACAATATTAATTGTGGGATATGTAAACATGACTGAAAATATAGTGTTACGTTAATGTGCATTCGAAAAACTGAATCGTAAAATTCATTTGAATCTTTTTATTACTTTCAAATTTATGAAAATTTGGTTTGGGATTTTAGTAGTTTTAAAATAGTTGAAATAATGACTCAGGAGGCATAGTACCATTATGTATGTAGTTGCACACTTAACAAAACGACACAACCCGTGGAGATTGTGGTAGCATAGTTGGAAGAGCAACTGGAGGGTTGCGAGTAAACTCAGTCCAGCTAAAGACCACTATATACAGGCTGCTGCATATTAAATCTGTTCTGATGTTAAATGTTGATGCCAACTCAGGTGTTCTCATCTGACCGTGATTCAAAATGATGAGGTGTTGCTTTCTTGTCTTTCCCTTTGGGATTAATCCCAGGCTATCTCAAATAATGAACATATTCTACTCTAAAACTTTGAGAGGCAGCCGTGACTGGGTATACCCACTGCGCTAGCAACCTTCAAGTCATAGGCAGCAGACTTGTTTCCTGTCAGGTGCATTCCTTCCTAGGTGTATTTCTCTTCTGTGTCAGTAAAACTTTCATTGTGTGTGTATTACTTGACATTGTATATCTTATGTCTGGTGCAGCATGACTGAATATGGCCCTTGCGCTATAAAACCCCCGAAACCAACTAACCAAAACTTGGAGCGGAACTAACGTGCCTTGTTCCTGTAGCTTTATTTGTCTGTCTTGTGAAAATGTATCAGTTCTAGATGTCAATTGAGCTAATGTGATGTTATTCATGGTACCAACAAGGTCTGCACACTGACTACAGGGAGAGTTTCAGACTAGGGGAAATTGATTTGTATAAAGGAGGTTTGCGTATAGTGACTGTCATAGGTGATTATTTGTTTCACCAACTTGTAGCCACTGCTATCGCTTCCATACCAAGTGATAGACTCGGCCAGAAACCACACTAAAAACACAAATTGTGGAAACATTGCTTATTTTTGACCTGCACCTGATCTTGCACGTACGTACTCATTCAAAACCACAGGATTCAAATACGAACTCAACAGAGACAGACTAAAGTGAGTTGTTTATTGATCTTGTAAACAAACCCAAGTCTATTCGACTCTTGCATAAATTTTTTAACAGGCAGGTTATGTATGTTTCTTTAAAGCAGGTATCTGGGTATTTTTAATGGATCGATTATGTCCAATTTTGGTTAATGTTAACTACATGTCTACTTTTCTCAAATACTTTATAAAACGTATAAATAGAGCATATTATATTTTTGAAGTATTTACATCCATTCCCTTTTAGAACTATTTTATGAACTTTTTCCTTGGTCCCAAGGGTTCTTAAAAACTAGCATAGATTTTTCAAATATTAAAGTAATTATAAATTGGTTGCATAGCTAAAAATATTAAAGATAAATTTTAATTAAGTTTATGCTCTTAATTACTGTTGCCAATTTAAGTGTCATGTCCCGAGTTTGACACATTTTCAATGCAGTTTTATTCCAACGATTGTTAGATAAAAAAATTTCACAACATTTGAAACATTTGCATAGGGTTCTTTCACTTGTTTTGAAATTTTTCTTTTTTAAAGGTTCCTTGATTTTACTAAGGCCTGAAAAACTGAAATATATTCCTGGAAATTTTTTATTTCAATTCTTATTTGTAATGAAGGTATTGTTTTTAATTTTCAAATTGGTTTCAAAACCTATTTTTGAAAACCAAAACTTGGAAACATAATGCATTCCTTCCTAGACAGCATTACAAAGAAATTCTTCATAAATATGAGCAAGGGACTCAAAACTTAAAATCAGCTGATCCATATTGTAAATATGGGGAAGAATGTAATGTACTGCCAATAATACATTTTAATTAACATTATTTACTCAATAGAAGTTACTTTTTAAGTTATATTTTGTTATTTGCTCAGTTTTTACGAGATGTAGTAAATCTTGTAACTGCTTTCTTTACTAAATCTGCAACATTCCGTACTGTTAAAGTATGAAAATGTTGAGGATGTTTACTGAAAGTCTAATTGGCCCTCATAAAGGAAAAAATGCCAGTGACGAGCCAAACTGAAGACGCTTACATTTTCATCATGGTGAAGTCAAAATGCCCATTTGCCATTTTTCCATAAAATCACAAATACTTGAAAATGCTCCAACAGGACTTTAATTCAGTAGGATAAGATAGGGTAAATCAATTTAGGTTTTTTTTTTAATCATGCTCATACTGTTGAAATTTTTCCTATTATAAAATTTTTATGGTAGGAGAATCCACTAATGTATCGAACTAACATTGTTTTGAAATTTTAAAGTTTTAACCACAAAAATAAAAATGACCTAATTTTCCCCAAGTGGGGTAAATTGGAGGTATGGCTCCAAACCCTATTTTGATTCATGTTAAAAAGCTGGGATAAATTGGTGCTCAAACAACAACCAAAAACTTTTTATAAAACATACTTTCACTGAAAATTTTTCTAAGGTAAAAACACAAAATGAAAATTACAAAATCTGACCATTTTTGTTTGGTGTAGGCCTCATCAAAGACTTACACTAAAGAATTGAAATTGCTATGGGTTGTTTACTACTAATATGGGATAATGTAAATGGGACAAGAATTTTTAACTTTTACCAAATCTTTATTAAGATGTCTTAAAATTTGACGTTTTTCGACCTGAAAAAGTTTAAACACTTCAAAAATTGTAGGAATGAACTTTAAAACTTAAGTACACAAGTTAAAATTAAAGAAACATTGAAATTCAATTGTTTTTAAGAAAAGAATTTGGTGGGACTTAATAAATTTGAAATTGAGTTCAAGGAACCATGGGAATACCCTAAACAAGTTGTTTTTGAAATTTTTAAAACATGCGTAATGAAAATAAACTGAAAATTTTGAAAAAAATTCCACACTGGGATAATTTTGAGGTAAAATTACCCCCACCCCCACTCACCTTTTTACATTAAAAAATAATTACATACAAATTAGTGTAGCTCAGAACATTCTTTTCCAAGTCAACAGTTTTGGTCAATTTCGTACAAAGCTGTGGCCCACAAAATGTTTTATAGTAGAAAAACGAATTGAAATTTCGATTCGGAATCATAAAAAAAATTGGATACAAACTTTTGTTTGTTAATTCTATAGTAGATATTTGAACATAAACTTTTTTTATTGTTGCTAAATGTATAAGCAACATATTTTGGCATATTTTAAATTAATCTAAGTAATATAAAAGTGAAAATTTTACCTCCGATTTACCTCATCTTACTTACCCTATAATTTTTATGAAACATTTCTATTCACTCAAATGTTTTAGTTGTGTCGAAAAGAGAAAAGTTATCGAAATCCTGGCCTCGATTACCTAACCTATAAAATGAAAATCTGCGATAAACTGAGGTAGTGCAAAAACTAAAATATTATCTCTGTTAACCAGTTGACCTAGATTGCGACCTCCTAGATCACGATGTGCACTGTTATTTGAATCACATCAGTAACGGTCCTAATGTAAAACATACATGACGAGGCATTTTCGAATCTGACAGGATCACGTTATAAATATTTGCATCATGTCTACCTTTAATCTGTTTCAAAATTTGCTTTCTGAATCAATCTGGAAATTACCCATCGTCTGCTTAAAAAGTTTTGAATGGAATGGGAAGAATAAATTCAGCACTTGCGTAATGTATTTTCTAGTTATTAAACTTGTTAACTGTCACTCTTCGGACTAAAATTTACAGTAAATAAAATTTTAACTCCAATAACATTTGTTAACATGTCATAATAAAATTTATCTTTAAGGGACAGGGTTGTATAAAGATCTCATTTTCAAAAATTAAAATTTATATGTATCAGATGTTCTACATTTGGTTTTAAAGATTCTTTTTGATTTACTTTATGATTCTTGTTTCAACGTCAGTTTGAATCCCTGTTGTAAGCAATCATGTTTATTGTGTTTGGAAATCACTAATCCAGATATCCGTTCAATTAACCTCTTGTGTAGCATAAAATGTCTAGTGACAAATAAATCCACCTATATTTAAAAAATGTTTTTCTTCACTAAGACTTCCTGACCAATTAGGTACTTACCTTGCGCACCTGAAACCCTAACATCCAATCCAGTTAGGTACTTGCCCATAGTCAATCCCTAGACAGGCTGCAAGATTAAACCGTTTCACTATCTGATGCACTTGTGTGCATCAGATAGTGAAATGGTTTAAATTGTGTAAGATTTCAGTGGTTGGAGTTTTGAACTTTTGACAAGTATGTTCACAAGTAATTTCAAGTAATAGCATATTAATACCCATATAAATGATTTTGACTTTTTGCTAAGTATAAATTTTTTTTAAAGCCACTTCAGAGCAAAAAGGGTTGGTAATCACTCAATCAATCAAAAGCAGTGAAAATATCAGATTTATTTGATTTAAACAATTTTTTTATTTAAATGACAGGTAAAGTTTTTTCTTATTTATCATTATTATTGTATATACTTAAATGATGCAGTTCCATAAAGGAATTTTCTTTTTCTGGTAAAAAAAATCAGCTTTGTTTAAACATTTATTTTCAATGTTGCATATTAGTACTAGATGCCCTCACTTCCTAGCTTTTTTAATAAACCCTTTAGAAAAAATCAGCTGAGTTTAAATAGAAAGAATATTCACAAAAGCAAAATATACATCTAGTGTCATACTTGTAATTAAAAAATTCAAGAGAAAGATATTTTCAATTTTCTCTGAAAACATTGCACTCCAGGTATCTTCTTTCGAATGAAGAAAATTATTTATCTTTTGGTGTTTGTAAAAGAGACAAGATAGTCATTCACAAGAAAGCCATCTTACCACCACTGCTACTTTTGTATTTGTAGAAAAAGTACATTTAACTTAACGCTTTAACTTAGTTTTAGCACATGAAACAAGTCGTGTGTTGAAAAGGGCCAGATAATTAAATTTACTCGTTATGATTTATAAAAATTTATTTAAATGTTTATTTTTTAATTTAGAATTCTAAGTATTTTGAATTTGTATCAAAATAAAATTCAAACAAGAATAAAAGTGACTAGATCTAAGAATAATTTTAATTTTTAAAACATTCGTCATGCTATATATATATTCTAAACCCTCATATATTTGAGTATACCAAATCAACACTTAATTAGAAACTACTGTTAATTGCATGTCTGATTTCTTATTTTTAAAGATATAGGGCCATAAACGTCCCCCAAAAAAGAATCAAAATATCTAGTTGCTTCAAATTTCATAATTCATACTGGATTAATACTTTTCTGAGACGAAAATCAACTTTCTTTTCAAGCTCTGTTGACCTCATCCTCAAATACTAGGGTTTATTAAATAAGCTACAAAGTGCTTGTTTGTAACAAAAATGTTAGTTCCCTTATCGGAAAAAACAAATCCTCTCATGAGCAAGGGTCAGTTTATCTTGGATCATCACTTGAAAGGTATCAAAATAGGCCAAAAACATGTTGCTATATATATGGATGGCCCCATGTGTTCAAAATAAAGCTGCTCATGAGCATGTTTATTATCTCTTTAATACTATTGTTTCTTAGTTTTAAAGGGAAGCAGATTCTCATTTGAAAAAAAGATCATTCTGGGTGTGTGCAAATTTTAAAACTTAAATGGATGCAATAACATGCATCCTGTTCCAGTGGGAGCCGATTTAAATCAGCATTCTCCTGTTCATCAGTATTAGATATTTATAAATGCAGCTTAAACAATTGTCAACTCCAAAAAACCAAACTTGGATATACTGTTTTTTTGAGTAGCACAGTAGTATTCAAGTTGAACATTTTTTAGACTAAAAGAATTACTTTCAATTTGAAAAATATGCGCATACTCTCAATGTGTACAGCTTAAAATGTCAAGAAACATCGATTTTTAATTATAAGAATCAAACAACCTATATTTTGAGTTGCAACTAAACAATAAAGTTTTTGAGGCAATTTTTGAAAAGCATGCAATGTTTTCTTTATTGTCTTGTCATAACTATGTGAAACGATGTAAATAATAATTTAATTGAGAATAGCAGAATGAATTTGTCTTGATCAAAATACCGTTAATTGAGTTTATGTTCCGATTTGTGCTGGATCTCTAGGATCCACTTATAAATCGTAGTCAAGCTTACAATTATTTCTCCATGCTTGCAGACTATTTCTTATCAGTACTTCCTCGATGCATTGTAGTTAGATTTTTGGTTTGTCACTTCAATTTTTGCTACATGTCTATTTAGACCGGGATCTACTTTTGGAAGATTAACGAAGACTCGGAATAAATTTCTTTATAATGTGAAGAAGTGACAGCATCGAATGCATTATGAAATGAGGGGTTACTTACCGTGTACTTCTATTAGACAAGTTACAACGAACCCTAGAAAACAGTAAAATTTTCATTTAAATGATCGTATTCTTATCTAGTGTTATTAATAAGCCCCGGATTCTTAGGTTTTACTTATTTGATTTTATGCGCTCTATTTTAAATCTTGTGCGATTTGAAATGTCCTGCACAAAATGTCAATTTCGAAGCACGTAAAAATACCTAATTCTGTGTTTAGAACCTAAAAATCAGCAAAAACAAAATCTGTCAGCCAATCGTAGCTCACAATTCATTTTGGGTTCTATATCATACTATTTTCATTCTGTTTTGAAATATTTGTCTGGGTTAACAATTCAAATGTGAATTTTATCTTTCGAAGACAACTACCACTTTAAAGATGTCAAAAGTTAAGAATTCTAAAAGCTGGATTCAAGGTGATACGAATTTTACTAAATGCTGCAGTTATATTTTGCTGAACATGTGAGAATCAGATAACGTACTTTTTATATTTTAAAATGTATAATATTTGGTTATACTTTGAATTAATGAAAAGCTAACGGTCTTGGAATATGTATCCAGATCTTAACAATTTAAAATAGATGCTAGGCATCGCAAAGTTTACCATTTCTTTTGTAGAAAGCAGAAACGCAACGTCCACAACTAAATAGTTTTATTTTAATTGAACTATTTGAAATAGTTTTACTCATCAAAATAAGTGAATTTCAGGGTGGTAATGGTAATTAATTAACATTGTACTAGAGCAACACAACGGGCTATTGACGACGGTCTGGGAAAGATCGAGAACACCACGTAATTTTGAACCATGGTGAATTTCAGGGCAATAGTCTAAAAGTAAGACACAATTCCATGTATATTCGTCAGAAACAGACTCAAATTCTATTTTCTTTACAAATCTTATAGGAAGGAATTATGTTAAAAATATCTTAACAATGTTTCGTTATCTTAAAATAAATAAATTTAATAAACCTGAGAGTAAAATAAACATGAGAGTATTATCTTAAAAATAAATAATATTGGCTCAAAATTTTTTGACCTTCCTGAAGTATATATAAACTGTCGTTACATGTGTACCTCGTTTTCGCTAAGTAGATCAATATTTTACCTGTTTCACTTAATGTTATATTTAAAAAATAAAATTTAACAATTAAATTACTAACCAAAAGATATTTTACTGAAACAAATACTCTTAAGAAATCAGATGCTGCAAGAACACGTCAGCAGGAATTAGCCCTAGTGAATCATTGATAGTGCATACTTTGAACACAAAGAAGCCATGTGTTTTGATTTTGTATTTGAGCATTTTTGATTACTAAGATCCTAAGTGGTAATGGTCTCAAAATAAAAACTTTTAGTGATATACCTTTATTTAAAGCTGACATTCCAAATCTAATACTTTTTGGTTTGACAGATTCCAGGACTGACAAGGGGTGGGGTGTTCATATACTTTTTTGACCGACTCTACATCTGGAAGACACATTCACATTCCACTGTTTTAATTACGCATGTTTTTTGAGTGATATTTGCGCTAAGTCATGGATTGTGAAGCCCCTACTTTGATTTACTTTAATTTTAAATAATTTATTCAATTTCAAGAGATTCAGAATTTTGTCCTAATTGAGATTCGCTAAAGCTACATATCTGGCTTGGTGCAAGAAGTGCCAATGGCAATATTTCTAATTTTGAGATATTTGAAGTTAAAGAGAGGTTATAGTATATAGAATTTACATGTATATAACCATCAGTAAAAAATTCTAATAACTCCAAATTAAGTATTTATTGAAAGAATTTGGAATGCGAAATGTGTGATAGTGTTATAGATAGTCTGTCATTGGTTTTTCTTGCAAAAAGTATTGATGTTCAATTTTGACATTGGGACAAATAAGCTTCAATATCTCAGTTACTATGAATTTGGCTTTGGCACTTGCACGAAAAATTCAGATGCTAAAAATATGAAAATAGGTTAACTCATTTTCGCCAAAATTTGACATTGGCACTTGCACCAATCCACAGATATAATCAGATATCTTCTATGATCTCGAACTGCCAGTCTTGTATCAAAATTTCAACAAAATCCATTGGACTATTCCTGTGAAAGTAACAAACATGTAGTGACAGATTGGTCAGGGAATTGTTACTATCTACTGTCCTCGGGAAGGCTAAGTCGTAGAAAAGCATATTTTTAATAATTGAAACAGAAATAGATTTTCAGTTAAATTCTATACGTGACTCGACAGACGTGCTCAAAAGAATTTACAAAATGTTTAAAGCAATTTTAGTATTGTAAGTTCTGACGGAGAAATACAATCTTATTCAAACTACTCGCCAGTTTATTTTTAGATTCGGCCAAATGCATAAAAGTTAAAAGAAAAGTTGATTTTAAAATGTTGAAAATTCAATTATATTAAGACAGTAATTTTAACTTGGTATAAAATTAATAATTCGAGAAATATAATTTCAGTCTTACTGTTTTTCACTGAATAAATGTACTATGTTGGGAAGAAAGCCTAAGCTCACAATAACATACGAATATCCTTTAAAAGTATGATTTTCGTAACATTTAATCACGATTTGTCTTGAAACACGTCAAACGAAAAATAGAATAAAATTTTCAGCTTACATTATACTTTAAAGTCAAAATTCCATTAGTAAGCTGATCATACGTGCCGTTTTGAATGGGGCAGCATAGTGCGGTTTCAACGAAAGGCAGCCTATATTGGATCAGTCGATTTTTTTAAAAGGTGTGGAAGCTCGTTAATGAGAAGTCTCATACCCAAAAGCATGAACTGCGATAGCTCCCCGTCAACTCGTTATCACTGCTATCGCTTTTAGTGCCGAACGATAAACTTAGAATCAGAATCCGCGCAAAAGACGCCAGTGGTGGGAGCGTTTTGCTTATGTACCAATCTATCTACTAATTTAAAAAGACTCGTTCAATACCACATAAGTCAAATGCCAACTCGCCTGAATCGTTTTTTTCTTCATATCACCTGCCGTTCCTTCGTTTTGATAAAAATGCCAATTTCGTCCTGTTTCTAATAAAATTAAATGGACTTGAATATTGGCCAAATTATTATTTATAATCTATCGGCCACGCTCCGGGGCAGTGACTGTTCTACTGTAGCACTAGTTTACTGGTGAGCTTGTTATTCAATGCCAGTGGTTTAAATTTCGTATTTTTTCAAGTTCATGCTTGCATGTCAAACTGCAGTTCTAATCATCTCCAGAAAGAATTGATCGTCTTACTCTTTTTTCATGAATGCAGAATATTTAATAACTCATCCCATTTTTGCCATTCCATTGTCCCGTTTTAGTCTCAAGGAAATATAGTCAGTCCATCCATGAGAGAAATACAGAAATCTCAGATTGTCCAATGTCAGATCAAAAATCTGAAGCTGACGAACTGACCTCCCCAACTGAGCGGTTTTCCTGTCCACAAAACACAATTGACGATATTTAGTGTTTCGTGGCAAGTAATTGTAAAAAGGACCTGGTATGAAACAAGATACTTTTAGATTAAGGGGGACATAACCTGAATGGCTATAATTTCAGTGAAAACAGATAGAAGTTTCCAAATTCTGTGAAAAATTCATTTTTTGTTGGATTTTTTTCAAATTTGAAACCTTGATAATATAGATATTATATTTAAAAAGGTGTCACTTTGATGCTTTTATCTTTTAAACTTTTATGATTATGAACAAAAATAAAAGACAATTTTTCCAAATGTTATTGTTAGTTTTGCAAAATGCAATATATTTCAAAAATAAGTACTCTACAATGAAACTGTCCACACTTATTATTACAAGATCCATTAATGACCTATTATAATGGTCAATTCTTAATTATTAAAGTTATGACTACCAATTTCAAAATTGTACTTATATTGAAAAAAAAAATAGAAATTTTTAAGCAAATATTTTGAGAAAACTTGATTTAATAAATAATGAATCCGAAAAGTGCTAAGGTTCATTATTGTTGAATAATTGGGTTTTGAGATATCTTGGGACCCACAAAACTAATACTTTGGAAAGTTGGTTTCTATATTTTGATTCATAATCATAAGTTAAAAATGATAGACGCTTTTAAGTGTTTTCCTTTTTAAATTCAGCATCCAAGTAAATAATTTAAATGCTATCCAAGTTCTAAATTTAAAAAGAATTCAACGAAAAATAAATTTTTCACGGAACTTTTGAAATTTCACTGAAATTAGCGTTCAAAGGTCCTGTCCCCCAAAATCTAAAAGTATCTTGATATAAACCAAGTTAATTTTGCTATTGCTTTTCCACGAAACACCGAATACCGTCAGTTGTGTTTCGTGGGACAAAGGAAAACCGCTAAGTTAGAGATCAGTTCGTCAGCTTCGGATTTTTTATTTGACATTAGAGTCTGGGATTTCTGGTTTTTTTTTCCAAACTGCTTTATTATAAATACAATGAAATTTTTATATTAACTTAGACAGCACATCAAAGTCTAAACAAAAAAAACTCCATTTCCTACCTTCGCCCAAAAGGATGGGAGGCCTGATTCAGGATCTATGACATATTCGAAATACTTGTTAATTTATGAAATGCTTAAGCTAGTTTAATAGCAGTAAATCGAAGAGTTTCGTTTGGCCCACGAGTGAACAGACGCATGTCTAAATTGATCGAAATAAATAATCGATATACTCTGATATTTTGTCAATTAATTGGGATAGAAATGCGGAAAAGTAGACCCTCGTACTTTTTTAATACGTCTGATTCAACTACAATTTGGGAAATCCCAGAGGTAAAAATAAAAACAATATTTTGAAATCCGTTGAAATTGAGTATATTTCAAAATATAACACTAGCAAAATTGTCCGAACTCACTTGGGTTGAATCGGTTAACTATATATTGAAAGTGACTAGAAAATAATCACTTTCCTCTTTCGTAGAAAAATGCCAAATAATTTAAGTTTGATTTCTACAACCTAGTTTGGACACAAATTCTATACATGCAAATCCATCCATGTAATACATTTCATATATATCGCACCCCTGCTAAAGGTACAAATTGGCGAAAAGTGAGACACTAAGGTAACTGCTACAAAAGACGATTTTGAGGGAAGATTAGGTAGGTATTTAAATTAACGACACACTGGAGCAACACAACGGGCTATTGAGGGAAGATTAGGTAGGTATTTAAATTAATGTCACACTGGAGCAACACAACGGGCTATTGAGGGAAGATTAGGAATTTCCATTAAGTTCTATTCCTGTGAAATTGCTCAACTCAATTCGTAAAAATGACGAATCTACTGCGAACACTCGCATAATTTACCCGACAATATTTTTTTTTATTTGTGGCACTCTTCGAATTTCGCTACCATTAAGGAAAATATGACTCATTTGATAAGATTTATCACCGAGTTTGTTTTAAAAGAGAATACGTTTTTCTTGAAAATTCCGTTTCGTGGCACGTGCAATAATAAAAGAACTTCTTTTAAAATTTAATATCTTCAGTAGTGATATAGCGAAGGTAACCTATTACCATTTTTAAATGGTAAATTAATTTGACAGCTTTTCTTCTAAAGAAAATCATTATTTTAAACAAACTTTCCCTATGTAAGTTGCTTAAATATAGCTTCAATTCGTAAAATAAGCCACCTTGGCCATCTGTCACTAACAAAGAATTTGTAATATTTCATAAGTCCTAGTTCGGATATTTTTAACATTAACGTTCTTTCAATAATGGCAAAAATCCACTTAAAATTTGCTTTATTCTAACTTACATGCCGCTTTAAGCAGATTACTTTGCGGTGGTGTTGCGTGTGATGAAAAGGCATTACAATTTATTAAAATAATAAATATTTAAAACAGAAAACAAAATAAAATTTGGCGGGAAAAAGGCCTAAAGATATAAATTCGTGATTCTTTTTTATCTCTTGATCTCGCACAGTTGCCACAACTTACAACTAAAAATTGGATAGAATTTAAAAATACGAAATTAATTCGGAACGAAAAAAATATCACTGCGTGGCAAACGAACACGAGTTTCCGTTTTGTTGCAAAATATCGTGTCCCAAATGTTCGGAAATAATTTATATTTTGCAAAGGAAATAAATAAGGCCCAAAATAAAAAAGTATTTGAATTTAAATTCTGCAAAAATATTTCTTAAAAAATAATCGATTTTTCAGCAGTACTGGTAAAACAATTTTAGTAATTGCAATGATCAATATACATTCCAGCTTCTCCAAAACTACCAAATTATGGTTGATTTAAGTAGTTACTCGGATGTTTTAACAACATGTTAACACTTGCTTAAATACGTAAGCAAATGAATTTAAAATAATGCATTCACTACACTAAAATATGGTTTATCAAATGTAGGACATTGCATTAAAATATTTAGAATAAATCTTGTGTGATATTTGTACAAACAGACACAAAATCGAACATACAACCGGAAGAGACCTACGCAACCAAGTTCATTCGCTAAATGAATGTAACAACTCACAGTATGCAAAGTTTCATGAAAGTATGTTCAACCGTTTGGAGAGCACGGGCACATATACAGACGGACAGACACCAACGCGCAAGAGACGGATTTTGCATCAGAAGAGTCCAAAACGGATAGAAAACTTGAAATGGGTTGAAAATATTCAATGTACAAACACTCCATTCTTATTTATATAGAATAAGGATAGACTTTGTATGATAGGAACGTCGTAAAAAGGAAAATCTTTACTGTCAATCCAATCAGAATCTACCAAACAATTATCTTTAGAAACTTATTTCTCACATCCGATTGTAGGGTGCATGATGAACGAAGTGAATAAAAAGCGTGAGCGAGTGATTGGCGAAACACATTGTGAACATTAAGTGCTAAATACTTGCAGCCATTGGTTCTTGCAGGGACAATATCGTTGAAATATTAGTTAACAATTCTGTAACAACCATCCGTGTCTTTAGAAACAAATCGGAGAATCGTTGGTTCTCTTCATCAGACATCATTCACACTGCTGTGCAAAAAGGGCAAATTTATGCAAAATTGAAAATTCAGATAAACTTTCAGATTAAGTTCTCTGAGTTTCAAGGCTATTCAGAACATCCCCTCTTCATTTGATAATTTGTCTTAAATGAAAAATATTAAAACATTCGGAATAAAGTTTAAAATTTCAGTATTTTCTCCTGAGTCCTACCGTACTCAGTAGACAGGCTGTAAACATGTGAGTTGGAAATATTCTTCTAAATAAGAGGTAGCTTAAAGTTTTATAATTATGTTGAACTACAGGCATGAATTAATATGGACCATGATAATAAGTCAGTGGCTGTTATTTATAAATGCCTCCAAAAGATGAGCCTTAACACTAATCTATTTAAAGCAGTTTGCGTCTGTGTACTTTAAAAATCTAGTTAACCAATTCTAAGCGAATGTGGTACTTCATTCTTTAGAATCTTGTGGGAAACGGGCTATATATTAACCCCGTTCGGATTTGTTCCGGGTTCTGCAAAGGGGGCTAAAAACAATTCGAAATCCCAATAGGAATGACAGTAATAATGATCAATTACAGCCGATTCAACCCGAGCGCAGCGCCGTGCAATTCTGCCTGTTCTCAGTAGAGGGCCGCGGTAGTTCGGATATATATATATATATATATATATATATATATATATATATATATATATATATATAAGAGTAACGGACTAGCAACCGGAAGGTTGCGAGTTCGAATCCAACCAAAGACCGTGTGCAAAGGGGGCTGGTGTACGTTAAATCTGTCGTGACCTCAAATGTCCTCACGTTGGCGTGGTGTGGAAAGGGGTGCCAGCTCAGGTGTGACCTCGTCATCTGACCGTGGTCCAAAATTTCGTGTTGTCCTTTGATCTTTCCCTGCAGGGGTTGATCCCTGACCTTTGTCAACAGCCCGTTGTTGCTCCAGTGCGAAGTTTATTAAATACCTACCCATTTACCTCAAAGTAGTTACCTTCGTGCATTTTTGAGCCAATACACTTTTTTAATCTCCGTTTTCATAATCAGCTACCCTAAACGTATAATGATTTAAACCCCGAAAAAATCTATCAGCATTTGTTGACAAGTGTAATTAGATGAGACTGTTGAGTGAATATTCGACCATCTTTCCTTGTCTCTTGATGACAAGTTAAATGCCTATGAATAATAAGTTATGGGTTGTTAGGGTGGTGGCATTTGGCCACAAAATTTAAATCCTCTCAAATCTCCATAACATTACGCTTGCTTCAAATTTGCAAAATGACAATTCATGTTGTGTCGGATTGCTCTAAATTGTCAAAATAACTTCTAAAACAAACTAAAATATATGCATTTCCCACCAAGCTATGCGCCGAAACGCCTGTTCCAAGAATTATTTTGTCGAAAACTAAATCCAATCCAGAGTTGACCTTGCGCCATAAAATCCAAACCAACCAATCCAGAGTTCGAACAAGGAAAACCTTAAAAAATAGTGGAACAATATTTTTGATTTTCAAAGTACTTGAAAAAGGAAAGGTCCTTGAGGCTTCCTACTTCGGCCAATTTTTTTGCGATCCTTCACCGTTTATTTTTCATTAGCCATAATTGGGCTATGCTCTGCGCCTTATAATGGAAACATACGTTTGATTTTTAGTTTTCCATGTGCTATAAAACCGACTGTTAGTGTATGCTAATCGTTTTATAGACCACGTGACTAGAGAAGCGTCGAAAAGGAAAGCTGTTCCCGCTCGGGCGGTTGTTTTTGTGTTAATCTTTTAGAGTAATTTACGACTCCTAGTTTATAAGACGGCAATCGTGACAAATGACATGTGTAGGACTGCGCTTAGTTTTCGCATGCCTATGGCTGAAGGATAATAACCAAAGAAATAATGTGCTATCATCTAATATTAATCAAAAGAGATATACCCGAGATATTTTCAACCTTTTTGATCTCAAGGCACACATAAACTAATTACTAAAATTCTGCGACACTCCAAAAAATATATTTGTCGAGATCTGACTTAAAGGTAGGTATAATTTCCAAAGATACTAATTACCTAGCCCCACACACTTTACTCCAATGTGGCTTTTAAAAAATCTGGAATAAAGCCGGCTCAGGTGTTGACCTCGTCATCTGACCGTGATTCAAAATTACGAGGCGTTATTGGATCCTTCTCATCGGGATTAATCCCGGACCGTCGCCAATAGCCCCTTCTATTGCCCCAGTGCGACGTTAATTAACTACCTACCTTTTCAAAACAATTTATGTACGATACTTTATAATAAAATATCAAAATTATGATTACCGGTAACCTGAAATTATTTGTAAACCTAAACTGTTGAAATCTTCTAAATCGTACACAATTTAAACCGTTTTACCATCGTACCATTCTTGTGGTACACCTCAGTGTTATTTATGTGAACTAGGTGGACAAAATCAAAATGCATACCGTAATAGCAGTATATCCCTTTAGTAAGGCACTCAGGGGCATATCTCCTTTAGGTGAGTACGAGCTTCACGGACCCGAGGTACTCAAGTGATCTTTTCCTTTCCCATGGGGTTTACTGTCTTTAGTAAACACGGGGGTTGCGCTCCTGGGTACCCACAAGCTATCTTTTTCTGTTTCATCCCACTATGGTCCCAATCCCTTTTCCACCTTTCACGACATTAGTGACTTTCTTTGCGTTTGGCCAAATATGGCCCTCGCGTCGTTAAACCCTAGCAGGAAGCTTAGGTGGTACAGTTGCGGATCGGCAACCGGAGGGTTGCGAATTCGAATACAACCAAAGACCGTCGTGTAGAAAGGGACTGTTGCACGTTAAATCTGTCGTGGTCTTAAATGTCCTCACGTTGACGTGGCGTGGAAATTTGGAGAGTGGGGTGCCAACTCAGGTGTGCCCTCGTCATCTGACCGTGATTCAAAATTACGTGGTGTTGTCCTCGTATCTTTCCCTTCGGGTTTGATCCTGGACCGTCACCAATAGCCCGTTGTTTTGCTCCTGTGCCTCATAAATGCAACTACCCACCTAACATGAAGCACCAGAGTATTGAATCTTTCTGCGTTAGCTGTAAACCCATTCTGACGAATGCGTATTGTTACTTTGGGGGGGGGGGATTTCAATTAACGTCACACTGGAGCAACACAATGGGCTATTGGTGACGGTCCGGGATCAATCCCAAAGGGAAAGATCCGAGGACAACACCACGTAATTTTGAACCACGGTCAGATGACGAGGCAACACCTGAGCTGGCACCCCACTCTCCAAACTTCCACGCCAACGTGAGGACATTTGAGGCCACGACAGATTTAACGTGCACCAGCCCCCTTTGTACACGACGGTGTTTGGCTGGATTCGAACTCGCAACCCTTCGGTTGCAAGTCCGTTACTCTTCCAACCGTGCCACCGCGGCCCCTTGTTACTTTGGGAGTTTAATTGAAAAGTATAGATACAATATATTTTTTCTTTAGCGATATTTATGATACTATCATAATATTCTGTTTATCAAGATGTTTACTTGCTATTTATTTTCCTAAATACTATTTTATTTGCAAGACCCTTTTGAATTTAGCTAATTAGCATCTAACGCAACTGCTGATTTCATACTTTAACTAGACATGTAATTTATTCTATCACATTTTTCACGAAAACATTACATGTGATTTATTTTAGTCTGACTGTCTGGTGCAGAACAAAAATCTTGCGGAAGTTTGCGTAACTGAAAAATTTAATTTCAGAATAACTGGAAATTTCACGTCAGCCCATTTTTGACATTTGTGATAAATTCGAAGCAAACAAGAATAAAAGATGCTGGGGCAATCGTGGCTCAGTGGGTATGCCCACTGCTCTAGCAACCTTCGAGTTGTGGGCTGCGCAGGTTCGATTCTTGTCAGGTGCATTCCTCCCTGGGTGTATTTCTGTCTTTTGTCAGCAAAACTTCCATTGTGTGTGTCACTTGGTGTTGTATGTCTTGTGTCTGGCGCAGCATGACCAAGTATGGCCATGGAGCCCCAAAACCAACCAAGAATGAATGCTATTGTAACATATTTTTCAAGAACTGATGAACATTTATTACCAGAGAATGTTCTTAATTTGTAGTCTCCTTGTAAACGTATTAAAATGAAAATTCTCGGAATTTTCTGTCAAATAATTTTGCTAATGCAGGCAGGCACAGAGAACTATTCCTGAGGAATAATTCTTTAATTTAAGGAAATTTTCTACCGGAGTAATTCGCAGTGATTTTGAAAACAGGCCTGGAAGCCCTCAAAAGGTTTCCAAGTCCAAGAAACGAAGTCACAAAGCTTGTAGAGGCAACTTGTCAAAAAGAATTGTCGTTGGTCTCTGAAGTAAAACTTCGAAAGGCAGGAAAAAGATATTCCACTTCAATCGTCAGCTTGATTCCTCCAGAAGAGGTACAAGGAAAATGGTGAGTGTCTTTTATTAAAATGCCAGTGAAGTTGTCTGCAAATAAAGTGCTTGCGCTAATGATTTATGCCAATCTTTCTATGCACCAATATAACATTATGCGTCAACAACGTAAAGGATATTAACTAATACGTATATTCCTTATAATAAAGTTAAATCATCTAAACAGTTAATCTTCTGAGATAATTATGGAAACTTTAGCTGAAGCACAACTTGTCCCTTATCGGCCGCTCTGTTACGGTTGTGTACATTTCGAAAACTAAGTCCTCGAGACTGGTTTTGTCAAGGGATAACACCCTAAATACAATAAATTATAATATGGAGCTGTGATGGGCATTGAAGAAAACAGACATCGATCTCAGCAAAATTTGCTAAGTACTTCTCTTGTACTGCAAATATGTGCTTGTACTAACGAGGTTAAAAAATACCTAAACGCAGGCAAATTTTCCAGAAATGTTGGAAGAACCCTCACTTGATTTAAATCCCCATCAATAGACTATTTAGGAAATAGTGATTCCGAGTAATTAATCTTGTAAATATTTCTCCTTTTTTATTACATAATCTACTTAAAAATTAAAATGAAAGGTATATCTGACCATTATTCGCCTGTATAAAATTGCAAAACTTGGTTATGGATTTGACCATCTTTTTAGTTAGCGTATTTTTGCATTTAAATCCCGACTAAAAATTGTTAAATATGTACTCAAACCAGTATTTTGTCACTCACAGCCTCTTAAAATCACCCCAAACTAGTGTATCTTTGCAATAATTTTATCCAGTTATACATATTTTCTAGAGTTATACATATTTATCGTTTTAGATTGCTAAAACGACAGTGCACCGGTTGAAATTCGCTGATCTCTGATGCGCCTCTTCTGTAAACTCAAAAGATTCCTGATCACTATACAAAATTAAAAAAGAAATTTATAATTTCTGAACTAAACAAGGTTGATAATTGTAAATTTAAAAATGGAGGGTCCCTAAAATATTCCTGATTCCGTTCGATTGACTTCCTTATTCATCAGCTTTCATTTGGTTTCAAGTAGTATGATTTGAACCACGGCTAGCTGGATTGACGAAAAACGTTTAGTTGCGACTATCCGTATTTGAAAGTTCCTTATAGCCCGAGTTTCATTTTTCTGCCACAAAGCGCTGAATGCCGAGCCGATTTTATGATTGCCACTCAGAAAAAATATCAAATGCGTTGTACAATTCTTTTTGCCATCTCCAAATTTTTAAAATATATTAGAATCAAATTATTAAGACTAGTTTTATGAAGACCTCAAATTTAAAATAAAGCGGACTCTGAATCGAAATAGTCAATACAAAAATTTAAATTTCACAAAAACTCAGCAAAATTCTAATTCGAACTAAAAAGTATAACGAAAACGTTATCGGATATGAATTTAAAATTACATATTTATAATTAGTTTTATCAGTATTATAGCTCGTTCTTTTCGCCCTACTTTCTTACACCTGTCTTATTTTAAAATGTTTTGTAATTATATTTATCGTACTTTTTATTAAACGAAACGTTGTAAACACAACTTTGGGGGAAGGTGGACGAAATAGAAAGGTTTAAAAAGCCAACTTTCGTGTAACAGAATTTTTAACAAAATGTAATTCAATGTCTTTTGCATCGACTAGTTCGCTTTCAACGAGGATCGACGTACAGCGTCCCAAGCAACCATTTTAGTAACTGCAGTCCGCAACACAGCGCCCACATATATATATAGACATCGAAAATCCGGACAGCAAAAGTTTTTCGCCAAATCAGTTAGCCGTGATTTGAACGAACGACTCGTATAAATGTATTTCAAAGACCCAACGAAAAATGGAAATAAATGCTTGGGAAAGTATTGATCATTTGACTTAAAATATCACAAGATTGGTGGCGACATGTTCGCGCTGCAGTTGAGGATTGATTGTCCGGCTTTTAAGTTGGTATTTTAGTCGCATGGTTTCAAGCGAGTCTTCTCTTAATTAGACGACTCGCTAAACGTTAACAATTCTCTTCCACAGTTGCTGTCTGCAGCGTGCAATTCAGGATTTGGTTTTATAATCGGCGCCGTAAGCAAAAAAATAGGATTGCGGGTATTCGAAAAAAGCATCTCTGGTGATCGCCATCATATTTGTTTTTGCACATAGCATCCCTTTCCTCTGGGGAGCTCAGTATCCATTTGGAAATGAACACAACCACGATCATCAGCCTTTCGAGGTTTTCAAAATAATAAAATATAGAACTATGAAAAAAAAATTAACACTTACGGCATTCAGGTGACAGCACGTGGCAAGCCTCCCTTCTGATCATGTGATTCCCCTTTCCCAAGAAAATTCAAGATAACATAGGTATCCGTATCAGGCCGGCGTGCCTGGTGACCATTTCTGGTGTACGGGTCTGGGATAAACGTACTCGTTGCAACTAATATCTTACGTGTTTTCACAAATAGCTAATAGTGACTCGAAAATGAGTTTACCCCAAGAATCAGAACTAATAAATAATTTGACCTTAATTTTTTCGGAATGGTAAAGCATTTTATTTAGAAACAGGGCTATAAACAATTTCCATATTCTCTAATATTTTTAAAGATAGGTTTTAAATGTCACATATTTTACAAAATTTTAGGTCACAAAATTGAGTATACACCTAGTCTATTTCGTACAGAAACACAATAAAAACGCAAAATAAAGTTTTGTGCACATAGTTTTGCATATAGAACAGCTTCTAAACCGAGGAACAAACACTAAATTAAGAATTTGCGTTTTTCTGAATATTTTTGTCCATTTCTCATAGTATTCTTACCTTCTGTGCTCAGAATAGTGATTTAACCACTTCCCTATTAGGGCCACAAATTATCCCATAGAAATATCTAGTATCTTTATCTGGTCTGCGGACCAGGTAAACCTATTTGGAGGGTCGTATCTGGGCTGCTTCTGGGTAAATATATTCGAAGGACCTTACTGGCCTGTGGGCCCGTTTAACCAATCCGGAGAATAGTATCCGATCCGTGGGCCGGGTAAACCTTGCGTCCTTTATTTTACTCAAACGTGTTTTTTCTTACGAGTACGTGTTAGTTTGGGCGCCACCAGAACCCAACCGAGACAATAGCTGATTCATAAATTGCGTATACCAGAGCTGTCACAGGCGAGTAAAAGCGTTACCACCGAGATAACAAGGCCTGACCGCTGCCATCATGGCGTCTCCCTAGTAGTCATACGTGCGATACGAACGACCACCGCCGTATTGGAATATTCAAAGCCTAATACAGTGAAATCTGTCTACAACGATACATAATATATTCTATATACGTCGAGACCACAGGAAAATATTGTTATACGTTATTGCAAATTATTATAGCAGTTTGTAAATATGGTTTTTCCCTAGTCAAAACTACGATAATCTCAGAATGAAACTTCCACACCTTCTTCCTTATTTACTAACGATAACAAAGAGTGTGCGTAAATAGTAAAAGCAATAACTTATTAAAAAACCGGCCAAAATTATATCGTAAATTCAGTTAAAAAATAGCGAAAAACTCGCTTATGACTTTTAACTAAAATACACACGTCAATCAAGCTTAATACCGTCCAATATCATAGTTTCTCAAATGCGACCATAAATCAAAAAGAAAAGAAAACCCTTTCTCATAGTCTAAAGAAATCTAATTAATGTTTTCTTCATCATTAAATCTGTAAAAATGGGAAATCAAAGCAATTGAACTGTAAAAGCAATTGAAGCGATTATCATAGTTGGCTGAAGAATTTTTCCTTGATATTTCATTTATAAAATTCAAACAATTTTCAATAACTTCCAAATTTTACTAACGTGACAGGGTGTTTTGATTTGATTGTTATCTACAGAAATTTCTTGGCCATATAAATGTTTCCATTTTCAGATTTGAATGTATTACAACAGTGTAATTTGTTGCAGGTCCTGGATTAAAACAAATTTTGAAAAAAGTAACTTTTGACTCCTCAATTAGTTTAAACCAATTTTGTTTATGGGGTAATGAATCCAAAATTTCTAGTAGCCTATTAAAATTTTGAAAAGAAATAGATTCATGATGAGCAATGAACTCAGATTTGCTTTCGTTGATAGCTCTCAATAAATTGGATTCCTCAGTTTCACGAATTTTATCTTCCCTGCTTTTACGAACGGTGGGACAAGTTTTCGAGAGATATTTAGGGCAATTCGGAAATATACTTGGTATAGCACCAACTTTTAAACGGAGACGTTTCATGGAAAAGGTAAAACACTCAGCAGTTTTTTTGTTGAATTTCGATACATTCCGGACGATATCATCGTTTTGAAAATGAAGTTCGCAGACTTTGCTGCGTTTTGATGGTGTAAAGTCGGCTCGTGGAATCGCCCTGAGCCATCTTTTTCTAATATTTTTATCCTCTGGAAAGGAGAAAACCGCCACTTTTGGTGCATCACCATATCCATAATTTCCAGAGCAAGTAGGTACACAGCATCTAAAGGGCATTTTGGATAGCCTCGTGGTTAAGCCTAAATAAATCGGTCTGGACACACGTTAAACGTGTTGTTTGACGAAAGCCTTTAACACCTTGACACTGTAATGTTCCACAAATGTTCTATAACAATATTTAACTGCAGCTGCACTTGCTTTCCGGTAAAATAGTATAAAAACCCTAATTTCTTAAGCTACATTAAAGGTAATCCATAAGTAGCCGGCCATGCGGCGATGTTTGTTATGACTACTAGTAAGCGAGTCACGTGATCGAAACGTCACAGCGGTCTGGCCTTGTTATCTCGGTGGTAACGGTAAAAGGCGAATTTTTGCTATTTTCCAACCTTGGCGACTAAGTGTATCTTTTAAGCAAACTAGTCTGAAAGCTCCTATTTTCAAAATTATGGCGGCTATTTTTGAAAATAAACCAACGGTCAACGAAAATTTAGTCACTGTTTTAAACTAATAGCGAACATGAAAAATATTCGGATCTTTCTTTAGGGAGAAAACTGCACAGGGGGCGCCAATTTCGAAGATTTTGCGCCAAACCATGGCAATAATGAAAGAAACATCGGAATATGTGGTTGCTAGATTGTCTTGAAAAGCTGATTAAGAAAATATTTATAGGGCTGCCACAGGCGACCAAAGTATCTTTTTGAGCGTCTCAAAAGTTCCTATTTTCAAAACGTTGGCGACTTTTTGAAAATTCACGAAAGGTCAACGAAAATTTGGTCCCCTTTTCAACTTCGCCGGCGGAAAATGTTTTTCTGCTGTTGGAAAATATTTCAAGTTACGCCAATTTCTAAATTTTAACTCAGCCGTGGCAACCATGAAAGAAAAACATGGGAATCGGGTTGCTAGATTGTCATGAAAACTTATCAAGAAAACATTTAGTTTTTTAATTTTAAATTTCTTGGCCAGATCTTCAACGTCTGTTTTAACTTAATTAACACATTTTATGCTTTTACCGATTCATTTTGTATCTGAGCAACTAAAATCCCTACTAAAATAGGGTTTAGGAGACTTTCTACTATTTTAAAAAAATTATGCTTCTATATATATATATATATATATATATATTACAAGTGCTTGGGGGAGCTGTGAAGCCCTGTAATACTTAAGTACATTAAAATATTCTGCATGGTGAAACACGATTCGCTGTGATTACGACGTAACATAAGACTGGAAAAACAAAAGGCATTAAAATAGCTCATAAAAATTGCCAGTTTTTTGAATTAATAAAAATTGTATATGTGGAAACAAGCAAAAAATAGAAAACCATATTCTCAGCAATATTTAACAAATAAAAGTAATCTGACCTCATACTTTGAATGGAGCGATAAACCGAACCTTGCCAACCAAATATCTCTTTGAATAATGAATACATGTAGTACGGTGTCTAGGGTGTGATGGAGTGAAGCTGGATGACACGGAGATTAGGACTAACACAACATTTAATTATTCTACGAACTACTATATACATGAAAGGTTACATGGATGCCGGCACAGCCTACTCGCTGGCACATGCACGAATTGTATAAACGGCGCTCCACCTGCGTGTGGAAGCGTTCACAGTCATAAGTCCAGCTCAACTCGAACTGAGTTAGGAAAATAAAGTCACAGTTACAGTTCTAAACTCCGCGCGCTGGACGCGACCTCTAGTGGCGGCATGGGGATGGATTCCACATACATTACAATTAAATTAGATTTGTAGATCATGGTCTAATTAGCTCTCGTACAGCAAAAAATAACCGTAGTCACCGAACCAAAATAACCAATCATAAGTCGGGTTTTAGATTACAACTTGATGATTTTTCAATTAACGGTTAAACTGAATTCTGTCCACAAATGTTTAATAGGCCTTTTTTACAAGCGGAAGAATCATTTACAGCTTGCAAAAATTACCCTACCAAAAATAGAGATTGTCCTTGAAAAGGCCTTGAATTTTCTCTGAACAAATGCTTACAAACCCTGTAATCCCCGTATACATCTAACTTTTCATGTTTCATTGAAATATAAAAAATGCCTGCGTTGTACTTGGGAAAGTGGTCTCAATTTTTGTACATACTAGGGTTCCAGAATTAAAGTATTGTGTAGGATTCTCCGGATGGCGATGAAAGTATAGGATATGTTTTTGGAGTTGGTAAAGGGATATATGTTGTAAGGAAGTAGAAGGCTGATTTTTGCTCTGCCACATTCAACCACTACCTGGAAAGGAAAGTGTAGGTATTTGAATTTATGTGCGCTGCGGGAGCAACACTTGGGCTATTGGCGACGGTCCGTGATCGATCCGGAAGGGAAAGATCCGAGGACAATGCCGTAATTTTGAATCACGATCAGATGACGAGGGCAACACCTGAGCTCACCCCACTGTTCGAACTTTTACACAATGCCAACGTGCGGACATTTAAAGCCACGACAGATTTAACGTGCACCAGCCCCCACCTACCCAATGGTCTTTGATGGGATCTAGTTTCGAACTCGCAACACTCCGTTTGCTATTCCGTGACTACCAGTAAGGCTACCGTGGCCTCCGAAATAGGGAGTCCCATATCAAACGAAATACATGTAGACCAGCTGTAATAGCCCTATGTATTGCTCCAGTGCGACGTTAATTAAATACCTACCAAATTTCAAGATCTAACATTTTGTAGTACAATGATGCAAGGATTGCATTTTCCAAATTTCAAGGGGCCGCGGTAGCCCGGTTAAAAGAGTAACGGATTAGCAACCGGAGGGTTGCGAGTTCGAATCCAATCAAAGACCGTCGTGTACAAAGGGGACTGGCGCACGTTAAATCTGTCTTGGCTTCAAATGTCCTCACGTTGACGTGGTATGGAAGTTTGGAGAGGGGTGCCAGCTCAGGTGTGACCTCGTCATCTGACCGTGGTTCAAAATTACGTGATATTGTCCTCGCACCTTTACCTTTCGGGTTTGATCCCGGACCATCGCCAATATCCCGATGTGTTGCTCCAGTGCGACGTTAATTAAATGCCTACCTACCAAATTTCAAGATCTAACATTTTGTAGTGAAATTTATTTACAATTGAATTGTGTTTTGATGAAAATTAATATTTTGTAGCTGGTAACTTATGTTTTAAAAATTTGGATTGGTTAAATATTTTATACAATTTAGTAATATAATTTAAAAAAACTGAATTGTTAAAGAATAATTTTTCACGCTATTTAAATTCAGCCCTGAAGAGTAGCTTGCGGTCCAATGAACGTAGGGCTGCCCTGGTGCGCCACTCAACTATTTTAATACAGGTTGTTTCATAATTTTTTTTAACATTTCAATAATTCATAAAAATTGGAAAGTTGAAGTGCGGTTTGCACGAATAGAAATCTCAATTTGGGGGATTTTTTTGGCAGGGGAAAATCTAGTTAGCAAATTTTTTCCGACAGAGGGCGACTGCAGTGATGACAGTCGGAATGGAATTGAAAATTCGTTATTTATTCATATGCAGGAATACGTTGTGTATATTTGTTGTGCTACAGCGCTGGTACTGGCGTCTGATGATACTTATCTGCCGGTACCAGGGCAATCGTACAAACTTCGAAGTTGCCTCGAAACGAACTGACTAGTCCGACCGAAGTTATTGGACCTCGACCTTTCTCCTTTTCTGCGCCCTTAACTTTCTCGTGGATTCCGTTGCCAATTCCTTGCTTGCTTCAGAAACAACTTCACAAACATTGTCTTATCCTCCAATGTCTTGAAGGATAAAGCAATAAGGCTTGGCTGTTAGCATAACAATAACAAACTTTACAACTCCTTTTGCACCTACGACAGGGAATCAACGCATTTATTACGGACGGAACGGACGTTTCAATTTCGGAATAATTATTGAAAATCAGCGAGCCTCCACATATAACTAATAGAGAATTTTATAGTTAATTTATCATTACTGTTAAAGAGAAGTTAAAAATAAATAATATTAAGCACTTGGGAAATAGGTGGTGGGTTGGGTTTTCATGGCGCAAGGGCTATCTTTGACCATGCTGTGCCAGACACAAGACAGACACTGTCAAGTCATTGACACACACACCAGAAAAGTTAATAGCACGGAAAAGAAATACACCCAGGGAGGAATCGAACATGCGCTTCCTTCAACTTGCAGGTTGCTAGCGCGTAGTTGACATACTCACTGAGCCACGACGGTCCCCTTAGGGAAAAGGAAGAAGAGTGATAAAAGATAAGATTTAATGTTATTGATAGAATTAGGAGTCAACGTATTTGTTATGATCTGCCAGGTGTACACCCTCCCTTTTATAGGGCTCTCATTTGCATATCTATTACACACGAAGCATATAGTAGCGCCATCCGTCGGTAAAAATTTGAACTAAAATTTCACCTCGCCTAAACAATCCCCTCTTGAAATTGTTTTTCGTCCGAAACGCCCTTCAATTTTACAATTTTTATGAATAACAAATGTTAAATGTACTCGGGGTGTTCAATACATTTGTTATCTCTTAGGCATCTAGTGTTACCACAACACGATCCGAAATCGTGAATGTAATTAAGTTAATATAAAGTGCCTACAAAAAGTATTTGCACACCATGATTTTTCTTTTCCAGAATTTTATTAAAATGTAAAACCGCTTCCAATGCGATTAATTTTGTATCACGAAACACGTAATTACTGAATTAACAAAACAAAAAATACGATTGTTTCTTTACTTAAAATTCAAAAATAAGTTAAAAGTTTATAAGTAAAGGACTTAGTATAGATTTATACAAAGTATTTTCATACGAAATACAGCCTCTGAATAATTTCAAAATGGCCACTGAGATGCCAACCTTTGGTTAACGGTATGCAATAGCCCAGTTAGAAGGTAGGTAATTGGGGTTTTATGTAGTGATGGGCAGAATTGAGTATTTTAGAGAATCGGATGCTTGGTATTCGAGTACTTTTAGATATCTAGTAAGTATTCAAAGTACAAAAAATTATTAATAGATAGTAAGAATCAGCTACGCGCGATATTTAAGTACACTACTTATTTAAGAATAGCTCACGGTAACCGGGTTCTTGGCATAGTGGTTAGGGCACTGGATTTGCAAACTACAGTTTCACGGTTCGAATCCGCTACAAGAGGAATTTGATGGATTGTTCTTTTTATGCAAATGATAATTTTTGACAAGACAATCAAATTTATTCTATTTTAAAAAATATTTTGATCAAGCTGTGCTTAAAGGAATTTATTTTTCACAAAACTCAAATTTTGAATCTAAATTATATTTTAAATTTTTTCTTTTCTGAATTATTTACATAAATTTTTTAAAAATAACTACAATTATTAATCTATTTGAACTGTATACAAATTGTATTTTGAACAACAAAAATTAATCCTATGACAAATTGCTGAATTTTCTGGTCACGCATAAATTTACTGCAATTATAAATATATGTCAAGTATATTTTATCTTGATTTTTTACAAATCATGATTTTTAAATTTTAGTTTTCGTATTGGATAGATTTGATTTTATACCATATTTTGAGGAAATCATTAATAATCACTTAACAGGGAACGTAGCCAGAATTTTAGTTTGGAGGGAGCCCCGAAGATCAGAATGAAAGTTCTTATACAAAACTCTTTAAAAAAAGTTCGTATGAATATAAAGTGTTTTGTTACTTTTAATGCCAGGATCTGAAACCTCAAAATTATTTCTGTAAATTTATAAAAAGTGACACATCTCGGTTGACCTAAGTACACGAATGGTTCCGTAAATATTTACGAAGTAAATTACTACATTAAATAATCAAATCTTGTTCTTGGAAATTCACTTTATTTTTGCAACCACTGTTTGGAGTACGAAGATGTTAGAAGAGGTAGAGTCAAAGCAGAAAAAATATTCATAATAATTTTACTATCGTAATAAATATTTTGTCAGATATTTTTTAAAGAAAATAACAGCCATCTTAAGAATGAAATAACGTTATTTCACTTGAAGAAAAAGAAAAGCATATCAAACAAAATCTTATTTGCAGATTTGTTTTAAATGTCAAATAAAGCTTGAAAATTAAATTTTAAGAAATTAATAAAATTAAATATAAGTAATTAAAATTAAAAATATCCATCCTTCCATCTTGATTTTCAAAAATAAAAGGTAAACCATTTGTGTAATTTACTGATAATTAAGCCTGCCTGTTTGGGAAATTCCTTCCTGAAAATTTCAAATCCAATCTCTTAATCGATGCAATTTTTCGACACTTCTCGTGCATTTTCAAGACATGTAAAATTGGAAAAAGCAAAATCGAGACCAGAATCGTAACACTAACGAGAACCATTGATACCCATGCAATGTGACACTGCTACTTTCGATGAATACTCTGGTATTCGAATACAGAGTGAGTACTCTTGTATCTGAATACCTTGGATCCGAGTACTTTGGTATTCGAATATTTGTATCTGAATATTCTTTTAACCGAATACACTTGTATCCGAATACCTCGGATCCAATTACTTTGGTAACCAAATACTTGTGTGTGTATCAGAGTACATTGGTATTCGAATACTTTGGAAAATAATCGAGTAGTACAACGATTACTTTTAAGTATCGAGTACATGAGTACTTTTGTATTCGAATACTCCCATCACTAATTTTATGACGTAAGGTACAAAAGTGGACAAGCTCAGTTGGAAGAGTAACGGATTAGCAACCGGAAGGTTGCGAGTTCGAATCCAACTAAAGACCGTCGTATACAAAGGTGACTTGTGCATGTTAACTTTGTTGTGGCCTCAAATGTTCTCACGTTGGCGTGGTGTAGAAGTTTAGAGAGGGGTGTCAGATAAAGTGTTGACCTTGTCATCTGACCGTGGTTCAAAATTACGAGGTGTTGTCCTCAGCTAATTCCCTTCAGAATTGGTCCCGAACCGTCGCCAATCACGCGTTATGTTCTCCAGTGCGACCTTAATTAACTACCTACCGTTGGTGAACCGTATCAGGAATGGGATGATCGATTTTCAGTTATGTCCATGTGCAGATTTTCAGTAATGCTTAAGTTTAAGCATAGTTCATAATTGATCCGGAGGTAAACAAATGGCTGACAGAAATAGTGAACTCGTTTAAGAAAATCTGTTTTGTGACTTGTGATTCAGAAAAGTGCTGTTCCGACAAGAAAGCAGTTGACCGTGGGTCGGTTTTTAAAAGGTGTGAAACCTTGTTTGAAGACGGCCATACGCAAAAGCATGAATGGCGACCACCGCGGCTGGTTCCCCCTCCCACCGACAACGCGTTATCACTGCTGTCGCTTTCAGCACCGAATGATAAACAGAACCAGAATCCGCTGTTAAGATGCCAATTGTAGAAGCGATTTGTTTGTTACCACTTCTCCCTTAATTTAACTAAGATTCGTTTTCAATTGCGTGACTACTACCATCTCCCGGGAGCCGCACCTTTAAATCTGATTTATTCCATTGACAAACAATGGTTCCAATCATCCATGCTTGCGTAAGTTACCGTGCTCCTGACCATAATTAACATATAAAAAGCAGGAGAGGTGCCTACCTCCGACTTGATGTTTCAGAAAATTAACGACTTTTAGAATGTTGCGGTATTAAAAATGTTTTTATAAATGATAGTTTAATTAAGATTAAGGTAAGTAAACAATACACATAATTATGTATATTATGGACGAGTTGCCCCATCCTTTGGTTTTGATGGATTGGGGCGTGAGCTCTTATCATTTTTAACAATTTTAATTGTTGAGATTTAACTATTTACAGATGAATGGATATTTATAACTGATAAAAGAAATAATAATTAGACAATTTGCCAGTTCCTACGAATTACATCCTCATCTTTCTCAAGCTCTCGTGTGGAAGTTTGGAGAGTGGGGTGCCAGCTCAGGTGTTGCCTCGTCATCTGACCGTGATTCAAAATTACGTGGTATTGTCCCTTTGTGATTGATCCCGGACCGTCACCAATAGACCGTTGTGTTGCTCCAGTGTGACATTAATTAAAATACCTACCTACCTTTCTCAATGACTCCTGCATTGGGTGTTTTCGCCGTGAGCGCTGGTTGGTTTCATCCTATGGCTGGTCTGCTTACAGGAAATACGCTGTTAGGGTCTCGATTAAGTAGATGACACAATCACTCTGGTCACGTATCCCGTATTTCACATGGATGATGCTAGTCTTCCTGATTGCGTATTTCGTATTTTACAATATTTTTCAGTATGTTGCTTTCTTTGGTTGTATTAATTTTCTTATAGAAAGTCAACATAATTCATTTCCCCATACTTTAAATACACTCGCGTCCAAAATTGTCTTTACATGCATAAAATCACTGATTTCTCAGAAACTGAACTATAATTTTATGAATTTGTGTGAAATGATAAACATCATAACACATAAATATAAAGGAAAATATTTAAAAGCACTGCATATGATATAAAACTGTAGCATGAAACAATAAAAATGGCAATATGTGACAAGGAGAGTTCAGAAAAAAAGTAACTCGGAAAAAAATTAAGGATTATGAATTTAATATGGAATGTGATCTCCCCTAACGTGTACACACATATCACGTGTTTTATTGCTGGCAATAATGTTGTTAACCACAGTTTGGGGAATTGAGTTCCACTCCTCCAGCAATGCGGTCTTCAGGGCATTTATATCTCTAGGAGGAGGATGTCTCCATGCAACTGTTTTTCCAAGGTAGTCCCATAAGTTCTCTATCGGGTTCAGATCAGGAGATTTTGCTGGCCACGGTATTCGCTCAATAGCTTCACTTTCAAGGAATTCGTCAACGAGGTTTGCTCGGTGTGGACGAGCACTATAGTCCATAAATAAAAAGTCAGATTCATATGCACCTCTGAAAAGTCTTACATGAGGTTCTAAGACCTCATCCCGATATCTCTGGCCGGTCACAGATCCGCTGTTCAAAGCGTGTAGGGGCGTACGTCCATCGATCATTATTCCTCCCCATACCTGCACTTCCGAAACGGTCACGTTCCATAATGTTCGAAGAAGATTTCGTGTTCCTGACTCCCTTCAGATGTAGAATCATGTTAAACTAAACCTCGACTCATCAGTAAAGAGGACATGGGTCCATTGGTGTTCACTCCAGTTCTGATGTTCTTTGCACCAATTAAAGCAATCCCTCTTTTGTTGTGAAGACAGTGAAACACGTACCTTTGGCTTTCTGGCATCGAGGCCTTTTTCATTAAGCCTTCTGTATACAGTTTGCCATGATACAACAGTTCCAGTGGCGGTTGCAACCTCTGAACTTAACTGCCGAGCAGTAGACTTCCTGTTACGACAGGCAGTTATTGCCAGTTATCGATCTTGAGAAGCAGTTATTCGTTTACGACCTTGTCTAGGCCTCCTTACAACAGTTCCAGAGTTTTGAAATTGTTTCAATAACGTAGAGACTGTCTTGAAATATTCACACATTTCGCTGCTTCCATGATTGTCTGCCCTGCTTCTAAACGGCCGATAATTCGCTACTTCACAGATTCTTCCAAATGATACTTCGGAGCTACATAACAAACCGTTTTGAGTCCTTACACACTGAAATCAAATGCTGTATTGCAGAAATACACTCAGATATTCACTTTGCGCAAAGCGCTTGATTCACCGTCGGATGACGTAATGCCTTGATTTGCATATCAGAAACCGTTTGATCACTTTTGATTGGATAATGCTAATTAAATTAGGATTGTCTTTCATGCATTCCCTACAAAAATGGATTACATCGATTGGATATTTCATGGGATATCATTTTTGGGTATGTGAAGATAAATTTGGACATGAGTGTATTTACTTGATGTTGCCTGGCCAAAATATGGCCCGTCGTTTAAAAAATAGGATAAGTTACAAAAAAGTAAGACTACTTTGTTTCTTGGCACATTGACTCTTGTAATGGAATACAGTATCTAGAAAAATACTCATTTGCATAAAGATTGAGAATGAAATTTTTTCTTGCCAGTTTCAGTATCTTTTCCATCGGAATACTAAATCCAGTTCTTGGTCATCGGCCCTGTGGAATTTTATTTTTTACTGAAGCCCTCCCTACCTGGCCGAAGTTTTTCCCTTTTGATTAATTTTGGCAAAATAACATTAACGTTTGGCTTTGGCGCGATTTTATTTTTTGTCGCTGAGTCAATAAATACCAAACGACAAAAATAGACCGAAAAGAACCAAATCAAAAATCAGGAAATTCCAATTTCGTAAACAATTGTTTCTTCCTTTCCCCAAATAACCCATATACTTATTCCTGTCTCACTAGCTTCATTTTTAGTTTCTTAATTTTAGTTTATAAATATGTAGCTTCTGGGATCCAATGTCTAAAATTCCCTTAATTTTTCCAACAAATTTAAAATTTGCAAAAAACTGGGTATAAATTCTATTTCGAACTAAAAAAATTAAAACATCAGTTATAGAATTGTAAAATTACATTTATAAGTTTTATAATCAGTATTACCGCAAGCGCTTTTTGGCCCTATGCGTTTTCGTGCACCTGCCTTGTTTTAAAAAGTTCTGTACCCCCGTATAACACGGGAGTTATGTTCCAAAAAATTGCCGTGTTATGCGAATCCGTGTTATACAAAACAAAGAACTAGTACGAAAAGGGGGGTTAGGTTCCAAAAATTAAAAAATACGCTATTATATTTTCATAATTAAAAATTTTCTTAAGTAATACATATTAATATGAATTAAACAATGTTTTCTTCGTCATCACTAAGTACTATTAACCGAGGGTGTTTTCTTTTTGGCAAGATATCCTCATCCTCTGAGTGACAGCTACGAGATCAGTGATGCCATTTATTTTTTAAGTCCTTTATTTCTCAATTCCGTTTTCTCCCTCGCTCCAATAATGCTCATTAACTATGCTAAGAATCTTCCGGAAAGTTACGTCATGCCATGTCATGTGTGTCCGTCTAACAAATTACAGATGAGTTAGTTTAAAAACAGCGAATCAGGAAGTCTAGCTCCCTTGATTGACAAGACCATCTCCCCTGATTTGCGACCCCCTGAAAAACTGATAAAAAGCGTGGAGAGGAAGAACACGCTCTTTTTTTTCGCCTCAGTCCAATGACCTTGCAGTTTTGTGAGAAGAAACGCGTTATGCGTTCTTGCCATTTTTTTCTTTTTGATGACGAGCGGGAATCCCCAAGAGACGCCATGTCTCTTCTAAAATAAGTTACTTTCTATTTAATTTATCTCGAGATAATATTCACGCGTGTAGATCTTAGGATATTCACATGCTACACCATTTAAATTAAACTTTCATAATGCCCGTCCTTTTCGCATCGTTGTTCCAATCATTCCATAAAAGCACAGTGTTATACGAGGATGTTCCCAATTCTCGAACCGTGTTAGAGTGAATCCGTGCTATAAAAGCACCGTGTTATACGGGGATGTTCCCAATTCTCGAACCGTGTTAGAGTGAATCCGTGCTATAGAAGTGCCATGTTATACGGGGGTTACCTATAATTATATATATTGTACTTTTTATAAAACAAAACGTTGCAAACACAAAGGACTGTTCGGGAAATGGGATCGAAACAAAAGGTTTAAAAGCCCTCTTGTCAACAGAATGGAATTTACAACAAATTATAATTCAACGTCTTTTAAATCTACGTAGTTCGTTTTCAAGGACCGTCGGCGGACAGCGCCCCAATCAACCATTTTAGTAACTACAGCCCATAACACAGTGCCTGTGTACATGGAAAATTCGGCTAGCCTCCTAGAAGCTTTTCGACAATCCAACTAGCCGTGAACCGGGACGTAATGCTACCCAACGTCTAAATCATGTCACGCTTCACTTTGTTTCAGTTCACGTTCATCGGGGATTTCTTACAACTTCAGTAACTCCTACGCAAGGGCAACAAGTTCATTTCTAGTCAATTGAGTAAACGATAGATTAAGATACCAGCTAGGCGGCGACTAGACAAACGAATTTTGAGTTAAGAGTAACGACTAGTATCACTCCGCTACTGCTAAGTGGAAGTTTAAGGATACATTCAAATTTTAAGATTCTTCCTTGTAAAATGAGGGCCACTGTGGCCCGGTTGGAAGAGTAACGGACTAGCATCCGAAGGGTTGCGAGTTCGAATACAGCCAAACACCGCCATGTACAAAGGGGGCTGGTGCATGTTAAATCTGTCGTGGCCTCAAATGTCCTTACGTTGGCGTGGTGTGGAAGTTTGGAGAGTGGGGTGCCAGCTCAGGTGTTACCTCGTCATCTGACCGTGGTTCGAAATTGCGTGGTGTTATCCTCGGATCTTTCCCTTTGAGATTGATCCCGGACCGTCAATAGCCCGTTGTGTTGCTCCAGTGTGACATTAATTGAAATACCCCCTCCTTGTAAAATGACTCGGAAATTTTAAAATGACAAAAATAAAATTTTAGAAATAAAAAAATTGCTAAAAAGTTGTATAATTTGCAGCAAATTCTGATTTATATTAGAATTTGCTACAGTTGTGATTGTAGAGCAAATTATACACACATGTGAATCTAAGCATTAGCAGATTCAGAATATAATTAAACAGGATAAAAGAAAAATTATTTACTATCCCAGTATTTCCCCCTTAAATTGCATACTGCTAATAATTATCGGCACTAGATATTCTAAACAAGGGATTTTCGATCTTTTTAATGTGAAAAATCACTAGGTTAGTGTTAGTGTGGTTAAAATGGTAATGACCGTTTTTACCGTATGTTTTTATGTATTCTAAATTCTTTTTAAATGTTCAGTATTGAATAAAACCCATGAAAATACTTCAGATTAAATAATCGGTAGTGAACTTTTCTGTCCACGACAGAAACAGAAGGCATTAGCTAATCTGGAATATGAAATAAAATTAAGTCCAACGGTTTCCTGAAGTTTCTTTCACTTTTAAATCGAAAAATATTTCGAAATATTAATAATCGAAGTCCTTTCCCATTTAAAGAGAATAATAAAATTGTTCGTGAGAATGACGGAAAGCAAACGAACATTTTTCAATAATGTAGATGAACATTGAATAATAAGAAACAGTAAAAACATTGTTTGAGTTCTGGGGAAGAAAACTACCTGAAATAACAGAATTAGAAAATACGAGAAAAATGGAAGAATCGCTCTAAAGTACAAAATTCTGTCATTTTACTTGGCTTATGCATTTTTCAGTTCGATCGCTGTATCCATCTCCTAAAAAGAAGGGAAGTAGGTTTTCTTCGAACATCACGTGACCACCACCAAAGCAACGAACAATTTTCGAGTTAAACCAGAGTCGATTTTCGCCGCATCGCGAGGGGTCCACTTTCTACCCCCTCGTCCCTTGTCAATCATTGCTGATTTACTACATCCGTGTTTACGTTGCATGTCCCTGTTGCTCCATTGTGAAACATGCAAAAGATGATTGTCATTTCCGATGCAAGAAATTGATAAAACAGTCGCATGGTGCGAAAGTTGGCGAAAATCTTCAAAATAGGATTTAAATCACTTTATCGCCTGTTTTTACATAAAAATATTCATTTTCACATATTAAAACATTTTGTCGAAACCACTTCAAGATGCGGTTTTTCTGAATCTAAATATAGGGGCGGTAGTGGCTTCGTGGGTCACGTACTTCCTGTTTCTACGGCAGTGACGTAACTGAATGTTACTCAAATGTAATTTCAGCATATCGTTAAAAAGGTTAATCAAATTCACAGAAGATTGAGTTTTTCATTTTTATTGAAAACATGTCCAATACTGGTATTACAAATGGTTACTCCAAGAAGTCTGGCTCTAACTGTCCCAAACAAATATTCAATGTCCGTGGGAAATAACGCCAAATGTCACCAAAACGGATATAAATCTCATTTTAAGGAAACGTTTTTTCCTAAAGTATTTTACTGACAGAAATAACTATATTTTTTTGCCTGAGTAGGAATTAACCAATTACGTTCTATATTTAGTGTCAAGTTAACTTGAGTATACAGAATACCCTATGGATAAATGAAGTCTCATGAGCATAAATGCGTCGCTTTGATTTACTGAGAGTAAAACATGCACTACATGCACCACACATTTAAAAGATTTTATTTGTTGAAAGAATTAATCGGGGTGGCAATGAGAAAAAATTAAATCAAAACAGTAAAGCATTTAATTTGAAATATTTTTCCCAACACCAGCTTATGGATGTATAATCCTTTCAAGCACATTAATTGCGAGAACTTAAGTCTCAGTGTTAATCTGGGGCACCATGGGAGAGAAAGGTGCTGCCACAACTCACCCACTGAACTGGGGCATGTCTTCCTGCAGGACTTTGGGGAAGCTGATTTCTTCAAGATAATATTTATTTGTCTGGAAGAAACCAGGATACTTCAAGCAGCCAACCCGATTTGGGCTCATGAGATTCAAACTCGTAACCAAGATGTGAATCAAAAATCATAAAAGTTGGATTTATTTGATATAAGTTGGATGTTTATGATTTTAATTAATTCCTTGCCTGTACAAGTTTAAACTTGTTGGTCATGAGACACAAATCAGTAGTTTCTAGATAGTTTTGACTTACGTTAAACATTAATATTTATGATTAAGAACACATTAATGTATTAGGAAATATTGCAGGATAAATTTTTCGAATATTAAAATGTGAAAAAGGAATTAGCAAAGTTAAGCATATGATAGAGTAAATAGAACAAACAGCACAACAATGCCATGCATAAGCAATGTTTTCCCATCTGATTCTCGAGCGGCTTACATTACTTTGATTTTAATACATAACTGATGACATGAAATTTTTAGGACCTATGTAAATAAGGTTGTGTGCAGGATCCCATCGACACCATATTATAAATTTTGTTTAAAATTAATCAAAAATCATACTAATTTCAGTGGCTCAGCTTGTCCACGTTTGAACCTTGCACCATAAAACCCTAACATCCAATCCATACAAATTTCAGAATTTTTTGCATTATATATTTATCATATATGAATAAAATGTAAAGAATTTCTTTAATTATTTTTATTTAAAACAATTAATTGGTTAAAGACTTGTTTTTAAGAAATCATGTTACAATAGAAAATAAAATAAAAAGGAACTTGCACCGAGTTTCATGAAAAAATTCCAACTTCTCATTAATATTTAGCTTACAAAAAGTACTTATTAGTGAAACAAAATGTTACTTGTAAGTAAACAGTTAAAAATGAGGCAAGACATGAAAAGATACATAAATTGAAATCAAATATGCCTTTTTTCAAATTTTCCCTAAGCATTGATAAGTATTTCAAAGTTAAATTCCAAGCACACACAAAAAGGGTTTATACATAACACAAGAAAATGAAGCTTTTCTCCATGAACAGCATAGAATAAGTGTAACAGCATTCCTTCAGTTTGCCCAATGCCAATTTAGTGAAATTTTGAGCTGGCAATAAAAAATTCATTGCAATCATAATCATTAAAAGTTTCTCACTTCAATCTACAACCTATTTTGTCTACATACTCAATTATTACATGGGTGAATTAACTTTTATATTCCAAATTTTCAATTCCATAAATATGGAATAATTGCTAGCAGTATAAAGAATTCCTAGGGATCAATGCATAAGGTTTCCCCAAATTTTTTTAAATTCACAACTTTTTAAAGATTTATGTATAAAATTAAAATGCTTGTGATACTGCAGAAAACACTTTCATTGCGACTAATCTTTATTTTTTTTCAGACTCAATTGTAAATAAATAACTAGATCATCTTAAAAATAATGCAAGTTGCCACAGTTTTCATAATTCGTGTGTATGTGAGTGAGTATATTTTGTGCATCTTCACCCATCATGGAGAAAAACTGTTCAGAATTGGCCACATGCAATTTATAGCCACATGGAACGTTTAAAACCCATGTTGAACAGGCTTGTGAGTAACACCTGTTGGTCAATAACTCAAGATGGATAAAAATACTTGTTTTGTTATTGTGATTCCTATCAATAAATACTGTTATTTAGTGTCTTCAAAGGGAGGATGATTTTCAGTATAATTTTGGGGATGAACTGAGTACTATATTTTTATGGTGGTAGGACCTTCTGTATAGTACAACTGCATAATCAAGTTGAGTTGACCAAGCATAGATGTTATCAATAAGTTTGAAATTAAGTGCTTCAAAAGACTTATCATGTCCTTCATTTATTTTTAAGCTATGAGTGAAAAATTCCACATGATTTCTATCTACATTATGCCATATTTATACCACAAAAACGGATTGCATAATCGATAGCATTAAATGCAAAAAGCATTCTGCTGGTATCCTGCAAGTCTGGTGGACAATAGATATGCATTTTCTACTATAAAATATATTTGTAGACTCATTTTTGGTGCAGTTTAAATTTATATATATTTTTGTTTGTATGGCAAAATAAGAATTTATAGTCCTGGCTTAAGTTGTGGATAGTGCTGCTCATCAGGGTATGCTGATTAAAATCAAATGATTTTTATTAAAAATATCATTTTAAAGACTTTCAAGCTTTATTAAAAAGGAAGCAACTGGATAAGATTAATGTTATTTTATAACTTAAGAACTTTGCTTGTTCGCCCCAAAAATTCTGAAAATCATCCTCCCTTTGAAAACACTAAATTCGTTTATTGTAATCATAAAATTACCAGACAAGTATGTATTTCTCTCTTGGGCCATTGACCAATAGGTGTGAATCACAAGCCTGTTCATCAGGGTGGGTTCTGTTTTTAAACATGTCTTGTGATTATAAATCGCATGCGGCCCGATTTGAACCATCCTCCTCCATGTGATGGAGAAGAATGGATGATGGAAAATTTGCTGCCTAGCTGGTATAATGGTCAGAGAGAGAGAGAGCACTTGTCTGCCTCCCAGTAGGTCACACGTTTGAATCCCGGTTTGTAAGTACATGGGTGTTAATGATCGTCCTTAGGAGTAGCGTCGGCTCACCAATTGGGTGCTCCTTCACAAGTAACCATCATTTTATCCCTTGTACCGAAGGCCAAGTGGTCAGTTGTACTGCTTGGGGAAAAATCCATAATTAGAGTGAAGATGCTCAAACTACATTCAATCAAGTTATTGAGGCAACTTGTATTCTTTATTAAGATGTTCTAGTTATTTGTATTGCAGTCTCTTCAGGTAAAAACTAAATACACCTAGTCACAATGAAAAAGTTTTCTGTAGTATCACAAAAGCATTCTAATTTTGCATATTAATCTTTATAATTGGCAATTTTAATATTTTCATTTTGTTTTCTGTAATGCGCTGGTGAAATTTTATTATATTTTATGCATTGGTCTCTAGGAATTTTTTCACTGGTAGCATAACTATTCTGTATTTATGGGATTGAAATTTGGAATGTAAAAGTTAATTTGCTCATATAAGTGAATGAGTATGTGGGCAAAATAGACTAGATTGAAGTGGAAAGCTATTTTAATGATTGCAATGATTAATTTTTTATCGAAAGCTTGAAATTGTACAGAATTTGCTTTATTTTCTGATGTATTGGTGTATAAATCCTGTTTATATATAATGTGTTGGAATGTACCTAATTAATTCTAATGAATTATTTTATATGAAAATACCTAAAAAAATCTATGCATGTTAATATATCATAAATATGTAATGTAAAAAAAATTCTGAAAGTTATGTAACTTTTTATAATTTTATACAAGAATTTTTATGGTATTTGAAGGACCCAAAAGGTGTTAGGTCACTGGTTATAGGCTAGGATGAAAGTAATCTAAACAGCAAGAACCAGATGAAAAAATATACTGTTTGGCATTTGTGGAAAACTTAGCTAGTTCCTATGGCCATGTTTTTCAAAAATTTACCCTTTTATTTCTTAAACCATATTAATGCTCAACATAAATCAAAACCATCTAGAAACTACCCTGATTTGCATGTTTCATGTCCAAGAAATAAAAACTAGTAAGGGCAACGAAAGAATTAAAAAAGTCTGATTTCTATAAAAATCTGATTTAAATCAAATAAATTTTTATTTTAAAAAATCATAATTTTTTCATAAAGGCAACTTCATTTGTGCTGGCTAATTTTTTATGCTGAAAATTCCAAGTTTAAAAAATGGGTTGTTTTGGTACACTTTTTAGGTTTTTAGCAACTTGAGGTGGAAAATACTTTTAGATTTTCATTCTTGGAAAACATTTTTCATTTAAAATATTTATTTGATATAAATGAATTTTATAAAAACCAATTTTCATATAAATAACATACGCTCTTACAATTATTATCTCTTGCAGATCTTACATTTAGACTCTGGGATTTAGAAAATTCATTGCCTGAAGAACTGATGGGGTCAGGAGCGCTTGATCCATCTGATATTCCAACTCAAAATCAAGCATCACAGCCATCAGCTCAACAAAATCTGCTTAATGGTACTGGTGAAAGTGTTCCTGGTGAAGGGAACGCTGTTGGAAGTGCAACATCTCAAAGGCACCAACAGCTCTCACAGTTGTTGCAAACGAAGCCAAATGTCTCTCACAGTACTGTACCTACACCTCCAACACATAGTGGAATACCAACAACTCAGCGTATTCCCAGTCCCAGTGTTTCTCTAGCGACAATTACAGCTGTAAAAAGTCCACATGCAAATAATCTGACTCCTACCAACACCACTGTAAATAAATCTGGTACTCCTGTTTCATCTACTCATATAAGTGTTAGTGATGGGAATTCATCAAACACGAATATTTCTAATAGTATAGCCAATAGTTTGAGCAACACATCTGGAAATTTAGGTATAAACAGTAATATGCTTTTAATGCAGAGTAAAGGAAATACAATAGGTTCTCAAAATAATCTTGTATCTCTTTCTACATCTGTGGCAGGGAGTACTGGTGGAAATAATACTCAGCACCATCCTCCGATTGCTGTTGTACAGCCTCAACAAGTGAACCAACAGACTAGTACAACCTCTCTAATAAATGGTAGTCATATGCCTCTCGGTAATACTAGCTCACTAAATATGAACCGAGGGGTAAATCCATCTGTTTCATCTGCAGTGACACATAGTACTGTGAATACTCCTCATTCTCCTCATCAGAATATTTTAGGACATCCTTCATTAAGTAATCAAGGTGCTAATTTAAAGGTATTATTTTTTATTTGCATACATATTTTTAACATGTTTCTGATACTATTTTTAGCTTTTATACTGATTTGCTAAACCAATCAACGTGATGGAAAAGTTTAGTTTTCTTTTCAAACACATGTAAAAACATCACTCTTCAACCCTTCTAATGCTCAAATGAGATGTGTGGACCATGGTTCAACTTATTGTCCTAAACATTTATCCAATTTGTTTTGGCATATGACCAATAAGCCAATTAATAGGGTTGAAAACTGAAGTATTTCCATGTAAAAGTTTATTTTGCTTCTACTCGACTGTTTCAGATAACTATGTATTGATGCAGATGTTTTATGATTTCAATGCATTCATTGTGTGTGTAAAACACATATTTATCCATCTTTGCAGGCTATTTTTCATTAGTATCTTTTACAAAACTTTAAAAACCGCTGATTGCAAGATCATTCTTGGGTAGCAGGGCATATGGAGACGGTATTACTTTATAGTCTACCAAAAAGTACTCTATTCCTTTCGTTGCTGTACTTGCCACTAAATTGAAAGTTAACTATTGTAGTTTTGGGTGAGTATCCCTCAGAATTTAGCTTTGACCAAATTCATTAAATGACACTAATTGACTGATTGCAAGTTGTTTGCCACCATCCGAGCTGTATTAGTATGGTCGCCAATGGATCATCATGATCGTTGACTATCTTATTTTTAAAAGCCGATTAGGTTTGCATTGAATTGAAAACTGAGCTGCAACAAGGAGTGAAATTGCAATTGTAGAAGCATGAATATTATAATCTCAGGGCTTCAAAAGTTTTTGGAAATGGTCTGATATGCAATTCAACTATTTATTGAGGACCGTCCATTGAATGCTTACCTAATGTGACAAGTACTATCTGACGTTTGTAAAAAAATACCACCTGGCTTGTTTCAAAACATGTATACTTGTAAGTACATCTACCAGTAACAAATGTATTGCAGCTTATGAAGATAGTACAACTTCAGTTCTAACAAAAGTACTTTATGACTGAAATCCGTTGCATTGCTGTATATATACTATATTGAAAGTTAATTATTACAGTGGTGGATAAGAATTCTCCATGCTTTCTCTGAATATCATTCTTAAGTATTTGACTTAAATTTATTAATATCCCTTAGTTATTCTTTTATTAAAATGAGATTTGAAGCTCCTAAAACTGGAAAAGTATGTAATTGTGTGCGCACACATTCCTTGTACACCTTGTGGGGAATGTAAAGATGAAAAATAAGACCACTGAGACTAAGTAACTAGAAAACACATTGAGATAATTAATTTGCTTCTGATATAGAGGCTAGTATTATGCTTTACATACTCAGCGTAAAAACATGTTCTAAACCTTGAAAATCTAAATATCGGTTTATATCAAGAAATATTAATACTATAAAATAAAATATATACTTTAATTATATTTTTAATGAATTGCACAATTACTTGATTTATTTTATTGATTCACAAGAATTCCTACTAAATTATGCTGTAATGTTGCTTTTGGAATGAATAAAGTTTAGCAAATATTGAGATTTCCCCTAAGTGTGAAATATTAATGTGCTGTTCTCTGAATGACCAAATACAAAGCTTTTGTAGATTGTTTGATAGTAATAAAAATAGAAACATTTTAGTTTTCTAATTATAATATAATTTTCTTTTTAAAAAATAGTTGCATTTGAACAGCTGTGTGTTATTTAGAGTTTTGGAAAATAAGGTTTAGGTAAATGATTTGGGCTCGAACACTTTTTCAAATAAATGCTAAGCAAAGTTCATTATAACCAAAAAATATTGGCCCTTAGGCTTTCTCATGGTCTGTTTAGATTCAGAATAAAAATTTTCAAATGCTAGCTATGAAAGTCATCCGTCGGCTAATCTGAAGTTCCTTTTTACACATTTGTCCATTGTTGATAAGAAAGTTTGTCGATTTCACCACATAATTGCTTCTTAAAAGATAAGTTTATTTGGCTTATTCAGTGATGTTCATTTTGTTTAAATAGCACAATATTTATAATTAGACTTAAAGTGATATAACCTGAGCAATATGTATAAAATGTTACACGTGTGGAATTGTATAAACAGGTAGTGAATAATTTGATATAATAAACAAATGTTCAAATACGTGCCTTGTATAGCAGTGGAGTTAGTAAAATAGCAGCTGAGAAATAATATTTTTACTATCTGCACAAGATACACTAGATTTCAAAGCAAGTTGCAAAAACTGCTTTTGACCAAAGCAGATTTGCTAAACTTGCACTGTGCAATTTGGTAAATCAAGCATGAAGAGATGGCACTTAAAATTGTGGAATACCTTTGTCAATGCTTCATATAATGTAAAAGATATGGAACATGGTCGAGAATTAGAGTGGCCTTTAGTTGTATTTCGTACTTATGGTTATTGTTTTGACTATCGGCTTTTAGACGCAATCATCATTTGATGCCTGATTTTTCTGATGGTTTGTTCAATTTGTATTTGCATCATGACTTACTCCAACAAAACCCTATATACTTTGAGAAAAGTGTGCAGTATAAGAATATTGTAAATCATTACTAAGACATAATAATCTCCTACATTAAAAAAATTTCCCTAAACCAGTTTACTTGAAATTTTCGAGGTTAAATTCAAATTGAACATTTATAAACTAGAAATTTATCTTAATAAAATGCCTTATAAGACCTAAAAATCACAACAAAAACGGCATTTGAAGATGAAAAGGATTAAAAATGAAAAGGGTTGTCGAAGTCCAGATCTTTGTTATGATGTGTTACACATCCACGAAAACAATAATTTTGTAACCACCTAAGTATCGAATTTCAGTGACTTGAGAAAAATGTTTAGGTGTCATTGACCTGCTCCAAATTTCTTACCCTGGAAACAATGGATTCGTCAAAAGAATTCTGTTTTCAGATCCAAACTTTTCTACTAGACCATTATTTGTCACAGTAAAGAGTCGTCTTATAGAACTGCCAACCTGGTAGCTGAGTGGTTAGTGATCTGACCCTTGCGCGATAAAACCCCAAAAAACCAACCATCAAGCTCTGGATTCGAATCCTGGTATAGGCATGGATGTTCAAGTGGTTCAAAATCCACTTTGGAGTCTTAGGTCCAGATATAATTTGACCTTGTGTTGCAAAAAATGAACTTAATGCAACAAACCAAACCTCGTAGAGGTGAAAGCTGTATACACCTTTTATTCGTAAATGAACACGATATGCATCTGAGTTGAAAGTTTATCTAATGATCATCAAAATATTTATTTCAGCTTCATGAATTTTGATGCTTGCTTTTGAATATTTTTGAGGAAACTTGAAACATTGGATATTTAGCTTGATATTACAATCCCTATTTGAAGAAGCTAATTTCTATTTAGCAAAATTTTTCTCCTACTACCTCCACCATTTTATTTTTATTTACGAAACAAAATCCCAGATCTATTGCCTTAGGTTTCTGAGTTATCTTAATTTCCCCATTTTCTGCTTCTAGAATAAAATCTTGTTCTGCAGCATAAAAGGATTTTCCTGCATAAGTATCCAGTTACAGAATCTGACTGGTTGTATACTAGAAAGACATTTCCGAATCTCATACATTTTGATCCCAGATGCTGTAACTTGAAAATCTAATCAAGATGACGTTCACTGCCTTTTTGTCCATTTCCCTCCTTTTGCTTAGGAAAGTGCGTATCTATTGAAACATTCTCAGATGCTTAGTATTTTTTTCAGTTTTTACCAATTTTTTCTGCATTTGATGGTTTGATTTAAGATGTATGTTGTGGTACTTACCAAATCTGCCAAAAAAATCCTAATTCATGCACAGCCTCAGGAGAAAACAAATCGGGCATCATTCATAGTAGAGCCTGTTCAAAAGTACAATTCAATAGAGAGAATAACCTCTTCAATAAAATTCATGGGCATAATATTTGCTTAAGGGGTCATCTTCATATTAAACTGTAAATTCATAATTTTCAATAACATAAAATTTTGATTCCAAATTTCGAAACTAAAAGTTAAACTTGCATACCAAATTTCAAGTCATTTGGTCCAGTTTTTTAAATTACGAGTGGAAAATTTTGAGAACCTAATGTTAAATTAGCTTCCCAGACTTTTATTCATATCTTCCAAAATAATCTTCCAATGTCTCATTTTTTACTATTAAAAAATCCAAACAAAATCTGCATGATTCTTTTAAAGAAATTTTTAATATTCAATGTTGAAATTAATATTTGAAAAAATTATGAATACCAACCTTCAAATATTTTGATGGAAATTGTTTAAGGAGGTAAGAGCTGAAATTTTGCATTATCGTATATTGTTCTAAATTGATTACCATCGAAGAATTCGAAGGTATTGAATATTAATTTCATAGTTAGTATTAGATACCGAAATTAACCCTCTAAAAGAAATATTGCATATATATTTTTGGGTTCTTTTGTAATAAAAAATTCAGCAGGATAGAATAACCAATTTAGACAACAACTTTTCGAATTGAAAGAAATGAAATTGTTTACCTCAATGTTTCCGGGTGAGAGAACTGCATTCCAGGTGTCATTTTTGTAATCTGTATATAATTTAGTTTATTTTTGAAACTGTTAAGTAATTCTCATGCTAAAATTTACAGACGATTAAACATTAAAAACAAACGAGCTTGCAGACTCATAAATACCGAACCAGTTTGTTTTTAAAAAGTTCGAGTAACGGTTATGATTAGTCTTCCTTCAGTGACAAATTGCTTGTGAGATTCCCAGTCAAAACAAAGGTTTTTAACGGGCCGCGGTGGCCCGGTTGGAAGAGTAACGGACTAGCAACCAGAGGGGTGCGAGTTCAATCCAACCAAAAGACCGTCGTGTACAAAGGGCTGGTGCACATTAAATCTGTCGTGGCCACAAATGTCCTCATGTTGCCATGGTGTGGAAGTTTGGAGAGAGGTGCCAGCTCAGGTGTTGACTCATCATCTGACCGTGGTTCAAAATTACATGCTGTTGTTTTCAGACCTTTCCCTTCGGCATTGATAACGGACTTTCGTCAATAGCCCATTGTGTTGCTCTAGTACGATGGTAATTAATTACCAAATTTTAAATCTTGATCATGTGGGTTTCGGTAGTTCACAGCGTCGCAGACACTTTTGTTTACTGTTGATTATGAACAAATGAGTTATCTAAGGAAAGGAATAATGGAGAGTAGTTGAATTAATGTCGCACTGAGGCAACATTACTGGCTATTGGCGACGTTCTGGGATCAATCCCGAAAGGAAAGGATTGAGTTTTATAGCGCAAGGGGGCATAATTGGCTATGCTATGCCAAATGCAATACAACGGAAGTAATGGACACACTCAAGGTATGTAGTTAATTACCCTCACACTCGAGCAACACAACATGCTATTGGCGACGGTCCGAGATCAATCCCGAAGGGAAAGATTTGAGGACAAGATGTAATTCTGAACCACGATCAGATGACGAAGAGAACACCTGAGCTGGTGCCCTACTCTCCAAACTTCCACATGACAACGTGTGGACATTTGAGGCCACGACAGATTTAACGCGTACCAGCTTCCTTTGTACACGACGGTCTTTAGTTGGATTTGAACTTGCAACCCTCCTGTTACTAATCCGTTACTCTTCCAACCGGGCTACCGCGGCCCTACACACATAAGGAAAGTTTTATTGGCGGGTGCACTTTAAATCTGTCGTGTGTGTGTCCCCAAATGTCCTCATGTGGAAGTTTGGAGAGTGGGTTGCCAGTTCAGGTATTGACCTCGTCATCTGACCGTGATTCAAAATTATCAGTTGTCCTTGAATATCTTTCCCTTCGGGATTGATCCCAGACCGTCGCCAATAGCCTATTGTGTTACTGCAGTGCGATGTTAAATACCTACGCGAGGAAAATGTTTAGCAAACAGAATTAAATGCTGTAACTTGAATGGTTGTGATTTTTCAATTAAATTTTGTTTTACTAATTAATTGTTCTAATCTATTTTTGGTGGTAATGGTAAGTAATTAACGTACTAGTGCAACACAACGGGCTATTGACGACGGTCCAGGAACAATTCCGAAGGGAAAGGTCAGGACAACGTCTTGTAGTTTTGAACCACGATCAGATGACAAGTCAATACCTGAGCTGGCAGCCCACTCTCCAAACTTCCACACCATGACAACGTGAGGACATTTGGGGCCACGACAGATTTAAGGTGCGGTAGCCCAGTGTACCTGACGATTTTTGGCTGCACCGAGGTTCGAGCTCGGTTGCTAATCCTCGATGTTTCCCTTCGAGGTTGATCCTGGACCGTCGCCAATACCCATTGTGTTGCTCCAGTGCGACATTAAAAAAACATACCTACCGCGGTCCCATTTTGGAATAAAACTAAAATTAAAGGATTAGGCAATAAGCTACTCATTTTTTATCTAATCTCTAAATGTTTTGACCTCTGTTTATAAATTTGTGCTAATTTTTTGCGTGGTTCTGTTTTAAAAGCCATTTTCTATTTTGATGCCGTTATTTTAAGAGTTCAAATTTACCTTGCTATATTTTCTAGCCCTTCCATATGTATTAATGAAAATTCAGTTGCATTCGATGCATTGTAAATTGCAATATTTTACAAATGCAAACTTTTTAAATTATCAAATTAATTTAAATAAAACACCTGCTTTAAATAAAAAGATCAATTATGTAATGAGTTTTTCCTGGATCTGAAATATCCTAACCATTTTGCAATAGCATCTATATTAACCATTCAAGCAGTTTATTTCCTTAAATTTAGGGTACATAAAGATGCACCTTAATGAAATGATTGCATGAATGAAATACTGTTAAATTGAGAGGAATATAATCTAAGGGCTGAATCAACTACTTCTGTCTTGTGTTTGGTGCTGCTTATCTGCTTTTGGACCTTTTGCCATAAAACCCATCCATTCAAATTCAACTACAGAAATTTTCGAACGATTCGTCTTGAAATTCGAAATGGGCCAAGTTAAGTGTCAACGTTGGTATTCAACTATATTGCTTTTCGAATTCGTCTCTTCCCCCGGCTAATCCATTCGAATCTTGCTGGATGTTTATGTTCAAACATGACAGCTGTTTTGTACAAAATTTGAAGATGTGTTCCTCATCAGTGTCGATTTTGCGTCTTATGAATTTAGAGAATTTAATTTCAGGAATCACCTACATATCTGCAAACTTTATATTTGCGATACGTTAGAATTTTCGAATCCGCGTATTTTGCTTGGTACGCCGTTGTACGTTGTTCAAACGGCTGATTTGCACATTATTCGGAGATGTTTTCTGCGTTAGTTACGTTACGATCACGAATCTTGGATTTAGAGATTTTTATTTCTGATACCACCTATGTAAATCGGCAAACTTTATATTTGCTATATGTTATAAAGCCTATTGAGAAGCATGGGACGACTATTTTCTGTGGAGATTCACAGGAAAGCGATTCAAGTGACATTTGTATTTTTATGACAAATATTTCTATTTTAATAATGTTGAGTTATTCACATTGAATAGTTTTAAAAATTAATAGTTTCTCACAATGTGTCAACAATTAATTTATAGATTAATAGTTTTTCATGTGCATCTTGCAAAAAAATTATAAAATGAAATGTCTTGAAATGACAAAAAGTTCATTCCTATGCTTATTTCAATAACAGCATCCTCCACATCAGCATAGCTCTTGTCTATGACCTCTTGCTTTATTTCCCTCGTCAATTGAGGACATTCTGTCATTGCTGAGCTCTGTTAAAGTCTTGCTAAAATATTACAAAATGAAATATATTGAAATGACAAAAAGATAATGTGGTCTACTGAAGCTATGGAATCATTCCAGGAGTGCAAGCAATCACTGGCCAATGCTACATTGCTTTTTCTTTCATCTTCAGTACCTCACTTTGTCGATGTATCCGACTGCAATTAGAGGTGCCTTGCATCAAATTGTGGACTCTGCCTTTAGGGTTCTTTTCAAGAAAATTGATCCTAGCAGAAACCAGCTACAGTGCATATGACCATGAGCTTTAGTATGTGATGTTCTATCATCCTTTCAAATATAAGATGTTTTGAAGGAAGTATTAGAGCGACAAACTCTTCGGTCTTGTTTTCATCTGTGAACCTTGATCTCAGTCATAATGCTCCATCCTCATCTTCATATGTTCGCAGTCATCAATGATTTTTGTGCTGCTTCACCGGAAAAGGATTGAACTTCACTATTGAATTTCAGTGCTTTTGCATTAACTAGTAAAGATTTTAGTATATAATACTTTCATTAACGCATACAATGTTTTTAAATGAACAATAATAAATATGAAGGAGTATAATACTTATTGCTTGGTACTTCCTACATAATATTTATAACATCACAACTTTAGAAGACTCGGAGTATGAAATGGCTTTGAAATGATAATCTTCATACTAATTTTTACAAATGTGATTTTCACATTGTCATAGTATTTGATGATGCATCTACGTAATACTTATTGCTTGATACTTGCAAAATATTTGTGACACCCGTAGTGTGTGGCAAGAAAAGACACAATTTCAAAATATCATAATTTATTGAAGCAGGTTCAGGAATGCAGGTCAGACTCCTCGATCATCCAACCTTTCAAATATGGTTTAAGGTGAATAATATTATGTATCCCTAAATTATGACCAGTTTCTACCTTTACCATGGAATCAACTAAAGGAGTAATTTTATCCAAAACTACACGGCATCTTCCACTTGGGCATGAACTTGGCAATGCGATGTTGCAGTATTTGACTGAGGATGCAACCTGTACCATACCAAATCTCCCACTGAAAATTCATTATGTTTGCCATAATTTGCCTTTTGCCTCCTCTGAGTCCTGACCACATTTTCCTTAATCAAATCGGAAAGTTCTGCAAAATTTGAGACAAACATTTGACTGCACAAGCGTGTCCCACTGTAATGCAAATTCCCTTCCAACAAAAAGTTTAGCAAGTGTAAATTTGGTTTCTGAAATTGACGATCTCAGCAAAGGCATAAATCAGCAGGTGCCTATTCCACAAGCCATGTCATCTGACAAAACTTGCAATCAGGACGCCCAAAGGTCGATTAACCCATTCAGAAAGGTTGGTTTGCAGATGGTAAGGGGTAGTTAATATCCTTATTCCAAAAAGACAAGTCTCTGTAAATGTCCACAGCAAATCTGACAAAATTGATTTGGGACAGCCATAACGGCAAAACACCTCTGACAAGGCAGCTGGAAATCACTGGCCTTATCCTGACAAAGCAAAAAGTTCGACCCACTTTGAGTAATCTACCACAACCAAACGGTAACAGTTCCCTTTAGTTGAAAGAGGTCCCTTTAAGTCCACACCCAGCATCTCCATCGTAGATACCTGAGTTGACCCAGTAGACCCACCTTTTGCTGGGAATGCTTGAACTTCTGACACACCGCACAGGATTGAATATATGCCGTCATATCCTTCATACCAGGCCAGTACACATTTTCCAGGCATTTGTGGTATGTCTTGATCCCCAGATGTCCCGAGAACAGAAGATTGTATAATTTCATAAGAACTTGATTCCTTAGTATGGTTGACACCGCGATCTACAAGGACTGACTTACTGTGGAAATGCATCCACCAGAGCATAGACCTTGGCATGACCAATTGTTTCTACTGCCAAAGCAGGATCAGGATCCAGAGCACCATCTAGAAGATAGCAAAATGCATGTTAGTACAAAGGATCAACTTCCTGCTGCTGAATTATCTCACATTCGTAACGGTTGCCAAGAAGCGGAATCCATTTCAGCAGGAACCGCATCTCGACAGGTCATCTGCGGCTACCAGATGTGGAGACTTTCTGTTGATGATTCAAAAATTGAACTCCTGTAGTTGGATTATTCCTCTGGCACAGAACCCAGGCATCAGTGTACAGGAACAGGTCGACTTTGTCATCCGGAAGGGCCGTGATGTCATCTGCCTATTCTTCCTGTTAGGTCAGAGTGGTTGAGCCATCAAAGAAATGTGGAATGAAATTCTTGATTCTTGAAGCAGAAACTAGGGAAGGAAGGGAGACTGAAAACTTCATCACTGCTTGTTCTATGATTCCATTATGGTGATCCTGACGTCAGCGAGCACTGTTTCTGTTTCACCGTGTGGCATGCATGACAGCATTTTGAGTTCTACGGATCACCTGCAGGTGGATCGTCACATATTTATAACACATCACAACTTTAGAAGACTACATCTTTCAAATTATGATTGTCATACTGATTTTTACAAATGTGATATCACAGTATTTGACAGTGTCTCAATTGCATAATTTCGATAACCAGGTCCGAAAGCTAGTCTACTCGTTTGGTATTATCACTTCCAATAATCACAATATCCCCAGTGGAAATGAGCTGATTGCACTTTTCAGATTCAGATTTTGGAATCAGCTGTCCTAAATACTCCGATCTAATTCTTTTCCGGTGATCTGACATCAGTTTCTGACAGTATTTTATTCTGTGTAGAGTGAGTGTTCATTCATCTTGTCGAAATCTGGCGCACCAGTCTCGTGTATCTGGTATGAACAGGAGACAACAGCCAGTTCACTCATTCTCGGAAACCTAACTCGGAGGTCTTGCATTGATAGCAGCATTCGGAGTTCTATTAACCACCTGTAGGTGGATCGTCACATATTTATAGCATCACAACTTTAGAAGACTCAGTATACATACTTTCAAATGATGATCATCATACTAATTTTTACAAATGTGAGTTTTTACAATTGTTAGTGAATAGTTTCATCCAAGCTAACATGTGAACCATTTTATCTTAATTCAAAAAGTGTAAAATAACATCGATCTCCATGGAATTTTCAAAGATTATTCTCATCTTCATTCGGTGATTCACACCATCCACAATTTGTCATACGTTAATCAAACATCCTGCAACTGTTTTTATATCAGTCCTGTCAGTTTTCTTCAAAATAGATTCATCATTGTAGATTACTGCAGAAGGCCACTTGGAGATCCTTTAAGCCAAGCAGGACCCTCCCACCATCTATTTTCCAGGAACTGCCTAGTTGAGCATCCTCTTTACTGGAGGTTAACACAGCCAGGAATATGTCTCAAAGTTTCAGGATTGGTCAGCTTTCATATTTCAGACTCAGTTACTAACAAAAACAGTTCATGGTTCTCTATTTATCCAAGCTAATACTGTGAAAGAATCCATCCAAAAGTGTAACTCCACATTTTTCCATTGAAGTCCTAGAACTGAAGTAGTTTTGCTCCCACTGTTGCAGCTCACAACTCTGCATGTGGCATTGTGGTCAATTTTACAGGAGCTACTCTAGATTTTGCAAACGAAAGTTGTATGTGCACTTCATCTATTGTTTCTATCCTCGCATACACAGCAGCATAAGCATGAAGACTGGCATCACAGAATGTGTGAATGCTGATCGATTCCTTGTCACTTGTATGAGCATGAAACCACTTAGGAATGAACACTTCTCTTAAGAGGAAAAGATCTCGATACTAGCGTAAAAATTCTTTTGCAGAATAATCGATTTCCATATCCCAAGGTACATTTTTTGTAACAAGAGATAAGGTAACAGAAACTGGGCAGATCAATCCAATAGGATCGAACACCTTATTAGCTACAGTGCGTGGTTCTCTTTATGATCACTTAATTCAAAGTTCTCCAGCCAGTTCAAATTAACAGTCAAAGTGTCTTGGGATCGATTCCAAGACAATCCTAATACTAGGGAAACAACATCTGATTGTTGATCACCTGAATATTGCCAATCTCTAAGATTGAAGTTTCCTTCTGCTAATACATCTGTAGTCTATAATAAATTCTATTAACTCTTTCTGTCGACACTCGTGCAATTATCTACATAAAAACTATTGGAGTTTCATCACCAATTGCTTGTAGTCAGGATTTTCCAAATACCTTTTCAAGTAGTATTCAAGAACAGATCCAAGGAGAAAAGGGCTGCTTTTCCCTCCAAAAACCACGTGATTGATGGAAAATCTTCAATTTCTTCTCATCACCAATGACTCCTTCTCAATGTCTGAAATAACTCCATGTCTGTTTCTGAAACCTGAGACAGATAAACCACCCAAATTAAGGTTTTTCCTGTTCTTGGTGACCTTTCCTTTCTCTACAAAGCTCAGGGCAAATTGTTTTATTGAATGGCAGTTCTGGACACATGATTTTTAACACAAATAATGCATTTCACAAAATTTCTGCACATTTTACTGCAATTTTACCCTTTTCAAACATTTTAAGCAAGAAGCTTTCTCTTAACAGTTTCTGTTCCTTAACCAAGCTAATTTTTTGTGCATTGGAACAGTTGGAGCTTTCATGATGTCCATCACAGAATGTACAATTTTTAGAATCCAGTTGACTGGTAATTAGTAACTCAGCTGCAGTTTTTCAATTTTCTGTTGCAGTAAAGATCTTTTTCTAACTCAACTTCACACATTTTAAAAAGGATATCAAATTATCAAGCCTGCTTTCAGGTTCATTTCCATGGGAGCAATTGGAACTTTGCCAAGGCATGCTGTGGGCATGCAAGACCCAACTAATGGATAAAGCATTGTACATTTCTCAGTTACACCGAGTATTGAAAGTGCTCAAATCAGATTCCAAATGATTATGAAGTGAGCAAAGAATAAGATCTATTCCAGTAACCTCAAAGGTGGAAGATAATCTCATATGGTCTTTAGGTAATGGAGGAAGAAGTATTTCAAGTTTCTTGGCCATGTCTTCTGCATGTGGCACATCTACGAATTACTGCTTTCGCAGCTTTTCTTCCCTTCAAAATCCAAACTTTATTGCACAAGATGGTTATTAGAGCAAGCTCTCCTGCATGTTTAGGATGTGATGTTGCTCTATCATCCTTTCAACTATAAGATGTTTTGAGGGAAGTATTAGAGCAACAAACTCTTCTGTCTCATTTTCATCTGTCAACCTTGATCTCAGTTGTAACACTCCATCCTCATCTTCATAAGTTTGCAGGGTCTTCGATGATTTTTGTGCTGCTTCATCAGAAAAGGATAAAACTTGAATACATCGAAAAATCATTCTTTAAGCCCTAATAGTTCTGTAGTCAAGTTCTCAGGTAGTCAAATCTCTTGCTTTTGGATGATGTCGAAGCATACACTCTACTATTCTAATTGTTTACTAGAGTATCTCAGCAAGTTTTGTTGTAAGCAATTTCGTCAGCAATTTCGCCTGCCGACTCTGCAATTTGTTATTTTTCCTTGTCTTCATTTTCATCGAGATTGATGATCGATTTCAGCCAATGATCAGTAGAGTTTTTCAATCATGAAGGTCCTTCCCACCATCTCTATTCAACCTCATCCTCTGAAAAACCACTTTTTCTTAGATTTGTGTGATGGTTTTAGTAAGGCTTACTGTACTATAAATATAATTTATCATTTATGATAAGCATCATTTAGAGTGATGCAGCTTTAAAAAAGAATCCTATGAATATCAAACAAAACGATATTTGCTTTTGACTTATGTTCAATTATATTTAATAAAATGTTTTATCTTTCTGTTAAAAAATTAAGTTTTAAAAAGATATTTTAACAGAAAGATAAAACTTTTTATTAGGTTAATTTTCAAAATGTATTTGAAGTTATAATAGATAAGAAGAAATTGAAATCTACTTGTTCACAATATGCAAGTAGATTTCTTATACAGATGTGTAGTACATTTTGCATACTGATTACTGTTACAGAATGTCTAGTTCAGTTTCCCAAAATGATGTGTTACCACCTCCTGTGGGCACTGAAGGAGCAAGAGTGGGCAATAAGATGTTAAAAATGTCACCTAAAAATGTTTTAAACAAACAACTTGTTTACTTTACCATACAGGCACTACAGTGATGTGTTACAAGAATTATACATTGTAAAATGCAAGTTAGAACTGATCAATCTAAAAACTGGATAACAGGTCATAACAAGCAAGTGTTAGAAGTACATATTTGCATACTAGTTCGTGTAAGTCCAGCTTGTGCAATGACAGTAATCTGCCTGTTATGTCGAGTTTACTGTACAATGGTATGAATTCGTTGCCCAATACTTGTCTTGTTCTCATTGGTGATTATTTTTTTCTCTGATTTGATAGATATTAATTGATAATAGTGAGCATTCTAATGTGCTTATATTCAATGTTTTATTTGTTATTTCATTTTAATAAGTAGCTTTCATATTTCAGTTCTGAGTATTTGAAATTCTAAAATTACACAGCTACATAAATGCTTTGGTGAAAATAAAAAATTATAGGCACACAGCTACATTTGCAGTTATTATTTGAGATAGTTTTCCAGAGGGGCACCGTAAGAAATTGTTTTTGAAAATAGGGCATTTTCTGAAAAATGTTTGGGAAACTGGTCTAGTTTCTAGTGTCGTCAGCAGTTGATTGCAAAATTAGACAGCATAGCTGAGTTATAGACAATGATGTTAAAATTTGATTCTAAAATTCTAATTTTCGATAGAACCTATTTTTTTAACCTTTTAGGTTTGATTTAGTTTCTATTTATTCAAATTTTTAAAAATCCAGAAATAGAAGGACCTGAACTTATTTTTGCTGTTTTTCCTTTTCATCTGATATCGCTACACTAATTTAAGATAAACGGATGGGAGAAATTTAGCTGTTTGGTTTTAACCATAAGTTTATTCAATGAGTAACTTCCTTGAGTTAAAAACCAGTACCAAATTATTTCTTCAAGGAATAATTTGGAACAACATTAAAATAGATTCCAATTACCCCTTGCCAATTACTTTGTTTCAGTTATGTCACATGACTTTCGCATGAGAGGATAGCCAAATGTTGTCAGGTATGCATTTTGTTTCAGTGCATTGCTTGAATACATATTTAGTTCTGAAGGATTGGCCAAATGGGCTTGCTTGCTACCCTTTATCTCCCATTACGGAAAATGGAGATTTAACTCTTTAAATAATTTTTCATAGTTTAAGACTTCATAGCTTTCTCTCCTAGATGATCAGCTCTAAGGGTGGTAATACACAGGACAGTGAGATGCGTGACTCGGGTCTCGCATCTTTTTGTCATGTTTGGCTTGCAATCTTGGCGTGTTCCAATTGGTTCAATCATTTTTCTCACATGATTGAGCACTTAAACATGTCAATATAATACTGACACAGGATCTTTTGTTACCTTGTCAAGCCAGCTCAGGAGGGGTTTTCTTTATGAGGTGGTAGTATTAATTCAACTTGGAAACAAGAGCCCACTTCAAATTGTTTCTTATTTATTTCATGGACTAAAGCTTTTCTCTAGTAGGCTAATTTACTAGACAGGAAGAGTCGAGTCAATTTAAGGAAAGGCATCAAGTTTGACTATGTTTTGATTTAAGCCCTCCATCAATCTAGATGACCTTCTCTGATCGGACAGTGGAATGAGTGTTCCTGATTGAGAAGGCATTTAGTACTTGAGCTTTTATCAATATATAGTTAATGTGTCATCAGTTATAAATACACATTACTTATCAACAGATATGAGAAGTAAAGATTTGTTTTATTGATAATTTGCATTTATCAAGCAAATTTAAAAATTAATCATTGCCTTGATGTGCATGCTTTGAACCATTCATATCGAAAATGATTTTTGTTCAAGATTGTTTTAAATGTGAGCGTTTGTTAAATGAGCTTCATTAACACGGATATATTTTTATTTTTTAGACTCCTGTTGTCACACAACTAGGCCAAACAAATAATACTCCCTTTCATGTATATAATGCTGTATCAGCATCACAAATAGGATTACCAACTTCTATATCTTCCATCACTGTTAGTGGGCAACGTCAGGCAATTACAAGCATTGCATTAAACGTATCTCCCAGATATTCTACTCCAGTAGACTCAAATTTAGGAAATGTAAGTTTTATATGCATATATATATATTCTTTACTTTTCTTAAACTCGGAATTGCCCTTCAACATTAATGTCTTAAAAATTGACATTTTGTAATTGTCAAGTATTTAAAGATCTTTTTCTAATTCACCTAAATTGAAATTGAATACCCCATGCTTGTTTTCTCCTTTCAAAAGTGTTTTTATCTCTTGCTTTGCAATGTTATGTCATTACCAGGGTATGCTGATTTGAATCAGCTTGATTTAAATCATGATTAGTGATTTTTATTTTTAAAAAATTATTGATTTAAATCAAAATTTTAAATTTCATTTTCCTTTCTATATCAAGTTTATGGGAAATAACTATGAACAAGATGCATGTTATTTAATTCAAATAAGTTAAGAACTGTATCAAATTAGTTCAGTAGTTATATGAAAAAATAAAAACACTTAAGCTGCAATGAAAATTTTTCTGCACTATCACAAAAGCATTCCAATTATCCACATACATCTTTAGAATTGGGGATTTTAATATTTTCACTTTGTTTTGTGTAATATGCTGGTTAATTTTTATTTAAATTTAATTTCATGTATTGATCCTTAGGAATTCTTTACACTGCTAGCATAACTATTCTGTATTTATGGAACTGAAATTTGGAATGTAAAAATTAATTTGCCCATCTTATAATTGAGTATGTTACCAAAATAGATTGTGGATTGAAGCGGAAAGCTATTTTAATGATTATGATGATTTTTTATTGCAAGCTCAAAATTCCACTCAATTGGCATGTTCTAGGGGAAGGCTATATCACTTCTATGCTGTTCATAGAGAAAAGCTTCATTTTTTTTATGTATAAACCCTTTTTGTGTGCTTGGAATGTCTTTGAAATATTTAGCAATGCTCGGAGAAAATTTGAAAAATAGGCATTTGTTTTCAATTTATATATAGTTTTTGTCTTGTCTAATTTTTTACTGTTTACTTATAAATAACATTTTTTCCACAAATAAGTACTTTTTGCATGATTTGAAAAGATTAATAAAAATGAGGAATTTTTTCATGATTTTTTTTTGCTAGTTTTTTATTTCCTATTGGAGACATGATTTCCCCCAAAAAAACAAGTCTAACCAATTAATTACTTTATATAAAAATAACTGAACAAAATCTACATTTTATTCATATATGATAAATAGATAATGCAGAACAATTCTGAAATTTGTCCGATTTTTTTACAAAAGTTTGTAATAAATATGTGGTGTTAGTGGGATCCTGCAACCTTATTTATCTAGGTCCAAAACATTTCATTATACCAGTTATGGGTTAAAATCAAACTAATCTAAATTGCTCGAGAACTAAATGGGAAAACATTGTTGATGCGTTGCATTTAATGTGCTGTTCTATTTACTCTATTACGTGATTAACTATGCTAATTCCTATATCGCATTTTAATCTTTCAAAAGCTTACCCTGCTATATTTACTAATACATTAATGTTTAAATATTAATGTTTAACACAAATAAAATCTGTCTAGAAACTACGCTGTGATTTGTGTCTCATGTCTAACAGGCTTAAACTTGTATGATTAATTGTATGAGGGATTAATTGAAATCATGAAAATCCGATTTAAATCAAATAAATCTGATTTTTATGATTTAAATAAATCACGAGTTTCATACCCTGGTCATTACGCATTATGTCTCAAAACATTCATTTTCTAATTAAACACCATTGAATTCTTATTGAATTACAAGCTATGAATATTGAGGTGCATATGCATTACTTTTAGATATAATGAGGCAGATTTCATGACAACTTTCAGTTTAATTTAATTTGGAAGATGAACACCTTTTAAAAATGTGCCAAAATTTGGTGGTTGTTTTTATGACGTACCAATAGCCAGTGAGCTGGACGAAAACATACCATTCCAGTGCATTTTCTGTGAATTTTATGTTGATTTAAATGTTAACTTATCCCGCATTTAAAAACAAACAATTGTTAAATCATATCTGCCTATTGATGAAAAAAGCAAATTCTTAGAAGTGGCTTTTAAGCAAGACGAAAATTGTTAAGAAATACAGAACACCTTGTTGATTTTAACCAAAACACGAGAAAAAATGCAGGGTATATAAGAGTTGCACCAGGTTGAGAAAATATTCTCAATCCTAAATATCTAACTTAAAAATATTCTTATTTACTCATGAAAAATCCTGTTGAACATTTTTTAATGCATTTCTGCAGTGCAATCAAAACTTGTTTTATGGATGAAGGACAGTTTTACACAATTAAATGTAATTAAAATCAAATTTTGATTTATGCTACTATTGTATCATTTCTTTTAGTTAATACTTTGCATAATTTTACTAAAAATACCTTATATGAAACTATTGTAAATACAAGGAATAATGTTTAGAAATAATTTACATAGTTACATTTTAATACTTCAAAAAATTTCTATTTTACAAACTCCTGGTTTTGAGTGGTTTGAAAACAAGCATCAATTGTATTATATATAGTAAACTCGTAACATTAAATTTAATAAAAAATTAAACTGGAGCTAATTAAGCTCACTGTTAATCTACCAAATGGAAGAGGTTGCTCACCTCTTGTGGTTTCGCTAGGGATGTTCCCTTTTTGAATACGGATTATAGAGCTAAAGGAATATATATTTTGTGACTTATTTTGTTTTATTCTCAAAATACAGGATTTAATTTTACTATATTGCATGTTTTTTAACTTTTAATTTTCTCAACAATTATAAACTACAAAATAAGTCTTATTTTCATTCTATCATTTATTTTTCAACTAATGTATTTAGTATATGAAAAATGTTAATGAAAAGTATGAAATGTACATGATTTTTCAATTTTTTACTATCAAAACTTAATTACCCTTCAGTTGATGTTTGCATTTATCACTACATATTACTTACATTTACATACTCACTGTATATTTCAAACTTTATTCTAGCAGACTGTGCCACAAATGACAGTATCTAGCCTTCCTTTAACCCAAAGTACTGTACAACAAAGTTCTCCGGGTACAGTTAGTGTTGCTCCATCATCTGTTGGGACGCCTGCACCAACTGCAGATCCTGAAAAGAGAAAATTAATTCAACAGCAGCTTGTGCTTCTCCTTCATGCTCATAAATGTCAAAGACGAGAAAATCAGTCAAACGGGGAGGTGAGGCAATGTTCGCTACCTCATTGTCGGACAATGAAACATGTGTTGAGCCACATGACTACGTGCCAAGCAGGAAAGTCTTGTGGTGTTCCACATTGTTCTTCATCACGACAAATAATTTCACACTGGAAAAACTGTACTCGTAGTGATTGTCCTGTGTGCTTACCTTTAAAGCAAGCCTCGGATCGCAGACAGCAGCAAGCAGGTCAGTACTTTCCAGGTTATAGTTCACTTTTGTCTCGAAAGCTACAAATTTCAGAATTTTGATGACCTTTTGAAATTTCTGGCCACCTTTTTTTAAAATTCACAATGTCAATGAAAATCAAGGGTCTCGCTTTTTTTAACTGATTGCATGAATCCTTGCCACTGTCATAAATTTATCCTTCTGTGTCATCTGCTATTGCTTTTATTTGAAATTATTTGAGACTCGGATTTCTATCAGTACCATGTTTCTTTCTGAAATATGAAAAACAAAAAGAAATTCCAGTTTTCATCCTTTGTTACATGAAAACTTGTCTGAAAAATTCCTTGTAGGATATAACATAAATTAATCTCAAGAACGAGAAAATGCAATTGGTGATAATTTACATACATTTGGTCATTAAAATATGCTAAATTGTTAGGTTGGTTGAATTATGTTCTGAGAATAGTTAGGGACTCTAAGAATTAATTCAGCTAAGAAAGCATCAAAACTAAAAATATAATATAAGTATTGTTTACATAATTACCTTGTACCCTTAATCTTGATTACAATGTCACATTTATAGAAAGTTTAATTATTGGACATTATGGGAAACACATTTTTGAAAAGTCTCTTAACACATTGACTGCCGGTCACGCGAGGTTGTGTTAATAGTTATTGCCATAACATTGAAGCAAGGTTTTACCCATATGCCAACTTACTTATTATAAGAAATATGATTTAAAAGTGGTAATAAAAGATGGTTATATGTATCACACTGATAGCTAAGCATTATGTAAGCCCTTAATTATAAAATTTTATCACTACGCGCCAGCGCGTGATTGGCACTAGAGGTAAAATTATTTCCCAAATGCCACATTACGCGCTGGCGCGTGACATGTAAAAATAAATCAAAATAAGTAACAATATGCATTATTTTTGTATGAAACTATCACAAACAAACATATATGTGTACTAGGGGGTTCCGCCCCTGCTCGCTCGCGCCCGTTCCCTAAAAACGTGATCTGGAGGAAATTACTGAAGGAGGAATTACGTTTTTTTATACCAGGCGTGTTTTTAAGTACTGTTTTGAAATAAAAATAAAACAAGTACACTTTTCTTAACAATTTTATTTCTACATGAAAGCCTGTACTTTAATCTACTTTTCTGCATAATTCCCACCAATATTAAGGCACTTATCGTATCGTACAACCAGCTTTTGAATACCATCCTCGTAGAAATCTGCCGCCTGATTAGACAACAACTGCAACACGGTCGTTTTGACATCGTCGTTGAGGCGCTGACCACCCAGATGCCTCTTCAAATGCAGGAACACGTGGTAGTCACTGGGCGCTAGATCGGAGCTGTACGGAGGGTGATCAAGTTGTTCCCAGCCAAATGATCCGATCAGCTCTTGAGTTCGATTGGCCGTGTGTGGACGGGCATTGTCATGAAATCTTCTGAATCCGACACCTGGGCATCTTTGGGAGGAAAGAATTCCTCGTCACTGTCATAACTAAATTTACTCGGGTACTCGTCCGATAGCTCAGCCAACAAACTTGCAATTTCATCAGCCGTTAGCTTATTATTTTGCAACTTTCTTTTCTTTGCACGTGAAGTTGCTGCAGAACTATCATCTGTACAACTCATGTTACAAGATTCTATTACAAAGCAATAAATCAGAAACCACACACCTTTACAACTAGTTTCCAACCTTCACTCCACGCCAATACCAGCATACATACCCAAAACACAATGCCGATTGAACTGGAGAACAAACAATGAAGCGTAGCTTTTCACGCGCCCGAGCGTGACTGGCACCTGAGACATCACCCCACACAACGCGCCTGCGCGTGATTGGCCCTTCACCGGTAACGCCAAATCACGCGCTGGCGCGGGATCGGCAGTCAATGTGTTAAAGGATTCCTGAACTATTAAACCGGAGAGGTTGGTATCTCTCCATTATGATTTGTACGTAATTATTGGGCCAGGAGCAAAGTAGCTTACATAAGCATGGATGTTTAAAAGTATTGTGTGCTTATGTCAATGATAAATCACATTTACTGACTAATCTGTAACATATAGATGACTGGTTTCAGATTTTCTTGAATACAATGCATTTTTGTCTGCCACAGTGTCTGGGAAGGCACAATTAACTAACACAACCGAACACATACTTTGGTGCCAGGGGTTTTTTTTAAACTGATTTTATGTGTATTTCATGTGCTAAAAACAAATATGACATTAGTTTTTGTACGTCACCTCTTTGTGAGATATGACAGTAGCGTTATTTACATTAACACGTTAAATTAGGCTTAGGGTATAGACGTTAAATTAAAAATATTTTCCTTTTTAAATTTTGCAAAACATTTTAATTAATTGGAAAAAACACAGCAGCACTCCTGTAAATTTACAGTAGCTTAATTAGGAATGAGAAGAATCAAATGAAAACAAAAGAAAAAGTTATTTTGTTCCCTCCAAAAGCTTTTGTTTGAAATTCTTCAGTGAACTTTGTTTAGTCTGCAGATTCCAACAGTAATCTGCCATCATATGAGTATCCCATCTTCTCTGGTATTGGTCCTCCATTGTCTTTATGTCTCGTGAAATCGTTCACCTTGTTCTTCACTAGTATCGCCAAGATTTTCAGGGAAACAGTTTAAATGGCTGTGCAAGTAATGAACCTTTATGCTCATATTACAACCAAGGTCTCTGAAGTTAAGCATGCTGTTAACTAGTTCAACATAGTTTTCAGCCTTGTGGTTGCCCAGATAGTTCTTGACAACAAGGACAAATGAGATCCATGCTTTTTGCTGTCTCGTTCATGGAATCCACGAAATGAGGATCGTTTATGAACTGTCTGATTTGAGGACCATCAAAAATTCCAGCTTGAAGTTTTTCTGTACTTATTCCAGGCATTTTTTGTCGTATATGCAAAGCAAGGACTATCCTAATCAAGAGCTTTCATGAACTGTTTCATTAACCCTAGCTTTATATGCAGCGGAGGCAAGATGATTCTGTCTCGTCCGACTAAGGGTTCACGAATGACATTTCTTTCTCCAACAACCATGTTCTCTCTCGTAGGCCCCTCTTTTCTTATCCAGTGGTATTGTTTGGCTCTGCTATCCCATAGGCACAAGAAGCAAGGATATTTCGTGTAGCCCCCTTGCTGACCAAGGAGAAAGTTAACCATTTTTTAAGTCCACACAAATTACCCATTGATGTTCGTGAAACGTAATCTTCTCCATGACCAAAGCTATGGTATCATTCTTTCATTTTGATTGAGTGAGTAATGGGTATTGACCTGTATTTGTTGCCATTGTGTAAAAGTACACACTTCAAACTCCGCTTAGAGCTGTCAATAAACAGTCAGCAATAAATTGAGAAATATTCAGGAAGACCCATTTTTGTCAGAAGTCCTTTAACATCTTGACAAAACACAAGATCGTTTTCATGAGAGAAGAAAGATAGCAAATCCTTTTCCCTAGTACAGTAGAATGTAATTTTTGTTCCACTATTGAGTAGATTCTTATTATTTAATCTAGAAGCAAGTAATTCAGATGCTTCTTTTGAGAGACTCAGATTCCTTATCAGGCACTTACTCATTTTGATTGAAACGTTGAGGACTTGATGCTCCCTCATAATTATTATAATCACTATCGCTCCTTCAGTCCGTATCACAAGGAACATCAGAAAGATGAAATTCATCCTCAGAGATCTCTGGAAGCTGATGGAACGATGGAATAAGAATTTCGTCTGAGTGAGGAACAGGCCGTCTTGCAGAGGCCAAATCAGGATATGTCCACTTGCTGCAGTTATTTCTGTTTATGCCAGTAATGTTCACAATACAAAAATAAGTCATCAAAGTGATGTATGGGTTCTCTCTCCAAACCATTGGGACACCAAATTTTAGACTCCTCTTCCCATTAGTCCTGTCGTAGGTGTTTTGTACAAGTTTTACACACAATGTGTGGATCCCAAACTTTATCTTGGTCACCAAACCTAACACCAAAGTACCCAAGGTAAGCTTTTAACAAAATCAGAAATGGCTTTTCTGTTCTCTTGGGTGTACTCACTTCATGTAGCAAAATACATCAGGATGGTTAACACAACTTCTACTGGATGCCATTTCTTTTCATCAATCTGCAAAACAAAGAACTTAATAAGTTATGTTAGATGTAAACACTGGGTTATGTCAACAAATATGGCTTCATACAATCAGCTGATAGCAGTACAGAGAAGAAGGAAGAAAAAAAGCAGGAACCAATTCACATAAAAATCACCACTACTCCCAATGAGTTGTATAGTAAAATATTTCATGATTTAGCTATGCTGAATCTCAAAAAGTAGAGCTGATAGAGAAAAACTGTTTTCATATTTGAAACCAGCACACCAAATATATTTAAAAAAAGTTAAAAATTCCAGGCACCAATCAAAAATTTTTTTTGTAAGACTTGGTTATATTTAACTTAGTTTTAAAATGAAATAGTACCGAAATTCTACATAAGCATTACTGAAATTCTGTGTATCATAACTGAAATCAATCATCTCTATACATTCAGACAGCCAAAGGTTGGCATCTGTTTCACTGTTTTATATGAATTGTTTTGAAAGGTTTGGATTTTGAAAAAAAAATTATTCCTTTGACTGTCAAAAATACTGAAAATTTTTCCCCCAAGAATTATTTCATGGTCTTTAAAGACTCCTTTAATTTTACATAAACTCTGGAAGGTAAATTGTCAGTAAGAGGACATTCAGATGCTCAGAGATGGCGAAGCCTTAATAAAACACAAATTTTTTTGCTAGTGTTTTCCAAACTTAGTTTTTTCAATTTTCCTAAGTTACAAGATGTTCTTGTACATGATAGACTTAAAGACACAAGAGACAAAAAATGATTCAATTCTCTACTTTTTCTGATAAGATTTTTAACAGACTGACTTTCTAGAATGTGTGAGAAATTGTCTAGTATCAAAGTAGTTACTGAGTTAAACTATTTAAATTTATATTAAATGTGCAAAATATTTTGTTTTAGTTGTGTTGCGTTTATTTTTTATCAAAAGTTTAATTTAAATCTGCTTCAAAATGCATTAAAGCTGATTAAGCTTTTTGTGTTAGAAATGGAAAGACTGGTGCTGTTTTACTATTGCGATTGAGGATGTCTTACCTAGTTTGTTGATGGGTTCTGACAACTTGGAGAACTTTTTGAGTTTTCAATCTTTTGTTAGTCTAATAATTTGCTTAAAAAACTTTTTTTAAACGAGATTTTGTTTTTACTCCCACATTTGCACATGTTGTGACACTTCATAGTGAATCAAGTTTCGTAAAGAGCATTTTTATGGCATCTGTATGTATTTATTAAAAAATTTCTTAAAATAACTACTTTGCAATAGAGCCGACAGTTTTGGAAAATATTCTTAATTTTCAGTTCTCGGAAATGTGTGTGTGTATAAGTTTATGTAATGTGTTGCTGTTGAAAGATTACTAACATTCAGTCTTTATGGATTTTTTATTAGCAGCTGCAGTTCAAACAAGTCAGTCAAGTCAAGGTCCTGCACCAGCAGATATGCAGAGAGCATATGCAGCTCTTGGACTTCCGTTCAATGCTGGTAATGGCAGTGCAAATATTAATCCTGTAATACAAAGGAGTCAAACTGTTGCTGTTCCTCATGGTGTGTATATGTTTTTTAGTGGAATAGAATGGAATAAACCGAAATTTGTTGATTTGGGTATATTTTGAACTAAATAGGTACTAAAATTTCAAAACACATCATTACGGAGGCCACAGTGTAAATTTTCATGGAATTGTTAATTTGAAATGAATTTAAAAGGAATATACATTGGTTAATAATATAGTTTTACTGGTGTTTAAACTTTTAACAAAAGACTTAGATTTCAGAAATATTCATATAATTAACATAGTGCTAACTAATTTACAAGCTTGCTTAGGGTGATTTGCAATGCGAAATGTTTATTTCCAAGAAATTGATTCATTTCATACTAATTAAATTTTAATCCTTTCACAGTCCCTTCTCATTAGAACGTTTGCTTTTCTGGTTACAATGATTTTGCCATCCTCACATGATTTTAAATGTGGGCATGTGCAAGATTTTTATTTGTGTGAACTTGTTTTTATAAAAGGTATCAATATTAATGTTTTCTCTTAATGGGATAAGCATGTTTAACCATTAACAGGCTATTTTCATTCTTGTTGCTGATCCAAAGGTTTGGTGTACTGTTAAGATAAAAAATCAATATTTATTTTTGAATGTTTATTGTATATTTATGAATAGATGCATTTCGTTTAGATGCTTTTCAGTAATTCTATTTTACATTTACCCCTATTAGTGAATGAGCAAACACAGTGTTCTCCACAAAATATGAACCATATCCAGACTTCACAACCTGCTCAACAAGCACAACAGTCTCAAGTTCAGCTGAGGCCTATATTACAAAATGCTGGAAGTGGAGCCATTGCTAGCCCAACTGCACAAAGCTTTATAATTACCGATAATCTTCAGTCTAAAGTAAAAGCAACAAATGCTGCATTACTAAATCCTCCTCAAAGCCAAGTGACACCTATTGTTACTGGTGTAGTACCAGACAATCCAACTACTATAAAGGATTGGCATCAATCGGTTATTCAGGATTTGCGGCATCACTTAGTACAAAAGATGTGAGATTTTTAAATATTTGCATTATATTTTATGGTTTTAATTTTGTGTTTATGAGTTGCACTTGTGTTTATAGATTATCTTCTAAATCTAAAATTATGGGGTAGCTAAATTTATATTGACTTGTATGTTTTAAAAACTCCTAACCACAAATGAAAAGATTGAAAGCAAAAACAGGAGAATTATGCAAGTCTAAAGGTGTAAATCAAATGATCAAAATTAAAATTGGTAATTTCTCATGTAACCCATAAGCTCCTTAGAAATATTTTAGCTAGGAAGTTTATAGCAATTGAAATTTCCAATAAGCTATTTAGAGACTTCCTTTCCATTTTAGGAATCTCAAGTTCGAAATTTTCTTACTGAAATAAATACTTAATATTATCTTGATAAATGTAAATGTAGTCGTGCATATATTTTCCTTTTTGCATGTAACCAATTAATATATCTAGAAATCTTAAGAACCTTTTTATATATTAAGTATCCTATTTTTCTGGGGTTTTTTAAGGTTCTCACTGGCAGTTTAAAATTATCTTGCGATCGCTATTTTTATTTTTTATCTGTGGATAGATTTTTTTTACATTTACCTGTTCTGATCCACTCAGATACATTTAATATTTCAGACTTGCGTTTTGTTTAACTATTACACAAGTTTAAATGGGAATAGGAATCATTGTACTGTTAAGGATGCATTTTCTTTATTATAGATACTGTAAAGCAACCTATAATGATGATGCATTATGTTTTTTGCATAAATAACAAGTTTAAATTAAGTAGTTTCATTGGTTTCACATTAAAGTTTTCTTGTTATTTGATGCCAAACTTTTAAATTGCTCTTTCTGCTTTAGTCTTGCATTGTTTGTAAAGTAATTTCTGAAAATTCAGGTTCTTGAAGCATATTAAAAATTTAGACATAGGTCTGTTCTTCATTCCCTTGTGTAGCAAAAACTAAGTTACAATCCAAGCAATGTTCCACAAGTTATTGTCCTGTTAATTTTACCTGCTAATAAACAATTAATAGTTACTTTTATGATAACTACATTCAGCCTCTAGTGCTTTGTATTAAGCAAATCACTTCTTTTCTGGTTGCTTAGACGAATCCTTTTTTATAGAGCATTTCACAAAAGCTAAGTTAAATTCAGGCATTTTGTCAAAATTCAGCTATTTGCTGGCACTAAAAGTAAAAATTGCTTTTAAAAGTCGAAACCATGAGAAATTTTTAAAATAAAAAATCGCAATTTATAAATTAAATGGCTAATATTGTCTGAAGTTTGAATGAAATCAAGATTTTTACATATATTTACTATTAATAAATAAAGTTATCACAAATGTTTTATTTATTCTGAATTCTTTTGATTACAGTGTCCAAGCTATATTTCCTACAACTGATATATCTGCATTGCAAGATAAAAGAATGATTAATCTAGTCGCATATGCCAAGAAAGTTGAAGGGGATATGTATAAAGCTGCAAATAGTAGAGTTAGTATTGCTATGCATTTTGTTTCACATAAAATTTTGTGGTATATAAGAGTCTTGTTTTTTAATATAATTATGTTTAAAGTGCTTTGTTCAATTTGTTTTAATAGAAGTGTTTACAATGTGTGAAATAGTAGTTTTACGTTGAACCTTCCATTAATTTATTCTTTTAAATGCTATAATACTGTAGGAGGAGTATTATCAGTTGCTTGCAGAAAAAATATATAAAATTCAAAAGGAGTTGGAAGAAAAGCGTCAGAAACGCAAAGAAATGCAAATGCAACAGCAAGTTGGACCAGGATTAGGCCCTATTCTTAATAGTTCTTCAACTCCAAATCCAAGTAAGTGTTCTGAGAAGTATGCAATCTAATTTTAACATCCTTAAACTCACTATTAGTTCTCTATGTAAACATTTCAAAATCCCTACAAAATAGGTAAAATTTCCTAAATTTGCTATGTTGAGAATCAGAATGTTAACATACCTGGTTTTGTTTTAATTTTTGTATATCTCCTTTTCCTTATTTACTAACTTTTCTTATAATTTGATTATCACATGCTGAAATTAGGTTACTGCTTTGTACATCTGGTCTAAAATATCTACACCTTTTCATTTTTGGCCAGGTGTTCATATTAAAATGTTTACCAACTCAATTTGTTTAAAGGACAATGCTCACTTCAGGTTAGATTCTCATACTGTGGATCAAAGTAACTAACTGAAATTCATGTAAAATGCTTTTATTTTGCCTAAGCCCATATTATGAGTCATTCAAATTTGGAGCTCTTAATGTTAAATGAGTGCAACTGTTTGAACATGTGGCTCATTCATTGATTTAAGTTCCATTCAGGCTTAGTTACTCTTTTTCTGTTAAATCCTCAATAACTTATTTTGTCCTTTATCATCTCTTCTGGGCTGTGGTGGCCCGGTTGGATTAGCAATCGGAGGGTTGCGAGTTCGAATCCAGCCAAACACCGTTGTGTACAAAGGGAGCTGGTGCACTTTAAATCTGTCGTGGCCTCAAGTGTCCTCACGTTGGCATGGTGTGGAAGTTTGGAGAGTGGGGTGCTCAGGTGTTTCCTCGTCTTCTGACCGTGGTTCGAAATTACGTGGTGCTGTTCTCGATCTTTCCCTTTGGGATTGATCCCGGATCGTCACCAATAGCCCGTTGTGTTGCTCCAGTGTGACGTTAATTAAAATATTATCTATCTATTATCATGTCTTGTTTTATAAATATTTTCAGGACATGTAAAATATTTCCTATTTCTGTCCTATGACATCGATTCGCTTGTTCTATTTTCAATCTTACACCATAAAACCTAAATCAACCTACCAATCCTTAACATAGAATGGATATCACAATAGATCAAACCAAAAATCAGCATTTTTGTTCAACATTTTTCTGTAAAATTTTGTCTTTCAGGTGCAATATCTTTATCTCATCTATCAAGCCTTAGCATTCCTGGTAATCAACAGAGAATGCCACCACCTAATATAACTGTTCCTCCAAATGCTGCTTCACGCAGCTCAGAACTTTTCCCATCTTCTGGATCTCAACTGTCTAACACCTTAAATGCTAATTTAAATATGAATTTAAATCCAAGTCAGTTTAACCAGTCACAAGCCAGATGTAGTCCACTTCCAACAGCAAGTATACAACAGCAACAGTTACAACAACAGCAGCAACAACATTTTAACACCTTAAATCCCCCAGTGACTACAATAACAACTCCATCTGCTGATCCATCTGCTATTCCATCTACACTCAGTGGGACTTCAGTTTCACAATTTAATTCATCTCTCCAGCAAAATCATCCCCAGATAACTGATGCTTTTAAAACAAGACAAATTGCAGTGAGTATCTTTCAGAATTATTTCTTAACTTTTTAAAATTAAATATTGTAAGAAACAATAAAATATTTCTGAACTACCATGAATGATTCCTAGGAAAAGATAACTCTTGAGTGGTGGTTGCATGCAGTTTAAGACAATATGTATGATAATAGCTTCTAAAATCATGGCACCGTAAACCATTTATGAAGGTTTTTAGTGGAGAGACAACACACTGGTTTATGGCTAAATTAGTTTATTGAGGACAAAACATGGTAGCAGCAAAACAATACTACAACAGCTAGGACTAGAAGATCACAAACATGCATACGATACAGAACATAAACAATTCTAGTGTTGCCACTCTTGATTAACTTAACTTTAATAATTATTTCTTAACACACCCTCTTAATTATCAAAGTTTTCACATTCACTGAATATAAAAATAAAACAGCAAAAGACAAAAAATACACCAAAAATTAATCATAATTTTACATTCATAAATACTAAGCTAATATATTTCAGAAATAAAGTTATATTACTAATTCAGATTTAAATTTCTGAAATTTATTTGATCCCAATGCTTTAGTGAAAATATCTGCAATTTGTATGTCAGTAGGACATATTAATTAAACCTTCATCTACCTTTCTTCAAACCTTCAAACCTACCTATCAAACCTTCATCTACCTCATTATATTAATTAAACCTTCATCTACCTTTTCTTTTATATAATGGTATCTAACATCTATGTGTTTACTACGTTTGTTAAATACCCCATTTTTAATTAAACTTATAGCACTTTGGTTATCAATGTTTAAAATAACAGAAATGTTTTCATTTGTAAGTTCTTCAATTAAAGTTTTAAGGTACACAAGTTCTCTACTACATTCTGCTGCTGATATATATTCAGCTTCAGTGCTTGAGGTAGCTACAATGGACTGTTTTCTAGAGCACCAACTTATTGGTCCACCACAAAAATAAATCACATATCCAGTAGTACTTTTACGAGTTTCACTATCTCCCGCATAGTCAGAGTCACAATAGGCAATAAGTCCTTTTTCACTGCTTTCCTTTGAGTAGCTTATTCCTGAATTTAAGCTTCCTTTTAGATATCTTAGAGTTCTTTTCAGATTTACAACATCTTTATTTGATGGATTTTCAACATGACGACTGTTAGAATTCACTGCAAAAGCCAAATCTGGTCTTGTCCTGCACGATAAATATAAAAGACTTCCCACAGCTTCTCGATAAGGGAAAACGATTTCTTCAAGTTTTTCTGCATCGTCTGTTGAAGTTTTTAACATAGGAGTGTTCATTGGCTTTGCATCTTGCATTTTATATTTTTGTAGTACTTGATTCGCATAAGCTTCTTGATGAATTTTCAATGTTTCAGAATTTAATTCCATATTAATTCCTAAAAATGAATCTGGTTTATCATATGATGTCATTTCAAACTCATTTTGAAGAATTTCTAAGTATTTAACTAGTTTGGATTTATCTGGCCCAATTAAGATTCCATCATCTACATAAAAAGCTAATATTGTATCATTTCCCACAAAAATACATTGTTCAGATTTAATTTGACGAAAATCTTTACTTTTCAGAAAATCAGTTAGCCTTTTATTCCACCTTAAAGGAGCTTGTTTCAAACCATATAATGATTTTTGTAACTTGCATATTTTAGACTGATCACTGTAACCTTCTGGCATTTTCATGAATATTTTCTCATCCAGTTTTCCATACAGGAATGCTGTCTTGATGTCAAATTTCATAATATGATATTCTCTTTTTGCTGCCAATCCGAATAAAATTCTTAGGGATGTAATGTTCACAACTGGACTAAAAGTTTCTTCATAATCTATTCCATAATTTTGTTCACAGCCTCTGACAACTAATCTTGCTTTGTATGTGTCATCATCTTTAATTTTAAATACCCATTTATTACTTAGAATCTTTTTATTTCCAGCCGTACTTCTATCCACAACTTGCCAAGTTTCATTTTTTTTCAGGGATTTCTTTTCATTTTCTATAGCTTTTATCCAATTTTCTTTATTAGGGCCATTTACTGCTTCTTCATATGTAAGTAAAACATAATCATTGAGATGATTAGGTGATTTCTTTATTCTTTTGCCTCGTCCAAGTTCCTCATTGTTTTCTTGTGTTTCTTCATCTGTCTGAAATAATTTTGATTCTTTAGAATCTTCTATATTCTCCTTATTTTCTTCAGCATCAATTGGAAGTGATAAAATATTTCTTTCTTCATTTCTTGGATCAAGGAATACCACATCTCTTGAGATTTCTATTCTTCTTTTCTCTTCATCCCACAACCGATAGCCATTGTGAGTATATCCTACAAAAATAAGTTTGTTACTTCTACAATCCAATTTTTTTAGTTGACCAAGTTTCTTTGCATAAGCTACACTTCCAAATATTTGCAATCGAGACAAATCAGGCTTATTTTGATACCACATTTCAGCTGGTGTTACCTCAGTAGCTTCAGTAGGACTTCGGTTTACTAGATATGCTGCAGTTCTTAATGCTTCACCCCACATAAATTTTTTAAGACCAGAATCAAAAATCAATGCCCGAGTTTTCTCAAGCAAAGTTCGATTCAAGCGTTCAGCCTTCCCATTTAATTGAGGTGTATGTGGAATTGTGTAATCTAACTTGATATCTTTTGACTTACACCAACTTTTCATTTCATTTGAAGTATATTCACCTCCATTATCACAACGTATTTTATCTACACGAAGTGTCCATTTTGCTTCAGCTTCCTCTGTATACTGTTTTAGAACATTGAGAGCTTGAGATTTGCTTTTAATCAAAAACACCATAACAAAATGTGTATAATCATCTAAACAGGTTAAAAAATATCTATTCCTGTCCCATGTTTCTACTTCTATAGGCCCACATATGTCTGTATGTATTATTTGCAATGGTCTTGTAGCTCTAGTTCTTTCAGTTTTAAAAGGAAATCTAACTTGTTTAGCTTTTAGGCATACTTCACGAGAATTTGACATACCTTTTATTTCTTTTCCTGACAGCTTCATGCCTTTTGAATGCTCCAATAGAAGTTTCATGTTCTTTTCACACAAATGTCCAAGTTTACGATGCCATACATCTGCATAATTTTTACTTTCTGTCAACAATGCTTCATTTTGTTTATTCAAATCAATTTCATACAGTCCTATTTCATTTTTATAACCTTTTAACACAATTTCACCTTGTTTAGAAATTTCAACTCTATCTTTAACAAATTTCACTTCTCCTTTGTTTTTGGTAATAGCATTTACTGACAATAAATTTTTAGAGAGTTCAGGAACATATAACACTTGATTTAATATACAACCATCTGTTTTGACACTTCCGACACTTTTTGCTTCCATCACTTCTGAATTCTTTGCAAGACCAATTTCTGTTGAGATTTTTACAGAATTTTCCAACAATGTTTCGCGATTTACCATGTGACTAGAAGATCCCGAGTCGACAACCCATTTGTGAGTAGAATTTCCATTAGAAGCAAGAAAGGAAACTTGTTTTCTTCCATTTTTTCTAAAATAGCAATCTTTTTCCACATGATTAGTTTTTTTACAGATGTTACAATGAAGTTGATTTTTCTGGTTCTTACAATCTTTAGCAAAATGTGAAGAACTGTTACACGTATAACAATTTCTTTCTTTGATATATTTTTCCTGCATCCTAATTTTAGGGCAGGATCTGGCAAGGTGATCTCCGCTGTTACACCTGAAGCATCTTTTTTCTTGGACTTTAAATGCAACACTTTCCTCTTGAATTTCAGGCATTTTACTGGAATTTTCTTCATTCAACAATCGAGCTGTTAAATTTTCTAATGTCTTGTCATCTTTATTTGTGGAATCCCATGCACTTCGAAAGTGTTTGTACTTTTCTGGAAGAGCTGAGAGAATTTTCGATATTACCATTTCATCATCTATGTCTTTGTCAAGAGCTTTTAAACGGAATGCTATATTTTCTAGTTTACTTATATGCGTAGCAATATTGGATTCAGAATCAAAATTGTAATTAAAAAATTCCTGCAACAAATTACATTTTTGCTGCTCAGAATCCCGTTCATATATTGCACAAAGTTTTCTGTACATATCGCAACTATTTTCACAATTTAAAATATGCATCATAACTTTCTTATCAATAGTTGTCACAATTATTCTTTGAGCTTGTGCATCTCTTTTTATCCACGAAGAAAATGCACAATCAGCTAAGCCTTCTTTTGATTCAGTTCCGTTTACTATATCGAATAAAGAATGAGATTTGAAAAGTATATTTACTTGAAACTTCCACACTGGAAAATTACTTTGGTTTTTCAGTTTTTCAACACTGCTTAAATCTTCAAATACGTTAGCCATTTTTTTAGTTTTTTTTCGTTGCCTGGAGCTTTTTACTTTTGTTTCAAATTAGCCACCAAACAATAATCTGGGCCCATGACCTGAAGGTTTTTAGTGGAGAGACAACACACTGGTTTATGGCTAAATTAGTTTATTGAGGACAAAACATGGTAGCAGCAAAACAATACTACAACAGCTAGGACTAGAAGATCACAAACATGCATACGATACAGAACATAAACAATTCTAGTGTTGCCACTCTTGATTAACTTAACTTTAATAATTATTTCTTAACAATTTATTCGTTTAACTTCATTTTCAAGATGTAATCTGGGTTTCATCATTGACTAAATTGGATGAATTGACTTCTGGACTGAAATCATTTTAAGAAAGTAGAGGGATTGATTGTAATGGGTAGTTCCACTTTATGGTTCAACATTTAATTATGATTGAAGGAAAAATAGTGTGGAATTTTAACCTCCAAAATCTGCTTGCTTAGATGTGATCAGGGTTGGTTATCATTTATTGAGGTTTTCCTGTTGTATTTAATATAGTTTTTACAATGAATCATTTAGGTGTGATTTAAAAATTTATGGAATATTGTAAAGATTTTAATGCCGCTCCTCCCAGTTTCAGTGTAATATAAAATATTATTCTATATGAAATGTGAATCACTATCTACTTCTATTGTTTGATGAATTTTTTAATTGTAAACTAGATTGGAAACCAACACCAACAACAAGCTACGAGATTGATAGGGCCGTCTAATCAAGGACAGTTATTATTGACACCAAATATTAATGCACAAGTAAGTACATTATTTTCTGTTTATTAAAAACAGTGATTCTCCTAATGATTGTTCATTGTGTTACTCCAGTGTGACTTTAATTCACCTATCTAATGACTATTTTAATGTACATGGTAAATGGTCCCCTCTTAATTACTTTTTATTTTTTAGATACACTTAATAAGTCAGCAACAACAAGCTCAGATACAAGTGCCACCCCAACAAACTCAAACTCATTTGAATCAGTTAATACCCAAATCTCAACCTGGATTATCTCCTCAAATGTCTTCACTTCCAAATGGAACTCAAATTCCTCAATCGTCTACCCCACAACCTCAATCTCAACAAACTCCAGTTCAACAACCACCAAGAGCTGCTTCTGTTCCTGGAACTCGTCCTCAAACACCTTCCACACCACAACCTCATCCACCTCCTTCACAAATACAACAACAGTTACAAATACATAGTAAAGTTCAACCATCAGTACTTAATATTGATGACAGCAATGAGGACTACAAACCATTAATGTCAATTTCACAGGAGGGCATTTCATCAGTTAGCCAAATTGATACTCAACAAAATACTCCTGTGTCATCAGCATCAGATCAAGGATCTGTACAGACTGGGGGCAAAGTATTTTCTTTTGCCTCTCAAAAATCTGCTGGAGAAGCTAATTGTGCTGAAAAAATGGAAGTAGACAATGATGTGAAAAGTGGAAGTGGCAAATCTGATACAATGATAGATGTTAAACCTTCAGGCAAACCTGATATGAGTAGAGAAATAAAAAAAGAAACAACAGATGATGGATTTTCTGCTAATTCATCCATTAAAGATGAACCTGTGATTGTTAAAGAAGAGCCATCCTCTCCTCTGCCGGCAGCAAGTGCTGTGGAAAATTGTTTGGATACTAAGCCAGATTCATCAAGTGAAACATCTAATCTTCCACCAAAACATAAACCGAACAAGAAAAGTAAGTTTTTTATTGAATGCATGTTCCGAGTAAAAACTTAAAAAAGTGTAACTATTGAATTGATTATGTTATGAAGTTAAAAGAATTAAGATATTTGCTAGATTATATTGTTAGGGCTCATGTTTTTACTTAAGCTTAAATATGTTTGCTATCTAAATACGTTTAATAATATAGATTATTTTAATGGAACTTAATTTTGTTGAATGATCAAATTTGAATAAAATTATTTTTTAAGTTAAGTGTTCAATTTTTAAGTCAAGTTTTCTTGCAATAACGTGCATTTGTTCTATAGCTTTCAAACCAGATGAATTACGGCAAGCCTTAATGCCTACATTAGAAAAGTTATACAAGCAGGATCCAGAATCTCTTCCTTTTCGTCGACCTGTAGACCCTCAGTTACTGCAGATACCAGTAATTATAAGTTTATTTTAATTTTTCCTATTTTAAAGTCACAAATGCTTGTGGATTGAAAGTTCAACATGTCACAATCAGAGCATTGAAAATTGAAATTGTATCTTAAATTAAGATAGTCATAAGAAATGCATACTACATAGTCAAACTTGAAAAATATTATTCTTATCCTATGCAAAAAATCAATTTTTCTTTTCATGCTGATAATTATTCTTTTTAATGCTTAGAAATATTTATGCCATTCCATGGAAAATGATTAATTTTATTTTTCGGGCATTTTGTTATTGATTTATTTCAATTTCATTAGGTTTTCCTTGTCTTAGTGATTATTGTTACTTTCTAGCTTTTATTTATTATTTACTGTAGTGTAAAAAAACCAGACACTTTTTCATTTAATTTTTAGAGTAATTAAATTTTCAATCTGCCTAACATCTTGTCTAAAAGAGACTTGAGAACGGTCTTAACAAAACAACTGCCATTTAGATCTCTGCATTTGACTATTCATTATATTTTTTAAACTCAAAGTGGCCATATGTAAAAAAGCTAATATTTATTATAATTATGTTAGCCAATCAATTGTATTTCTTTCTGTCTCCACTTCACACTAAGAAAATGTGAGTACATAGAACTTCCTTGTACTTTCATTTTTGCAAGTTCCTTTAAAAATAAATAAAATACTTACTCTCAGTTTCTTGGAATTCCCCTAAGAAATATATATTTTTCTGAAGTATCTAGTATCGTAATTAATATTAGAACTACTGTTTTAAAATTATTTAATATTTGTTATAGACCATTGCTAACTCCATTGATAAGCATTGGTTCTGTACAAATTGCAACAACAATTGTTAAAATGAAGTGTTTTGAATAAATAGCATTTTGGTTGAGAAGATGTAAATTAAACTTGCAAAAATAATAATTTGTTGAGCATAAATTCTTAGGTTATCCTTTATATAAATGAAAAATTCAAGCATATGGATTACTCATGTTGACTTTGCTATGTTTCCTGAGGCCACTTAGCAGAATTTGAAATAATTTAAAAATTGTGTATGTTGTGATCTCTGAAACTTGAATTGAAGTCCTGACAATTAACAAAATCTAACTTTAAATTTAAATGTAGTTAAACAGCTTTTAATCTGAGAAAATTTATGTTACAAATATTAATTTATGAAAGTTGAAGTGAGTTTTGAAATGAATTAAAATATTATATTCTCATTGATAAATTTGTTGCCAAACTTTCTCCAGTTACGATTTTGTAACAAGGTTGCCTGGCTAGTTAAAGAATAAAATGTAATGAACCTTTGAACATGAGCTTACCATGGTAAAAGAATTAATCTTTATTTGGTTTATCAAATATGTTTTCAGCTAACATGCACAAAATTGGCTGTTTCTATTTTACAAGTTTCATTTATTAAATTATCTGCTAAAAGTAATGAATATTAACAAATATAATTGGGACAATATTATGAAACATCGAATATGATTTGCCCTTGATGTGACTGCATGTTTCAAATTTAGAATTAATTACTGGGCATATAGCCCCAAATCGAGTTTCGCATTAAATTTTCACTTGTTAAATTATGCGGGTGGATGAACTGATAGCTGTGAAACTATTTGAAAATAGTATCCTTAAATACTCCAAACAGAATTAATAAGTGAACACCAATAAACAGCATTCTTCAAGAAGCTAGAGAAAATATGTATGAATGGAAATAATTTGCTTTCAATGGAAGCATTTGCTTTGTATAATTTTTCTATCTTAAGCTTGTAATTTAAAACTTTTTACTTCAATATAGTTCACAATTTATTTGATACTATTCAGGTAAAGATTTCTTTTGATAAGATATTTTTCTTCAAAAATCAAATGTTTAAAATTTAGAAACCAGATTTACCTTTCATAAAGAACTTTTAAGACCTGTTTCCGTGCTTCTTAGCCAAAGTTGACTCTTGTGACAGATAAATTTCTACCTACCTCTGAAAAAAACTAGGAGGAATGCTCAATATAACTGCCATTTTACACATCTCTTAAGTGATGGTCCCTTTAAGTTCACTATAAAATCAGTATATTAAACAAATTCGGATTTTTTTGCTGAATGTTTTACACTTCGAGAGTGACGTTTTGATGCCCTACAATTTCTATGAAAAACTCCTGATGAGTTAGTAAATATATTTTTTAAGATTATGTAAACTCTTATTTATTAATAAAAATATATTTAAAAGCTCTCAACTTCCAAAATTATAATGTTAATGAGATCGAAGTATGTATTTTAATCGCAATGTGAACAATGAAGTTGCATTTTAGCATTTAACTCAGAAGAGTTTCTTTTAATGACTGATAATTTCAATATTAAATATCCACTCTTAACTTCGAGTCTTTCTTAACGTAGATTTCAAATACATGAACTGGAAGAATAGTTTTACTCAAGTTGTGGGAAACAAAGTTAAGCAATTCAAAGCTTTTCTTGTGAGTTCAGGATAAGTCAGTTATACTTGTCAAAATTTCAACGAACTGTCAGCTGAAACGTCTGCTAAAGAATCTTGTAGCACAAGGGAGGTTGGTTAATAGCCCATCAGCAAATAGATTCATTATCCACATATATATATATCCTTGCACCATAAAACCCCGAAAACAACCTCAGTCATCACATGTATCCACCCTGGGTACATTTATAATCGGTATGCCCGTTCAAATCAGCTTGATTTAAATTGTGATTTAAATCAAATGATTTTTATTTTAAAAAATCATTGATTTAAATTTCATTTTCCTTTCTGTATTAAGTTTATTAATATTGAAAATGAAATAACTGAGCAAGATACATGTTATTTTATTCAAATAAGTTAAGAACTATATCAAAAATAAGTTGAGTAGTCTGTTTATGGAAAAAATAGACACTTCATCGCAATGAAAAATTTTTCTGAAGTATCATGAAAGCATTCCAATTTTGCACATAAATCTTTTATTGGGAATTTTAATTTTGTTTTGTGTAATATGTAGGTTAATTTTTATTTAAATTTGGGAAGTTTTATGCATTGATCCTTAGGAATTCTTCACATTGCTAGCATAATTATTCTGTGGAATTCAAATTTGGAATCTAATCCATTTGAGTGAGTTTGAATAAAAAAGATTATGGATTGAAGCAGAAACTATTTTATTATCATGATTTTTTATTGCAAGCTCAAAAATCTACTCAATTGGAATGTTCTAGGGGAATGCTGTTACATTTATTCTATGCTGTTCAGAGAAAAGCTTCATTTTCCTGATGTTATGTATAAACAGTTTTTGTGTGTGTGCTTGGAATTTAACTCTGAAATACTTATGAATGCTCAGAAAATTTGAAAAATGAGCATATTTGATTTTATGTATATTTTCATGTCTTACCTTATTTTTTACTATTAACTTACAAATTACATTTTTTCACAAGAACTTTGCAATATCAATGAAAAGTTGGAATTTTTTCATGAACTTTGGTTGCAAGTTCCTTATTTCCTTCTGTTGACATGATTTCCCCCCAAACAAGTCTAACCAATTAATTACTTTATATAAAATAACTAAATAAAATCTACATTTATTCATATATGATGAATATATAATGGAAAAACTTGTGAAATTTGTCTGATTTCTGATTAATTTTATACAAAAATTTATAATATGTGGTGTTAGTGGGATCCTGCAACCTTATTAATCTATATCCAAAAAGTTTCCTGCCACTAGTTATGGGTTAAAATCAAACTAATGTAAACAACTCGAGTACCAGATGGGAAAACATTGCCTGTGCGTGGCATTGTTGTGCTGTTCTGTTTACTCTATCATGTGATTAACTTTGTTAATTCCTTTATCGTGTTTTAATCTTTCAAAAATTTACCCTGCTATATTTCCTATTACATTAATATTTAACATAAATCAAATATATCTAGCAAATATACTGTGATTGGCATGTCTCATGTCCAACAAGTTTAAACTTGTACTCAGCAAGGGATGAATTAAAATCTTAAAAATCTGATTTGAATAAAAAAATCTGATTTAAATCAAATCCGATTTTTATGATTTAAAAAAAAATCATGATTTTTTTCATACCCTGCTTACCATTCATAATTTGATTTTACCAATGGTGACCAACATGCATTACATATTTTGTTTTGCACCTTTTATATCTAAACTACCATAATCTGTACGATAAATATATAATTTTAGTTATATATATATATATACTTTTAGTCATTAATTAGACTATTTTAATTATTTTTACTGGTTTGCATCATCTTAAGTTTGGTGCTGCTTGTCCGTTTTTGGACCTTGTGCCAAATCAACCAACCTCCCTGTCTACAACATTGCCATACCTAAAAAATGCATTTCTAGTTTTATGTGTTGAAAGACTTAAGTAAGCAAAATTGCAGCAACAACTGTAGACTCTCCAGTAAAGGGCAGTTTTGCAGCATGCAGAAGCACATATTTAGTCTTTCTACACACAAAACTAGAAATTCGTTTTTTAAGTTATTGCAGCCTGGGGGTAAGAAATCATGGTCATCAGTATCTAGTTAGTTTTAGGACATAAATGAATCAGAAAATAATGGAAAATTTTATTTTTTCTTGAAAGTTTGTATTGGTTAGTGAAATGTTAAATGTTTTCTCCTGACCCCATTTTGGGAATCACTGGTATAGAGAATTCTGTTTAAAATTGGAATTGTACTTCTTAATTAGGTACTTAAAATTGGAAACTTGCACTTAAGGGTTTTTATTGAAATAAAAAAATCAAATTCATGTTGCAATATTAGCACTTGTATTAAAACCCAATAAAAATTCAATTTCCTAAATATAAAAATCAGTCTTAATCAATTTGTATTTCACTAGTGCTAATGTCATTTTAGGGAGTGGCTTTCAATTTTTTACACGACTCCAAAATGGGTTGATTCTTCACTTTATGAAAGGAACTCGCTTTTTGTTTTCAATTTTGTTTAGATGATCAAACTTGAGAAAAAATCAAATTCCCTTATTTGTCTTATTCTGTCTAGTTTTCCCTAAATATGTCATCTGCCTTTTGTAGTGTTTATGAATAAAAAATGCGCTTACTAATGGTATAGGTATCTTCCCTACTTTCTCTATTTTTTTAAAAATTATATTTCATTAGTTTAGAATATTATACTGTTAAAAGTTTGAAAAATGTATACTCAATTAATCTCAAAAACTGTTCAATTATGAAGACTGAATAGTAAGCTAGCGGCTTAGCCACATAAAGTTTAATAACTTTTCCATATTCCTGTGGTTTTTATATTTCAAATTTAATAAGCTACTTAAATAGCTACTACATAAATAGTATTGCATGCTTTGTCAGTTTAATAAACATTAAGGTTATTTTTTATTTAATGACAGCTGATTGTGTACTAATGCCAGAAAATGCACCTTTATGTTAAAATCAGTGTCACATTGTTGAGTTTTAGACAATTGTCAGACTGCTATAGCGAGGTCTTAAACTGCTTTAAAACTGATTTGTAAAAGATCACTTTTGCTACAAGGGGATGAATATGATATAAATGATTATTTTTCACCAAGAATATAGATTATTTGTTTTGAAAAATTATTTATGTGTGGATGAAGAGATATTTTATAAACTAAACCTATTTTAACATAGCATAAGCTTTTTACATGAAGCATCCATTTTGAAATAAAATTCGTACTAAAACATGTTTTGAGCCCTCTAAACAGTCTAGATTATGAAACAATCATAGGTAGTGTAATATATCAAAAGATACTTACATTTTGAATTGTCTTACCAGTAATTTGGGCAATGAAATTTTAATACTACACAAGATTGATTGCTGTCATTGAGTGCTATTTTCCTATGTTTCTGAATCAGTTACTCTGTTTTATGAAAGAAAGGTTGTGTTTTCGAAATTCATAACTTGATATTTAATTGTACTATGCTATTGTGCTATTTTTTCATTCCCATGCACACATCAGATACCTCTATTATATTTTTATGAAGATTCTTGTTTGATTAATTAAAAGCTTATTCGATTATTTTTTATTTTGTCAAAAAATTTGCTTTTATGTAAAAACCAGATGATTTTCTGTTTTGGATGGACACTAGTCATTAGTCTATCACTGGCAGCACAATTAAAATTTTAGTCGTTAATAAAGCCAGTAAGTTTTCTCAAGGTAGTAATTGGTCTCTTAGTATGTGCTTACCAAGACCTAGGCATCTAGTGGAGTATGTTTCCAGTCATTTGAATGGTCATATAATTTGTGACCGATTTGATTAAGATTCCTGTAAAATAGTTATGCCCATGATTTCTTTCCAATGCATGGAGTGCCTATTGTTTTGGGTAAATTCCAAAGAATCTGAATTCGTCAAGGAACTCCATCTTTTTGCTTTAATATCAATTTTGTATTGACTTAATTGTTTCACTTTCACCTTTGCTTTACTATTATATCTGAATTAATGCTAATTTCAAAATTATTTGTTCAAAATTATTTGTTCTAATTACAGATAAACATCCTTTGTTTATTAAGTTTGATTTTGAGACCAGCTAATACAAAATGTTTTTTAGTGCCAGAAAATGATATTTTGCTGTGTGGTAATGTATTTAATGAATTAACTGAATTTTGTTTATCTTTTATGTTTGAGAAAAAGTGTCATGGTTTTTTTATATTTATGATATGATTCTTAATAGCATAATTTATGGAGCACACACTCAATGATATATACATGTATATTTTGGTATAGCATTTCATCTATACAAATCTCTATCAACCACAGGTTGAAGTACATTGTTTTGTCTCCTTTTAAAAAGTAAAATTTTTTCTCCCTCATGTTTCTTTCTACGTGGTCTAGAATGGTGTAAGTACACTGCTCTTCTCTGAAAATGCAACTCCTTGAAGGAGTTGGATTGAATTGAAATTTGATAATTTATCATGGCAAATACAAAGGATTAAAATCTCAGCAGTATATGCAAATAGGATGTGCACACAATACAGGCTGAAATGTGACTTGGAAGATAAAAAAAGCCTCAAAAAGTAAATCAAACATTTCATTGGTGAATTCAATCAGCATTACTCTGTTAGTAAGTGAAAATGACTTGTCGCCAAATGAGAACATACAAGCAGTTGGGAGATTGAACGGGAAAGTAATTGGATTGAGAGATGGCAGTTCGTTGTATCTTGATATTGCTGCATGCATTGGGTGAAATGCTAGTACAACTATGTGTACTTAGAGACAGTAGACAAAAGTATGTTCTACATATCATTGTGAGGGATCTAGAGCACCTCTATGGCAACATTAGAACGGAAAGATAAGCACATGATAGTGTTGAGTTTTTCAACACAACATCCACAATGTTAGCACAACAATGGATGGTGAGACATCAGGCAGTCTGCCTGTACTATTCGCCGAGGATTGCTGCAGCTAGGACTCGTAACTCGGCGTCTTACTGCAACATCTTTATCGTATATCAGGCGTGTTGAATCAACGTTCCTGTAACTTAATTGGTTAATGTCTTGTCATGTGCAAGCAATTTTAACTGCTAAAGATGGACATACAAATTACTGATTTAGCATGTTCCTTTTGACTTGCAGTTTTGTAATTTCAATCATATGCTGTACGTGTCATCGCTTAAATGAATTTGATTGCTGTAATTCAAGTCTGTGGGTGTTGCATTTTCAGTGAACAGTAGTGTAATAAGTTTGTTCTGTGTTACCTTTCATTTCGTTACAATTTTAGCTAACACGTTTTCAATCGTAAGTACTTAGAAACAGTTCTTAGCAACTCAGAAATGTTTACACTTTCTTCCTCAGTTTGCTTCATCTTATATCTAGTCTTGTTCTTAATAACATTTAATTTGATGGCATCTAACATTTGCACCTTGTGAAAAGACTTGTTGTCTGAGACATTTTTTAAAAATATATCGTACTGTTTGGCCATACTTTTTACAATCCAAACTGGTTTTACTGCTTTGAATTTCATATATGATGCTATGGAATTCATATTGATGCTTTGAATTTTATATATGAGAAATCCTGTGTGAATACACTACCTGCTCAAAATATCTGTCCAAAACTTGGGTTATTTTCTATAGTAAAAGGAAAATTTTATATATACTGTAATAGAAAAATTTATGCATGACTAATTGAAGCTGATTTTTGTATTGGAAAATATCAGCAGACAGAAGTTCCAGTTTGTTCAAGCCATATTGTAGGTGTAAGGAAGACCAGTTTTTCTACCTCTGCTACTACTGAACTATTAGGATCCCTATAGTATCAATTTTTGGTGCCAAGAGATCTGGATGCTTTAGGTCTGAAGATGATTTTTGACGATTGTAAAAGGTTTAAATGGTTTTAACTCGCAGAATTCTTGATTTCACAATCATGCCAAATGCAATAATCATTGGATTAATTGCCTTGAGTATGCAAATATCTGGTTTTTGCTGTGTGAACAATGTTGCTGAACTTTCTTTAATGGTTTCAAGAAATCCTTTGGTGGTTTTAAGCAAATACTAAATGTATATATTGTAGTCAAAAAATGCATTTCTAGACTAAACAGGATAAGTTTTTAGGTTGGATGACTGCTAAAATGCAATGACTGAAATTTCCTAAATATTTCTTATCTGTACCATATTCAAATCAGTATCAACTTATCTTTTCTGACATAAAAACTCGGTCACACTAAAAGTCATCCTTAATTTGAAAAAATAATTTTAGACTTAATCTTATACACTGAAGAGCCAAAACATGACCACCTACTCAATAATGCGTTGTGCCTCCTTTGGCCTGCAAAACAGCTGCAACTTGCCTGGGCATAGATGCCACAAGTTCTTGGTACATGACTGGAGACAGGTTGTACCACAAATGTCTAAGCAGCGGTCACGCAAAGTCGAGATATTCGGACATGGTGGTGTTTGAGCTCTGAGCTGCCGCTCCATGACATCCCAAATGTGCTCTATCGGATTAATATCTGGCGAGTTAGGTAGCCAGGACATTAAGTGGAATTCATCAGTATGCTCCTCGAACCACTCCCACATAATCCGAGCCTTGTGACATGGGGCGTTGTCCTGCTGGAAGATTCCGTTTCCAGTTGGGAAGACAGACACCATGTAAGGGTGCAACTGATCCGCAATGATGTTCAGATAGTTCACAGCATTCATGGTCTGTTCTACCACAACTACGGGTCCCAGAGTCGCCCATGAGAACGTCCCACAAAGCATAATACCACCAGCCTGTATATGACCTGCTGTACAAGAGGGGAGCAACTGTTCGCCTGGCAGACAGCGTACCCTGACACGACCATCGACATGATGAATGAGAAATCGGGATTCATATGACCAGGCAACTCTCTTCCACTCATCCATGGTCCAGTCTCGATGTTCCCGGGCCCACTGTAGGCGTAGTTGACGATGACGCTTGGTCAACAGAGGCACACGAGTGGGACGTCTGCTGCAGTCCCATATCCAACAGTGTCCGCTGAACTGTGTGTTCTGAAACACTTGCGCTTGGATCTGCATTGTATTGGGCTGTCAGCTGAGCCACTGTCTCACGCCGATTTTGCTTTACCAACAGGACAGTCTCTGACATCCTTTTTCTTTGATGATTGCGTGAACGACCAACACCTTGGCGTTTACTGCTGGTGTCACCGTCATTTATCCACTTTGCATGAATACTAACAATGGCAGATCGTGAACACCCTACCAGTCGTGCAGTTTCGGTGATACTCGTTCCGAGTCTTCGGGCCATTACTATCTGCCCTCTATCAAATTCGCTTAGATCAGCAGCCTTTCCCATCACTCGCAAAAGTAAGTGCAAGAATGATTACTTACCTTCTCCAGCAGCAGTTAAATACCATTCTCACTTAATCACGTGCCCTCCACGTTTTCCAGACGAGTTCATTGAAAAATGTGGGATGGTCATAATGTTTTGGCTCATCAGTGTATTTGCCTTATTGTAATGTCAAAAGTTCCTGAAATAAATTATGATCAATGAACAGAAAGTTTCATTGCCTTGTTATTTTTAGTGAAACAGTGTATGAAGAATTTTGCTTGAGAAACCAAAAACAAAGTAATATTCTAGATTGAGCAAATTTATTAGGCAATATTTGCCTTTATCTGGGAGCATTTACCTGACATTGCCAAATTTATAGCACCAACTATGCACTGCAGTCAATCAAATTAATATCAGAATTTAGACTAGGAATTCATGTGAAGTATGCTATTCATTCATTTCTGTGCCTTGTTTTAATTATTGAATCTCTTATATTTTTAGTCAGTTAACTGATGTGTCTGAAAATTTGCAATGTATAGTTATGGAAACTCCTAGCTTTACAAAAATGACGAATTGGTTAAGTAATTGTACAATTTTAGAGGAATTACCAGTTGCATTATTGTCTAGATGTAAGATATCTAAAAATAAAATTCTTGCTTGGAAAGTATTTGATGTTTCTGAGAATTAACACAAAACTGCAAATCCAGGAATAGAAAATATTCTGTCATAGAAAGTCATTAAGGCATTTAGTGAACAAAAATTAGCTTTGCTGGTTTCAATGCAATGCTGTAGCCTAGCAACATGTAATAAATTTATGTTTGAAATTCTCTTTTTACTAGTATCATTTCAAAATGTTTAATGTAAATATTTTCAAAGTTTTTTTGTTAGATCTTTCATCTGGACACTTTCTGCTTAATGTTAATTAAGCTCTATTGCTTTGTCATAAATAACAATGTTTCTCAAAAAATTAATGCTCATTTGTAGGTGTAGAATCTGCTTATTGTATATGTACATACAACTTCAATGAAAATACTTTATTTTAAAATCCTCGTACATTTTCCTGTGAGAAAATGAACGAATTACACTAATATTAAGAACTAAAAGGCTTCACATATTATGCAGTAATTCATAATTTTTCAATGACTCTCACATCCCGATACTGTAGCATTATATCATGGTGGTATCTTGAAGTGTGTGCTGAGGCTGGAATGTTCCAGACCCAGCAACCAATTCCCCTTGGTCTCTGGTGGGTATGGGTTCATCATGAAGAAGTTAAATATTCAATCTGGATCCAAAAATTTCTTTGTGCCCTAGAGGAGGCCTAAATCCCTCTAACAATGTTAATTTCTCAATACCTAAATTTTTAATTATCAATAGCCGTGAAGGGAAACTTGCAACCTTTTCACCATTTGCTGTACAAAAATATATTCGGTCTGCTGCTGGCGAACCAAAATCAATAAAGAAATTGAGGTCTAGTGATATTTTCATAGAAACTATCTGCATATCAATCTGAGCAACTAATGAAATTAAACCAAATTGGTAAATTAAAAGTTAATGTAACTCCGCACAGAGCTCTAAATTCTAGTTGTGGATTTATATCTGAATCTGATCTTTTTAATGTATCTGAATAGGTGTTTATCGAAGAATTGAAATCTCAGCATGTTTGTTCAGCCAAACGTATCTGCATCAGACGAGATAATAAAATTATTAACACAAAACATGTAATATTAGCATTCAACACACCAGATATGCCGAGATCCATTAAAGCAGGATACTTAAATTACAGCGTTAGACAGTTCATTCCAAACCCTCAAAGATGCTTTAAGTGTCAGGTTTGGACATTCTCAGGCTTCATGCCGGTCACTTGCAATTTGTGCCAGATGCTCAAAACCCAAACATGGCGAAAACTGCACTTATGAACCTGTATACTTCAATTGTAAGGGAAATCATCCTACTTCAGGTCTTGTCCTCAATTGAAAAAAAGAAATACAAAGCATAAAGATAAACAAGATTTCATATCGAAGCAAAAAACTAGTAGAATGTCAGACACCAAGAGCAAAAATTTCATACGCATCTAATTAAAATGATGAAATCCATTGCTATCCAAACAGATGCCATTCACAATAAAGAAAATAAAAATACAATTGTACAAAACAAAGAAACAATCGTCCAAGAAAAAGATATAACCATTAAAAAATCAATAAAAACAAACATTCCCAAACCATCTGGTCATGATCTTAAACACACTTCTAAAACAAAATCACAAATGAAATTCGATGCTACAAAATCTAATAGAATTGATGAAAAGTACTGGGAGACTTATTCATCTGGTGAGAAAATGGAAAGACAAAAATAAAAAGTAGGCACAAACTCAAAAAATCTGAAAGAATATAATGGTTAAAATAATATTTTGAAATTGCAAAGGCTGACGTGACCATGTTGAGAATGTGGAGACTGATTGTTGCCATCCTGTATGTCTTGGTCTGGAGGAAATTTTTTTGACACCAGAGTATGCAAAAAAATTGGAAGATATATCACAAGAGATAATTTTAAAAACAATCATGATAGTGGTGTAGCGCTTCTGACTTGTTTGGATTGTTCATCTTCAGCTGTTTGAATTTCATTCACACTTTCAAAAATTTATGCATTTTTTATTTTGTACATATGTAAATTAAATTCTTTAGTCTCATTAGTTATGCCTCAGGTGATCTTGTTTTTATTTGACTATTTAAATATTTTTATTCTCATCTACACGTTTTACATATTTTAAATTTATCTTTGTCTTGGACTTCATTTTTAAATGTTCTGCGCTTTTATTGGGCTATATTCTGTCTTGTGTTTAGCGCAGCTTGTCAACTTTTGGACCTTGTGCCATAAAACCTCAACATCCAATCCAATCACTTTCTCATTAACAATTGTAGTTCGAATCACATTTGAGGTTTGATTAAATGCTTTACCTAACTCCTCTGTTTCTAATGGAATTCTATAACCAGAAAGCCTGCAAGTTTTATAATTTTTAAAAATTTTGGTATGAAGGTAATTTGAAATTATTTGCTGCATAGTTCACATTTTAATTGATATTTTCTTATTTGACATAATTTGTCCATCTCTGATGTAATAACTAATAAGCAACCCTGAATGCTTCAAAGCACTTTTGCAACAATAAAGTAACTTGTATTAATATTGAAATAAAATACTTTGTGTGAAAACAATATAATGAATCATTAACACATTTGAAATCAGATCAATTCCATGTAGTTAAATATTTGAAAGTTTGAAGCCAGTCTTTATGATATCAGGAAATATTTTACTTATTTTTAGATTTTGGTTAAACACTTGTGGCAAGTTATCTAGTTAATTGAATGTGCTGAAAAGGCAAGAACATTCTTTTCTAACAGCTTTGTATTTTCTGATATCCATATTTTTATCCGTGTTATTTACAAGTTTATGTGTCAGCCAATGAGAACCATTCATCGTAAGCAAATCTTGGTAATTATGGTGTCTTCTGACTATTTAATGAAAGACTAATGACATCAAACATGTCAAAAACAGTTTGGTGATCGAGTGGTTAGCTTTCGAGCTCTTGGTTCAACAGGCTGTTTGAATTATTAATGGCGCAAGTGATAAATCATTGCTTATAAGCCATGCTATCAAGATGAAGTCGCATATATATTAAATTTTTCTTTTACTTGAAATGCATATGAACCCTGCTTAAAAAGTCCAATGTAATCTCTGACAGCTCAGTTCTTAATAAAAAATAAATTCTGGAAAGTGATGATGACCCAAAGAAAAAGTGAATTTTGTCGAAATTCAGTAGTTTGTTTTCAGCTTTTCACAAAAGGGTTGGATTTTTTCATTTTTAGATAAACAGTTTGTTTCAATAGAATCATAACTTTTTATGTGTTTCGATTGTTTCAATTCTGGGACATCTAAACAACACTTGAAAAATCATTTATTCTTGTTTAAGGTTTGATATACCTTAAATAACTTCCTTGAATTAAATAAAATCTCCATCTTATTGCTACTATTTTATGAAATAGTTAGCTTTACAAATTTGTAAGATTGTGGATTAAATTAACTTAATTCACTGATTTATTTTTGGAGTTCCCTTATGCTCCAGTTCTCTTTAAAAATTAATCAAGTGTACAATTCTTAATTTACAATATATTAATGTGTGTGTGCACTATATATATGCTGACATTTGGTGTTTTTAATTGTTTTCCAGTTCAATTTACTTTGCTGTAGAAGTTCATATAATTATGCACTCAAGTTTGCTAATGTCTATTCATTAGCTTATTTTTGTTAGTTACTAGTTTTACTTTTGATGCATGATTTCTTGGCATTTAGTGACTGGTTTTCTCTTTGTATGGCCGCTAACAATTGTGTTTAAGTTCAATAACTGTTGCTTTTGGAGAGCTTATAAAATAGCAAACTTTTAATAAGTATTTAATGTGTGTTCAATAATTTTAATTCTATTTTTAAATTTCCCCCTTTTGCTCTTCATATGAATAGAATAGCTTTCACCGATGAAATATTTGTTTAAAAGCAGAGTTGCTTTATAAGCTGTCCAAATAGCTGGGAATTTTCTCATTCCCCTCTGTAACCTGCATATAGTTTGCTGCTTGAAATAACTTAGTAATATTGCTTTATAATGAATGCATAATAGCAATATCCTTCCATTCACTGTCTGCAATCCTACAATTTTTATACTCAAATTTTTATTTACATTATTTCTTAAAGAGTTTTCTTTAACCTTGTTGAACATCTTTTGTCTTTTGTTGGCATTTCTTTATGACCTGCTTTAATAAATGACTCACTCCTGAAGTATTTTAGGGGTTTTTAAGATACTTTTCTACACTTCCTTGTTCCCATTAGTTCTTGCTTTCTAATTTAAAAAAAAATACTTGTTTAGTATTAAAAATGGTAATGGTTGCTCAAAAAGTTGGTACTTTTACTTGTTAGTAAAAGAAACATGGATGTGACTTTGAAAGGAAGGTATAGCTATTTTACAGTGCAATAGCACTTGCTATAACGATATAGCATCCATGTTTTATAAATCTATATCCAAATTATGGTCTCTCCTCTACTAGACTAAAGGCAAAGACTCACCTTCATATATCAAAAGACAAGACACAATGGTACGAATACAGCCTTTATACCTCATATACATGGGAGTATTAGATTTATTTAGTTATTCAGGTTTTATAAGTTAATTTTCATTTAAAATCTTTAATTTTGTAAATTATTTTCTGCCTTTCTCTTAATTTATTTTTCTCCTTGAAATCTGCAATTAATCTGTAGCTTGATAATTGTCATCCCTATTATATCCTTATGTGTAGTTCTTATTGTATGTGATAAACAATTGCTTCTTTCTTTACCTTCATCATTTATCAAGTGTTTTCTTATCTTTTTCTCTTTTTCATTTTTAGATGTCCCCTGTCATTTTATTCACAAAAAGATTAAAATCTGTTTATGTTTTTAGTATTTTGTTGCATGTTTTTATTCAGTAAAACAAAATATTTAATTAAAAGCTTTGTATGATTTTGATATTTATCAAATGTATTGTGTTTTCGCTTCTTAGATTACATTCAAGAATAACTTGAAAACTTCTCAATAAAAGCAAATGTTTTTAACATCTAACCCAATATTCCACTTAATTGTTAAATTTCAAAATAGCACAATTGAAACTGATTGTGGCATGTTTGTTTTTTCTTGATGTCATTAATATATTGTGTGCTTTAAGGCTCTAAACTTTGTTTTTACTTTTTAAATTATCTTTCCTTTTATTATAAATGTTATGCAAATTTTTCTCTAAATCTCTGCATGCATATCTAGTGACAACTGAAGTGGAATATAATTTTTATAGAATACTTTTGTACCTTCCCAAATTTAATAATTAATCGAAATTAAAAATAGTTTGCTTGAACTGTTTCCCTCATTTCTGAAACAAGAGAAGGTGGGTAAAAATAATTGACTGGTTTTTATAAGTAATTAATGTCTTGGATTCAAGTTGTATTAAATTTTGCCTTAAAATAATTTTAACTTATTTTTTAATTGTTTTTCACTCTTTCAATTTATTCCAGTATAGTTTAACAAACAATTAATTGACAATGTACTTGGGGTTCATTTTCCCTGATAATATTTTTAGAGATTTTAACCTTGTGTAGTTGAAATCATTTAACTCTATTTTACTTCCATTACTGAATGCATAAACGCTTTAGAAACAAAATATGATCAATTTATAATTTTGACATATTTTAAAGTCCCAATACTGAGCAAATTTTGCTAGTATAGCATGCTTAAAATCTTGAAATAAAATTAAAAAATGGTCTTAGCTAAACTTGTAGTTAGATAAATAAAACAAAAGATAACTAATAATCGATGTTGAAGTCCAAAATGGTCTGGCCATTTCCCTAAGAATATATCCATAATTAATTTAGAACCAAAATGAACCAAATATGAGAGAACTCAACTTTAAGTAAACGTTCCATCAATCAGGTGTTGCTAAACTCATTGTTTTAAGCCTTTCTAAGCCTTGTATGAGAGTAGAGAATCACTAGTAGCTTTCTAAAAATGAATTTAAGTCATTGGTGAAAAAATTTACATTTTCTCTTATCTGTTGGCAGGTTCATAGTGATTTAAATATTTTTGTCCTTTCAAGTGACCGTTCGAGGTTAAAAATTCCTTTTGTACCCTGCTTTATCCTTAAGCATGTATATTTTCTTTTGCTCTCTTGCATATGATAAACTTGCATGAAATTTAGGCTCTGTAATTAGCTTACTTGTGCATTGCATGGTTTAAAAAATGCACTGTCTGAATACTAAATTTTGCTTTTAAATACTGAAACTGCTTTTTCAAAACTTGAACATTTTAATTGATGTTAAGTCTTAGTTTGTATTAATGTATTTTGTTTTCTCATGTATTAGTAATTGATACTTTCTTTTAGCTTCAGTATTAAACTAATTAATGTTTAATCATTGAAAATTTAAACATCTAGATCCCTTGGCTGAAGTTGTCTTATTTGCAAATGCAGTATTACTTTTCATTGTGTCACTTGGAAAAGGTGACAACTAAATTATCCGGAAAAAAGTTACCAAAAATTTCATGAAACAGGAGTGGACTGTTAAGGCAAAATCTGGGAGGATAATGAAATCTAAATTTTTCCTTTTTGAAGGATAGGGATTTACATTAGCATTCTGTGAAGCACTAAAAAGAACTGTTTTCTTTCACAGTCAAAAAATACATAAAAATATTTCCTTCAATTCCCTTTTTCAATTTTGAAAACTACCTTACAAATTTCGTTGATCACTACATATCTTGGAGCAGAACAGTATATCTCATATGCACTAGACTTTGATTAAGAAATTTTTTGAGTGATTGTCATGTATTAACTCCGGTAGTCACGAGGTTAGCGCTCTGGGTTTGAAATTCAATCTGGTTAGATATTTGTTATGGTTCAGAATCCACTTTAATTCATAAGCTCCAGTATAAGTCCTTGTATAGTGGAAAATGACTAATGTGATAAACTAAGATCAGGAATTGGAGCTGCAGGTTTTAGCATAGCCTTCTGCAGACAAAACGGGTTAAGATTGGACCTATGGGGCAAAACACTGAAAACATTTTTTTCGTTAATTTCCTTCTGTCCTTGTGATTCTTGAATTTTGGGAAGTATGTATCAATAGAATTGTTTATCAGGCATAACACATTTTTTCTGTAGGACTTTGAAGGGATAAAACTGTTTTTATATTTTGTTTTAAAGAATATATATCTATGGCCTGATTTGTGTATTTTGCATGACTAATCACGAATAACATGACTAGTCACATAAAAGTTGAAGTAAATGTTTTTCCAGCCATAGTAGTATTTAACATTTTATAAATTTTTGTTATTTAAATTGGTAAAAGTTCAAAATTTCTAAATGGCAGTTGGATAGTAGAGATAGTACTTAATAGCCTGGAAGGGACTTGTGTGGAACATGCTTCATTCCGTACTGTCCATTAAAGTAATCTAAGAGTTAATGATGTATTTATCAACTTCAAAATACTGCTTATTTTCTGAGCATAATTTTAAGCACAAATTGCCTCTAGAATTCTACCCAAGTTTTATTGAGGTTGAGATCTAGTAATGTGTTAACCAGTTGATAAGTGCCCTCAGTCTAAATCTCTTATCTGTTTTACTATAAGGTGAAATGTCATCTGTTAATAGATTCTTTGCCTATATCACAAAATAAACATTTTAAAGAGCTGTTATAATGTCAATCTTAGTCTCATTCCAGCACCTGTAGCATATTTCCAGTGACCATAAAACATCACATTACATCTTATTTAATATGATTTACTTCTTTAAATTAGCATTACTGTGTACATCCTCCTAGTGCAAATGAGGCAATAGTATGTAGTGAATATAAGACTAGGTGATCGCACATGTGATGCAGTGATTGTATTTTGCTACTATAATTCCCAAATCAATGATGACCGATGGCAGCCCTCTGAATTTGTTTCTATTTGGATTGCACTCCATCAATTTGAAATGCTACTCACTGCCTAGATACTACACTAGCATACTATTCCCTAGCAACATCATTTAGTTTAGCTTTCTAATCATTCTTTCCTGTATGAAATCACCTGGTTGAAGTCTTAGCAAACATTTTGCATTCGTTTCACTGCATTGCCTTATGATTTTCTTTAAAACAATTCATATGCCATGCCTGCTTGCCTCTTATTGGTGTAAATGCTATCAATCAACTTCTGTGCAAGGGTTGAAAACATGCATGCACACAATCTTTCAACTTAATCGCACAGTTATGCAACATGCCACAAGCTATTTTGATTGGTTTTGTTCTTTGGAGATAGTGTTTGTTCTTAAATGAGTAGAATGGATGGTACACCATAAAAAAATTCTTTTATACACTACTGGTCCCTTTAACTTTTGTACCATTTATTAACCAATGAACAATGATTTGACAGATGCCATGTCTTATTGCTAAACCAGTGGTTCTACCTATGATGGAAATTATGTGAGGACCTTGCTGATACACTGAGTCAAAATATGATCAGCTCATTGTTATGTAAATCAAAGCAATATCAGATAATGAAAGAATATGTACATGAAGTTGCCAAAATTCCATAGCTTGGGTAATTTGATGTATTTTCTAACAGGCAATTCCTGCTTTAGAGAAATTAATTTGTCTGGATGGTAAAAAGCATGGGAGATAGGGATCTTTGAAATGTGGTATTTATATAAAATCTATCTGAAGAATAATTTTCACTGTTCTACTTCTATCTTTAAATTTTGTTATAGTTATGTGCAGCATAAGTTGAAACTTACACAGAGTTTTTTTAGATACTTTTCAACTAATCATGTGATTAAACTTTTTCTTGGTAACTATTTTATAAATTTGCTGAATAATGAAGGCCTTTAGTTATCCTTTTCATTTTGTTAGCAAAAATGCCAGATTACTTACTCTTCTGACTCCAATCTTGACTATGGTTGAGTACCCCTTTCTCAACTTCGTATGATTACTGTTTTTATCCTAATATGATAAAAAGAAACATGCTTCAAGCATAATTGATTGCAGTGAAAAGAATACTTGTTTTGTGTTCATGTGAAAACGAGTGAATCCAGAAAGTAAAGTATGCAAATTTTGTTCTTTAGTGATATTGAACAGTAACAGGTGCAGACCTAGTTTTTCTTCCTTTTTTTAATAAATTTAAATATTTTCATAGTTTTCTCCCTCTGTTCTGTTTTTAAATCTAATCCTTTGACCGAAATGTGCTTTCAAGTGAGAAAAAGCAAAATTTCTTTCCCTGTTGTCACTCATCACGATACATGCAATTCTACAAATGTAAATACCATTTTGTCTACTTTTACTGTGTGACGCAGTGTACGAATTTGTGAGATTAAAATTATGTAACAATTGTGTTGTGGTTGGCTGTTCTGAGGAAAGTTTTCTTGATAAACATTTTTCATTAAATGAATCTTTAATTTTAAAAACATTAAATAGGATCTTATTTTTAACTAACTAAAAACTTTCTTTTTAGATATGAATTAAAATACCTGGATAGATTTAAAATATTAGGTATGAATGAACAAATATACTGAAAGTGGATCAATATGCTGTAATATTTGACACAAATTTGATCTCCAAGTTTGAATTGGTTTCTATTTTGAATATCATTCTTGGAATAGTGTTCTTCGTCTTTGACAATATTAGATTTCATGCACTTCCTAGCTATTTAGTGAATGTCTTATTTATTAAACATTGAAAATCCTGCTATTTCAACTTCGCTTATACTGCTTATGACTAGATACTAAATATTCGATTACAACAATGATTTGAATTATTGACTAATATTTATGGGTACTAGTTATTGTCATAAAGATTCTTGGTGTAAAATTAAAATATCTAGGTTCAAAAGTTAATCACTATCAATATTTTGATAAATTCTTTGTAAATTATTGGAAAGGAGTAAAGAACATTAATTCAAGTAAAACCTGGGTCTTCTCTTCAATCTGAAAAATAATAAGCATTTAGATTGTTAATTAAAAATTTTAAAAAGAGGAAAACCATTTTTAAAGCTGATGTTTTAAAAGTTTTATCTTATTCATGTCCCGACTTTTGATAAAGGCATATCACAAATAATGACAATGTCTCTCCGATTGGAATAAGTAATGCTGAAAACAGAAGTACGTTTTATGTAAACATTATCTAAAGTTGCTTATTTTAGAACGTTTATGATTTTATGTTAAACAATTCATTCATCCCTATTTTAAGATTTGTATTCAAAAAATGAAAAATATGTTAGGTAGTATTAAATAGTGAATTAGCAACATTTATTTTGCATTTTTTAACTTTTAATTGATGTAAAGCATTTAGCTAAGTGTCCTTTTGTGTAATAGTGTGAACATTAAGGAGGAATTTTGCTTTTTACACATTTACTGAGTAGCACAACCATTTCCAGAATTCCAGCCAACCTGTGTGTATCTAGTAAGCTCCTTAATACCAATCACAATGTATAGTTTCCAGTTAGTTGAACAGTACCACTTTTATGGTATATATATATATGCTACTTTTACTCCTCATTCATCTACTTTTGCCTATTTTTTGCATTAATCGCTGTGCTAAAAAATCTGAAACCCATCAATTTATTGAGCTTGAAAAGTATGAAATCCCATGATATGGTATGTGTTTCAAACAAATTTTGCCATTTACAAAATAGCTGGGATTCCTTTTCTTTAAAGACAACTTCAAAATTTGAATCTGGTTCAAAAATTCCGAAAACACAATTTTGTAGAATCTAACTGAAATGTTGAAAATCTAAAAGATTAGGATGTTCAGTGTCTTGACGTGGTAATGAGCTATATATTAAGAGGTCTTTAATTAAGATGATTGCAAGATTGACATTTATATTGATACACATATAAGATAACTTATTGTTATTTTATAGGATTATTTTGATATCATAAAAAGACCTATGGATTTGTCAACTATCAAACGAAAATTGGATACTGGACAGTATCAAGATCCCTGGCAATATGTAGAAGATGTATGGTTGATGTTCGATAATGCATGGTTGTACAACAGAAAAACTTCCAAAGTATACAGACATTGTTCTAAGGTATATATAGATACATTTTTCTTTTCTTTTTTGTGATTATTATAATCTCAATTTTCATGCTTCTAACAAGTTATTGTATGGTTTCATTTATTAAATGGTAAATTATTGAAGTACCATTTTGTGAGTTCTTTTTATTTACTCTGTTAGCTTGCTGAAGTTTTTGAACAAGAGATAGATCCTGTAATGCTATCTTTAGGCTATTGCTGTGGTCGTAAATATGTCTTCCAACCTCAAGTTTTGTGCTGTTATGGGAAACAGCTGTGTACAATACCAAGGGATGCCAAGTATTGGAGTTACCAGAACAGGTAATTTGAGTATTTCTTAAATTTACAAATCCTTAATTGTCAGGCATTTGTTAAAATATGTCTCGCAAATTTTTCTTTGAATTTTGATTGCACCTTAGATTCTAGGAACCTGATGTACTTGTATGTTTATTTCTGCTTTAAAGTTTTTGCAAAAGTTATTTTTCAGATTTAACCAAATTTACCTGTCTAAAAATAATTGTTTTACTAATATTTAGTAGATTTCATTGTAATTAAACGTTTTGCATAATTATTTTTTGAGTTTTTCGTTTCTTTTCGTTATCTACTTCTGGTTTTTAGGATGTTCTTTAGTGTTATTAGTTGTAATGAGTGATGTGTTTTTGACTTTCAAACACAGTGTATTATTGGTGTACATGTTTTGTCTGTGAGCACTCTTTTCATCAAGTGACTACTAGTGTCAGCTATGTCTGTTTTTATAGGTAATGCTGTAAGTATGAGTGCGTATTCCACCTATATTTATAGCTCTTTGTTTCTTATCTGCACATTTTGAAAACTTGTACATTTGTTTACTTTGAGAAAAATATTTTTATTATGCAAAAGCACTCAGTAATATCGAGTTTTTGGTAAGAATTGGTGCAGTTATCACTAGAAAAGTGGAGATTCAAAATCGAAAATAGATATGCAATTTTATTTCGTCATGAAACTTGAAGTTTAATGTTCTTATTCTTACTCATTGATATTCTTTATTTTTTGCATGATATTTTGTGTAAGATATTTGAAATAATTATTTTTGTTGGAATTAGTTTGTAATTACAACTAATTAACAATATTTTCTTTGAGTAAAAATTAAGAAGTATTGTGCTAACTATGTTTAAAAGAGTAGGAAGATGGTGCGAAAAAGTTATTTGTTGCCTTTGGCATTATTGAAATTGTGCAATTAGTGATTAATCTGTAAGACTAATGGTATGAGTTAATATAATATACATTTCTTTCCATCCTATTTTCATTTTATGCTTGGCAGATGTATTCTTGAATATTTTAGTTATATACAATATGAATTTTGGTAATCATTTGTTAAAATTAAATTTGTCTGAATCTAAATAAATGAACAGTTGTATGCTAAAAAAGCTTCTCCGCTCAGACACCACATTTATCTTTATCCTATTTACTTATCTTTTATCCTATTTAATTATAATTAACTGTTTCTATTGTTTTAAAATTGTTATAGGTACACATATTGTCAAAAGTGTTTTTCTGAAATACCTGGTGATACAATTACACTTGGAGATGATCCCACACGGCCTCCTACGTAAGTTTCAATTTAAAATTAAACTTAAGAATCATTTCCAGTTTCTACTTTATTTTACTCGTTGAAATTAAAGGAGTATGCGGCATATTTTTCATCTTCACAAATGCATAATGCTCCTAAATTTTTAGACTTCTGTATTGTCTTTTAAGCAGATTATGCTTTATACAGCATTTTACATTTTTTCAGAGAACTATTGCCATTTTAAGAAAGATTTCATGTGTCTAATTCTGTTCTCTCTTAAATAGGATTATTAAGAAAGAGCAGTTTGTCGAAATGAAAAATGATCACTTAGAGCAAGAACCGTGAGTATCTTTTATACAAGATTTATATTCCAAAATTGTGTATTATCTCAATTTCATAAAGAGTATTTTGCAAAATTCAATAAAAACTTTTAAAATATTAATTATTTAAAAATTAATTATCAGGTATGAATTCAGCTTGATATTAGCATTCACTTAGGCCTGGAACATGGTTTGCATCAGCTGTATTGATTGCCAGATGATATATTTTGTAGAAAATGTTTTTCTGATGTGCCATATTCATTATTAGATACTACTTTGTTTTCAGAACAGCTTAACTATTTGTAGGAAGCCTCAATCTAAGCTAGTATTGCAATGAGCCATTACTTATGTGTTTTGAATTTCAATTACTATGTTAAATTAGTTTCATAATTGATATTTTTAAGTTTGTTATTGATATTTTTAAAATCTGTAATTTTGTGATTGATGAATAATTCTTTATATCGAAATCAAGAATTATGTTGTTTCACAAGTTCTATTCTGGATTAAAATGTCATTATGTTTATGCTTTTTTCTTTAAGATTTGTTGAATGCAGTGATTGTGGTAGAAAGCTTCATCAAATCTGTGTTCTACATTTTGAAGTTATTTGGCCTGAAGGGTATGGAAAATAAAGCATTTTAGCATCAATTCTAATAACTTTGTTCAAGGGTTGCTATACTTTATTTATTAAGTGCATATATGATTTTTGTTCAGATTTGGTCTTCATTAATATCTGATTACATTTTTTAAGTTTATTGTGAATTTTATGATTTTTGAACTAAAAAGGAAATTTTATTGTCTAGCATCTTATTTAACCTTTAAAATCTGTTAATCTATATTATATAAATAACATTTTTTTTGTAATTTACATTTGGGGATTTTTTTATACCTATACGTATATATCTTGCATTTTGTTTGGTTATTTTTTATATCCCAACAAGTGCAAGCAGATATCTAAGATACCGTAAAAATAACCACATGAAATCAGTGAAATTAAGCATAAGGATTAAATAGGTGAAGATATTCTATAGAATCCACAATCGTAAGTAAAAAATATTGGGTTCTTATGTCATTAAACATGAGCCTAAAATGTGAATATGAGTTGTCATGCTTCAAATATTTTTTGATGGTCTGAATAAATTTTGTAACTTCAGTCTTAGAAGCAGACTGATGGTCTCAGTTTCTCTTGATATGGATAGTTGCCTTATTAAAGCTGAAATATGACATAGTTTTAGAAGGCTATTTCCAGTTCTACTATATCTGCCAACTTTATATAAATCAGTTTTACAAATATTAGATTTTCACATTGTAACATTAGGACACGCATTGGAATTAGAAGCTAATACGTTATACCTGCCATTTTAAAATTGTGCCAATTTAATCTGTCAAGTTACTTTCTCACTCAATTTTTTATTTGAGCTTTACCATGAAAAGCTTGCCTATCCCTTTGAACTTATCCAAGAATGTTCAGAACGTTTTTAATGGCTAAATCTGGCTATTGAAGCTAGCTAATGAAGCCATTGCGTTTACATTTAATACTATGCAATCCTCTTTAATTGCCCGCAAGTATGATTCTTTATTTTATGTGCTTTTTGAAGTTAGAAGTTTTGCCTATTGTTGGTTCAGTCAACACAAATGATGAACAGATTGTTTATAATCTGAATTTTATAATATCCAACTATTTACAGTCAAAAAAAATAATTTAGTTATCGAATAGCAAAATTACGAATTTTCAAAAATATTGCTATTGCTTTCCACAAAATACTCTAAATACCAATTTTAAATAAAAATGTAATAACAAATTCCTCAATATTTATTGCATGATCATCATGCATCGCCGTTATATTTTACTATTTACTTTTATTCCTTTTTCTGATTTTAATTATTTTTTAGATTTACTTGTGATAATTGTTTAAAGACTAAAGGGAAAAAGAAAAAAGAAAACAAATTTACTTCTAAAAGTAAGTTAATCTTAATAAAAGTAAGATTTTTGTGATTCTTTTAATACCAAGTTGATTATTAATATCTGCAACTTTAAAATTTGTGTTACCCAACTGATGGATTTTATTTTTCTCAGGATACATTTAGAGTTCAGTTAACTGAATATTATCCTAGTGTGTTACTCATTTTATTGAGTCTAATTCGAGCTTTGAACCTCATGTAGCAGATATTCAGAAATTTAAGCTGTCGATCTTTATATAATTAGTCTTTGGTTAGCAAAAGTTTAATGTAGAAGAAGCTATAGCTTTTTAGGGATTAAGTGGATTCCACTCTAAATATTTATACCCAGATCAAGAATCAAACACAGAACCTATTGTATGAGACGCCAGAGTTCTAACTACCCAAGCTCTCAATGGAAGATTTAATTCATTTGCTAGTGCTTCGTCTACCGATTTTCAGTTAGTATAGTAGCAAAGCTATTTTAAATCATTAGTTACATTGAAGCACAGCTAATGTATGTTTTATCCTATGCATAAAAGGCCCCTTTTCAGTCAATTTAAATGTGTCAATTTCATTAGTTTTATTCTCTTTCGTGCAAAAAATTGAAATAGATAATGAAGCTTTCATTTAATATTAAGCACAAAATAATAGGATTGATTATTTTAGGTTCATAATTTATGCATGCATGTCAAGTTTAAATCAGTGCACTAGTTGTGAATTTCAGAAAATTAGAATTGTATTTTTTTATCCATATGGCTAAATTATGAAACTTTGAGGTATAGAATTTGGAATACTTTTGATTAACATCAAATTTAATTTCCTTTATTATAGGATTACAACAGTCTAAACTGGGGCAATATATAGAAAGCCGTGTAAATGTCTTTTTGAAGAAGAAAGAATGTAGTGCTGGTGAAGTTACAATCCGTGTAGTGTCAAGTTCAGAAAAATTTGTCGAAGTGAAACCTGGTATGAAAGCAAGGTGAGTTACAATCTGAAAAGTTTTGGCACATTAATTGTTTTCATACTAAAGCTGATATTCTTAGACAAATAATTTAGTATGCTTTTAATTTTTTTTGATATTAGATTAATTCTGATTTTCGACTTTCCAATATCAAAATATATCACATTCTGTAGCCATTCCAGAAATGTCATACATTTTTGAACTGCTTATTAAAATGTCATTCTATTTTTCTCAAGAGAGATCTTTTGAAAATCTAAATTTTTGTTCCCAAGATGTTGGTAAAAAGTAGCATCATGCTATTAAAATGCAGGAAACTGATATCAACTATAAGTGGATAGTATAAAGTTCTAAATTTATCCATTTCCAGTGTCCAATTTCATCTATAACATGAATGTATGTTGTGCATTCATGTTATGAATGATATTGGGCACTTAAATTCATATTCAATGTAGTTTACCAATAAGGATTAATAACTTATAAAACTGTTGTATCTAAATATATACTACACATCCCCACTTAGGGAAAGTATATCACAGGTCTTTTAATCCTGGCCAGCTGCAAAAGAAGTGGAATGCAGAATATCCATGGTTTTACATGACTAAATACAATGCAATTGATGATTTACTTACAGTAAGATATATAAAATTGTAAACAATTATATACTGTATAGTGTAACCAAAATTTCATTTTCAAGGAGGCCCACAGCTTCTAATTACAGTATAAAACATTGATAAAACACACTGTTGACCAATATTGACATGTTTTTTATAAGATTGTGCAAGCTTGGTAGTACTTAGATAAATATGTTTAAGTGCTTTTAAAAATATCAGTGTGCTTTCTCTTTGTAAGTTAGCATTTCTATGCTTCATTAGCATCAAAATACATAAGTTAAATACAATGTCAACTTTAGATTCTAATCTTCATCTGTTTTATTACTTTAATCTAGGTATGTAGACAGTGGAAAGTGGCCAGATACATTTCCTTATCATGCAAAAGCTTTATTTGCATTCGAGGAAATTGATGGTGTTGATACATGTTTCTTTGGTATGCATGTTCAAGAATATGGTTCAGAATGTTCTCTTCCAAATACAAGGTAAACTTAAATCAACTTTTAAATTTTTTTTGTATTAAGAACAATTCGTTTTTAAAACGAGCTGGATAAATTTTAGAATATAACTGTATTCTTATACTGATTAAGTTCTTTAATCCTCTGAGTTGTGAACTCATTGTTCCACCATGCAACCTGCTTTCTGTGCATTGCCCTTAACCAGTTTTACCTATCCAGCCCAGTGATTTTCAACCTTTTTCCATCTCGTGGCATTCACATAAACTAATTACCAAAATTTTGTGGCACACCTAAATATATATTTCCTACATATTTTATACAGGTATTTCAAACACAAGTATTGAAATTATTTGTGAACACTAGTCAAAAGTTATCTTAAACTGAAATAAATCTTCTCAATTTAAACTCTTTCACTGAGGCAAACCTATGCCATTTTTGCAACATACCCATTGAAAATAACTGTTCCAAACCAATAGAAAGTTTCCTTGGAGTATTTCTAATGTATGTAAATTGATAGGTCACATTTTTGGTAATCTCTTAATTGGTAAACAATAGGAAGGCCATATTATTAGAGGTATATATAATATAATAATTAAAAGCCTTAATATTTGATGAAAGTCCTTAAAAATTTTTAAAAGCTAGTTACTCATCCAACGTCAAATGTCATTGGAAACCACATGCTTAATATATGTACTTTTGCATTTTATACATTTTCAATAGCCCGAGCAAGATACAAACAGAAGAAATACAGCTCAAACTTCTACAATACAGAACTAGAATACTGCACAAATAAGTTCTACATCATATACATAAGAAAAATACAGAATAAAGAAATACAATCAGTTATTGCTCTAAAAGTTTTCTTGCTCTCCAATATTGGGAAACCTGTCTCCATGAATTGCTTTAGAGTGAAACTGTTGGGATCTACCCATAGGGTCAGACTGATTACAAAGCTGGCAGAAAGGCTCAGTGACAATGCAATTTTATGCAGTTGGGCAGCATCACGCCATAGTTTTTCAGACCTCTTCAAGACAATTCTACCTTATGTCTATGTTTGCTAAAAATTAATATTTTCAAAATTAGGCTTGAGACCCAAGCCTAGCATTATTGAAATTTTTTTTATCTGTACTCGCGAGTTAATCAAACGATATATGTTAAATATAGTCTTAAAAAGGGTCCAATTTTTTTTGCTTTGAATGAGAACTGAAATAACAAAATGATGTCCTTAAAATGTCTGAAAAGTACTTGAATTTTTGTATGCAAAAAAATCCTGTGTGAAATAACTTGCAGAGAAAATTAAAAGGACTACCTATCTAGTGTAAAATTCCTAACTCCCCTTTAGGAATTTTACTCTATTGATAGGTAGCAGAAACTGATTTCCCATATGCATTTTATTTTTAATTAGTATCAATGGAAAGAAATTTATTACACACACAAGTTCTAGAATTTCATTTTCACACATTTTTCTTTATTGATTAGTATATTTGAAGACATTGGCAAAAGTACTGGTTAGAATAATAGGAACACTTATTGGCGTTTATGGCAATTTTGATGAGAAAATTGGAAAAAGATGTTATTCATCCCTTATATTTCATAATTTATTTGGCTAGTAAATATTCAATCTCGTATCCTTAAGATTTGCCTATGCAAATTGATAAATATGAATTCCTAGCATTAACTTAGTTAAAATCATTCTTTCAAGCAATGAAACATTGCCATGTAATCGTTTTACTGATAGTCATTTTCAAATTGCACATATTTTTGTTGGGTTAGTCATTGAAACAGATGACTAAACCTTTTATTTGACAACTTTGGCAGAACATTATATAATTTTTAATTCTATGAACTTTTTATATATTACTATCTTTAAATTGATTAACAAGATTTTTATATTTGAAATGAACTAAAGCATGGCAAGATATTTAATAGAAAAATTAAATGTTGAGATATAGCCTTTTAAGGGATAGAAATGTTATCTGAAGCTATACTATAAGACTTCCTTCCATGCATAAATACCATGCTGCATTACTAACCATGTATCTTATATTTAAAGATAAATGAAACTTCATTTTTATGTTTCTGAATCATTCATCTAACTGAAGAATTTAAGAAGGAATTGCTTTTATTGTGTGAATTTTATTCATTCATTGTTTTTTTTTTAGAAATAGTTAAAAATTCTTCCTTTTAATCTGTTAATTTGTATTTTTCAGGCGTGTGTATATTGCTTATTTGGACAGTGTTCATTTTTTTCGACCAAAACAATTGCGCACTGCTGTTTATCATGAAATTCTGCTTGGTTACCTTGATTATGCCAAACAGCTTGGGTATGTATGGATAAATTAAATAAAAACTCTTGAAAATTTATGTGTATTCCTTTCTCTCATTGAATCAGTCTCATAGTTTGACATTACTTAAAATTTTATATTCATTCGGTTGTAAGGTCTCTTTTATTCAGTCATCTGTTTTATTCAAATATCTGTTATTCAGTTTTCTAAATTGTTTTGTAATATTTGAAGAATCAAACTGCACACTTATATTTAAGGTATAATTTTAAAATGATTACAAATTTAAAAATTATTTTTTAATATATATTACTTAATTTGAATTATTTGTCTACATGCTCCATAGTGTTCTACATATGTCGCTCTCATATACTTTTTTGTTGTAAAAGTTCTAATTTTATATTGACAGATTGGTGAGTCTGATCATTTTAACGATATGTTTGGATTATTTTTAATATTTTGTTTTGATAAAAGTTACAGGGTAATTGTGTCTGCACACTAGCTGGAATTTTTAATGTCTTGCGCTAGTTCAATATTTCCTGATTTTTTATTTGATTGTTTTAATTTAGGTACACCATGGCACATATATGGGCTTGTCCACCAAGTGAAGGAGATGATTACATATTTCATTGCCATCCAACAGAGCAAAAGATTCCTAAACCTAAAAGATTGCAAGAGTGGTATAAAAAGATGCTTGATAAGGGTATAGTCGATCGAATTGTGCTAGATTACAAGGTATATCAAGTTATTAAAATTGCTATTAAATTACTCTTAGTTTCCGTAACTCGAGTCTTCATGAATAATTTTGGAAGTACCAAACATGTTTAAAAGCTCAACATAAGTATTGTCTTCAAATGAGCACAAGATATATAAAAGGGTTGTACTGGATTGCTACTACAAAAAGAACATGAACCAAATGTCAAGTTCTCACAATGAAAATACTTATGTCCATCAATTAATATTAAACATTAGCAATATAATACTGTATCAAACAGGTTTTTGTATGGCAGAAGATACCATTAACTGTTGAATTATACATATTTTCAATAGAAGCCAATTAAATCTAATAATTCCCATACATAAAAAGTAACATTGGAGACATTTATAAGTGCTTGCTTTTTACCTCTTGCTGTATCAGGAAATCAATCAGAAAATATCAGCTAAAACAGGAATTAAAGTTTTTCTGATGCTAAAGTATGTTACAAAATAAAAGTATATTTAGAAAAATACATTTTTCCTATAAACAAAAGCTAGAATAATTTTTAGTTAGCATTTGACATATTTAAGTTTAAAAATGGCATATTTTATCTGAAGACTTTTCAAACATGTTTTGTATGTGTTTATTTGATCACTCAGCAAGTTACCTTTCTAGGATATTCTCAAACAAGCTACTGAGGACAACCTTCAAAGTGCTTCAGAATTACCGTACTTTGAAGGAGACTTTTGGCCTAATGTCCTGGAGGAAAGCATTAAGGAACTTGATCAAGAGGAGGAAGAAAAAAGAAAGGCAGAAGCCTCTGCAGCTGCTGCAGCTGAAGCAGCTGCAAGAGCTGCAGCTGCTTCATCTGATGCAAATGGGGAAGGAGAGGATAGCATGGATGTTAGTATATTTTTAGAATTCTGCTATTTTTAATTTGAATATTCAAATACATGTCACAATTTCAAAAATTGGAATTTTTTTTTAATAGAAATAGCTTTCTCAAACCAATATTGTTGAAAGTTGATAATAGTTAGTATTGGAACTCAATTGTGATTAAAATAATGTGAATACCAAAGTAGATGTCCATTGAAATATAACAGTGGGACAACTTAGTACTCACCAAATCTTGAATTTTCTTTGAAGCAATAATGCTCGAAGTTTATTGATGCTCATTTTCCCAAATGCAAATATCAGGTGTCTCATAAAATACATTGAACGTGACATGAAATGAAATTTTAGATTTATTTTCACATTTCTCATGAGGTCTTTAAGCCTAGTCGAAATTTGAGTTACTAGTAATGAGTAAATCTCTTGGTGATAAAATACATTTCATAACATAAAGTAAGCTTTCAAATAGTTGAAAAAATTAGTTTTATTGTTTATACTAGTGGAATGATGCAAAAATCAAACCTAAAGTGGTATAATCACAGAACTATTGTTTGAATCAATTGTCAGGTTTCTGAACATACTTGGATGCTGCACAACTGTTTATAGTACGTATATGTGTACAAAAATCACTTTAAAAGAACTTATTATTTCCTTTTATAAAATAATGACCCTTTTCTAGGGTAAAAAGAAAGGACAAAAGAGTGGTCGAAACAAAAAGTCAAACAAAAGTAAGAATAATCAAAGAAAGAACAACAAAAAATCAAATGTTCCATACACTGGAAATGATTTGTCTGCAAAAATATACTCTACTATGGAAAAGCATAAAGAGGTAAGATTTTAGCATTTTTTTTACTACAATTTATCTTTGTTGAATTGACTTTACTGAAATTCAACTAGTAAAGTCAAAATTTCATACCTTTTATTTGTTTTGTCTGGGATATATTTCATCAAGTGATCAAAATGCTCTATTTTTCAACATTCCTAGGTTCCCACAATTTCAATTTCCCTCTATTTTCAGAGAGAATGTAGTTATCCTCATGTATAAAAACTAATATTTTCTTAGTGAAGACAGTTCAAAACCATTTCTCGTTATTATGCATACTTGCACATGTGGTGAACTGATAATCCAGATTTGAAAAGCATTATATTTATGTAAAATTCATAAAGTTTTCTGCTGCTCATGCTTTTGTGAATTACATTCATTTCATAACCTTGTTTCTGGAATTAATTGTAAACGGCCTAGAGCCATCCTAAATAGCTCAACACTATAAATTTTTATTATTTTCTAACTTTAAGTAACTCCGCCTTTCCAACCCTCACTTGCTACCCCTCCTTACCTCATATGATAAGTAGTTTCGTCACATGACCACCTCGACTACATTCGATTGGACGAGATGACACCTCAACATTAAGTGAACTAACAGAACTTTCTTCAGCCATATTCCCCTGGAAATATAGAGAGCTGATGCTCAGGATCTTCTGCAGAGAACGCAACACCCTTATGGATAGTACAAAACCATTTCTCATTTCCCATAATTATGCATACTTGCACATGTGGTGAATTGATTATCCAGATTTTAAAATTGCATTATATTTATGTAAAATTCATAAACATGTTTTTGCTGCTTATGCTTTTGTGAATTACATTAATTTCATAACCTTGTTTCTGGAATGCTATTTATGAATATTTATAGTTGACTGTAAAAAGTATTCATGAATATTGTATTTTTCTGAAAATTAACTTACATATTTCTTCAATATTTTTATGTTCATTACAATTTTATGTATCATAATGTTTCTTTTTCTCTACTTTCTGAACACTGGTGTTCACTGTTTCATCTCAATAAAGTGAATTGGCTCTAATTCTTTCAACATATGTTCATATAGATCTGTTTCTATTTATTCTTTCACTACATTTTGAAGGATGTTTTGCCTATCATAAGATTACCAGACTTGCAGTCATTTTCATGATTTCTTTTCTAGTTGAAGGCATGTGTTTGTAATTAGTCATACTATTTACTTAATTTTTACAATGTAGGTTTTCTTTGTTATCCGACTACATTCTGTTCAAGCAGCAGCAAGTTTACCTACTATTGTTGATCCTGATCCTTTTATTACTTGCGATATGATGGATGGTCGGGATGCATTTCTAACTCTAGCTAGAGAAAAGCATTATGAATTTTCCTCCTTACGCCGTACTAAGTTTTCAACCATGGCTATGTTATATGAATTGCATAATCAAGGACAAGATCGATTTATGTACACATGTAACAACTGTAAACAGCATGTGGAAACACGATACCATTGCTCAATTTGTGATGTAAGTATTGTTACTTTTATCTAAAAACATTTTATATTAAATTTTTGGTTGATTTCTATTCTAGAAAATATTGCCATTTTAAGTAATACTCTATCCATAATCTACTTAACTATCTGTCCGTGAAATTTAAATTTACCTCCAAATAAGCAAGGTGAAAGATGCATAGCATTCAGTTAGTTTGTACTATTTTTTTAACTTGTAAAGTTAAATTACTTATTTTTGAGATATAAAATAACATTTACACAGTTGTACGAATTTTTGTTTATTCATTACATGCTGTGAAACTAATATGTGAACAAATAACTTTTAGCCAGATCAAAAACAGGTTCATGATCTAAGTATATTTTAATTTTAACAGTCAAACGAGAAGCAGCTGTATGTTGTAAATTTATCATGAATTACTAGATTATATTGAGGGGATAACAAAACTGGAGTTCTTTGGCAGTATCATCTGAAAGATAATTGATAGGTTATGTGCACTTGTCGAACTCAGACTCAGTTCTATCATTGAAGGGTTAGTCAAGCTACTACACCCATTTTTAAGACTTGTTCACTGTGACAAGTTGCAAGCAGGAAGTTCTCTAGATGTTGCCATAGGCATGGGCATTGAAACAAAACAGCTTGCTAAAGTTCAAGTTTTGAATTTATATTTCATATTCTACCATTTAATTGTATCCAGACACAGAAATTTGCATTATTTTCTGTTTTTAACTTGTGCTTGGCACAATATGTCCCCAGAGTATTCTGTCACAAATGCCAATCCACCAACTAGTTTTTAACTTTGAAAATTCAAAGGGGTGGGTGCTCATTTGCATCCTTCTAAAGAATATTAATTCAAGGGAGGAAAGGTTATACCTAACAAATTTTGCTTTCTTTATTTAAGGTAATAAATGTTGGACCTTTATATATATAAGATGTTAAACAGGATGGCAGTAGATTTTTAATTTGAGAAATCTGGGATATTAAATATTCATTTCTGCAGCCTTATTTTAAATGTTAGGATGAAAAAATGGCATCTTTGCTAATGAATTGTTTAAGTAATTAATGTTTGATAGCTTGTTTTGTTTGTTAAAGAGTTATTTCTAACATCTTTTATTTGTATTTTTTAGGATTTTGATTTATGTGTTAATTGCTTTGATAAAGATGGACATAACCATAAAATGGAAAAATTAGGCTTTGGGTTAGATGATGATTCTACTACATGCGATCAAAAACAAACAAATCCTCAAGAATCTAGGAGATTATCTATACAACGGTGTATACAACCCCTTGTACATGCTTGTCAATGCAGAGATGCCAACTGTCGTTTACCAAGCTGCCAAAAGATGAAGCGGGTTGTCCAACATGCAAAGAGTTGCAAGCGGAAAACCAATGGAGGTTGTCCGATTTGCAAACAATTTATTGCTTTGTGCTATTATCATGCGAAGCAGTGTCAGGTATGAATTTACTTATTTTATTATAAACGGCGAATTTATGTTTGAAATTTGAAGCAGTTTACTTTACTCTTCTCTAAAAAATTTTTGCTTGGAAAATGTTTGTTCCACTTTTCTAAGCTAGTTTCTATATTAGATTTTAGTATTGCTATAGAACAGCAACCTTAACATAATACTTTGTAATACAAAATGTAAAAATAAAATTGCGTGTTGCAAAATTTTCTACATAAATTAAACAATTTCTTTGGACCTTCTCATCCAAAAGGTGCTTGTAAAGGAATTGTTATGTCTTTAAAACTAGAGACCCTTTAACCATAAATAGTTCACACATGTATTTGTCCAATCTGCAACCTGCAGATTTTCCAGTGTGACTTCTAACCAGTTTTGACCTTTCTGACCAATACAAACCTCTCTAGGATTCTTTCAACTAACCATTTAGTCAGCTATTTCCCCCACAAAACACAATGAAGTCAGGTAAAAATTTACATTGAGGAAAACAATACACTAAAAATCTTGTGACCGAGAGTTAATTACCCAATGTTGAATCCAGAACATGTGAACATACAACCTTTCAACAAGACTGCTACTAGTATAACATCCTTGAAGTGATGTGTGTGTTAGAGATCAAGCATTTTTACAATGTAAATGTATTTTGCTTGTTCAACAAAATGATAATCCTAGGTTTTGATTATAGGAATGGTCATCCTTTGACATTTTGAAGATATTAACATCAAAAAGTTTGTAACACTTAAAATCCCATTTCTTTTTTCAAATATTAGGTAGGCTTAACTCAAGAGCTAAAATTATGGTTATTTTAATTCATATCTTAAAAGGCAGTGTAATCAAAAGCTTTATAAATCTTAGGGGAATTGCCACTAAAATTCTTGGTTTGTCAGACATTAGAGATTCTTAATGTTGAAAGGAATATTTGATTTACACCTTTCTAACATCAAGGAAAAGGTCAAGACTTAAGAAATTCAACTAATAGTTGTACATTAGATATATTTGCAAATGTTACGTACCCATAACTCTTTATTCTGTGTAGTTTTAAAGGAGTTATAATGTATTGCTTTTAAGTTAATTCCCTTTCAAATTGTACTTTTTTACCAGTAACTTCCAATATAATTTATTCTAATCAACTTAATAATTATTTTAGTCTAGTTGATTAAAAAAAGGATCAGCATGCATTCATTGAAATAAAAATGTTTTAAAAGCTTTTAGAAAGGTAGTTTCATGGCTTACATGGATTAAATTAAGTCCGTTCTGCTGTAGTAGGAAGTTGGTGTTACGGATTTGATGGCATTATGCCAAAGTGGCACCATGTATATATTTTTTCTGGAAAACCAGTTCCTGCCTTAAGTCTTTCAAACATGATGAATTCTATAACATGGCAATTTAATAATAATTTTATAATAAATTTATGTATTTGTTTACTACTTTGCACAGTTTGTTGTGTATTCTATGATACTATATTTTAGTATTGTAAATCTTATTCTTTAATTTTTTCCTTAGGAGGCTAAGTGTCTTGTTCCATTTTGCCTCAATATTAAGCATAAACTCCGACAACAAAAATTGCAACAGATGTTACAGCAAGACCAGATTCTTAAGAGACGAATTGCAACTATGCAAAATCGTGGAATGTCGGGTGCTGTTCCTCAATCCAGTCCTGGAAATTCTAATTCTACAAGTCAGCCATCTCCTGATGCTCAATCTCATACTTCACCTCATCCTCCTCAACCAGGAATTGGCATGAAACCATCGACTGGACCTCCTGTTGGAGCTTTACAAGCTGTTCAGCAAGTACAAGCTGCAGCTGCTAGACAAACAGCACCTCATATGGTTGCAGCTACAGTGAATTATGGTAAAGGCAATCCTGTTGTAAGCCCGCCGGCTCCAAATCCAACTTTAATTTCTACACAACAGCAAATGCAAACACAAATGCAAAAACCCATTAACCAAATGTTGCCGGGAGTGCCTAATCGTATGCTAGGAATGGGAAATGTTGCTTGTTGGGGTGAGACTTCTAATTATACTCCAAGTCCACAACCTCATCAAAGTCCACAGCCACAGCCCCCTCAACCAATGGGAATGAGACAACAATCACAACTCATGGGACCTAGTAGTATGCCCAATTCCATGGGTAATACAGTTGCTACAATAGGTCCACCTCAGGTATTGCCAAATCCTGGACCTTCAATTACTATGCAAAGGCCAACGCAAGCCTTGCAGCAGTTACTTCAAACTTTAAAATCTCCCACATCTCCCCAACAGCAGCAACAAGTTCTGGCCATTTTAAAATCCAATCCTCCATTAATGGCTGCTTTTATAAAACAGAGGACTGCTCAACAGCAGCAGCAGCAACAACAGCAGCAACAACAACAAATGCTGTTAAATGAAGGCAATATGATTGGTCCTCCACCTCAACCTAGTGTTTGGTATAAGCAGCAACAGCATTTAATGGCTATGCAAAGACAACAACAGCAGCCATCTAATCAATTTCCTCATCCTCAACCTCCCATGTATGCTCAACGTCCAAGAATGCCAATTCCAATGAGTTTTGGCCATCAGCAGGGATTTCAAAATGACAATACTCAATTTCAATTCCAGCAACAACAGCAACAAATTCTCATGCAGCCACAAATAAAACAAATGGCATCACCTACTCATCCACCTGTAAGTCCACAACAAAATATCCTTAGTCATCCTCAAGGGCCAGTTCCATCTCCTTCTCAACAGCAATTAATGCAACAAGTGCGATCACCTCCACCAACTGCTGCACAATTTGCACAAGCAGTTCGTTCTCCTCAACCCATAGCATCACCAAGAACTCAAGCAAATGCTTCACAAAATCAACCCATACCATCACCACGGCAGCAGCCAACCCCCTCTCCCCATTACCCAGCACAAACTCAATCACCACATCCAAGTCTTTCGGTTGGGACTACAGGGCTTACAGGTCCTGATCAAATGACTACAAGTAATGATATGATGCTTACACATCTTGCAAATCCAGTGTCTTCTCATCCTAGCATAGCCAGTCAACTACAAAGCCCTGTAAATCAGGAACTGGGGCTTTCATCTAGGGACAATATAGACTTAGCTCATCTGACTCGAGAAGAGCAGCTTGATAAATATGTTGAAAACTTATAACAAATTTTATCTGTTTCTTCCTCTCTATTTTTCTGATTTTTATTTAACAAAGCAAAATACCTTTAGGCACCAGATTTTTATTACTTGTACTTTTATAACCAATTTTATATAGGGCCAAATGCTAGTAAAGTTCAGTATAAACTGTTTGCAAAGCCAATTATAATTTTTGTACTCAAAGAAATTGTATTACCTGCTTAATTGTACAGTTTAAAATAGATTTTCTTTTAATAGATGTGACGAGACAACCATACCTCTGTTATGATTGTGAAAAGTATTTGGTAGCTTATTTGTTCTGTTCAGTTTTTATTTTCACTCTTTATTGCGATCTCACAAGCTCATTGATATCAAATATTTAAACTATTCTTTTTGTATTTGTTTTGTACAGTCATTAGTGAACAAGAAAGTTAAACAACACGCACATCATATCATTTCTTGGAAACATGCCTCCTATGTTCATAAACTTATTAACTAAAGATATTCTTTACTCATTGGAAGTTGAATATTTTACTTTTGTGATATGTGAAGATTAAATGGGCCTATTACCATGTTTGTGATTTAATATCTTTAGAAATGTGTCATACTCATCATGTCACTATTATAACATTCCAGAAAATCAATTTCATAGCTCTCCTTTAGTATAAACTTTTAGTTTTAATAATTCAATTTTAAGTTCTAAGTTGAAGATAGTGTTGCATTTGAATGTATGATTTCTACTCAATAGTCTAAAAATCCTTATTGATATCATTTATTTTTTATACATATATTACTCAACTGTTTTAGCATACTCGAAGCACACCTACCAATTTCTGTGGAATGTCCTTAATTTCTTCAGGTTTTGATACATAAATATGAATTACTAAAGTGCAGATTAGTAAGCTTTTCGTCTGATTTCTGATTAAACTTGTATTTCATTTCAAGTTTTGGCCTCTAGCAGTCGATAAAATTTCCATGGTGAAATAAATTTTTACTTTTTGTATTTTGAATATAAAAATGGAGTAAACCTCCATTCTTGTATTCAAAATGAGATTTACTCCATTTTTGTGATTGAAATTATCATTGATAATGAAAATTTACAGAAAGGTATTTTATCACAAGAAATCATAGTTGAAAAGCTTGTTCTCTTTTCATGCGCATAATTATGGAAAATCAACCATAAGCCTGAATTAGCTGATTTCAATTTCTCTGCTGTTTTAAAATTCTACTTTGAAAAAAGATTTAAAATTTTTATCCAAATATTTTTTTACATAAAATAACTTTTTAGAATTGTCAATTTTATGTGTGCGATTGATTCCCTTGCAGAAAATTTATTTTAAAAGTAATCAATTATGTTTTAAAGAATGTATTTGTTAATGAATTACAAAGAGCGGTACAATAATAATTCATTCATTGTTCAAAATGTTATTTATTTTTAATCATTTATAAAATTAAAAATGTTTATTTCCTGCTTTAAGTCCAGAATGTATATAATTTACATACAAAATAATATGGATTACCAAATGTCATTGTTTACTGAGTTGAATCTAGAATCATGATTAATTTTATTTATTTTTATTGTTGTGCGTATTGTCATTGTTCACTCACAAATCATAATTGAAGATGTGTATTTGTAAAAAGGGAGATTGTGTATTGACTCAGATTGTTCTAAAATGAAGATATGTACAAAAAAGGCAGATTGAAATATAATTTTATTTATTATATTTATTTTTAATTATTAAACAATTGTTATTGTTGAGCTTGACTACAAACTGGTTTGTTAGTTTGATTAAGAACCTTAAGAATGTATTTATGGTTGTTTTTCCAAATGTATATTTTTTATTTAAATCCTCACTGCTCAATGTTTATTAACATCAGAAACACTTATTTATATACTTGTACATAATAGATTTGCTCTTTGTATTCTGTTGTGTAATTTTAAGATGGAATAGACAAGGAATTGATTTAACAGATGTACAAAATTGAAATTGAACAAGAGATGAGAAAATATTATTGAACCTTCCAAAGATTTGTACAAATTTCAATCACATCAACCCACCTGTGTTTATTCATTGAATATGTTTTTGGCCAGTGTACACAATACAAGCTTCATTCTTTGAGCATTGTTGGTCAAACATTTCACTGATGGTTTGCCTTGGGTTAGAATGAATGTTGCCATTTGTTGTGATGTCTCACAATTGCATCTTACTTGTACATAGATAACCTGTTATGTCCATGACGCAAAGTTGTTTTGTATATAATGTACATTTTTGTGTCTCATTTTGACTGAAATCCAGGAATGTTGAGATCTTTTTACCATTAAATCATATTTTGTTTGTTTATAAAACCATTTGTGTATTCATTGTATATAAAAAGCATGTTCAATTTTATAAAGAAATTCATGTACATAATATATTAGGGAACAGATTATTATGTTCAAGTGGTCTTTTACATATGAAAATGAGAACTGTATAAAGTAGCTATATCATATATTATATTCCCCATTTGAAATTATCACTGCCAGGATGAAATTTTTGTAAATAACGGGCGATGCCCATCATTATCCTGTTGCAAGTGATATTTGAGCTACTCATACAGTTAATGAAATGTAATAAAACTATATTATGCTCTTATAGTGTCTTTGTCTACATTAATTACAGTGCTTATTAATAGTATGTATAAAGTGCTGTTGGGAGATCTATCTTACCCACAAAAGACCGTCGTGTACACAGGGGCTGGTGCACAAACTGTCATGGCCTCACGGTGGATGGTGTGCCAGCTTAGGTATTCTCGTCATCCGACCGTGGTTAAAAATTACGAGGCGTCTTTGGGTCTTTCCTTTTGGGATAGATCCTGGACCGTCGTCAATAGCTCATTAAGTTGCTCCAGTGCAATGTTAATTAACTACCTACCTTACTCATATCTTTTAATTGCTACTATAATCATGATTTTGTCAACATCCAGATTTAGGAGAAATGTAATTTCATAGAATGAATTAGTTCATATCTAATTTTCAATGCTCCCTCCAATTTCAACATAGAAAGCACTTTGTATGCTTAAAAATTAAAAGCATGCAATTTATGTAGTTTGGGAAAGATTAGTTAATACCAAATATTTTATCACAGTTCAGCCTAAACATTCAATTGCATAACCTTCACGTCAGCCCCACACACGTATGCCCAGTACTAAGTTATGACAAGTACTTATAAATACAACTAGGTACTCAATGTTTAACTTAAGTACTCCTTTGCACATGTGTATAGCTTAATTTAGTTATGAAGGAATTAAAAATTATTGGACCCATAGTATCCCGATTTCTTGTGGGTACTCTGCTTCAAGTAGCATAAAATGATCAGAGCAATGTAATGTAGGTTTTTAAATGTTTCTTGATTTTTTTTATGTAATTTTACAAATGAAATTTACTTTCCGAAAAGCTGTCATCTGTCAATTTCTATAACCAACTTAAAACATTGCTGCCTTGATTATAGTAAAAGTTATGTAGTTGAGGATAACTAATATAGGGGGGATGAGATACAAAAGCGTTCCTTGTTAGATGCAAAATGCCATTTCACTGATCAAGTATTTCATAAGTGCATTACGAATGTAATCAACTAAAAAATATGAAGCTAAAAATATTTGGTGTTTCAGAGTTGTCTAATGATATTGCTTTAAACCTTCAATATTTCCATGATTTGCTCTTGAAATATCGGAACAAGGGAATTTTGTTTATTTGTTAAGTTTTGGAACAACCACCTAAGTGCATATTTTCCCAATGTGCTACAAAAACACTAAATACACTGAGCAACTGAAATGCGAGTGAAACTTGAGAAAGATGTCAAAACAAAGATCAAGATGTAACTCGTGATTCATCCAATATTGAGGTGGCACTTCATTAAAACAACGGTAATGTCAGGTTGTGGTGCTTCATCTTGCTGAAAAATGTAATTGCTTGAATATTTGTTTAATTGACAAAATGGCTAGATTGGCAAACTATCTGGACAGATCTTCAGTCACTGTTTTTGATGAAAACGAAAATGCCATATATCTGGTGAATGGCACAGAAGATGTTAACCTTAAGTGTCATGCTAAACATTCAATTGTGCATAATCCTATTTCCTAAAGTCAGCACCTATGGGTTCATACTGCTATACTAATAAAAAATTTCTGAAAAATGCCTCCAGATACAAAGATTTGCAAGTAGAGTTCCAGCAAAGGAACTAGACAAATGTTGGTCACAAACATGGAAGACCCCTCTACTTGACAAAAAGTTTGTAAAAATGATCCATATTGGCACTTCACATCTTAGGGTAATCTCAAGCTAATTGTCACTTTCCCCTTCTGATCTATTTTCCCTGCTTCGTAAAACAGCCGACTCATTGCATTTGTAATTTCCAGTTTTATGTGATGGAAGAATTCTAATAATTTTTCAGTCATAAAATATTGTGTTGCAAAGTTTTAAAAGACCAAGTGTTGTAACATTGTATGACAATGTGCAGAGTCCACTTTTAATATTTTTAAAGTTGAGTTTAAAAAGTTCTACACAAGTTCAATAACACCTTTAAATACACATACTAACCTTCTATGAATAAATTTGTCAACTGCATCGTTTTTATACAATTTTAATTTTAAAGATTAAAAAAAAATACATCAAATAGTTGTAATACACAAATCGAGTTCATGAGTCAGGAAGGAAGACATTTGCTTTCAGCAGTTGTTACATCCTGTGCAAGAGTTGAAGTTTTTGTTACACCTAAAAGAATGAAATATGAGTTTCTTAGAAATTTAATTTGAAACCACATGACAATTTTCTGGCTAAACTTGTTAATAGTTATCGGAGTGTTTGAAAAGCTGTATCTATTACTTAAAATCAACAATTACTTGAAAGAGCAAATTTTCTACTAAAACTTTATCAAAGCATATTGCTTTTGAATGAAAAATGAATTGGGAAAACATTACATGAAATTGTGTAAAAAGACGACTTGTGAGTACATTTTCATTTTTTTCCAAAAAAAGGTGATTGTTAACCATGAATTGTGAAAGATACAAATTGTATGTGATTTCATGTATGTTCAAAAAGGCCTTTGAATTTGGTAAACACGGAAAAGAGCTGTTCAAAGTTTCGTTAATTAGAATAATGTATTGTAATATTTGTCCGAACAGGCCTTACACACAAAAATTATGCATTAATCTTATCTATAATCTATAGGAAACCTCCCCTCATTTTAACCTTTCCTGCACAATAATATTCTTCCTCTTGTCTTGTTTCATCCTTCTCACTTTATTAGCTTTTAATAAATTTTTCATAACGTTAAAAATTTGACAAGTGAGCATGATATAAAATATCTAAGCATAAATTCAGTCCCTTTTTTGTTATTGTTTTTGTAATCATCTTGAATTTTATAGCAGAAATATTAAATAACCAACGAAGAAACCTAAATCAAAGTAAATTCAGATAGACAAGGTGCATTAAAATTTAAAGCAACCAAGAAAATTCACAAAAATAGAAATGGCTATTGAACTGATAAAAAGTTATACTGGTTACAATGAGGCGGAACTCTGCTTCATATGGCTTATTTTCTGATTCCAATACATGTTATTTTAAGGGATGCTTTTCTAGAAAAAATTCAAAAGAAAATACCAGAACCACTTAGAAATTTCATAGGAATGTTTTTAAGTATCCAATGCAACTACACTGCTGGCCACCCAAATTGAAACACCAAGAAAGACAAGAGATATCACAACAAAATTTATTTTGTAGATAACATGTTGACCAAGTATCAAATGATTAAATTTATAGACTTCTGTGAAGTGTGGTTCCTGCCAAAACCAGTAGCCAGAGTAGCCGCCATTGTTGGAGATCACCGCTACCACACGCCTCGGCATTGATTCAAAGAGACTTTGGATGTGTTCTTGGGGTACAGCAGACCAAGCAGCTTCCACACGTTGCCAAAGTGGATCTGGTGTGGCAGCTGGGGATGTATTCTGGGTCAATCGTTGAGCAACCATGGACCACATGTTTTCTATCGGCGAAAGATCCGGAGAGCGAGCTGGCCAGGGAAGCAATTCAATCTGGCGATTGACGAAGAACCCTTGGACAATGCGTGCCACGTGTGGTCGCGCATTATCCTGTTGAAATATGGCTGTGGGCAAGCCCTGAAGGGAAGGAAGGACAACTGGCTCCAACACCTCGGAGATGTAGCGCTGGTTGTTTAAAGTACCGGCAATGCGTACTAGAGGAGTGCGAGAGTGATATCCAATACCGCCCCATACCATAATACCCGGTGCAGGACCAGTGTGGCGGTGCATAACGCAGCTGTTCAGCATCCTCTCTCCACGGTGTCTCCAGACTCGAATCCGACCATCGTGGTGTTGCAGACAGAAGCGTGACTCGTCAGTAAAGACAATTTTATTCCATTCTGCCGTCCACATCCTTCTTTCATCGCACCATTGGCGGCGGAAACGTCTGTGGTTCTGCGTCAAGGGTAGACGAAGCAATGGACGTCTTGCGGACAGACCACTCTGCTGTAAACGGCGTCGAATGGTACGCGCAGACACTGGATGATGCGGTACAGACTGAATGTGCTGTGCTATGGTTCGTGATGTGGCTGAGCGATCCGTCACTTCCATACGCACAATATGCCTGTCATCACGTGAAGTGGTGCACTGAGGTGGATGCGATCGAACACGTCGGTCCGTCGTACCCTCCTGCATCCAACGATCACATATCCGCATTACAGTTGTTTGGTTTCGTCCAACACGACTACCGATTTCCCTGAAAGATAATCCACAATCTCGGTAGGCCACTATCCTTCCTCTGTCGAACTCGGATACTTGATCAAAAGATGATCGCTGTTTTCTACGAGGCATAATTGATCGTTTTTTTGAAAAAACCACAAGAAAAACACAATTGCCGTACTTGAAATCGTCGAAATCTCCAAGCCTTAAATAGCGCTTTGAAGTGGCGCCACAGGCGCGCGTGATGTGCGTCTGCGCTGAAATTCTAATCATTTGCATATCTCACCTCTGCTAATGCATGTTGTAAATTTCATATTATTTGCATGCTTCCTTCAGGGTGTTGCATTTTCGGTGGCCAGCAGTGTATTTATGAAATAAAAATTATATTTGTTGCCAATGACGATTTTAGTGACACCACCTACTACGTAGTTAGCAGGCGCACCCCTGTGAATGCATTGATTTAAACTAGTCAAGGTATATGAGTGGGGTAAGGTAACATTTTTGTTTCTTACATTAAGATGATACAATTGTGAAAGGCAGTTAACTGATTTTGAGGTCAGGTAAGCCTTCCTTCCAAAAATTAAAATATCTTCATTAGTCCAATTACTCTTACTGTTACATTTTGAGAGTAATGTCTAGTCTGAGATTAAAGATGTCAAAATTTTTTGTCAGATTAAATACACCCATGTCCAAATTTGTTTGCTTAAAAATTAGTATTACCTTTTTTTTGTTTTGTAAAATAACAAAAACCAATTTCCACAGAATTGTACGTATGTTACTTTTTTCACTGACCAGATTAAATGAAGGACCCCTTATGAAATACAATTATACGTATATCCCAAGTGCTTAAGGCTCCCTCCATTCCATGTGGAGGGCCTGGAATTATGGAATGATAATCATTAGAAAAAGGTGATATAAATTATAAGCTTAAAAAATGGAACTGGTCTTTTAAGAGTAGGTATAGGGATGTTAGAAACAGCTGTTTCAGTACTTTAACCCTCTATTTGTTGCAGATTTTTTTAACAAATGAGATTGTGGTGCATGACGTTTTCTCTACTTACACATGTGTTGTTATTCATTAAAAAATTGTTATTTAAATTTATTAATAAACTTTTAGTTATTCTTTCATTTGCATAGCATCGAAAAACGTCACTGCACCTGTCAGGACCAGTGCTACTAACATAGGCTTAAACTAGTAATTGTTTATCTAAGTGGTGCATTTACCTGTACAATTGATTTTCCCACCTTGTAACAAGAAAAAATTTTCATAATAGGAGCTCTGCCAACGAAAGCTGATCACAGGAAGTCTCAAGCCTCTACTCATGAAGTCTTGATCTATTCTATGTACTGTTTGTACAGATAGGAGGGGTGTCTAAAGACAGGAAGATTAGGCAAAACATTTTAGGAGTATGGATGAAATGCATTCTACATTGAACAACTTCTGAAATAAAAGATAGTTATCTGTTGGGACTAACAATAAACTTGTATGCTTAATTTTAAAACTAATTTATCTTTTTATAAAATTGCGCATTTCATATTTTCCTCAGGCATGGGAAAAAATAAAAAGAAGCGGAGACCCCATTCCTCCTAGATTAATCCAGAAAGTCTTGAGCGCCTGCGCTCTCATCTCCTTTCGAGTTTTCTTGATACAGGGACGAGTATATATTAGGAAGAGCACATTAACAAATTTCACCGTAGTTTTCAATTTCCAAAACAAGCCCTTTCGATTTTTATTTAGAAGATTGTTGTTCACTGTAGTCTGAAAATTATTTGAACAAAAAAGAACATTAGAATTTTTTTATTCACACATAATCAGGTATTTGGTCTGATCAGGTACATCATCCATTTTCGAACAAATTATACAATTTGAAAAAGGAACAGAAATGAAGTATTCTGTTGGAGCGCACAATTAGTTTAATTTTATTTAATTTATTTCGGGAAAATCGTTGGCACATACTTTTATGATTAGGCTCAGCGAATGAGCTTGAATCAGAAAATCAGTTCTGCTTCCGTTTGCACAAAGCGAATGAGCTTGAATCAGAACACGAGTTCACCTTCATATCTGAACGATATTTTTCCTTGTTCGGTTCCTGCAATTGGATGTTAAAAAAAGGAACAGCGTTGATTTTGAAACGGGGATAAAATTTCATTCGCTCTTGGCTCCTAGAATAATGCTCGTCACTCGCCTTGGATGCAGCTAAAAGGACTTCTGTTTTGACATTTGTGCACGGTATATGTATGCCTTTTAAGTAGGGATGGGGAAAAAAGAAAGAACTGTTCGTTTTCACCTGTTCTTCAAAAAGAACAGGAACGGCTTGTTCCCACTTTTCACAAAAACCTGTTCTCGGTTCTTTTTGTTAAAAGAAAAATTGCAATTTTTTTATACTTCGATTTTAAACAGGTGGGAATTTTGGAAAGTTCTCTTTTCTCGAATTTTCTAAGTTCGCAAAAATTTTCGTATATTCTAAATTATGGTAAGTCCGAAACACAGCTGTTCATCCTACAGTTCGTGACTCACTGTTTCATGCTGATTCATTCATCCGTTCTCTGTCCATAAACCTGTTCCCTGCTCTGAGACTACTTCCTGTTTGAGAGCAGGAATCAAATTTACCGAAGGAATCGATTCCTGCTCTCAAACTGATCCGACTCTGTTCTCCGTTCTCGGAGCAGTTCTCTGATCTCGGAGTTCTCAGAGCTGTTCTCGATGAACTGTTCGCGGAGCTGTTCTCGATGACTGCTCCAGGAACTGTTCTCGACTGAACCAAGCCCCGACGTCTGATGAATTTGCCAGGAGATTAGCGTAATAATTGTGAAATTTTATAATTGTTGGATAATTACATAACGATGAATTTTTAGTTTTAAACAAATTAAAAATTTTTTTAAATATTGCTGATCAAGATTTTGTTGTCCAGCTTTCTCTCTGGTGGTGTCGCCTCTACTCGTTCTTAGGATTTGCAATGCTTTTAACTTCATTTTAAAACCAAATTTTACAAAATGGAAAGCAAAATTTCAAATGTGTGGACAAATTTCACTGTGAAAAGGAAATTCGGATCGGGTGTGTGTGTGTCATGCCTCTATAAGTTGAAAAGGGATCTCATTAAGTTAGGTATTACGATTTTAAAGACATCTAGGAATTAAGAATCCCACCATAAAACTATTGTGTTGAAAAGCGAAAGTAATTTTTTGACTTGTATTTTTTATGTTTTAAACGTGTTTAGATAGATCATATAATATTAACCTGTTTTTCAAACCAATTTTACTTTCCAAGTGGTAATCCCGGTATGCGTTTTTTGTGTTTATAATCTTTTATAAAGGGCAACTCCCTATTGCATAACGTGATTCAAAATTATCTGGTGTTGTCCTCGGATCTTTCTCTTCGGGATGGATCACGGACCGTCGTTTCATTGACTTAAAAGACCATTTTGTTGACTTAAAAATGACATTAAAATCTAAAAAAATGTTACTTTCGCTTGCGTATTTGTTTTGTCCTAGGCACCTCATATCTGTTTGGAAAACTACTTGAGATGGTTCAGATGTGGGACATTATTAGTTGCCACTGGGGAGAGAATTTAAACGTTTCGATTTGAAAGAACGTTTTCCAATTTACGGAAAAATTCTGATTATCTTTTCTCAATTACTGATAGTTTGGCGCAGCTTGAATAGACTTGCCCCTTGCGCCATAAAGAAAATCAATCAACCGATAACAATACGAAGACTCCGAGTCATTTGTATTTTTTTATATATGCACGCCTACAAAGTACTAACAAAGATGACGTCAACAAAATTCGCTCCATGTCTATCTCGAAAACTGCTGGCGCCACATAGTCTACGAGGAGGAACAGGGCTTGCACATTTCGAGTAGAGAGACATTTGAGAACAGAAGAACAGGTTTAAGAACAGTTCTTTTAAAAAGAACGGAACATCAAAGAACTGTTCGCCGAAAAGAACAGTATTTCCCATCCCTACTTTTAAGTAGCTTGATTGAATTCGTTGTTAACTTGAGTTTACTTTTCTCCCACCCGCCAACACATATTCATATTCGGAACTAATCAGAATTTTGAATATCGTTCGCAGTTGAGTATAAAGAAAAAGTAATAAATTACTCTTTTCCGCTGCTAGGCGCCACAGTTCCTCCGCGGGCAGACGATTTTCTCTTATGTAATCACTAGAACTAATAAGGGCAGTACGCAATATGTAGTGCAATGAAATTGCCTGCTCATTTTTTGTAGTCTCCAGCTAACTTGTTAACACATTAATGTCAAATTCTTTTATTCGAACATTGAGAAACCGCTGAGTTTCTCAACACAACACAGGCCACTGGGAAGAATAGTATGGAATATAAACTCCAGCTTGCAAATGTCTGGCATTTCGATGTAGGAAGAGAGCGAACACGACACGTTAAGACATCAATGCATCCTGTCACTTTAGTCTGGCAGTTTTCACACTGAAATTCGACAGACAATCGCATCTATAGTTGTCCACCAAATCCACACTAGTTGCTTCATTTTCACACGGCTGGATCATCTGGCACCCTCGAAAATAGTGTTCCCTGCATCAGATAACAAATTATACAATAACATCACAAAAGGGAAAAGTTTATTAGATCTTGACATAAACATAAAAATACAAATGTATATAAATTAAATGTGCGATAAATTTTTAATTTTTTTTGGAATTCTTATCTTCGAATGCGTGATGCATTTAATATTTTTATTTTATGTTTGACCATCGTACGACCAAATGCTAGCACAAAATACATCTGTGCAGACATTTTATGTTGTTGACGGCTTGAGAAAAATGAAATTCAAGTTCTTAGAAGAAAAAAATTCAGGTTCCTAGCAAGGTTCTTAACTACAAATACTCCATGAAAGTATGTATAAAGTATTACAATTTTGCACATAAATCTATACAATTGTATTTATAAAATAGGTTATAATTCAGAAAAAGATCTATTTTAATTACATAAAAGGCAGTATGTAAATAAAATCACCAACGAACAGCACAAAATAAAGTATATTAAGCAGAGCACAATTGTACAGAATTCTGAATACCACATTTTTCGTTAAGTTCAATTACGATCGATTTTAATTAAATAAAAAATGCATAAATTAACACTTTGAAAGATTGCTAACAAAAATCAATTATCTTGGGCGAATGTCTTAACACTAAATAGAACGATTTCGTTTTTACTTCTATCAAACAATTGGGATTTAAAATATTAGCGTAATTCATTTAACCTGATTGTAAACCGATTTTTAAAATGACACTTAATTTCACATTAATGGTCTTGTAATTTATTAATATATTAAGAAACTTACCTTTCAAGACAAGCGGGAAACATGAACAGAAGTCTCCGTTTGCATCAGCAACGAAATGGCTACTGTTCTGAGTGGAACCTGTCAAACTCGGCCCACAATTAGGAACATCGGACCCGCACCGAGGGCGCTGTAAGTCATACCTTCAGTGAAGCCTCTGTTTCTTTTACTCTGTGACTGTACCAATCAAAATTTTCGAAATCCAACGGCAAGCACGGAAACCAAAGAAACACTGATAGAATCCGTTGTAAGCACAAAATAGCCGGTTAAGCGGTAACCAATGAAAATCATTCTTAAGCGCTAAGCAATCAGAACGCAAAAAAATCCAAATTTCAAAACGCTATCCAATCATAGAACGCAATACATCGCAATTTCGTTTAAAAAAATTGACTTTCCTTCGTAAAAAACAACCTTTTGCATAGGGTTGCCATAAAACTGGATCAAAACACTAAGGTTACCATGTTTGGCGATAAATCGCTAGTGCCCCGGATTCTTCCACCCAGCATTCTTCGGTTCATAATTTTGCAACATTTTAAATGTCATTTCTTTTGTACTTCGCTTTTAACTTGATTTATAACATTACGTTGCATTGTGTACTTCCTGTTCTGCCATATATTTTTTTGTTCGCGAATCAACAAATACGTAAATTTAATTTTTATCTTTTTCAAGATATAAAATTTCGCTCATTGTATTTCATAATTTAACTATTCTTCAAATATAATTAAAGCAATTCATAATTCGATCTAATTTCGCGAAACTTGTATAAATTAAAAATAGTTTGACAATTAATTTTTCCTGAGTCCTTCCTTTCCTTTCAAAAACAAAACTTTCTTGTGCTTCTATCCCAGAAAAATTTAAGGTGTTTTATTTTATTAATTTTGATTTGAAAGCATTACTTGATATAAATTAAGGGAGTATTGAGTCATTAGTCTTGATTTGTAAGCAGTCACTCCTTTTGTTGGTATATATGCAGCATGATTGAAATGAAGTTCCTATGTGTGTTAAGCATGATAAAGCATTCTCGACCATACCAATTTATGTTGCCTCATCAGAAAGTGTAAAACTCAGTTGAATGTAAAATGTCTGTTCCCAATTACATTTCCCTCCAAAAATTCTTTGGAGGAACACATCTAAAAATGACATAACTCAGAAAACTGAAGAATTTTTTTCCATAAAAAAAATTAATGTCTTGTTAAAGTGACTGAAAAAGAAATATTTTCCAGGTTCGTAAAGAGCAGAGGAACAGCAAAAGTAAATGGGATCTGCACCACTTATTTTTAGTGTTATTGTAGTGGTCAATTTTCTACAGCATGGGAAAGAGAAGTATTGAGTTGGTAGGTTCCAACAAAATTAGTTCTACATATCCTATGATGAAATTCACAGAATAGCAGTGGTTTGTATGTGTAAATCAACGTTGGTCATGATGACTTGGATAGAATGAACATTGGCAAGGAGGCTTTGCTTTGATGCTAGCAAATGGCATACCCATCACAATTCTTGATTACATTAGAGCTCATTTAGAACCATTCATCTCTTAACTCGCAATTTTTTCTTATAAGTGTAAAAACTGCATTGGTTTCCAACTGTCCCTGCATTCACAAAAACAAAATAGTTATTTATCTTATGTTGGCCAGGAGATGAGCAAATTGAGATTTTATTAACTGTACCAATAGGGTGTAGTTCTTTAGGAGTTGCATCAGGTGCCAGTTCTATATGTGCCAAAAAATGAATAATTAATGATTAAATATATCATATTTCATTGCTATGAGGTAAGATATCTTGCCGATGTAATTTTTCTTATTATGAACAGAAAAAAAATATTTGTTTTATAATAAAATGACAAAATATTAATCGGAGTAATTCTTATTAATTTAATTAATTATTAAGTGTGCAATAATTTATTCACAAGACTTTTCACTAGTCATTCCATGTTACTGATTAGTCCATGAACTCTCAGATTTTGATGAAACTTGGTTTATCTAATGACCTTACCTAGTTATGAATGAAAAAAAAAGAACCAGAGGAAAACTTTTTCACCTTCTGTTCGAAAATAACTAAGCTTTGATTTTAATGAAAATTACTGCACCTTGAGATTGTTACTGTCATTTTCTCAGAAAACAGATAGGATATATATCTGGACAATGTCTCACTTTAAATGGGTTTTAATTAACTAAGAAGCATGATGCAGATTTAATTTATTTCTAAATTAAGTATTTCAAAAAGGGCAATTCAAAATTCTGATACAAATTACAATTATTTTGTCATCAAAATTTTCATGTTCAGAAAAGACACACTGGGGTAATGAGTGAGTTACATGTATGGAGATAGCCCAAGCGTAGTATGTAATGTTTCACAGAAGTCCTACTTTAAACAAGTTTAGAATATTATGATAGTATAAAACAAATTTAATTAACATATTACTAGAGTTATATTTATTTATAGAGTAGTGAAAAAAACTAATTTTCAACTAAAGTTTTTCCTCTTCAATTATTTTAAACATATACATCTGAAAAAGCTTATTTAAATTTATTTTCTCTTAAATAGTGCTGAAGAGAAACTAGATTAGCTTTGAATGCAAATCTGACCAAAGCCAATATTATAAAATGTTTCTAAAGTTACAAGAATTGTAAACAAATCAGATTGCAGCTACAGAAAATTTGATGACTTAGATATTTACCAAACTAAAAATTGGTTTTCAATTTTCTCAGTTATGCAGGATGTTTATGTAAGGACACCATTTTGTTTTGGAACAACTTTCAAAAACATTTCTAATTTCATTTTGTTTACTCAATTAATAACATTCATGGAATATGACATCGCTCAAATGACTGCAACGCTGCAAATTCAGTCTCTTTCAACCACATGATTTCTTCGGACCATTTTCCTCTAAAGCATTTACAGGCGGCCCTCGACTTTCGCGCATAATTGGTTCCTGAAAATGTGTGCGAATATTGAATGTTCGAAAGTAGAAGGATGTAAAAAAACATCAAAATTGTATTTTAAAATATTTATTTATCGATAATAATATTTATTTATCAATATACATAATTAAGTCAACGAGGCGTGTTTAAGTGCTTTCAGGTGTTTTCTTTATAAACTTGTCAAGAGTTAGTTGAATGCCACCCTATTTTTCTTTTCTTGATAAGGAGTTCCATAACATGCTGTCTTTCTCAATCGCCAAGAAGCAATATCAATCGGTTTTTAGAAGGTTTATGTCCAGGGGCAACTGATTCTTCCTTCGATAAGAATGCATGATTAGGCATTTTTTTCCAAAATAAACCCGTCTCGTCTAAATTGAATATTTGGCTAGGAGAATATTCTCCATCTACAATAAATTCTTTTCAGCATCTTTATCTGCATCAGCCGATTCTCCAGTAAATTTAATATTATGTAAAGAATACCTCATTTTTAATGTGTCGAACCAGACATTACTTGCTTGAAACACCGTTTTAGAATCTTCTTTGTATCTAGTCTTCCAATCTTCATGCAAACTAAGCCTTAGCTTGAATAATGGAAAAACTCAGAGGAACATTGTTTTGATGTTGATCATCAATCCATGATGACAAAGATCTTTCCATTTTATCCATCACTATGCCGTGTCTTTTGGAAACAATCTTTGAAGATATATTTCCACAATTTTGAACGTATTCCTTAATTTAATTCTTGTTTTTCAAAATTGAACATATCGTAGACCTGTTGATGTCGTACGAACGGCCGATTGAAGCAAGAGTCACCGCTTTCAGAACGTTTAATTATTTCCATCTTTGTCTCGATCGTATGAAGTTTATGAGTCCTTAATTTCTTTTTGTTCGTATCAACATTGCAGTTTCTCCGTTTCTCACTCATGTTTATAAATTTATAAGGGCGAAATATTTAAACATAAACACATAAATTGGCAAAACACAACGCATCGACTCGCGCCCTAATTCAAGACTAAACCTGTTAACACATTGTATATATTTGACATTCGGCCTCCGCCACTGCGGCTCGGAACCCTAGTGTCGTCACAACGATTCCGAGAAGTCCGCTACTCTAGGCGGCAATGTGTGAGTGAGCGCGAGCTACCGCGCTCCGTGGGAGCGACTGCATTTAAGCGAACAATTTTTGCATTATCGTAAAAATCTTTAAAAAAATTGAATTTTTAAGTGTGCGAAAGTCGAGGGCCGTCTGTACTGGATTTGATTGTCATTTATTTAGGAAGCTGATAACTCTGGATTGCGAGTTTGAAGCTTCAGCATGTTTTAGCAATTAAAACATTTTATCAAAATGAATTGTCTATGGTGGAGACTCCAAGAAAATTATAAAATTCCTTTAGATTGCATCATGTGCCTTCAACACGACGTAACAAAAATTTCGAAACACTGTTCTCTGCAAGATATGAAAAAGCCTAGCTAACCTCTTATACAGCAAGTTCCCAAGAAAACATTGATACTGTATGATAAAGTGTTATTGAAAAATCGAGGGACCTCTATTGACGTCGTACACAAGTAGGCTTTCTCCGAACACAGTATGGGAAATATTTGGATTTTCGTCTTTACATACGACAATTAATACAACTGCAAGAAAATCCAAATATTGCAAATCTAAATCACCTTTATCCATGCAGTCACTTGATCTGTCATATTCCATAAATAAGTAATTAGTTCAGTAAACAAAATTCCATTTAAAATACATTTCAAAAGAGTTCAATCCAGAAAAATTACTTGAAGTTAACAACTCTTGATTTTATCAATACTTACGTATACCATAGACAGCATTGGTAAACTTGAACAATTATAAAATTGAGTATACTAAATATATCAAGATAAATCTTTTAATGCAAATTGTAAGCAGCAACATTTAATATTTTCAGAAGTTTTTTTTGTGTTTTGAGACTGACATTGTAATAGATGGTTGGTTGGTTTTCTTGAGACTTTTAGCTGCATAATCAGGATTTTGTCTCCAATCTTCCTAAATGATCTAAATTTAAGACAAATAACATAAATAAATCAAAATTTTTCATTTGATATGAGAAATCTAGTTATGTCTAGCTTGTGGTTTATTTATAATGCTTTTATGAGATTTTTGAAGGTGAAGTTTTGAGATCGGAATTTTATTTTTTCGATGAGTTTTTTCTAGGGAGTGAATACTTTTTGCAATCGAATATATGTTGAAATGAGTCGTCGACTCTACAGCTGTCACAGAGATTTGTGTGTGCTAGTTGGAATCTGAAGAGATCTGGTGTGATTAACATTCGGGATAAAAATCTTGAAAAATAAACATCTTTTCTTGACGTCAGAGTATTTTTTACATCATATATGTTTGGAAGGTTGCCTGAGATTTGGTAGTATTTGCTATGACTGAAAATTGATCGATCAGAGAGATCCAATTTGTTTCCTATATATTTTGTTGTATCTTCCGGCGATACCCATTCAAGGAGGATGTCTCTCTCCCACTGATTTGGCGAGTTGATCCGCCTTTTCGTTTATTTTGATGTCTCTATGTGCTGGGACCCAGATTAATTTTAGGTTTGTACAGAGTTTTGCGGTGTTGATTAATTTGTTTTTAAGTCGTAGGATTACTTTCGATGATTTGATGGAACAGTTTTGTAGTCACTAGGACAGATTTGCTATCGGTAAAGATACAGTTACCAGTATTGAAGTCAATAAGTTCATCTAATGCTTGGCACAGGGCTAAGGCTTTCGCAGTAAAGATAGAGTTGATGTTGCTGATTTTGTATTTAAAATAACTTATTGGTGAAAAAATTGTTATACATGCAAAGGAGTATCAAAAAGTAAGGTGAATTTTTGATTGACAGAAAAACGTGCAGATAAATATATGAAACTTTATTATGTTTGACAAATCGTATGACACTATCATTCGACAAAGGAACCATAGTGGTCTAAGCATTTATTCCAACGTGGCACCAAATCATCCATGCCCTTTCAAAGAAATCTTGCTCCAGGTTCCCTAACCAGGTAAGTGTAGCCTGTTGTGCCTCTTTCAGTGTATGGAAACGCTGCCCACGGAGGTGTTTCTTCAGGGGGCCAAACAAATGGTAATCCGAAGGGGCTAAATCAGGGCTATACGGAGGATGGTCAAGAATTTCCCACTTCGATACTGCTCACTGAACCATATGAGCTATTCAATGCATTTGCAACATCATGCAACCTCTCTTCTGTCTTCACGAATCATGGCATCGACGACAGCCACATTCGTGTCGTTATACCACACATACACTTGTTTCTGCGACATAACACTCTCTCCATAGACTTCCAACAATTCTCGATGAATATTACATGTTTTTCCCCTTGGCCCATAAAAAACGAATGAAACCGCCACCTCCTCCTTGGAATAATACTCAAGTCGATGCGCCATCTTTGATTTGCTCTAAGCACCAGACGGGTTGACATAGAAGTTTCTACAAGCCGTCACACTTCTATCACCTTGGTACTTGCAACATATAAAAAATTAATTAGCTACACAAAAAACTGAGTTTTAGAGACAAATTCACCTTACTTTTTGATATATCCTTGTATTTTTTGTAAGTTCAGTAAAAATTAGACGACATGTAAATACATAAATTTGAAATCAAATGTCTATTTTTCAAATTCTTTGAGCATTGACAAGTATTTCATAGGTATATTCGAAACACAAAAAGGGTAAAAATATAAGGCAAAAAATGAAACTTTCTCTATGAACAGCATAGAACAAGTGTAATAGCATTCACCAGATAATGACAATTCAATGGAATTTTGAGCTTGTAATAAAAAATTTATTAATTTCAATAGCTTTTTGCTTTAACTGTTGTATAATGTAATCGCCCATACAAGTCCTTGTATCTTTCTTTGTGCTGCTAGAGCTGAGTCATTCATTACAGGCAGTATGTGTGAATGTTCTATAGCTTTCTTGGACGTCCGTTCAATTTAATGAATCCTATTGGTTAGTGCTGCAATCCCATCCAATCTGTATATGTGTTGTGTCTTCAATAAATACTCTCTCGCATTCCGATACATTCCTTCCACTCCTGACGCACAACACTCTTTATTAAGACTCTTGTTCACCTCCCAATGGATATGGATACGGAGCCAGCGAGCCATACTCAGGCAAGACAAGATTTCACCAACTCCGAAATACTAGAAAGTATTAAATATGTTGAGAAGCTAAGATGCACTGAAATCTACAAAATAGAATTGGCTCTTAGCAAGGCCCTTGCCGAACACGCGACCCTCATCAACCGAAAAGACGGAAACATTCCAAACCCAATTGATAGAGACCGGTTGGATAGTCATTTATCCAACATCAAGACCCTACAGGAGGAACTAGGAAATTGCGACGTTCCAAACTGAGACACACTCCAGAAATCTACAAAGAGGACTTTCCTCCGTTACCAACCTCTCCCACACCCAATGAAGAGCCCTTCCAGATGCCCAGGAAGAAGCTGAGAGTCAAACATCAAGAAACTTCTCCCTCTTCCCCCATTCAAACCAACAACAAATTTTCAACTTTGGCAGAGCAAGCACCCGTCTCACAGTTCATCGATCCTATAATGATCAAGTTGGCGGACGATTTCATCAAACTCCACACCAAGACTCCTGTGCAGCATCAAAATGTTTCCTCATACATCAAGACCAACAAAATTGAAGGGTATTTTATCACCCTCCACTGCGATGGACCTCTGAAAGTCGTACTTAAAGGATTGCCCACAACGACACCGCTCGACAGCATCCTTGAAGAACCTCCGAGTCAAAGAATTCCAAATCCTAAAACCCTCATACCAAGAATCCGTACTCGCTATTCCTTATCGAATTGCCAAAAACCACTGAAGCAAGTAAAATTTATAACCGTAAAGAATGCCTTCAAATGCATGTCACCATTGAGAAGTACAGAGGAACCAGTAGACCGATAGTGTTTCAACTGCAAGGGATTCGACCATATAATCGCGCAACTGCTTCATGACCCCCGATGCCTGAAGTGCGACAATGCACACCAAACGAAAGACTTCTCTGAACCAAGACAGGAAACCCCAATATGTATCAACTGTAAAGAAACCGACCACATTGCATCTTGGAAGGGATGCCAAAAATTCCCCAAGACCAGCTTAACCAACAAGACACCATCCCCTCGGCCATTTCAAGCAAGAACCCAACAAGAAAACACCTATGCCAATATTTTAACAGGAAAAATCACTGAAAACCCCAACTTCAGCAGAAAAGTCAGTCAACCAACTTAGAAATCCCAACCCCGCCTACAAACCACAAGACATCTCCCCATCTAGCTGCCCATTGGAAGGCACATCTGAGATCATCGAACTATTTAAGCTTATTTGGATCTGTTTCGTTCAGTTGGAGGATTCTCTGCAGTCATGAAGAAGTTACGAAGTGCCCAAACCCCGTTGGACAAGATAGCCATCATCATCGATACATTCACATGCATCGCGTTTAATAGTCTTCAAGTCTATCACTGTCAAGAAAATCCACATCAAGAAACTCATCTATCGACCTGAGATTAAGGCCCCTACGGGGCCATGTGCTCCATTAACCCAACTAGACGAATAAATACTTTTTCCCTTTTGCGATCCACATGGCCTGTGTCATTCCTTTCCTCTGAAGGAATCGTATTTAACAGCAGAACGTGGTTTTCTGTTTTCAAGCGGGTTCGTTATTTCTTTCCTTTGCGCTTTTAGGGATGTTTCGAGAAGCGGAGAGCGTCGTAAGGAAGTTTTTGCTGCTGTTTGATTTTTCGGAGCAATGGCTTATTCGTCGAAAGAGGGGTACGCTTTGGTTCCCTTCGATGGACAGAATCTTTCACTATTGTCTACATTTTGATATCACTTCCTCCTGTGTACGAGACCGTCAAAGTGGCTTTGGAGAATCAGCCAAGTGCGAACTTAACTTTGTACTTTGTGACCCAACGTCTTTTGGATGCAGAGACCTTGTCAAGTGATTTCAGACACTCCATTAAACGAAGGAAATGAGGAGAAAATGCTGCCTTTCCTGCTAAGAAGGAATAATTCTGCCAAAACTATAAAAGGAAGGGACATACAGCGAAGTTTTGCCGAAAGATAACGTGTTATAATTGCGGAAACAGCGGTCACATGAAGAGACTGTAAAAGTCAACAGAATGCAGATGAAAGGTATGCCTCAACTGCAGTGTCTTTTGTGGGAAGCTCTACACGAGATAGCTTCATAGTAGACTCTAGTGCTACATCCCATATGTGCTCAAAAAGAGAGTGGTTTTCGGAATTAAATCCGTCATCAAGCAGTACCAAATGTGCTTCAAAAACTGCTAAACTGGAAGGTGGTGTGATCGTCGGAAAAACTTCAAATGGCAAGATTACCCTGAAAGATGTTTTATTTGTGCCAAACCTGAGTGGACAATTAATTTCTGTCCGCAAAATAGAAAGTGCAGGTATCAGTCTGGTATTTGAAACCCAAAAGGTTTTTTGTGAAAGATAAGACTGAACACTTCGTACTTGGTAATCGTGATATTCGGGACAGTATATTTGTGATTTTGTGCCAAGTGTTGAAAGTGCCTTTCTTGTGGAAGAAAAATAATTGTGGCATCGCAGGTTAGGTCATCCTTGTGATCATGTGCTGAAGAAATTAGGACTTACGACTTCGATTTCATTTTGTGAAGTTTGCTCTCATGCAAAGCAAAGTGCCTCACCGTTGGGGAAAGGTCCTAGAAAGAGGAAGGAGCCTTTTAAAAAAATTCACACGGATATATGTGAACCAATTGTGATCCAGAAACCTATGCAGGTGAGCGCTACTTTTTGACTATTATTGATTATTCGCGTTTTACCGAAGTGAGATTATTGAAACGAAAAAGCGATGTAATTGAAGAACTCTCTAAAATTTTCCTTTAATCAAATCCTTCCATTCGCATCTTAAGGTGTGATAATGCTAAAGAATATGTCTGGTGAAATTTTAAAATGTACTACAGATGCCGGTATAGTCGATGATCCATCGCCGCCTTACGTTCCAGCATTGAACGGTGTGGCTGAACGAGCTAATGTCTTATGGAAAAGGGGCGGGCAATGATTTTGGAGTCTGCTTTACCCAAAGGTTTCTGGGATTTAGCGATTCTTACTGCCGCATACATTAAAAATAGGTTGCCTAGTACTCTTGGTAACTTCACCGTACTTTCTGAAATTTGGCGAAGAGCCTGATCTAAGGAATATGCATGCATTTGGGTGCGATGCATACATGCTTGTGCCTTCTTCTCAAAGGAAGAAACTTGATCCCAAAAGCAAGAGGATGGGGTTTAGTCTAATGAATCCTGATTCTCATAGAATTTGTATATCGAAAGATGTGAAGTTTGATGAACGTAAGATTCGCGACAAGCTTCATCGCAGATGAAGTAGATCAGTCAGTTAACGAGTTCGATGTACTCGAGGACAAGAGTGAAAGTGAGAACGACGATCTAGATCCGATTGAACCGAGGTCTTCGAGACAAACCAGAGCCTGTTATATTTCCACATCCTGAAGTGTATAATACAATGTTCGCCGATGAGTTTGACTTTTGACGACATTGCATCTCAAAATCAACATTAGCTGATTTTGAGAAAGGTGAAGCATTTGATGGGGACTAGATCGAGAACTTGTAGGATCGTTACTTTATTTAGCTTATGTATCTAGGCCTGATATTTTGTATGCTGTAAATTGTTCAAGTCAACTTCAAGAGCATCCAACTAATGCTGGATGGTGTGCTTTGAAGATCTTTAGGTATTTTTAAAAGGTACTGCTAACTTAAAACTAGAGTACTGTCAAGTGATTTTCAAATGTCTATGTTGATGCTGATTGGGGTTCTAATCCAAATGATAGAAAATCTATTTCTGGTTATGTGATCTTTTGTAATTCTCCAATTTTCTGGTCTTGTAATAAACAAAAATGTATTGCTCTTTCATCAGCTGAAGTAATAGCATTAAGTAAAGGTATTCAGGACTTTATATGGTTGAAAAGTGTTGCTTCAGAAATTACCGATGTTTCAGATCTTACTGTGTTTGAAGATAATCTTGGTATCAAATGTATAACGAATGAATATAATCATGGTAGATTGAAACATTGATATCAAATTAAAAAACATTCGTAATTTAATTTGCAAAAATAATATAAGAGTTGAATATGTTCCGTCTGATCACCAAATTGCTGATATGTTAACCTAGAGCTAACCTAACCATTGCCTAGAGTGAAATTTAATGAAATTTTGTCATTGTAATTTTAAAAGGTAATGTGTATGTTTTGTAGATAGCAACGCGAAAAATGTAGTTTGTTTTCTTTAGTAATGTGCGATTAAGGGCGAGTGTTGTATAATCTAATCGCCCATAGAAGTCTTTGTATCTTTCTTTGTGCTGCTAGAGCTGAGCATTCATTACAGGCAGAATGTGTGAATGTTCTATAGCTTTCTTGGACGTCCATTCAATTTAATGAATCCTACTGGTTAGTGCTGCAAACCCATCCAATCAGTATGTGGTTGTATCTTTAATAAACTCTTTTCCCCTTTTGCGATCCACATGGCCTGTGTCATTCCTTTCCTCTAAAGAATCGTATTTAACATTAACCCATCTTTTCTCAACATACTAATTATCAGATGAGTGAATTAACTTTTACATTCCAAATTTTAATTCCATAAATATTGAATAGTTATTCTAGTAGGTTAAAGAATTCTAAGGGATCAATGCATAAAATTTCCCAATATAAATTCAAATAAAAATTAACTAATATATTACACAAAACTATTAAAATTGTCAATTATAAAGATTTATGTGCAAAATTGGAATGCTTTGTGATACTCAAGAAAATCTTTTCGTTATGGATGTCTATATTTTTTATGAATAGACTACAATACTAAATAGAGAACAGCTGAAAAAAAAAGCAAGCTACCACAATTTTAATAACTTGAGTGAATATATTTCGATCTTCACTCAACACATGGTGAATGGTTTAAAATTGACCATGTGCAATTTAGTCACACGGAATGTTTAAAACCAAATCAACACTGATGAGCACGCTTGTGAGTGACACCTATTGGTCAATGGCCCAAGATGAAAACACTTGTCTGGTAATTATAATCCCAATCAGCAAATACCGTTATTTAGTCTTTAAGGGAGGATGATTTTCAATAATTTTGGGGTGAACAAGCGTTCTTAACTTATTTGAATAAAATAATATGCATCTTGTTTAGTATTTCATTCTCAATATTATTAAACATAAGAGAAAAACATGAAATTTAAAATTTTGATTTAAATCAATGATTTTTTAATAAAAATCACTTGCTTTAAATCGGCATACCCCGATGGCAACAGCAACCAATTTTCCAATGAAGAATCAAATGAATTCGGTTAAACAGTTCTCATTTCTTTATTAGAAATTACAAGCTCCCTCTTGAAAGGGTATCAGTTCAAGTCTATCCAACCTTTCCGTGGGAGTTTGGTTCTTATGGCGCAACAGCCATATTTGACCATGCTGCGCCAAACAGAAGACTGACATCGAGTAATGGACATACACACACACACAAGGAAAGTTTTACTAACACAGAAGAGAAATACACCCAGAGGAATTGAATCTTTCCGAGGTCAAGATGCCCAAATTAACTGAAAACACTTTGTGCACAGTATGGAATAGCCCCAAAGCCTAGGCTGATAAATAGATTTGTGAATGACACTTGATTTTAGTGAGGTTGGTTGGTTTTATGGAGTAGGGGCCATATTTGGCCATGCTGCGCCAGACACAATACAATATCAAGTAATTGACACATACAGTGAAAGCTTTACTGACACAGAAAAGAGAAATACACCCAGGGAAGAATCGAACCTGCGCTGCCTACAACTCGAAGGCTGCTAGCGCAGTGGGCATATCCACTAAGTCACGACGGCCCAGTGAGCAAAAAGAAATATTTTTTTGGACAATTAATGTCATCCCAGCATTGGCACCAACTCCTAGGGGTTCGAACACCTTGAGTACGTCCAAATGAGAAAGGAAAATATTTCCAATGAGTAACCAATTAAGTTTTAAAAAATTACCAGGCATGCTATCCTAGCGGCAACTACACCCTCGGAACGATTTAAAAATTTTAAAGCTAGGGCATAAGATCCCAAAACACAAGGGATAAATATTGTAATACGAGTAATCAAATTTGCAGTTATTTAATTTCACTAACGATCACTTTATGAGAAGGGGCACAAAGTCCTAGACCCTTGGAACGTAATGTTTTTATGATTAGTGGGCCGGGCCACTCCAACATGAGACATTACAAATGTATCGATAATACTAGTAATGATAAGTCTAGAGTTCAGAAACACTTATAAATGAAGTGGTGTTTCACTTAGGCTTCTAATAATTTCCCCAAGCTGGTGCCACTAAATCCCAATCAATTTAGTATCCTCAAAGTAGGGAAGTCGGTTAGTTTTAGTTTAAAAAAGGGTAATTATTGGGATATTCTTGAGATGCCAGTTTTTTAAAACTTATTTGTATAAAATAGCATGAATCTGTCCTAGGTTATTTCATTTTCGGTATTACTATTAAAATTTAATTAAAAAGTTTGATTTAAATCATGACTTTTTTAATAAAAATAACTTGATTTAAATCGGCACTTTGAAAAATATAATTTTTTGAAAAATGGGTCTCATTTTCCCCATGTGCCAAAACAATAGGAGCAGCTGAATTAGGACAGCAGGAATTAATGAACATACACGTTTTGAGGGTAAAAAAGTCATTCTTTTAATGTACCCAAATTAATGCCAGGAATGAAGAGGTTCATTCGTGGTATATTATTTTGGGTTAACACGAGAAAGTTAGTTAACACAAGAAAAGCTATAGACAACTTAGATCCTTGTAATGTTTACATCAACAAAGTAAAATGTCCATTAATTTCAAATAAAAGCAATAAATTGAGAAGGAAAAAGATGGGCCACAATAAATGCAGGTTTGTCACTAGTTATTTTTGCTAATTAGACTGCAATTGGTGTTGAAATGGTTTGAAATATTCACATTTTAAACCTTAAGCTTCACTTGAAATCTTAAAATGGACATTTCCTAACTGAAGTACATTTTAGGAAAATGCTTAGCCAGAGCAGTAAATCTTTCACAAGTTATAGATAGGTTTACTCAAGTGACTGTTCTGTTATGTGTACATTAGCAATTACGTTGTTACAAATTATGTGATATTTTTAAGTCCATTTATACAAATACTTTTCGTAAAGTATTATGTAAATGTAATACTAAATTAGCACTTCAGTATATAGGTAAATACCAATTGAGTATACAAAAAATTTCAAACCTGTATCTTTGTTAATTCTAAAATAAATATGCAAATAAGATAAATTAACATTGTCCACATGGAACTTCAACTCCCTCAAGTCAATCGCTGTCAACAAGTTTGGAAATGTGTTTGCTCCAACTTTTTTTCCAAATAGCTCATGTTTAGTAAGCAGGCTAAAGAAACAAAGTACTTTACAAAAACTTTTATTAATAAGAAAAATACATAAACATGTGCTATATGGAAGGGATGAAAGTTTTACTTAAACCACAATGCATACAAAAATTCAAGAATTTTTAGACGATCAAATAAGAATCATAAACATGTTGAAGTGCTTCTCATTGTAAACAACACTTCTCTTGTAGGCCCACCACGAGTTGAGACTTGGCTTTTCTTATGTGTCTTGGTACCAGATGATTCAATTTTAAAAATAGGCAAACGTCCACTGAACTTGAATGGATAAGTTGCCACATTTGATTCTTTAGCACTCTTTTTGTCATCTTATTGTGTGCAAAGATATTAAGTACTGTAGGGTTGATTTGTTGACCAATTTAGTATATAAAAATCAGAATGTCACAAATTCCAATTTTTGCAGAGAAATCTTTTAAAACTCGACAACTTGGGAAAAGTTAGGAGAAACATTGAATTTGTAAAAAAAGTTAATTTGAGTTCGATGTTTTATGCCGGTTGTATGATTGAAGATGGAAATGTTGGCAGGATATTATTATGTAAATGTAATACTAAATTAGCACTTCAGTATACAGGTAAATACCTATTGAGTATACAAAAAATACTTGCTCTGGGAAGAGGTGTGCCGAAGTCTCTACTCATGGTGGGTGCACAATATCAACTTTTAGAAATCAGTTCGAAAGCAGACTATCTGCAAATTTTAAAAATTGTGATGTAAAAAGTAAATTGTTTTACACAGGATATGTAAAACTAAAGGATAAGGAATGTTTTTGTATATTGGCGTGTATTTTTACATTAAAATTTCTCATAAAGTTAAAAATTGCTTCCAAAGGTTATCAAAATATAAAATTAGTATCACAGGATTTAGATTTCTACTAGTTTTGCCATTGAGTAAAAAATTTAGCAAATGCTGTTGAATTTTTCGAACAAGAGTTGCATCAAAACAAAATGTTTCAACTTGACAATGAATTTTATGATCCAGGACATCAAAGTCTAATAACTATTTACAAGAATTTTGCCTGTACCTACTTAAAATATACAGAATTTCGAACAATGTAAACTCAAATACCATACAACATAAATTGTGCTAAATATCGACAGCATTTAAGTAACAGACAATATAAAACAAGTTAGAATAAATTGTCAAAAATATGACATTTACATGCATATCGTTGGCACTACAAAGACTTAGATGTTTTAACCTAATTGCATTTTTAAAAATAGGTATTCAATGTTTTATATAATGCCAAAAGCACAAGTCTTACTAATTCAAAGTACTAATAAAATACACCCAAATACCTACATTTTCACGATAACACTATTTTTTCCAATAGTACAGAATCCTTAAACATGTTTTTCTCAAAACAAGGATTAGGCAGATTCATGTTTTTGGAGTGGTGCCAATGATATAATAAAATACAAAATACTAGTAATAGATGCAGTAGTATTTCAAATGACCAGAACCAATTTTAGACTAGACAATTCAATTTTAAAAACACAATTTTCCCCCCACTATAATATTCAAAAATAGATTGAATAGGTGTGTTATTTTAAATATAATGAACTATTTTTAAGTGTTAGCCCAATCCTAATATAAATCATACCAGGAACTAGAATGTCATTTCAAGTCAAGTTTTTCACACAAAGAACACACGTTTTCACAATGAATTATAAGAAATGTTCTTTAAAATTATGTTTCATTGTAACACTTAGTACTTTTCCCATTGATACTTATACAAAAAAACTAAAGAGGCTTAAATGTTACATAATACACCAACTTACATTTAAACGACATTAAATATATCACATAAAAACTTATACAACATACATTAACAAAATTTCCAAGTTACCTGCCATCAGACTTCACGTAACAAAACTTTTCAGCTTTTCGAACACTAATATTTTGCAATATCACATAAGCAAAGTATTCTCTCAGCTATCTGTCTTCATGCAGTCCTAAATTAAATATTTTTAAAAGGCAGAGAATTTCAAGAATGCAATGAAATCACCATACTAGACTATAAGTACAAGAGTCAAACTCATGAAAGAAATTATATGAAAACACTGAAATTTTTCAGCAAAATATGCATCAAAAATATTTTTTCCATTACAGCATAGGTTAAACATGGCTACATTTATACTCCATAAGTAGTTTTACTGAAGTTATCCAGCATTATTCTCTTTTAGGGCTTATCATATTGTAACTAAATAATATACAAGGGAAAATATGGCATAATAACATATCTTGCCATTGCACAATAGTATGCCTCACATTCCATTCTTGGGCAAAATGTAAGTTTTCTTTTGCAACACAAAATAATGCGGCAACATGATTTAAATAAAAATAATGACTCAACGAAAGTTATTTAAAAAATGCAAGATGGAAATAATACCAAATATTAAATTATTGGCTTATATAAGAGATTGAAAAATACAATATATGAAAGCAATACATCCTTAAATAAAAGCAGTATATCTTTGGTTGTCAGAAAGTAGATACAGTACTTAACAAAATGAAGTTCAAATTCCAAAATAACTACTGATACAATTAAATTATTAAAATTACATATTTTATGCTCACCTCACTGTCTATAACATTGTTAGTATGACATAACATAATACTTTTCTGATGAGTGTACTCTTAAAGGGGAAAAGGTCTATTTACATTTTAAAACTTCATGCATGGTTGTTTTGGTTTCTTCCTAGTTTTATGGTGCAAGGGCAATATATGGAAAAGCTGTACCAAATACAAGACTGATCATGTCAAGTAATGAATATAGGGAACACATACAAGGAAAGTTTTAAAGTCACCCAAGAGAAATACCCCAGGAAGGAATCAACTTACTGATAAGCCACAGAAATATATTATCTAATGAAAAAAATTTTAAACAAAATACTCAAGAGGATTAAAAGGATTTCTAATTGTTTAAATGTGTGTGTAATACTTGAAAGTTAAAGAAAACATGACCACTTGAACAGTGGATGAACCATTATCGTTTTAGAACTTTTTAAACTTGAAAATTGTTATCTTGAACAATTTGGAAAGTGGCTTATCATCATATTGCTGAAGCCCTTCAATTGTATTTGAAAGAGCAAATACTGAATGCTTATTCAGGTAAGAAACAAATTTTTAATACCACACCTAATTAACCCTACCATTTATTATCTACGATCACTTTCAGAACTGCAATTTTTCACTAAAATACCAAAAAATCACTAAAATTTAATGCTTTATTATAACTGATTCAAATTAAGTCATTTCAATGTCCATAACAAATTCTATGAAAACTAAGGCACGACTGGGCTGACATTTATCTGCATTTTTCAGTGTCCATAGTATGATCTTGTTAAGTCTTGGAGACCCATTGGGAACAAAGTATTTGTTTTATCTTTCTTAGCAATCAGAAACTAGTTCACCCATTTTTAGTCAGCTTTTCAGTGCAAAAATTTCCATGCATATTTCTGAACTGGTGGATTTTATAATTCCCAAGTTTTGAAGCAACAAATATAAAATGTCTGCAACTGTAAAAATGAAAACTTCACTTCTCAAATATCAAAATTAAATGATTTGTTCAATATTAAATGTACAAGACACTACTTACTTTTTACGAGCAAATCTTGTATCTTGAATGTAAGTTTGTAATACAATAGCCAGTTATGTGTCCTTAGCAGATTAAGTTGCAGCAATTGCAATATCAATTGGGCCGTAAAAAAGTAAGCATCAACCAACTCCTTTATCCTGAACCAAATGCAAAATAAATTGCAGGCATTTTTAGAATCCAGGTTTTTATGAACACTCAAGACGAACTGGTCTCTTCGTGCTCTTTACAAGCATATTTAGCTGATACATACAAGTGTCATTCACTTGATGTTTATATAAGCATTGCAACAGCTTCTTCCCCTTACATAGTGAGCACAAAAAATACCATTTCATTCCAAGAATAATAAACAAAGCCAACAGTGATATTTCAGAGAAAGACACTAACATAATAAATGTTATAATTAATAAATACATTAAGCACTACTGAGCTATTAAATACTAGTACAGAAATGCATAAAAAATTATATTTATAATAAAATCAAAATGATCATTACAAAAGAAAAAACAAATGTGTTCTCTAGTAGACATTACAACTCTAGTTCAGTTACCAAAACCTTTGGTATAAGTTTAAGAACACTAAAATAAACAGAAAAATATTCAAAGAAATACAAAAAAAATTGATATGCATTTATATACATACACAAGACTTTAAAAGTTCTCTTCACTACAAATTACTGTTAATGTCTTTTCAATACTTCACTGACCTTGAGAAAAATATTGCACTGCTTCTACATATGAAATTCACACTAAGTCTATAATTTAGCATTTAACTAATAAATATTCATAACCATCCAAAACTTAAGTTTCCCAATGTTATAAAAATCACATCAAAATTATTTTAACCAGTAAAGTTTCTACTTTGTATTTTATAAACAAAAGGGATAAAAATGGTTTAACACATTGCAAAACATTCCTGTCGAGTATTGCATATTATAAATTGATAAGATAAAATATTGTTCTTCAGAATTCAACCAACCTTTGCGATCTTAAAAAAACAATTCCAGTAAATCACCAAGGCACTTTCAGCTGTTTACAAGTTTTAAAAGTATTGTAGTAAGAATCACTTTCTCAACGTGAATAATCTAATCTGCTCCTCCTATCCTTACAGTTTACGGAATTTCTTTTTGGTTGGAACCAAAAACTTTTTCGATCTACCAGCTGTTGGCAGGTCATCAGCTCGAACAATACTATGATGCCCACCTAAGCCGATGCATCCAATACTTGACACAGAATTAGTTTCCTTTTTGAGCTTTGCAATCAGTTCAATGTAATAAGAATAAATTCAATGGAGAAACTTTGGTTACATGCCACAGAAATTTTCTCCATTTCCTTATCTAGCACAACATTCAGATCCAGCTGTGATAGGATTTTTTAGGGTAAGGCGGATCATTTGATGTAGAAGGTTCATGTAGAAGGATTTAAACTATCGTTAAATTCAGAACCATTCTTGGTAATACTTCTTTTCGCAGCACTCTCCAACTGTTCAACTTTTTTCTCAAGCATCTTCACTAGGGCTTTCGAAAGCCTCAACTTTGATGAAGTTAAACCCAAATTTTTGTTTATTTCGATAGCTACATTTCGTAAATTATTCTTTTCATCAATTGTTCGCTTGAGCTCTCTTTTAGTAAGAGAACAACAGTAGGCTAATCTTTCTGCTATTAATAAGTCTGTTGCATGAGTGGCACTATTTGCAGCTTGGTCCAATATTTCATCTGCATCTTTTTGCGTCCCAGTCACGACTGTTTTTATATCTTCCAAATGGCAAAGCTCCTCTTTGAGCGTTGCATTTTCAGCTCTGACTCTTGCAAGACGATGTTTTAAGACGGGTATTTGAAACAAGAAACTACTAAATTTTCGTATAAGGTCCTTGTTGATCTCTTCAAGAGTATGGATAGTTACTACATGTTTCTTCATAATTTCACTAAGTTCTTTATTTTTATTCATGAGCCTACTTTCTTCTGCACTACTTTCTTGCAACAAAGTCTTTAAGTTTTCTATTTCATTGCTCAATCTGATAGGATTATCAAGCTGTGTGGAATTTACATTAAAATAAAGCTCAAAAACATTTTCCCTTTCAACTTTTTTACTGCATTCAGGGCAGCTTTTCTTTACATCTAGCCACTTTAGTAAACATTTTGAATGAGACACATGGCCGCATGGAGCAGCCATAACACGCTCAACACCATCGAATAAATCAGAACATATAACGCATTGAGACATTGGCATTTTTCTAGACTGACACAATGCGACCACAATCAGGGTTAGATTTCTAGTTTAAAATATTGTTTGTTTCTCACCTAAAAGCAGACGGCAAAATTATATCAGGGAAATAAGGATAAGTACTCCAAACAAGCTTCTTCGGATGAAATCAAACTATAGTATGCACTTAATCCATTCTAATCTCGATTTTCACCGGTAGTTTTAATAAATATCAGGACAGTTTGTTACAAGTAGTTTAAAATTTTGCACATTTTGACGTCAGATGAAAACATCCAATAATCTTGAAATTCGGAGTATAAAAGAAATGAACCAATCAGTGACTCAGTTGAGAAGTAACTTTCCTGTATAGAATTGAAAACAAAAGTAGGTGGGTGATTAACTAACGTAACACAGTAGAAACACAACAGACTATTAGTAACGGTTCGGGATAAATCCCGAAGGGAATGATATGAGAACAACTCGTCAATTTTTAACCACGGTCAGATGACAAGGTTCACATCTATATATATATATATATAATCTGGCACCCACTACGCAAACTTCCAAACCACGCAAACGTGAGGATATTAGGGGTGGTAGGTATTTTAATTAACATCGCTCTAGAGCAACATAACGGGCTATTGGTGACAGTCCAGGATCAAACCCGAAGAAAAAGATCCGAACACAACACCACGTAATTTTAATCTACGGTCAGATGACGAGGTCACACTTGAGCAGTCACCCCAATCGCCAAACTTCCACACCACGCAAACGTGAAGATATTTTTTGAGGCCACTACAGATTTAATGTACCAGTCACCTTTGTTCAAGACGTTTTTTGGTTGGATTTGAACTCGCAACCCTCCGGTTGATAATCCTCTACTCTTCCAACCGGGCTAGCACGTTGGCGTGGATGTTTGAAGAGTGGGGTGCCAGCTCATGTGTGACTTCGTCATCTGACTATGGTTCAAAATTACGTGATGTCCTCGGATATTTCCTCTCGGGATTGATCCAGAACCGTCGCCAATAGCCCGTGCTTTGTTCCAGTGCGACGTTAATTAAATACCTACTTAACTCCAACAGGGATACCGGGGCCACATAAAAAATCAAACAATGTAGGTAAGGCAAAGCAGCCAAGCCTCAAATCGACTTTTCTTCTCAGAAAAGCATCATCATCAAATCAACAATGTAGGTAGATAGATAGTTAATTAACATCGTACTGGAGGAACACAACGGACTATTGGTGACGATCCGGGATCAATCCCGAAGGGAAAGTTCCAAGGACGTCTCGTAATTTTGAGCCACGGTCAGATGACGAGAACACCTTAGCTGTCACCCCACCCTCCAAACTTCCACACCACGCCAAAGGAGAACATTTGAGGCCAAGACTGATCTTACGTGCACCAGCCTCCGTGTACACGACGGTCTTTGACTGGAGCGAGTTTCAAACTCGGAACCCTCCGGTTGCTAATCCGTTGCTCTTCCAAACAAATATCAAACTATGAATGGTAGGTAGTTAATCAACGTCGCACTGGAACAACACAACAGGCTATTGGCGACCGTCCGGGATCAATCCCAAAGGTAAACATCCGATTCTACGTCTAGATTGGCTTCATCGTCATCCAGCAGCACTTGTATTATTCAAGCATCTTGTTCCTTTAGTGCAGCACTTTCTTTTAGAGTATTATAAGAAATTTGCAAAACCTCGTCAGGATCAGGTGCTTCAATTATGGACTTTATTTGATTTAAAACCCTCGTGAAGCCGCAACGAGGGCTTTTCTCAATTTGCTTTCACGATTCATATCCTGTCTTCGAAATCAATATTTAAGTAAATCTTCAAAAGTTGATGTTGAACAACTCACCGGTTTCTCAAGGTTCGGTTGGTTGGTTTGGAGGGTTTTATGGTGCAAGGACCATATTTGGCCTTGCGGTGCCAGACAATACAATATCAAGTAATTGACACACACACACACAGTGAAAGCTTTACTGACACAGAAGAGAGAAATACACCCAGAGGTTCTCAAGGTTCGAATAAAAGAATTCATCGCCATTAAAACTTGAATTCATTTACAAGTTAGCTGGAGACTGCAAAAAATGAGCAGCCAATTTCATTGCACTGCCATATTGCGCACTGCCCTTATTAGAGTTCTAGTAATTACATAAGAGAACGAAATCGCTGGCTTACGAACGGAGGAACTGTGGCGCCTACCAGCGAAAAAGGAATTTATTACTTACTCTTCCTTTTTTATAGTCACCAATAGCCCGTTGTGTTGCGCCAGTGAGACGTTAATTAAAATACCTACCAACCCTCCTTTTGCAAACGATTCTCTACACCACTCCCACATGTGGAAATTATAAATGGAATACTTAATATCATGATCCCCTAAAATTCTGGGACCGCGGTAGCCCAGATGGAGTGGGTAGTGAAATTTCATCGCACTGGTAGGTAGTTAATTAACGCCATACTGTAGCAATACAACGAGCTATTGGAAACGGTCTGGGATTAATCTCTAAGGGAAAGAACAAAGGACAACGTCTCGTAATTTTGGACCACAATCAGATGATGAGGTCAACACCTGAGCTGGCACCTCACTTTCAAACTTCCACACTACGTCAACATTTGAGACTACGGACATTTGAGACTACGACAGATTTGTTTTGCACTAGCCTCCGTGTACACAACGTCTTTGGCTGGACCGAGCTTCGAACTCGCAACCCTCCAGGTGTTCTTCCAGGTAGCCCAATTGGAAGAGTAACGGATTAGCAACCGGAGGGTTGTGAGTTCGAATCCAACCAAAGACCGTAGTGTGCAAGGGGGTGGTGCACCTTAAATCTTTCGTGGCCTCAAATGTCATCACTTTGGCGTGGTACACAAGTTTGGAGAGTGGGGTGCCAGCTCAGGTGTGACCTCGTCATCCGACCGTGGTTCAAAATCACGTGGTGTTGTCATCGGATCTTTCCCTTCGAGTTTCATCCCGGACAGTCGCATATTGCCTGTTGTGTTAATCCAGTGCGACGTTAATTAAAATACCTACCTACCTTTGCTCTTGCAACTGGGCTACCGCTGCCCTGGAACGGTCCGGGATCAATCCCATGGGAAAAATCCAAGGACAACACCACGTAATATTAAACCACGGTCAGATGACGAGGTCAATACCTGAGATGGCACCCCACTCTCTAAATTTCTACATGACGCCTATCTGAGGACATTTGATATCACTAAAGGTTTAATGTGCACCAGCCCCCTGGCACACGACGGTCTTTGACTGGACCTAGTTTCGAACTCGCAACTTTTTGATTGCTAGTCCGTTACTCTTCAAACTGGGGTCAACTAAAGACCGTCGTTTACACGGAGGCTAGTGCACGTTAATTCTCTCGTGGCCTCAAATGTCTTCAGGTTCGTGTGGTGTAAAAGTTTGAAGAGTGAGGTACCAGCTGAGTAGTTGACCTCGTCATCTGACCGTGGTTCAAAATTACGTGGTGTTATCCTCGGATCTTTCTCTTCATGATTGATCCCGGACCTGTAGCCATTTGCGTTGCTACAGTGTGACGTTAAAAACTTACCTACCTATAATTCTCTGGTCGAAAATCATTGTTCCAGAAGGAATGTTTCTTAAGGTTTAGTGCGGGCCTCGGTAGACCAGTTGGTAGAATTGCGGTTTAGCAGATTTATTATAGTATTCAAGTCACCAAGACAATATGCAATAGAAATGGATTTATTATATATTAAATAAGAGAATTACGCTTCAGAGAAAAGATAACAACGACGAAGCTAGTAGCACACAGCTCTAGAATACAAACATTAGTGAGAAGCGTTGCCAGAGCACAATAACCGAAAGAAAAGGGGAGATACGCATTTCAGGAAGTCGAGACGCTGCTATTTTGTTGCCACCGCAGATTGGATGGCAAAGAAAAGAAATACAGAAAGATTACGATTATTTTGATTATTTACAACACTTCCCCTAAATCAAAACACAAAGTAATCTTACTTTAACATACCTTAAGCACAAAAAATAACGAATAATAGCAATGATAGTACTACATAGAAATATATATGCACCAAGATTAATCACTAAGACTATGCATCCCTATCATTGATCTGAGTTTTAAAAACCTGTCTTTAGCAAGAGGTTTTGTGAATATATCAGCAGCTTGCATTTCAGTGCTACAATTGATGACATTAAGCTGCTTGTTCTCATATTGTTGCCGAATAAATTTGTACCGTATATCGATATGTTTGGTTCTATTATGGAACTCAGGATTTTTGATTAAACGGATGGCACTTTGATTGTCTATTTGAAGGACTGGTACTGCAGTCACAGAGCACAGTTCTGTTAAAAGATTATTCAACCAAATTGCCTCTTTTGTAGCTTGACTTGCTGCAATAAATTCAGCCTCAGTGGTGGAGAGAGCAATACAATTTTGACTCTGACTTTTACATGTTATAGCACCACCATTATATATAAACACCATTCCCGATGTTGACTTCCTGGTTAGAGGATCACCAGCATAGTCTGAATCACTAAAAAGTCAAGAGTTTCACTTGATTTACACTGAAACAGAATACCACACTTTTCTGTTCCCCTAAGATACCTCAAGGTCCTCTTAACCATGTTCCAATGCATTTGTCGAGGCTTATCCAAGACCTGAGAAAGGACACCCACTGCATAAGATATATCAGGTATTGTGACGATAGCAAGGAACATGAGACTTCCCACAGCTTCACGGTAGGGTACATTAGCAGGAAGAGATGCTGAATCATTAGTTGTAATAGTACTCTTTTCAACAGGTGTGCTGACAGGATTGGACTCGATCATATTGAAACGATTCAGGATCTTCCTACAATATGCCTCCTGATGTATAAAAATCTTTCCATCCTCAAGATGTTCTATTTGCATACCTAGAAAGTAGTTGGCCACACCTATCACCACACAGAATTCATTCACAAGTTTCTTGAGAAACTGTTTCACTGTCTGCTCCTCAACAGCTGCAATGATTCCATCATCAACATACACAATCAGAAACAATGATTTATCATCATTTAAAAACAAACATGGGTCTGAGCTAGATTGTTTTAAACCACTGTGCACAGCAAAAGTTTTAAAACGTTCATTCCAACATATTGGAGCTTGTTTTAATCCATATAGACTTTTTAGTAGTTTACACACTTGCTCAGTTCCATCACTAAACCCTTCAGGTTGAGTCATGTATATGTCTTCAGAGAGGTCTCCATAGAGAAATGCTGTTTTTACATCAAACTGTGTGAGCTTCAATTTTCGGCTAGCAGCGATGCTCAGGACAGTTCTTATGGTATCCCATCGTACAACTGGGCTGAATGTTTCATAGAAATCAACCCCGAATTTCTGGCTGTATCCCTTGGCAACAAGGCGAGCTTTGAAGCGTTGAACAGTTCCATCAGCATTTTTCTTCACTTTGTATACCCACCGACTTCCAATGGCTTTTCTTTCAGGTGATAAATTTACAAGCTCCCATGTGTTACTATTTGACAGGGAATCCATCTCTTCTTTCATAGCAGCAAGCCATTTGTCACTATTTTCAGAAACTATAGCTTCTTTGTAGGTCTCGGGTTCTGCATGTTCAGCCAACAGAACAAAATTGTCGTACTTAACTGGCATCTTTAATATGGACCTGTCCCGCAAATTTCTTCCTTCTTGCTCATCTGAGGTTTCTTCCAAATCTTCAGCAATACACGAAGCTTCCCCTATTTCTTTATCCTCATCTAAATGTGGTGTGATAGGAGATTTTGACATTATTTCCATCTCTGCTTCATGGTTAACAGAAGATCCATCAATCACAGCTAGATTTTTCATTTTGAAATACCACATCTCGACTCAGGATGATCTTGTTCTGTTCTTTTATCCAAATTCGATAACCATCTTTTTCACCACTGTACCCAACAAAGACACCTTTTACACTCCTCTTGTCCCATTTCCTCCTGTTTTGCTTGGTACATGGACAAAGCACTCAGTACCAAAGATATGTAGGTGGTTAATGTTGATCACTTCTTTGCAAAACCATAGTTCATAGGGACTTTTACCTTTCACTGATGTCGGTCCTGTTCTGTTTAACACATAAACAGTCGTGTTCACTGCTTCTGCCCAGAGTTTTAAGGGAAGGTCTCCAGCATGAATCATGCATCTTGCATTTTCAACGATGGTTCTATTTTCACGCTCAGCTGCACCATTTTGCTCTGGTGTATAGGGCATTGACATGCGTGAAGAGATTCCTTCTCTTTCAAGAATATATTTCACAGATGAATTCTGAAACTCTGTTCCACCATCACTCATAATTTCTTTGATCACATGACCAGCATTTTTCGCTTCATTTAGAAAGGTTTGGAGACACTTGGGGACTTCATTCTTCGACTGCATAAAAAACACTCTACGGTACTTGGTGAAATCATCTTTGAAACATACAAAGTACCTTGCACCACCTAAAGATTGTTGCTGCATGGGACCACATACATCTGTTTGTATCAATCCCCCTGGTGTTGTAGGCCTTTATTTCCTTGTTCCAAAAGGACGTCTGCACTGTTTACCAAAGCAGCACCCATCACACATCTCATCTTTTGCTGCTACTTGTATGTGGTATTTATGCAATATTTCTTTCACATGGGCTTTATTCTGGTGACACAGTCTTTCATGCCAGAGTTGCATAGATTGGTCTGCCAAAGCGCACAGTTCGTAAGTCTTTCATGCGTACAATACCGTCTCTTAAGAATGAACACTCATCTTTTGATGCCTGGAACTTGAAACCCTTAGTAAGTGTTTGACTTATAGAGAAAAGGTTTTTGCTAATGTCAGGAACATACCACATCTCTGTTAAGTGGTTCTTGTCCCACTTGCTGTTGATTTTCATCTCAACATTCACAGTTCCATGGCCATAAGCCATAACTGCTTCGCTATTCCCCACATATACTGGTTTAGGTGAGGCGAATGCTGTAAAGTCCACAAAATACTTCTTGCATTTTGTCATATGGGCAGACGCTCCACTGTGTGCTATCCATATTTCACTCTCCGAAACTCCTTCCACAGTGCATACAAAAGCATCACCTTCAGCTTTAGGTTTATTATCTTTTCTCCTGCAGTCTTTAGCAATGTGACCAGGTTTCCGACAGATGTAACATTTTCTCTCGGGCTTCTTCATTACTCTTTTCTTGGAAGCAACTAGGGCTGTGGAATCTGTCGGTTTCAAAGGCAGGCGCATCTCTATCAAGCGAAGTCTCTCTGTCAACTTATTTACAGACCGCTCTTCTATAGGAACAGATTCCCAAACACTTTTAAACTCAAAATATTCCAAAGGTAGAGTTGACATGATCCTACTCATTAACAAGAGATCTGGCAATGTTGTTTTGGCAACATGCTTTAGTTCGTCGTTCAACTCACTAAAATTTCTTTGTAATTTAGCAACATGACTTACTATGTCATTTTCCGTTTCTTTTTCACTTTGAAAAAAAAACTGCTCCATCAAGCGATCAAGACGCTGGCCAGAGCTCTGTTCGTAGACCGACAGCAATTTCTCCCAAACGCTTTTAACACTGTTACAAATTGCCGTCAGCTCAACATTGCTGTCGTCCATATTGCCCACAAGGATTAGTTGGGCCAGAGAGTCATCTTTGGCGAAAGCTTTCCTCCTCTTCTCATAGGCAGAATTCACTTCAGCTGAAGCTCCAGCCAGTGGGCAAGGGCACTCGCGATCTCAGATAACGAGGTCATGAACATCGTGGTGGCGCAATAAAAGTTCAATCTGCCTCTTCCATTTATTCCAGTTGGAAGCTCCTATAAGCTTTTCAATTTGAGCTTTGAATTCCATTTCACACAGTAGTTAAGCCTAACGTTACAAGTGGCGTAAGACTCGTTATTTTCAGAGTCACTCAATAAATCACTGCGATTCCTGGGCCCATAACCTATTATAGTATTCAAGTCACCAAGACAATATGCAATAGAAATAGATTTATTATATATTAAATAAGAGAATTACGCATTAGAGTAAAGATAACAACGACGAAGCTAGTAGCACACAGCTCTAGAATACAAACATTAGTGAGAAGCGTTGCCAGAGCACAATAACCAAAAGAAAAGAAATACAGAAAGATTACGATTATCTTGTTTATTTACAACAATATTGCTTGCGAGTTCGATACTAGATGCAACCAAAGACCGTCGTGTACGTGGAGACTGAAGCACGCTAAATCTGTTGTGTCCTCAAACATCCTCACGTTGGCATGGTGCAAGGTTTATAGAATAGAGTACTGAACGACACAATGCTCAGTGAAGCTGAAACCGAAACACTGAATAAAATGCGGTATTTTGAAACGGTTTTCAAGGTAAAAATAATCAAATTCAATACACTTCTGAAGCATGTGCAATTAATATATTACTTAAAATTTTTATGAAATATGAAAGTAGATTGTAAAAAATATTTACTTATTTTCATTTAACTTTCTTTTTTCTTGCTGCATAGTCCAGATTTTCTCATTAGATTTCTCTTTTTCGCTGATTTCCTGTTTAAATACTTTATTCGTGCGATAGTTGTCATTTTGATGTGTTTCAATCACTTCTTTTGGCTATTTCCGGAAACAAAAGAAACTTTCCCTGTCTAAACCTTTACGATTCTTTGGCTTGTATGCAAATCTTCTGTGGAGGATGAATCGAATGAACTCTCATCGCTCTATTACTTTGCTGACTTCACGCCACTTAGATCATGGTACAGTAAGGAAATCGTATGATAAATGCTCCGCCCACCTTTTCGGTTTCAAAGTAACTTTCGTTTTATAACTGTAAAATTCTAAATCGGTGTACCCTTTCCTATATTTCACAGAAACACACCCTGAGAGATTCTCTTTCGCATAATTTTCTGAAGTGAAAAAATCATTCATTATTATTTAGTGTATTGTTTTCAGTTCTACTTGCTTCAATATTTTATGTTGACGATGCATTGGAATTTTGATTTTTGACTCTCATACCTGCTTGTCGTAAGACTTGAGCAGTCTCAGAAGAACATTCCGCAGTCGTTCCTTGACTTATTATATTTGGATTATTTTGCAAAATTCTGGGATTTTTACTCAGAATAATCATTCGTATTCAGCAAGGGCGTTCAACGGTGTAGGATGATTATTGAGCTTCTTTCTGGGTCGCACTTGAAAAAAAAATTTCCAACGAATCCTGATTCAATCTGTGGGACAATAGATAGGAAATGGAATTTTTGCATTGCAACTCACATGGAACGGACCTTTAATGGATTAATAGATTGAAGAACCACTTTGGAAAAGTTGCATCCCCTTTTTCTCATTGCACTTCATTCCTTTTATCATAGAAAACACATCGTCTGAAATTTGGGTATGTTCGGGTAAATGTATTCCGAAAACATTTTTAGAAGGAAATCCAAATTTAAGTGTAATGTAACTATTCATTACATCAAACCAGTCGTTTACCACATTTATGAATTCCGATAAATTCGTGACATCTTGTCAGCCTGAGAAATGTTTCAATGCGGTTGCTGTTTGGTGTGAGAATAATTGTGCTGCCATTCGAACATTTTGTCTCTGCTCCTTAGCACATTGAATGTGAATAAATTTCAATTTGTGGTAAAGTTGCAATTCAATGTTGTAAAATGTGTTGTTTTCCGATTTGTTTCAATTGACATCTAATTGCAATAATTTAAAAAGAGGCAATTTTTCCATCTTAGCTGCTTTTTTGAGTCAACAAACCAATTGCGCCGAACTTTTGATAGATGTGGAGCTCCGGAAAAAGTAGATATATTACGACTCTCTTCAAAAGGATTTTTACACCATGAATGATTTTCTCTCTTGTTAAGGCCCAATTTTGTCTTTAACCTTACATTGCTTTGACTCATATCAGAGACGCATGCTACAACGATTAGGCCAACATCGCCAAGTTGTTCAACAATTCAAAATAATGTCTCTCATTCATTTTAAAATCAGTCTACGAAAATAGACTGTTCCCAATTTATATTAATCCTCTAACCATGACAACTTGCATTTGCGAAAACGGGTCCAGCACTTGATCTAGCGTCTCATACAATACCCCATAGAAAATTTATATCTTCATTTCATCGAATTGAAGAACAGTTCATTTATCTTTTCCTTTCATGTTTGAAGATACGACTTTCATCATCTTCATTACATGAGATACGAAGCTAGACTCTTTGGGACCTGGGGCAAATAAGGCTGATGCTACCCTGTGTTCAAAACCACTGTTTCCTAATGCCAGCATTCTTAAGTTTATGGTATATACACTGCCTTCCAAAAGTGAAGCAAGCGATTCAAATTCTGAGCTTCGAAATGCGTGATTCAATTTCATTGAATGAAACTCATTGTGGTTGTAGGAGGGAATATGAAATAATCATGTGATGGGCCCAATCAGAGTTTATTCTTCAGAAATAGGCCATTATATACTTAAGCATTAGAAATATGCTTAGGCATAGGTTCAAGACGACGCCTTTCTGAAGCCTTTCAGTAGATGAGTTTAAATGTTAATAGAAATTTTTAAAAGATTATTTGTGGATTAGATAAAGTCAATTATGGCTCAAAGACGGCTGGATGATTCTCAACGCTGGCGTGATGTGGAGCGGCTTGAAGCAGGACAGTCCATTAAAGACGTCTCTATTTTCATTGATGTTGACCACTCTATGATTTCTCGTATATGGAAACAATTTCAAACCCGTGGGTCAGTTGTCCAGAGACCTGTTCCCGGTCGTCCAAGGGTTACCCCACCCTCTGATGATGAGTATGTCATTATTGACTTAAGGCAATCGACGAGCGACCGCGTCAACTCTAAGGGCAATGATTACTACAACAATTGGAAGGTCACTATCTGCCACTACTGTGCGGCGAAGGCAATATATGGAAGGATTGCATGCCCGGGAATCACGAGTTTGTATCCTTAAGCGTCAAAGCTAGAAGAGCACGGTTGAAGTGGTGACGTGAGCATGCGAATTGGTAAGTATCTTTAATTAACATCGCACTGGAGCAACACAACGGGCTATTGACGACAGTCCGGGATCAAACCCGAAGGGAAAGATCCGAGGACAACACCGCGTAATTTTGAACCACGGTCAGATGACGAGGTCACCCCTGGGCTGGCACCCCTCTCTCGAAACTTCCACACCACACCAACTTGAGGACATTTGAGGACACGACAGATTTAACGTGCAGCATGCGAATTATAATGCAGGTCTACACAGAGCAAACTTGGTGGATGAATACCTTGAGAGTGAAAGCATTGCTCGCATGATGGGTCACCATATTCACCCCACCTCAACACCTTCGAAAATCTTTTTGGATAACCTTGGATGTGCTGCCTCTGCCCGTATACCCCTTCCAATTACTCCCCAAAAGCCAGAAACTGCCCTATTAGAGGAATGGCTGGGTATTTACTTAAAAATATAATATACTGTATATACTGTGTATTTACTTAAAAAATTAATAGTTGTTAGTAATTAGTTGACTTAAAAATGGCGCATCTGGCAAAAGGTCAAAAACAAGACCTTATAAATTTATGTGAAGAATTAGGATTGGAAAGTGATGAGACTTTTCGTGTATTTGAATTAAGAAAATTAATATTTGAAGATGATACTTATGATGTGGAATATACTACAAAAGAGGCTTTGATCAAGATAATTGAAGACAGAAAAGCTGAGCAGGAATCTCAAAAAGAACTCAATAAATTGAAATTGCAGTTAGAAGTTGAGGCTGCTAGAGATGAAAGTAAAGCTAATGCAAGTAATAGTCACTCCTTTTCCGGAGTATCATTAATGCAAGTTACCCCAAAATTTGATTGATGATGATTTGAAAAACATGATGAAATGCAATTATATTTAACTAATTTTGAACGCAGGGCTGAAATAGCCAAAGTCCCCAAAAGTGAATGGGTTGTATACTTCTTAGGATTAATACCTGTAGATATGACCAAACAAGTTGCTCGTGAGCCAGTTGATCTAGTTAGGATTATGACTGTAAAACATTCTTTATTTAAAAAATATAAGCTTAATCCTGAACGAGTCAAACAATTATTTTTTGGTCATCGAAAAAAACCTGATGATTCCTGGAGGAATTTCACTAATGAAATTGGAAATTATTTTTACCAATGGTTACAAGAGTTGTAGGTAGATACTTTTGAGAAACTAAGAGATTTAATTGTTTCTAATCAAATTAAATTTAGAGCTCCTCATGATGTCAAAGAACATTTCATTGATAATTGGGGAAAGTGGTGTTCTCCTTCTGAATTGGCTCAAAAGATTGATGAATATGAAAATTTGAAGTTAATTATGAAAAAGAAACCAGAGCCTGTAAAAACTAACCCTAATTATCCCAAGAGTAATGTCCAAAAACTTCCAAAAAATTCAACTCAAAGTTCCCAAAGACAGTACCAATTTAATTTTGCTTTCAATACTTCTTCCAAACCTAATTGTTCCACTTCCAATATGAACTATCCCTCATCTTCTAGAAATTATAAATCTAACTTTCCTACATCTAAATTCCCCCAAATTATCAGCACAAGTCTTATCCCCAAAATTGTGCTTCAATGCGTCAAGGTGGTCATAGAGATCAACCCTCTCAACAAAGTCATCATGGCCATGTAGATAAAATAGATAAGGATGAGCAGGTTAGAAACCAGACCGAAAATTTTAGTGTTACCCAAGGGTCACTAAATCAGTCCAACTCTTGACAATTCATTGTGGTGCAGTTGAGACTGTCTAATCTTAGTGAAGATAAAATAGAATTACCTGGAGTCTGTAACACAGGGTCCACTATTTCGTAATCCCAGAGAAATTTCTAAATTACATAGAATATGAACTAAAATCAATAAAATATGGAATTATACACTACAACAAACTGCTGGAGTTAAAAGTATACAAAATAGTACATGTCTTAGTTACTATTGCATTGGTAAACTGTGTAAAGTTATTGATGTGTTTGTAATCCCTACCGGAATTAATTATTGTCTTCTTTCTCTATCTCACATGAAATTGTTCGAATTAGATTTAAATATTCAAACTAGTAATGTTTATCAGCATGGTAAAATTGTCACTTCTAGTTTGTGTGATGTATCAAATATGTCCATGAGCTTGAGTCTAGTAACTGGTGATTCTGAACAGGAGCCTGAAGGAGTACTTGATAAGGAAAATAGAAATCTAACTGGTGGGAATATTATCTCCCGGTTAGACAAACCCACAACTTCTGTGGAAGAAAGAATACCGCAGATCGTTGGAGAGGAAACTCTTGGTTACCTTGTTAAAATTCTTTTCTCACACATTTTTTCTGTGGATCGGTATGACGTAGGGTGTATTAGACTTGAACCTCAGAGTTACCAGTGTCTCTTCACCCGTATCGTTGTTGTCGGGATAGTAAAGAATTCAAACTCAAGTAACTAAGTTGCTAGACGCAGGCATAATCAGACATTCTCATGGTCCTTATTCATCACCAGTCACCATGGTAATAAAGAAAGATGAAAGTATAAAAAGCAGATTTTGTGTGGATTACCGTAAAATTAATCTGATAACTAAAACTAATTCAGAACCTGTCCCACGAATTGATTCTTTACTTGACCAGCTTACAAAGGCCAAATATTTTTCTACATTGGACTTAACGTCTGGATATTGGCAGATGAAACTAAAAAATAAGTGAGGATGCTGAAAAACTCGCATTTACTTGTCAAAAAGGATTATATGAATGGCTTAGATTACCTTTTGGCTGGAAAAACAGTCTGGCAATTTTTTAGAGCTCTCAAATTTTGAACAAATATCGAGTTAACTATGCGTTAAACTATTTTGATGATATCATTGTATTTTTAGATAACCTAGAGGAATATATTCAGCATCTCAATGAAATTTTTATTATTTGTGAAAAAGAAAACAAAATTAAAAAAGCCTAAACGTCAATTTGCTCAAACTGTAATCAAATTTTTAGGGTATGAAGTGTCACAAGGACAATGTTATCCAAGTAACAGTAATATTCAAGTCATACAAAAATAAAATCCCCCTAAAAATTCGAAAAAATTGCAACGTTTTCTAGGAAGTATTAATGTTTATCATAGATTCATTAAAAATTATGCAAAACTTAGAGTGCCACTTAATAAGTTGCTTAAAAAGGAAAGGTGGGATTGTCAGACAGCATATCAAAAGTTGAAAGATATTTTGATCTCTAAACCAGTTTTGTCATTGTTTAATCCTAATATGAAGTGTCATCTGTATTGTGATGCATCCCAAGAAAGTGTGGGAGCTGTGTTAAAGCACCCTGATGGTTCACAACATCCAACTGCTTTCCATTCACAACTGAGAACATACGAGAAAACTATGCTATCACTGAGTAAGTGTTTGGCGATTGTGGATGCTTTTGATAAATATCATTACCTTCATAGTAGTAACTTCCCAATACACACTGATCATGCTGGTTTTGTTTGGTATTTTTGGCTGTTTTTTACACTTTTTACTCCATTTATAAAAAATAAATTTTAAACGCCATATTTTCTGCCATAAAATGCTATTTCTAGTAGAAATCAATTACAAAATCTAAGTTCCGTGATAATTTCAAAAAATCGCCTCCTAAGGTATGCAGAAACCTTAAATGAATTGAATTTTTCAATAACTTTTGGGGTGACTGAAGCCCATCAAGGGTGTAGCACTGAGTAGTTTCGTTCAAGTGACTCGATTGACGTGTGATGGGAGCCGAGAATACTTCATTTCAAGCATCGGTTGACACGGACATTAAAAAAGCCTTTAAAACAGCGATTTCAAATTGTTTTTCGATACGATTTGCTGAACAAAAACCAACCAAACCAGTATTGAAGTTGGGAAGGTCAGACATCCATTGTCGACTGTCTGGAACCTGATATCCCCAGCAAACACCGATTTTTCTAGGAAATGCCTTCCAAAAAGAATTCCTTGGAAATAATTATTCACTAGAAAGTTTACATCGCGGGTGATTTCTAGGGGAATGAAATTGAATCAAATAGTGCAATCACAAATTTCCTGCTGCCGAAATCTCTACACTTATCGGAAAATAGCACAGGGGCAAATGATTCGATAAGGGAGTTTTTACATATTCAATAAAATACTATTTTGGTGTGATTTAAATTACGAACAAAGGAACGAAACGACCCGAAATTTTGTGTTCAGTTATTTATGAAATTAAATATTCATGATTTTCCAATAAGATTAAAAGACATTACATCGATAAAAGTAAAATTCTACAATTTTTGTTATGAAATTATTAGGTGTTAGAAAGCTTGACTGCGTCACTGAACCAAATAAATGTAAGCAAAAAAGAATGGCATTATGTAAAAACTTTGGATTTCGCGACTTAAAAGCCAATTCACGAAAATTAAGGCAATGAGTTGGTTGTTTTTAATTAACGTCACACAGGAGCAACACAACGGGCTATTGGTGACGATCCGGGATCGATCCCGAAGGGAAAGTTCCGAGGACAATACCACGTAATTTTGAACCACTGTCAGATCACGAGGTTATACCTGAGCTGAGTCACCACGCCAACGCGAGGCCACGACGGATTTAACGTGAACCAGCCCCCATGTACACGATGGTCTTTGGTTGGATAGTTTCGAACTCGCAACCCTTCGGTTGCTGATCCGCTACTCTTCCAACCGGGCTACTGCGTTAAGGCAATAGGAAATTTACAATGTTATCACTATTAAAATTTCACTACAAAATGCTTTATCTGAATACTGCATACGCATGAGATTTTTAAAAATAAATAAGCATTCAGTTACAAAGTCAATACGTAATGTAGTTAGGGATAGAAATCAAAGTAGCGATGGATTAGAATTCATGAGCACCTATACGCAGTCTGAAATTGTTGGCAACACTTAATTCCTGTCTTCGTTAGCCGGGTAGAGCAGTTAAAACTCCCCCTACATGGCCGAACCTAAAGGGGAACTTGTGGGGCTTAAACCTCCAGACTGGATAAAGATAATGTCTATTTAATTCATGTGTACACACCAAGGGGCTATGTGCGCTTAAGACCTATAGACCCCAAAAAGCAATATACATTTATTAAATCATGGTGGACCCCAGGGGTGCTCTTGGGGTTTAAAGCATCTTTCTTCAGGCTTTGGGTACCATCACTTAATTTTCTTGCCTTTAAAATGTCCTATTCTCAGTCTGGTCATTGTGGTGATGGGGTGAGAAGTCCGACCACACCTCGCGGTCTCCCCAACCCTTGAAACTTTTGGTCCCATTTCAAGGAGACTGAGGGGGCCGTTAGCTAAGTCCCGCCTACGTGATTGTGGACCTGGTCGCTGGAAAATTCCTTTGGATTATTTGATATAAACATTAAATTTATTTACAGTTTAAATTTATGTGCACGATAAATTGGATAAAGGCAACTCCCGTTATCCATAATTAACAACGAAAAGGCTGGGAGTACGGTAGTGCGTCCGCTGAGATCGATTCCTACTTCTCGATATTTGTCTTTTAAAACCGAATCATTCTGGAAATCAATTAATTCCAATTGTATCGACGTGGGAGCATTTTCAACTTCAAAGGAAAAAGGCTTAATAAAAAGAGAATTTTTTTTGTAACTCTTTGAAATCATTAAAACATTTATCGAATTCGTTTTTTATTTCTTCAATTTTACCACAATATTGTGAAAATGAGCACCTTTGATTTCGTGCTTTTAACTGCTCATACGTAGGAAAACACGTCAAAACGTTTTTTTGTAGATGATTTTTGAACAAAGTCAGTTTTTGTACAAAACTTGCTATTGCATCGTACATATTCGTTATTAATTGATCTTTGCCTTGCAATGTAATATTAAGATTATTCAGATGACCTGTAACATATTGCCCTGTTTTCATTTTATTTCAGAGCATCGTGGGCCACAAAAAAATCCAGTTTGACACCCCTGCTCTATTTCATGTAATATTCGGCAGTTTTGCGCGATTGGCTAGATTCTTTGGCGCTAAAGTTCTATTAGTTTCCGGTGGTCGCTGCTCGCAACGGGAAACGAGGGACATCTATTTTTAAATTTCAACCGGCAACCCTATAGAGGAAGGGGAATCGCTGGTTTTTAGCTTTCGCCTTCCTTCGGAGCTGACAGTCTAAATGTCTTTTGGCTGCTAATGGCGGTGTTGTCATAGCAACCATCTGGCTTACGGAATATGCGCAGCTATTTTTCAGCAAAAACTTCTGTGCTAAGCTTTCGCTGTCTACAGTCGTAAGCATTGCAAGATATTTTCCGTGCATTGAATAACACGCTGTGCGAAATTAAATTCGTTCATATTTGTAAATACTTTAGTCATTTATAAATCGTAAAAGGAAAAAAAGAAATTTTACGTAGAAATATTGAAAATGTATATATATGAAATACTGTAAAAAAAAGGCTAATTTGAGAAATGTAATTCAAAAAATGAATTTGATGAAAAATGTTGGGGAAGTGGCACTTCCCTTCCTTCCCCTGAAAAGCCGCAACTGCCTGTTAATGCAGTAGTAATCTATTTCACTTTAACTTTCAGTCTGTCAGCCTTATTTTAATTGCATCTGTGTATCATGTTTATGACAACTAAATGTTTCTAATATGTGAAATTAGAGAGAAAAGAGAACACAACTATCTCTAACCAATAACATTGTTGCTTGAACATGAGATATATGCAAAAATTGTGCTGTATTTTTCCTATGAATTTTGTTAGTTCATTCATCAGAGTTAACCATTTCTCCAATTGAAGGAATCAATGTATTTTTCTTCCAACTTCATAGATATTATATGTACATAAATATTTATGGATTTGGGTCTTCTGGTAATCATGCCATATATACACTGCTGGCCACCCAAATTGCAACACCAAGAAAGACAAGAGATATCACAACAAAATTTATTTTGTAGATAACATGTTGACCAAGTATCAAATGATTAAATTTATAGACTTCTGTGAAGTGTGGTTCCTGCCAAAATCAGTAGCCAGAGTAGCCGCCATTGTTGGAGATCACCGCTGCCACACGCCTCGGCATTGATTCAAAGAGACTTTGGATGTGTTCTTGGGGTACAGCAGACCAAGCAGCTTCCACACGTTGCCCAAAGTTGATCTGGTGTGGCAGCTGGGGATGTATTCTGGGTCAATCGTTGAGCAACCACGGACCACATGTTTTCTATCGGCGAAAGATCCGGAGAGCGAGCTGGCCAGGGAAGCAATTCAATCTGGCGATTGACGAAGAACCCTTGGACAATGCGTGCCACGTGTGGTCGCGCATTATCCTGTTGAAATATGGCTGTGGGCAAGCCCTGAAGGTAAGGAAGGACAACTGGCTCCAACAGCTCGGAGATGTAGCGCTGGCTGTTTAAAGTACCGGCAATGCGTACTAGAGGAGTGCGAGAGTGATATCCAATACCGCCCCATACCATAATACCCGGTGCAGGACCAGTGTGGCGGTGCATAACGCAGCTGTTCAGCATCCTCTCTCCACGGTGTCTCCAGACTCGAATCCGACCATCGTGGTGTTGCAGACAGAAGCGTGACTCGTCAGTAAAGACAATTTCATTCCATTCTGCCGTCCACATCCTTCTTTCATCGCACCATTGGCGGCGGAAACGTCTGTGGTTCTGCGTCAAGGGTAGACGAAGCAATGGACGTCTTGCGGACAGACCACTCTGCTGTAAACGGCGTCGAATGGTACGCGCAGACACTGGATGATGCGGTACAGACTGAATGTGCTGTGCTATGGTTCGTGATGTGGCTGAGCGATCCGTCACTTCCATACGCACAATATGCCTGTCATCACGTGAAGTGGTGCACTGAGGTGGATGCGATCGAACACGTCGGTCCGTCGTACCCTCCTGCATCCAACGATCACATATCCGCATTACAGTTGTTTGGTTTCGTCCAACACGACTACCGATTTCCCTGAAAGATAATCCACAATCTCGGTAGGCCATTATCCTTCCTCTGTCGAACTCGGATACTTGATCAAAAGATGATCGCTGTTTTCTACGAGGCATAATTGATCGTTTTTTTGAAAAAACCACAAGAAAAACACAATTGCCGTACTTGAAATCGTCGAAATCTCCAAGCCTTAAATAGCGCTTTGAAGTGGCGCCACAGGCGCGCGTGATGTGCGTCTGCGCTGAAATTCTAATCATTTGCATATCTCACCTCCGCTAATGCATGTTGTAAATTTCATATTATTTGCATGCTTCCTTCAGGGTGTTGCATTTACGGTGGCCAGCAGTGTACTTTAAAATAGGTACTATTGTGGTATTAAACATAAAATGGGCTAAAATCTTGATTTTTACTTATGAATCAAAATAACAGTATCAAGGATCGTTTTCTTTTCTTCGTCTATTTGAAACAGAAAATTCATTTAACCTTTAAAGTTTTGCTTGAAGCATGTTAACATTATCCTAAATTGGAAATCAAACTTGAATCGTCTGTAAGAAATAATTTGTTGACTATCTATTGTAACCAATCATTTGTTCACTAACTGTTATAACAACACCAAATGTTAAGTGTTGAAAGGCATTCTACACTAATTTTAGAGTTGAGAATTGTAATTTTTTTATTTGAAAATCTGTTTCAATGATACTGCTGTGAATAGATGTGTGTTTTGTGTAGTTATAAAGTTGTGATTTATAAATGTTAATTTATATCATTGTAGGTAAAAAATATAAAGGGGTGAAATATGTCACTCAGATTATACCACAAATGAATGGAAGTTCAAACTGAATTATGTTTATTTTTGAATGTTCATTTTTATGACATCAATTATAAATATTTCTCAGTTAATGGAATAAAGACGTGTTTGGAAGGAAATAAATTCAACTAAAAACTAAGTAAAGATGGGCTGATCCTTTTGGAAAATGTTTTTTTTTATATTTTTGCATAGTTTTATGAAATATAGTTTCAAAAGTATTCATTCAAGATGGAAATCTGAAAATTACTAGTGTTCAGAAAGAAAAATCTTTCTGTATTCCCATTTATACAGCACATTATCCCCTTTCTTTAAATTGTCAAAAATCATTTGGTTTCAATTAGCATAAATAATTCCCTAGATATCTAATAAACATCTACAGTGGCTTCCAATACAGTACACATCATGAGATTTCAGTTAGAAACATAAAACTCAGTTATAAATAATAACTTGAACTTAATTTTCATAAGAATGATTAAGAACATATGAGGCAGAAAAACAATTTCATATTCCCTATAATGTTTTTAAAAATAAGTTTTAAGCGCCAAATTACAAAAATCAGATCATAAAATTGAGTAAAGGATTGAAATGAGATGTAAAAGATAATATATTGTACTAAAAATCATTCGTTTTTGTAACTGAAATTAGTGAAGCTCCTGCCAATCGCAGGACACTTAACAAAAGCATAATGTTAAAAATATTAGCACATAACGAGCAAAAGAGAAAGCATTTATAATACCATTATCAGAAGGAAATTAACCAGGAATCTCTTGAGGCATCAAATAGGATTGATTGATTTGTTGAGAAAGTACTCCCAGTGCTTGAAGCATTTGAGTTTCAACTACTTACAATTATAATTGAATTATAAGGAGATTGATTACAAAATTGATTACATTTTCCTTATTCCACTTTGGAAGAATAATCTAAGAAATGGTTTTTTATCACATTTAATTCAGTTATCCTTTTCTTCATTTCTAAGATTAATTCCAAAATGAAGAATATATATATTTTACTTTAAAAAATAATGAATGTTTTATACATTAGGCTACGTTTGTATATGTGAACAAAGTCATAAGAAATTAATTTCTAACGCCATACTAAAAAATAGAACTCGGATCCCGTTAGTTGGGGTTTAGAAAGCTAACGGCTATAATATAATTCGTGCAATATCTAAAATTTATGAGAATTTCATAGATGCATCAGTAAAATGACACATCAATAATATAGCATTTGTATTAAACCAATTTCCACATCACCTTGGAGGTGACCCCTCTTGCAATCAGCAAGGCGGGTTCCCCGGCACAGGATTTTTATACAGTAAACCAAAGAAAATAGTCTTGAAAAAGACTTATTTTAAATCAACAGAGAATTAAATAGGTTTTGAAACCACGACCTGAAATTGGGAGCGATATGCAAAGCTTGTCTGATCATTATAAACTGAGTTAAGAGTGCTTAATATAGCTGTGAGGAAGCAGGTTTTTTATGTTGTGATGCGAGGCATTAAGTGTTTCAAGGAATAGGAGAGGTATGTTAGCGTTCAAAGAATGATCGTGAGAAACCTTTTTTTTCTCATGATTTTTCTTGCACCAAAACACCTTGCGGGTCCTTCAAGTCTTATTGACCACACGTATTAAAGTCACTGCCGCCCTTTCAGTTTACCCTGTAAGGAAAACACAACATCTGGTGATAATGGAACGACACATTCCTCTCTCCATTGTTAAGTCCTATTTCCCCCGTTTCAACCGATAGTTCGTGATTTACGACCGGCGGTCAGTGATGAAAGTGTTGACCTCTCATCCCGAGAGTTACTATGGATTGCAAAAAAGATTTCACAAATTTTTCCCTTTCAAGGCCCCTGTACAAAAAGTACCCTAGGCGCGTATCTAGGGGTGATCCGCCACTGTTTCGATGGGGGATCAGTAATACAAATCGAAATTTCATCGAATTTTATGTAATTTATAGAATCTGAAACTTCATCAAATACTGGTTCATAACTTCGTTGGGGCTGCGCGAAGCATCTATTTTAAGTTATATTCTATGCATAGGGACAAGATTTGTTATAGTACGATATTTTTTATGTAAAAAAACAGGGAGAGCTACTTAAAGTTTTTTTAGGTTTGTCACTCTACGGTCGTTTTTTTGGTTTAGAAACACTGCCGAAAATGAAGGACTGTTGTATTAGTACATATTACTGTGATAAATATTTCATATTTGAGCATTTCTCTTTTTTATTCGTCCTGCTAAGAATTTTAACATTTCGCAATAGTGAAGTTGTTTTTCAACACTAAATATTTTGCAGTGGGATCGATCTCCTTTAAGGGCTCTGACCCTGAATTGTCTTTGCCCTTATCCAATAACCAAATTTCCTTCATATTCAAATTTACGTTGGGGTGTTCGGATTCTCATCCATTGGCGAAGTTGGGAAAATAATGCTGATGCTTTGACTGGAAAAAGGTTATGTGCATAAAAAAGTTAATCTATTAAAATATTACGGATAAATTATCGCAATCAGTACCATATCAACTTTTACATTTATCAATTATTCATACTGTTAATTATCAATCAAAGTTAATTGTTGCAATTAAATAAGCAATTATTTTTAGTATGATTTCTGATTACATATAAATTACGTTAGCTGAAACGAATTAACCATCACACACTCATATCCCGTTTTGTCCGAATAACTGGATTCTCTCGGGTCAATTTTGACCAAGTGTATGAATGTTGATTAACCTTTATTGATTTACTTTGATACGTTAAATAAGGACTATTAATGGTTTATATTTAATTTCAAACGTAGAAATAATTACTATAGGTTTCAAATCGATTTCTAGCTTGCAGTGGGATCTTCTAATTAGTCGTGATCCACTCCGGTTGTGTTACATATAAGCTCAGGATTCTGGGGTTTTTACCTATTTAGTTCTATGCCCTCCATCAAACCTGTTTTACATTTTGGCGATTTGAGATATCCTGAATAAAATATGCAAATTTTATAGCACCTAGAAATACCTAATTCGAGGTTTAGGGCCTAAAAAGTCCTTAAATGTTCTAAAGAACCTAAGAAAACACAAAACATCCTTAGGAACCTAAAAAATAACTTTTCTCAGTTAATTTCTTCTTAAAATGCATTTTGAATATTTTTATTCAAGTAAAGCGTGTGTGCTGAGTCTTTTCCGGTAACCAATGGTGGTACCTTCTTACTACTAAAAGTACAGTAAATACTAAGTCAACTACAGTAAAAACAAAATCTCAGTCAGTTACAATCGAGAATCATAGCTCACAATTCATTCAGAGTTCTATATCATGCTATTTTCAATCCGTTTTTACATATTTGTCTTGGTCAACAATTTGGAGGTGAATTTTTTACATAAAGTTTTGAAGGCAATTATCATTTTAATGGCAAAAGCTCAGAATTCTAAAAGCACAGTGCTAAAAATCTGTATTTAAGAGATAGGAATTTTACTTCTGATGGCATAGTTATTTTTCCCAAGCATGCAAGAAGGGGGGATATTTTAAATTGTGTAATATACTAGGTACTCTTATTGGAGGTAATTATTGAAGACATAAATGAAAGCTTGGAATACGTATCCAGACGAATCATCTTATCATTCAGTATCTTACGAATTACTAAAAATACATGCATAAAAATAGACGCTACACATCGCGAAGTTTATCATTTCTTCCTCTCCTGTGGAAAGAAGCAGAAACTCCACGCCCAATTAAATTGTTTTATTTTAATCTAACTATTTAAAATAGTTTTACTCATTAAATAAGTGAATTTCAGGGCAATAATTAATTAATCTAAGAGTAAGACAAGCAATTCTATCCATATCGTCAGAAACGGAAGGTAACAAATCCCCTTTTCTTACAGATCTTATAAGAAAAGCTATGAAAGAGTTTTCTACCTTAAAAATAAATAAAAAACAATATATTAGCTTAAAAAAAGTGACATTCCAGAAGTGTATATGAACGCTTATTACAGTGTGTACCTCGTCTTCGCAAAATGTATCAATATTTGTTACTGCTTCACCCCCCTTTCTGCGATAATTTAAAAACAAAATTTAACAATTAAATTATCAGTTCAAAGCTTTTTTTCATTTCCAATGGCTAGGGTACAATCATAATACATGTTATGTGATTGATGGGTGGTTTTGGATTTTTATGGCGCAAGGGCCGTATTTGGCCATGCTCAAGACGCAATCAAGTAATAAACATAGACACATAATAAAAGCTTTTACTGACACAGAAGAGAGAAATACACCCAGGGAGGAATGCCTGTTTCGCCCTGCTGAATACACCAGGAATCGAACCTGCGCCGCCTACAACTCGAGGAGTGCTAGTGGACATACCCATAACCACGACGGTCCCAACTTTAAACGAATGTGAGTTTATATGACTCAGTGGAGTCAAGGGGTGAACCTTATTACTTTCTTATCTCAGAGGAATAGTCTTCAGTAAACTGAACATTAAGATCTTTGTGCACTACATACGGAAATAGAAAATTGTTCATTAAAGCTGTTAAATGAAGTTAAATGATCGTTCTTTTAAGACATTTTTGAAATCAGCATCAAGAATATAGATACTTTAATTACACATATAATATACTAACATCTTATTTTAATACTCCCCAATATATCGTGCATTCGATTATATTGTTCCTTTTTACTGGTCCTTTGATGAATTTTCGGTTTCTGAAAACGGGAAATTCTGATCAATTCCATTAGCAATGGAAGATCAAAAGCACTTGTTTCAAGCCGTTATCTTGAATTGAATTGGTCAAAAAGATAACACAAGGGGCAAAATAACGGTTGCTTGTGAAGGAGCGAGCACGCAATGGGTGAGCCGCCTCTACTCCTAACAAGGACAATCACTTACATCCATGCGCTTTCAAACCGGGATTCGAACCCGCGACCTACTGGGTGGCAAACAAGCGCTATGACCAAATCTGACGGTCTGTTCACTGAATGAAGGAACCGAAAGTAAAGAACAAGGCGTAAGAATTGGTCCAGTTAATCATGGATTGTGCATACGTTGAGCACAACGCAAAGAAGCAATGCGTTTCGCTTTTGATTTTGAGCAATTTTGATTATTTAGATCCTATCGTTGGAAAAGCCCTAAATTAAACTCCACAACATGAAATTTGTTAAAATTTATAAATCAATAAAATTGGCCTAATGAAAATTTAAAATCAAATTGCAAATTGTATAGTTTTATGTGCAAGACCATAGTGCTATGGTGGTTCAGTTTTGTTGTGTGAATAGGTATCCTCGTTTCCTGAAAATATTAAATGTACTAAACTAATGTAAAAGAGAAAAAATACTCAGCTGTATGCAAGTAATCTTCGTTAATATAAAAATTAGTATAATAATTTCAATCTAGCCATTGAAACAGCTGAGTTAGAAAACCGAAACTCAAAAGTCAGGAATGTGAACTAAATGTTCTTATGTACGATGTCCATAGTTAATTTTATCAAATTTCTGTATGAACAATTTAGATCAATGCAATATCATTGTAAAATCGCCGTTATTAAAACTAATGCCGTCGTTTATTAAAAAACAATGAAAACATCTATAAAAATGTAATACTGCAACTGAGCAAAAAAGGATCAAAGTCAAAAATGTATAGGTCTTTTATTGGATTCCTCTGACAATGAGGGATTTTAGATGAGGGAATTTTCTCACACATTGTCCGAACAGTGGAACAGAGAAATGATACACACGCTTAGGCTAATTGCGGCCGATAGTGTTGCAGTAACTTAGCTTATAAGCAAAGGAAATCCCTTGTGCCTTGACTGGTTGACATAGCTGTATCCAGGCAGGTAGAGCCTGTCCTTGCAAGAATACGCTTAGCACTCGAAATTTTGCTACACTAAAAATATACAGTTAATTACTATTCGTATTACTTAGCTAACGTTGGGTAGTAAAGTATTTATGGAGAAATACAGAAAGAATGTTTCCCACTATAGAAAGGAACTCCCGATAAAATTCAGATTTCGAGAAACTTTAATCCTTTTTCAGGAATTGGATATGCGCTGTTGAGGATTTTTCGTATTTTAAAAGATATTTTGACATTGCTTCATTATCTTCTTACAGCACGGTTTTGAGATCATCATTACATAAACTAATTTATTTAAGCGTACTTATATTCAGTACAGTCGGTCCAAAAAATATATAAGCACCGGTACCCTCTCGACTTTTTACAGAATCGAGTTTTTTTTGTTGACAGAATCGATTCTCGACTCGAAAATATTTTTTAGAATGGCGCACTCCAACATTGGTGGGAGGTTCGATTCTCGACTTGGAAAAAATCTTTTGGGGGGATATTAGTGGGGGGAAACTGAAAGAAAAAATATATTATTCCATTTTTTTCCGTTTGTATGGATTAGTATTCTCAATTAACGTCACGCTGGAGCAACACAACGGGCTATTGGTGATGGTCCGGAATCAATCCCCAAAAGGGGAAGATCCGAGGACAAGCACCACGTCATTTCGAACCACGGTCAGATGACGAGGCAACACCCGAGCTGGCATCCCACTCGCCAAACTTGCACACCACACCAACGTGAGGACATTTGAGGCCACAGCAGATTTAACGTGCACCACGACGGTGTTTGGCTGGAATTCGAACTCGCAACCCTTCGATTGCATGTCTGGAGAATTTCAAATCCGCAGATCCACGTCATTTCGAACCACGGTCAGATGACGAGGTAACACCTGAGCTGGCACCCCACTCTCCAAACTTGCACACCACGCCAACGTGAGGACATTTGAGGTCACGACGTCATTTTAAACCACGGTCAGATGACGAGGCAACACCTGAACTGGCACCCCACTTCTCCAAACTTTCACACCACATGAACCTATGGGGTAAAAAAATTTTTTTCCAAGTTTTCATTTAAACTCCACCAACGTTGGTCAAGTGGCTAACCAAAAAAACTCTCACGAACCATCTCGTCTCCTTCGAGACGAGATGGTTCGTGAGAGGTTTTTTTTATTATTATTATTAAAACAACACTTACAGGATGAACGAATATTTATTTACAACACATATTTTTACAACAGATATTTACAGGGACTCTCAAACACATCAATGGTCCTATTATTCCAACAATATGTAAAAGTCTAGCGGGGATTGTCGTGGGGATTCTTCATTCATCACGCTCAAGTCCATCGCTTCTGGCTCCAGAAACGATTTACTCAAGTCTATGGGGACTTGGTCCTTCACATCTGAATTTCCGATGAAAAGTCGTTCCACGACGCTTTGGTGTGCTGATGGCGGCGACGATCCATCGGAAAATGTCTGGAGAAAGAGACAATTGGCTGGTTCACGAACCGCGGCGAGAGAATTATCCCACGGTGAACGTGAGGCGATATTTTGGACAGCTGGCATGGCGGAGAATTCACGAAAGACGTGCGTGGCTTGCTGATTGACGAAGAAAGGGAGGAGGAGGTTGTTCCACAGGCATGGAGAGGAGCGGCTCTCGCTAATTGACAACGACGGGTGGAGGAGGTGGTTCCACAGGCATAGAGGGGAATGGCACTCGCTGATTGACGACGACGGGTAGTGAAGGAGGAGACGACGCTGCGACAACAGGCATGGAGGGGTACGGCACTTGCTGAGTGACGACGACGGGTAGTGGAGGAAGAGACGACGCTGCGACAACAGGCATGGAGGGCAACGGCACTCGCTGAGTGACAACGACGGGTAGTGGAGGAGGAGGAGGTCATTCCACAGGCCTGGAAGGCTGGACGACGGCTGGTGACGACCCCATCGGGTCGAGAAACTTGATTTGAGTACCCAACCGCGCGGCCGTTTCGCTCGTCACCACGTCCACGGTAAAAGCTGAAGGTTGAACCGTCACTATTAGGTAGGTGATATGAGGTCGCACCAAGTAGACCTCGTGCGGTTCCATAACGTGCATTCTGTAATGGAACTGGTCGGTGGAACGGAATGCCCGTTCGCGGACCATCGGGCGACCCAATTCATCCCCCTCGAAACTGTAGAAGAGGATGGGCGCGTAGGATGTTTGGCACACATGGTAGGTACCCTCGGCAACCGTCCGCTGTCCAAACGTGAAAAACTTTTTCGTGAAATAACTGTTTTTGTGGACGAACGCGGTGCGAACGTCCGTGTTGGATTTCATGCGCATGGAAAGCGAGAGTCGGCCTTCCACCTTTTCCCAAGCCACGTTCCTGGGTTCCTGAATGTTTTTCTGGGCTCGCTCCACGGTGTAAATGAAGTTGGCCGTCAATTTCTCGTCAAAGTTTTGACGTAGAGTCCAAGAGATGAGATGTTTGTAGACGTTGGCCACGCAACACGCTATCTTTCCGCGTGCGACGTAATCCATCCACATGCGCTTGCTGCCTGCCATGCAAAGAGGGAAGACGTTGTCGGAGACGGTCAACGGGAAGGCATCCAGCTTTTCCTCCATGACGATGATGAGTCGAGAGAGAAATTGGTAGCTGTGTCGCGATGCAGCAGTTTATATAGCGATTCGACACCCCCAAACCGGATGTCGCTATCGCTATTTTTAGCACCACACTTCCGTCAACAGGAAGCGGGTGGTGATAAGGATTTCTCCACGCTCAAATCCAAAGGTGGCACGTCGTCGACGCTACTGTTGCTGAACCATTCGTCGATGGGATCAAACAGTTCTCGCAACTGAGCTTCCGTCAAGTCAGGCTGCTGTGCAAAACAATCCTGGTTTAAATCAAGCACCAACTCACGCTCCTTGGGTGGTGGTTCCAACTCTCGGAGGCTGGAAACGTTCTCGGGCGTCTCGAAGGGGTCGTCGATCAAACTTTTACTCGACGAGGGATCAGCTTCTTAGCCCCCATGGCGTTGTAGAGATAATTTTGCATTCGCTTCGCGTCGAAGGAGGTGGATTTCACTCGCCACGAGACGCGGTTAAAAGAAGGACTCAGACTCGTCACCAAACAGCTGACCTTGCCGATGCAGACGAGCCTCTCGAAGGCACACTTGGAGCGTGGGACGAGGAGGGTTCGCAGGGCACTGGAAACGGTCGAAGGAAAGCAATCGTGCTTCTGGTCCATGGCTTTGGAGAAGTGCAGTGTTCTGCTCGAAATTATGATTTGGCAAGTCCTTCGTTATGCGAGCTCTTATACTACAATTTTTTTTTATGGAATAGACAAAGGTGAAAAATTAAAACTCCTTCAATGGTTTGAGGGTTCCATCTTAACGTAGATGTAACCAATGTTTCCCCAAGTAATGTGGATTCTGCTCGGAGGGGGTCCTTTCCCTTTAAACTCCATGGTCAATGGTTCCCCTTCAGCATATCTTCTCCGTTCCACCAACGGCTCTTTCTTTATTTCCATTTGGATTTGTCCACCCAAGGGTTCTTCTCCACTGGCCCTTCCTGGCTCCACTTTTACATCCAAGGAAGGTTCCTCATCCCTTCTCGACACTCCTTCCTCGTCCATCTCTTCCATTTGCGCTGCGCCATCATCCTCTCCTTCTGGTTCCGCTAAAATCTGGTCAGGCGGACTGCTCCATTTCTCCAAACAACGCATTCCTCGTCTGCTCAGACATGTCCTGCACGGTCCTGTGATCCCCATTCATTCGTTCTGCCGTTTCCAAAACGTATCGTGTAAACTCGTCAATCCATTCGTTCAGACTGCACGAGTCCCGATCACCTCGCACCATTTGGAGGAGAGGACCTCTATGATGACTCGTCGAAAAGTCAAACGGTTCACGTCGAACGAAGCCTTCTTCAAACAGTAGAATGCGGAGTCGTTCGGCGAGCACAGTTCCACCCCAGGGGAAGAGCGAATCGCGTCAAACATTTCTTGGGACGTGAGGATACGAGTCGACATGGACCCTCGAAAATGATACGGCGTGACCTCCGAGACGTGACGCCGTGGACAGTTCCTGTAGTGGGTAGTGGACTTGTAACCTAGTAACGTGTGGACGTTGGACGCTCTCCACTACACCTGACCGTCGAGGATGCCGATGCAGCCCGAGATGGTGACAGTGGTGGCGTCGTAAACGCGGAATTGCACGTGAAACCACATCCTTACAAAGAAAATCCACAAGAGCTGGGAACAGGAGAAGTTTGGAGAAGTCTCTGTGTTGCAGCGTTGAAGACCAGTATGAAGTCTGGCAGATCAGTGCATCGGTCTTTATACAGCAGAGGAGGGAAATTTTTTTTATGTGTGTGTCTGTAAATTTTTTTTTTCCAATGTCGAAAATACGTGGTCAACTCCGACACCGTCCCTGCAAAGAATATTTCGACTGTTGACCGTTCCCGTCCACTCATCTTAGACGTCTTCTCTCGCCCCGTGGGGTTGCGTCGGCCTTTGGTGTTACCGTTCTAAATTCCATCGTCGTTTATTTCTTTTTCAGTCAGCCGAGTCTGGTGGACGTCCAAATCCATACTCTAATCTGTTTTCGGTCAATCTGTGCTTGGTTTTCGCGCATGGTCTTCTGGACTGCTGAGAGAATCTGGATCTGACTCGAGACTGAGTTGCTTCGACTTGATCTCGTCTCTAACCAAGACAGGTCTGCCCGGACTTGGTATATTCTACTTGGGGTTATCCTGTTGTGACTTTTAACTTGAATCTGCTGCTAGCTCCTGCACATGGTCTCTGTGGACTGACTGAAGAACTAGGTTTGTTCTGGACTGTGTTGCTGCGACGTTGGTGCGTCTCCTCCTAAGACGGGTCTTTGTGGACTTGGATATATCCTTTATGAAGGTATTTTATTGAGTTAATTAGGTTGTTATATTATATTATATGTACCTTTGACTTTTTAAATATATATGTGAAGTTCAGTGGTAGTGCAAAAGGGCTTTAAATAACACTGAAACTTCTTTTAACGATAAAACATTTAATTTAACAATAACTATATTAAGGACAGGACAGTTACGAACATATTCGAAACAAAACAAAAAAAAGGATGGCCGTCTGCCATTGACACGTCTTCTCGGTTCATCGTCTGAAACTCTTCTCCCGCTCGAACGTTCTTGTAACCCTTTCGGCGGGAATCGCTCGTGTTCTAGAATGTTCTCGGAGCTTCAGGAAGTCGCTCGTGTTCATCTGGAACGTTCTCACTGTTACGTCCATGCCGGTGTTCACCGTTGGTGAATCAGAGGTGGGAAGAGTAGCGGGTAATCGCACATCACACTCGGGCATCTTGACGGGACTGGACCTCCAGGCTAAGGGAATGGTGTCAGAAAACCTGAAAAGACAAAACAAAAAAAAAGAGAAAGAGGGAAAGCTCATCTCATATGGTATCATCGATGACCGTCGTCGTTTGCTCAAAAGTCATCATGAGCATGTCAGGGATGCGTCGTCTTCACGTCTTCAATATCAAATGTCTTTCCGAAAAAAATGAAAATTAGTCGTTAGAATTTGACAGTTCGTCATTTAAAAAATGTAAAATCGTCTTAAAAGTTCGTCGTCTTAATCGTCGTTATTATCAAAAGGATAATTTCGAAGTGGTGATGATGCCGTCGTTGTTCAGATGTCTTAAAAAAGATTCGTCGTGACAGACAAGTGAAATGGCTCGTCATTCACTAGCAAAGATATATCGTCCGTTGGTTTAAAAAAAATATTTCTCTGCCGACTTAACAGAAAAAAATATTTGGAAAGTGAGAAAAACAAAAAAAATGGAATTTCGTGCAATTGTTCATTATCGGGAAAGTGAATTGTTTGGGATGAGGTCTTAATTTGATTTCCATGGCTTCATATAATCGACAGCAGTTGACGTCATGTTCGGGCCTTCATGCTGACCGATTTTTTTCACATCATAGCGATCATTGGGTTTAACTTTAACTATTTTGTAGGGGCCAAAAAATTTAGGTCGAAGTTTTAATCCGGAGCCAAATTGAGTTCTTTGAATTGCGATTAAATCATCGATTTTGTAGATATGAGGTTTCTTTCTTGTGCGATTGTATTGACGGCGGTTTTCTTCCTGTATTGTTTGAATGTTTTGTTTGGCGTGCTCACGCATGTCTTCTCTATCTTGGATGACGTAATTCTGATATTCTTCTTCGAGTATTTGTGTGATTTTCACATCCTCTTTTTTCTTCATTTTAGTGCCAATCATGAGCTCGAAAGGAGAATATTTTGTGCTACTCGTTGTCGTACTGTTTAGGATTCTTTGTAGATCAGGAACATGTTTATACCACTTCGTTGGGTCGTCTCTTGAAAGTTTGGCCAGTGCAGGTATGATGATTGCGTGAATGCGTTCAACTTGTCCATTGCTACGTGGAACTCCTGTTGTGATGAGTACATGGTCAATTTCTTCGTCTTTACAATAGTCTCGGAATTCGTTCGATGTGAATGCAGGTCCTCTATCAGAAATAATTGTGGTCGGGTTTCCGAATGTGGTCTTTTGTAAGTTAAGTCTGTCGATAGCGTCGTGAGCTGAAGTAGACTTAACGGGATGAAGCCACACAAATTTGGTGAAAGCATCGACGACAGTGAAAATGTGGTGATATTTTTTGTTAGTTGACGGAAGTGGACCAAGAAAATCACAATTAAAACAACTTAAGGGTATACCGCCTTTAGGAACTGGATTTAAGAAACCTTCGCGTTTTCCACGTTTTCCACGTCCAAAGAATGCAATCGACACAATTGGCAATAACGTTTTCAACTTGTTTCTTTAAGTGGGGAATATAATAGTCGCATTTAACTATTTCTGCGGTTTTGGATGCAGCAAAATGACCATTTTTGTGAATTTCACGAATGATCTCCGGTTGCATTGCATCGGGTACAACCAATAAGTCTTGTCCGTTTTCATGCTTAAAAAGTACTCCTTGCTTAAGGAAATATTCTCCTCCGTCATTCTTTTCACATAGCGTCTTGAGTGTCGCAATGTATTCGTCATGAGCTTGAGCAGCGGCGATTTTAGCTGTAACTTCAGCGTGTGGAGTAACAATTAAGACGGTGTTACGACTTAAGGCGTCAACGTGTTGCATTTGTTTTGCTGGTCGATGGACAATATCATAGTTAAAATCTTCCAAGAAAAGAGCCCAACGAGCTACTTTAGGGGGAACATCTGTCTTCGTCATGGTCATTTGAAAAGCGGAACAGTCCGTAAAAATTTCAAACTTGTCTCCGATCAAGTAATGGCGAAATTTTTTAAGGGCTTGGACTATAGAAAGAACTTCGAGTTCATAGCTGGAATACTTTTCCTCCTGAGGTGTGGTTTTTCTGCTCAGGTACTGTATTGGGTGGAATTGTCCATCAGTATCCTGTTGTAACAAAATTGATCCGTAACCTTTTTTACTAGCATCGCAATGCAGTTGTAGGGTGGAACCTTGTTGATAAAGATTCAGAACAGGTTCTGTTGACAAGGCTTGTTTCAGGGCAACAAAAGCTTGTTGTTGGTCTGGACCAAAATGAAATGGAGTACCATCTCTTAAGAGATCACTAAGGGGTCTTGCAATTAAAGCATAGTTCTTTATGAATTTACGGAAATATCCAGTAAGACCTAAAAAAGATTGTATCTGTTTGGGAGTTGTTGGCTGTGGAAATTTCAAAACTGCTGCTGTTTTTTCTGATGAAGGGCGAATCATTCCGTTTTCAATTATGTGTCCAAGAAATTTAATTTTACGCTGTAAAAAGGTGCACTTTTTAAAATTGAATTCCAATCCATACTGTGATGCGATTTTAAAAATTTGTTTGAGTCTTAATATACCATCGTTTTCGTCAAGGGAGGGGATTATGATGTCGTCCAAGTATATAATGACAGTATCGTTCGACAAAAGTTCACGAAATACAAGTTGAATGAACTTTTGAAACACGGAGGGAGAATTACAAAGACCAAAGGGAACTTTTTTAAACTCATATTGACCGTTTGGTGTCACAAAACTAGTGAATTTGCAACTGTCTGGATGCATATCGACATGAAAAAAAGCGTTTTTCAAGTCGAGAGTCGTGAAAACTTGAGCGCCTTGTAGTTTATCAAAAATATCTTCTATAAGGGGCAATGGAAATCTCTCTTTCACTGTCCTACGGTTAAGTCGTCGGAAGTCAATACAAATTCTAGTGGAGCCGTCATTTTTCTTGCATAGCACAATTGGTGCTGCAAAATCAGAAGAACTTTCAGTTATGATTCCGTCAGTTAACCATTTTTGTATCTGACAATCAACCTCTTGCTTTTCGCTATGTGCAAGTCGACGCGGTCGTTGTGCGATAGGTGTGTCATCCGTGAGGACGATTCTCATCGTTAAATCAGTGCTTTTGGTTTTATTTGGTTGGTAAGTGGAGATGAGTCGTTTAAGGTCTTCGCGTTGTGACGCAGATGAAATATGAGTGAGATCAACAGGATTGTTTTCCTCCAAAACATTGACTACATTAACCAGAAAATTTTCGTCTTGTACAATTCGTATTCCATTTTTCCCTATTACAAACTCGGCCTGTTGTATGCAGTCAATTCCGATTAATGCTTCGACGCAGAGAAATTCATTCTTGACTACATGAATTCGAGTATGGAATGTGGTATTATCGATATCTAACGAACCATGAAAAAGTCCGATGGGGTGTATTATCGTCTGACCAATACCGGTGAATGCAGTACTGGAGGGAGTGAGATGTGGGGATCCTATTAACTTGTAGGTCTGCTCGTTGATCATCGTAGCTTCACTTCCGGAATCAAGAAGTGCATGAATGTCAACATTATTTATTTTGATTAACACATGCATGGAGTTGGATGGTGAAGGGATATGGAAGGCTACGTGTCGTGTATGTGGTGTGGTAGGTTTCGCAGAGGACGTCTTGCAGTCTGTGGATAAGTGTCCAAAAGAATTGCATGAAAAACATTTAGGGCCTCTAGATTTGTTAACACATGTCGAACTCTTATGTCCCTTAATGCCACAATTATAACAGATTATGTCTTTCGGAGGGCCTTTGAAAATTTTGCGATCAAAGTTTCGATCGGATTTGTAACTTTCATGTTTTAGTTTAGAAACACATGGAGTTTTGTTTACGTTTGTAGTAGAAAACAGTTTTTCATAAATTTTCAACTTTTCTTTGAATTCACTTACCGTGTTACAACCATGTAGCATTATCTTATTGGATGTAGAATCTGGTATGCCATTAATTACATAATCAAAAATAGAAGAAATATCGATTTGACCTCTTGAACCTATTTCCCTCATAGCAATAAAATAGTCACTTAAAGATTCATTTGATTTCATATGTCTATGTTGCAACATTTGATGTAAATTAGCACTATTGAGTTTCGAAGAGAATTCTTCCAATAAATGTTGTTTTAAAATTTCCCATGTCACAATACCATGAAGAGAATACACAAATGTTTTAGCTGAACCCGTTAAACATTTTTTCGTGAATACAATTTTATGAACATCATTTGTAATGTTATTAAGTTGGAAAAGTTCTTCAAGATCTTGTATAAAAATTTCAATTGTATACGAATCAGATGATCCGTTAAAATACTTTATACAATCAGCAAGGTCTCTAAATGATAAATTTAAAACAGTACCGCAGTGTGGTTGTTGTAGAACTTGGGAAGGGCAGGTGGTTTCGGTTTCGTTCGGATGTCCAACTTGAGGAAAAAAAATATTTTCATTTGCAGAAGCTTTAGTTAGTGAAAATTGGCTTGCTGCCAAGAGAACATTGGGTGTGGCGTTGGCATCGTTGTCGCTACAGTCTGAGTGTTCAGGGGGAGAGAATAAACCGAAATCTTGCAAAGCGTTTAGGATGACATCACAGCATTTATCGCGATTTGTGGAACATTCAAGATGCAGAAAATTTGAAATCGAAATTAAATCAGAACCTGAAAATGCAGTTAAAAGTGTTACTTTCTTCTCGGAAATGTTATATGAGTCTGGAAAACCAGAAAAAAGTCGTAGTTCCTTCCTATTGCTTCTGCCTGCATCGTTTCCGAAAATAAAGCTATGCAACAATTTAATCATTTTCGTAGATCCAGATTTAAGTGCTTGGGAAATGTGAGGAATGTCATTTAATGTACCCATTTTCTTTATAATGCAAGAAGTAATTAAAATTCAGGTGTACTGTTCATATTTTGAAGATCAAATCAGAAGAAATAAAAACAAAGTACTCACATTTTCTTTGACGATATTCAATCGAAGGTGCAAAATTTCTCAATAGCCAAGTTGTCGACTCACAGTTCAAAACAAGAACAGGTTATTAGAAGCACAGTTCGAAACACAGATAGAGCACAGATTAATCCTGAATTTTCATCGGTGAATTTTCGTCGTTGCCGGGTCTAGGGGGTTTACTGTAGAGATCGGACCGGCTGAGCGCCCATGTGAAGTTCAGTGGTAGTGCAAAAGGGCTTTAAATAACACTGAAACTTCTTTTAACGATAAAACATTTAATTTAACAATAACTATATTAAGGACAGGACAGTTACGAACATATTCGAAACAAAACAAAAAAAAGGATGGCCGTCTGCCATTGACACGTCTTCTCGGTTCATCGTCTGAAACTCTTCTCCCGCTCGAACGTTCTTGTAACCCTTTCGGCGGGAATCGCTCGTGTTCTAGAATGTTCTCGGAGCTTCAGGAAGTCGCTCGTGTTCATCTGGAACGTTCTCACTGTTACGTCCATGCCGGTGTTCACCGTTGGTGAATCAGAGGTGGGAAGAGTAGCGGGTAATCGCACATCACATATATATTTGATATATAATATTGGAGACGTAAAAGACCAGGGGGCTGTATCCAAACAACTTTTTCAAGGGAAGTTACCCTAATTGTATCTGGTTCCTGTAGGTCTCTATTTGCAAGGACTTGTCTCTTGGATTGGGGTTCTTAGATGTCGACCGGTGTCCTTTTTGAGTCTAGGTTTGATTCTGGGCTGCCGCTTTAATATATCTTTCTGTCTCTGGTGTCTCGGGAGTTCTTTCGAACCGACAGATACTATCGGGTTGGTCTTTTTATAGTCTTGTGAACCTTATAAAAAATTTTAGCTTTGGAGTTCAGGATTTGGTGAACATTGACTTTGGCCCAGTAGAGAGCGATCTAGCTAATAAAAATTTACCGATATCGGTAATCCAATAAACGAGATTTTTTGATATTCGAGAAGGGTATGTTGAACTGTACCCATTTTTGACATCTATTTGCTTAATTTCGCTTTTAAAGACCACTAAAATGGCAAGGGCAGATGACACCAAAAGAAGAGACGGATAGACTGTTAGAATCCTTTATTAAGAGTTTTACAGCTGAAGAGCTCGGCAATCCTAGGATAAGAGATTTCAATGAGGCATGTATTCGATTATTAACATACTGCAAAAGTAAACCGAAAAGTTGTGTAAATTCAGGCAATTTTCAGGAGGAACTGGTGGTTTTATTGCGGACGGTAATTAAGTTATTGAAAGAACCTTTGACAACAAATGAGTCCTCCGCAGCTGAGGAGAGCCAGGTGTCTCTGGACGGTTCTCCGATACTTAGGGGCACTTTGTGCTCTACCCCGCGGGGGGCGGATCCGGTGGCCAAATTGATAAACATTAATAACGAAAAGGAGGAGTATATTAAGAGCATAAGCCTAGAGATACAGAATCTGGAAGGTATAATTCGCAACTCACCAGGAAATAGTAGGGATGATTGTTTAACTTATAAAACAAAAATTCAACAACTTGAAAGAGACTTAGAAAGTGAACGCAAACAGCATGAAGCTGATCTAGTTTCACTAAAGTTAATAATTAGCGATAAAGACATTCATGTCGCAACTTTAAATGGAATATTAGACGAAAGAAAACGCAATATAGATCTCCTCGTAAAGACCTTCGAGGAGTCATAGAAACAGGCATTCGAAACCATAAAGGCTTTAAAAGCCACACAAACAGAAAAACCAGAATCCTTAGTAAACACAGAATTAATGAAAGAGATAAAAGAAATTAAGGAAACTATTAGCATAAAACCATCATATGCTGATAAACTTAAAACTTCACTTGCTGTGGAGAATAGATGTATGCAACAGAAAACAAACGATATGAAATATACACTCCTGTCAAAATCATTAAAAAAGGAGGACTTTATGACGAGTAAGAAACAGTTTGGTAGCGCAACAAATGATATGCGTCTTAGAATTATACAAATGAGAGGTCTTAGAGAGGGTGGTTTGGCCATCGATCTGCCTTCCCGCGAGGAAGTAGAACTAAAAACGAAACTATTAGAGAATGAAACGATAAAAAATACATATAAAATCGAAACTCCGAAGAAAATGAAACCTAAAATAATTATTTTATCTGTAGACAAGGAAATTGATGACAAGGAACTGGCCTCACAATTGGTCGATAAGAACGACATGCTTGCGGAGGAGGGCTCGTTTGAAATTAATTTTAAGATTGCTTCAACCAGGGGGAACCACTGGGTAATATCGGTTATACCCAAGATATTTGGACAGCTCATGGGGGAGGGGTGCCTCTTCCTGGGCTGTCAGAGGGCCAGAATTCAAGAGTTCAAAAGTGTTCGGCAATGCACCGGGTGTGGGCGATTTGGCCATAGCAAAGCCCGGTGCAACCAACCTAATATTTGTTTAGCCTGTGGAGGGGGTCATGATACGAAAATGTGCGATAAACCTCCCAATTGTATAAACTGCAATGAATCTAACGAAAATTACGGAACTAAGTATACAGTGGGACATGGCTGTAGGACCAGGGGGTGCCCTAATCTAAAAAGGCAGCTAGCGCTCTTGGAGGCCAACACAGATTACGGCTTCTGATGGCGGACTCCATTAAATTATTACAAATTAATACCAATCGTTCCCTCCCCCCCACAGCCTTGCCTTGGTCACTGCGGAGCAGACCTTAAGTGATATTATTTTTATTCAAGAGCCTCATTTGGTACAACATAAACCGATGAACCCTTTGCCAGGTCAAAGACAATTTTCTTCAAACAGAAACAATAGTCTTATTCTTTGTACCAACCCTAACTTGTTTTCTAATTTGAAATATGCTTCTGATAATTGTGTTTTTGCGGAGGTCTCGACCGATGCCGGTCCCCTGATATTGGGAAGTGTATACTCCCCCCATGACAACATTGACATCTTGTTGGAGGAGCTGGAAGTCCTTAATTCCATCAAAGGCAGGCTTCTCATCATGAGGGATTTTAATGCCCGTTCCCCTATATGGGGATACGGGTTTGAAGATATAAGGGGTCGGCGCGTGCTTGACCTCTACAACACCCTTTCATTAAACATTCTAAATATACCGGATAAGGGGCCAACCTTCTTTGCCCACTCTGGGAAGGGCTGGCCAGATTTAACTTTAATTAGTTCCGATATTCGGGACCTGGCATATAATTGGACTATTTTAGATATGAACTCTGGCAGTGACCATCGGTACGTGTCTGTGGGGTTCTCTACTAAAATAACTGATACTCCTGGGTTCTTCCTCAGGACTAAATTTGGACTGGGGAGGTTTCCCGGGAGATTTCATAAATATACTAACTATTTATTAGAACTGGTTAATAATATTAACACCACCAGTGAACTTGATAATTACTTTAAAATATTAACACAGAAAATCTCGGATACAGCATTAAAAACTAAAAAAAAACAGAGAGTTCACTGGTGGTCTTCAGAACTGGCGTCCATGAGAAACAGGTGCACTGCTCTCTATAGAAGATTAAAAAATTCAAAATTAAGAAATAATCCGGTCGATGAGATTCGGGCCCATGAATTAGCTTACAGATCCGCAAGAGCCGCCTTCAGACATAAACTATTGCAGTCAAAGAGGGCGGCTTGGAGGGGACATTGCTCGAGCTACAATGAAAAATATGGTTCCATATTTAAGTTCACATTTAACAGATTAAATAAAGATAACGATTTAAATTTATTCTTTCCAGATTTGCCAAACCTTAGTCAATTGGATAAAGTAAACAAGTTGATGGACCATTATTTCAGTGAACTAAATCAATTACCTCCTAATTTAAATAATATTAACTTTGTTCAAAATAATAATGAATTATCAATCCAGGAGCTCGAGCTTGTCTTCTCCCGTTTAAAAAGTGGTAAGGCACCTGGGCCTGATCTCATCGACTACAACATCTGGAAATATATATTAAAAAAATATCCTTCTCTACTATTAAAACCAATAGGAAAATCATTACAACTGGCACATTTTCCTGGGAGCCTCAGGAGTAGGGGGGTTCGATTCCTGTTAAAACCAGGGAGGGACCCCTCTTCCTGTGGCTCCTTCAGGCCTATATGTTTATTGCCCACAATGGGCAAAATCATTGAACGTGTTTTTGCCAGGAGGTTCAACTCCTGGCTTTATGAAAATAATGTAATACATAATTATCAATATGGTTTTCGAGAGCAGTGCTCCTGTGAGGACGCCCTGTTCTCAATATTTAATAAATTAATAAACCTTGCGTGGAGTTTGTCATTCAGCCCTCACAACTTTGGACATCAAAGCCGCCTTTGACTCTATGGACTGGACCTTGTTGATGGACATACTTAACAAATATAATATACCTCGATACTTCATACAATTTATTATTTCATATTTAAAAAATAGAACTATTATTTATAATCTCAACGGTCACCAAATAATTAGAAATATCATAAAGGGCTGTCCACAGGGCTCGGTGCTGGCACCGGCCCTGTGGAACTTTCAGGACCCACCTCCCCCCAGCTCACCGTCATGGTGTAGAGCCTTTCCTGGGAGGAAGGGGAAATTGCAGCCATCTCGAACCCCCAGTCGAGTATTTATTAAAACCAAAAAAAGAAAAAATACATACAGAGGCCAACAGGGCCAAACAATAGCAAGGACGACCGGCACACCGCCGGTTTACAGGGTCGAGATATAAGTATAATATATGTTAAAAGTCGAAAATGATCAATCATAAAAATATAATTTAAAAGTCGAAAATGATCAATCATAAAAATATAATTGTGGAACTTATACTTTAATGACATACTACAACTAAACTCTGATGTATTATATCTCCAGGCCTTCGCTGACGACCTGGCGCTGGTTACGTCAGGCGCCACGCGTAAGGACCTGGAGACAAAAACTAACTCTGCAATAAATAAAATTTTTCTAAAATTGAATGACTTAAAGCTACAATTGTCCGTCGATAAGTGCCGGTCCATAGTAGTATCCAAAACAACAAAACTAAAACGCAATCCAATATTTAAACTTAATTCCATATCAATAAAAATTAATAGTAATCTCAAATATCTGGGAATTATAATCGACGATAGACTCACGTGGAGTGATCATATCGTATCTCTTACATCCAAATGCCAAACGATAGGGGGGATCCCTTTGTAAAGTTAGAGGCGGAGGATGGGGGTCGGTTCCCAGCTCCAAAAGATTTGGTACATTACGGTTATTGAAAAAATACTCACATACGGAGCTGGGGTTTGGGGGGGGGTTCCTCACTCTCCAGCAGAAACAAAAACTACAATCCATACAAAGGATCTCTCTGATGGGGGTGTTGGGGGCTTATAGAACTTCTCCCACCGACTCCCTAAATGTCCTCTGTGGGATAAAATTTTTCTAAAATTGAATGACTTAAAGCTACAATTGTCCGTCGATAAGTGCCGGTCCATAGTAGTATCCAAAACAACAAAACTAAAACGCAATCCAATATTTAAACTTAATTCCATATCAATAAAAATTAATAGTAATCTCAAATATCTGGGAATTATAATCGACGATAGACTCACGTGGAGTGATCATATCGTATCTCTTACATCCAAATGCCAAACGATAGGGGGGATCCCTTTGTAAAGTTAGAGGCGGAGGATGGGGGTCGGTTCCCAGCTCCAAAAGATTTGGTACATTACGGTTATTGAAAAAATACTCACATACGGAGCTGGGGTTTGGGGGGGGGTTCCTCACTCTCCAGCAGAAACAAAAACTACAATCCATACAAAGGATCTCTCTGATGGGGGTGTTGGGGGCTTATAGAACTTCTCCCACCGACTCCCTAAATGTCCTCTGTGGGATCCCCCCACTCCACGTGACTCTAAAGTCGATATATTTGAAATATAAAATATTAAAAAGGCGGCTGCCCGAACCCGAGATCGGACTGTCGGTTGATTTAGACCAAAATATTCCAATAAATGGTATCAATCCTACACACATTATAATAGATTTCAAAAACAAAATAGATAATCCCGATTTCGAGGTGTACACCGATGGCTCCGGTATAGATGGTTGTATCGGGGCCTCGGTGTGCATCCTCGAAAATAATAAAGTATATAAAATATTAAAATTTAAATTGGGTGGCCACAACTCCGGTTTTCAAGCGGAGTTGTTGGCCATCTATAAAGCAATAGAATTTGCCAGTGAAAATAATAAAAGAATTCATATTTATACCGACAGCCTGAGCTCTATCCAGGCCTTAAAATCTACTAACACCAAATAAAAATTTATTAACAATATTAAAACTATAATACCCAGAATACTTACTTTTTCGGTCTGGACTGGGTTAGGGCTCATGTGAGGGTTGCCGGAAATGAGTTGGCCGACTCGTGCGCTAAGCTCGCAACAATAGGTGGCGAGGGTCTAGAAGCCCCTGCCACAATCTCATATTTGAAAAGGAAAATCAAAAAATATATAATTGATCAATGGCAGGGGCTTCATTTAAATTCTTCTAAAGGCCTCCGAGTTAAAAAGTTTTTCCCGGAGGTCAAACTGGAGACCCTCGTCACAAATAGGCACCTTACCCGGTTCTTTACAGGCTATGGCCCGTTCATGGCCTACCTTCACAGGATTAAAATTAAAAACTCTGACCTATGTACTTGTGGGGGTGTGGGGGATGCGGACCATTATCTCTTCGACTGCCCGCACACTGTGGCACACCACATTACTAAACCTAGTAACGAAAATATTTCAAAGTGGTGTGCCAACATTTTATCAAATAGAAAATCTATATATAATGTAGGACAAAGTGTGCTGGCGGCCGGAGAGGTGTCCACACTCTCCCCCCCATGATTAGTTTCTGGCCTTCTTTATGGTTCCCCCTGATAGTAATGGGTTTCGGACTAGGTCCTTCCCAATTTTATTTAGTTTTAATAACTCTTAATTTTTTAAATTTTTAATGTTTTAAGACTTAAAATTGTAGAATTTTTAACTGTCTTACTGATATATTGTATATAATATATTAAAATATTCTTATAAATTATTTTAGTTTCACCATCATTTAAATCATTATTTATTATATCTTCATGTTCATTGTATTGTCAATTTTACATTTTTACATTTTTAGATTTTGTATTTTGATTTTTTGGTGTGGTCGTGATTGTACTTGTGCCCGTGTATGTATGTAGATGTGAAACGACCCTGTAAACCGGCATGTGCCGGTCGTCTATTTTTAGGCCCTGTTGGCCTGTTTGTGTTTTTTATGTGTTTGTTTCCGACAATAAATGCTGTCCGCTGGTGCGGGTTTCCCGCTGCTCCTCTTCGTGTTTGGCTGGAAGTTCCCCCTTCCTCCCAGGAAAAGCTCTACGCCATTTGGTGAGCTGGGAGGAAGAGGGTCCGGTCCGGAATCTGTTTTCGGGACAACGGATATCCGCCGTCCGAAAATAGACTTCCTGCGGAAACTGCACCCATATCCTGTTGATCGCTTTCATATCCTGTCGTCGTGCTATAAAAGGAGCATTCCGACAGCGCATCTTCATACCCAATTCTTTGGACTCGCTGATTTTTTTGATGTCTGAGAGAATCGTCATGAATTGTTCCTCTTGTCACAACCTCTTGTGATTTGGGCTGAAATGTGCGGCTGCCGACAACTTTTCCGTCACTCGAGCCTCCTTTTGCCGCTGCTGTAACGTCCTCCTCCATTGCGGTCATACTTTCCACATGGACTGTCTCCAAGGACCCATCATGGCCCAGGGGCAGAGTCTGCCAGGGGAGCAGCACTTGGATCCCACCCTCAAGAGCTGCCCCCTATGTGCAAAGACCCTCACGCACAGTGACCTCTTTCACGCGCTGAGGGTGCACAACTACTTGCGCCTCGCTCCCATGCCGAAAGAACTCGGGCAGGAGGGGGTGTTGACCGAGGAGGTCTGGCATTGCGACGGTTAGACGCCGTCGCAATTCCCTCTCGCCATAAAAGAGAGGGAGTGAAAAAATGGGAGAGTTGAGCGTTTTCGTTCGGTGGAACGAAACGCTCAACTCTCCCATTTTTTTGCGCCACTCGACATGCCAATCTTGAAGCTTCCATTTTCAAATAAAACTTGACGTGTTCAACTTTCCATTGCGTCAAGTAGTCCACCTTGGCGATCAACTTTCCATTCTCCTGCGTCAAGAAGTCCACTTTGGCGTTCCACTTTCCATTGTGTCAAGTGGTCCACCTTGGCGATCAACTTTCCATTCTCCTGCGTCAAGTAGTCCACCTTGACGATCAACTTTCCATTCTCCTGCGTCACGGCATCCAACGTCCCGTTTAACTTTCCATTGTCCTGCGTCAAAGCGTCCACCCGTCTCCGCTCTTGATAGACCCGAGCATTCAAAGTTTCTCTTGCCCTTCTAATGTCATCTCTGTCAGCAGCCATTCGCAGTCTACTTACCTCCTGCTCCAGATCCTCCGCCCGTTTCTTACAACCCTGGGCCTTGATACCGTTTTCGATTTTGTTTTGCATGGGGGCCAGTTCGTAATACAGATGCCCGATTCCAGAAAAGAATCGGTTCCCGCATCGCATTTGATACCGCTTCCATTCCGCGTCCGACACGTCCACGAGCGAAGGGTTCTCGCAAATACATTTTTTTGTTCCCAGTCAAATACAGGCAAATGCCAAGCGCGTGCTCACCGATTCCCTCCGGCTCCCAACTGCGCGCTAATGGAATCACGCAGTTTCGAATCTTTGTACACACTCGATCGATGGGCGCTTTCCATTTCCCACGACTCACCTTTTCCACTTCCCAATCGTAAACGTTCTTGCAACCTATCGTCTGGACCAGGTACGCTTGCAAACCGCCGGGGTACAAGAGACTCAGCGCGAGAGCAGCGTGGGGCACGACTGGATTATGCAAAAAGAAATGATGACCCCGAGGACACTGGACGCTTCCAACGTAGGCAATCACGCGAATCAAGTGGCGCGCATCTTTGATTCGGACGTATTTCTTGACGTTTTCGTTCACGTAAGCACGATCTTTCGTCGTGACGCCTCGCATGACTTTTGCGAAAGCTTCACCCCCGTCCACGGAAACCAACACGCAATGCCTGTGTTGGACGTGATCGGCTGCCCCATGGACGTGATCGGCTGCTCCATGGACGTGATCGGCTGCTCCATCCACGTGACACCGGTCACACAAGCACTAAAACGGTAACACGTACACCGTACCCGCGTGTTTCAACACCAGCTCTCGAAACTTTGGAAAGACGAACGCCTTGATCATCACGTGGAACCAGGCAAAACCCTTTTCTCGCTGGAACGTATGCACGGCGTCCACCGCATGCCGCGTGAGGCCACTTTCGGGCGAAAATTCGACACTGTTCTCTTCATGGATTCCATCCAACCACGCGCAACACTCCTCTTGGCCGAAAGCATTGTACAAGTGAGGCACGTTCAACTTTTCACGACCCATCCAATCGTGGGCCGGGGGCAATGGACGAAAACACTCTCGACACGGCTCCACGTGAGGATCGTCATCATGACACGGCTCCACATGAGGATCGTCATCATGACACGGCTCCACATGAGGATCGTCATCATCTCGATCCACCAAAAACCAATTGGCCTCATTCCCACGGGGATGTTCTTCATGTAGCTCGACAACCGGATCGTGGGACGCGAAACGCTCGAGACGTGGGCCGTGGAAGAATGGGTCGACAAACTCTGCCTCGAACCGCTCGTAGGAATAATCGTCAAGGGGCACGGGAACCTTTCGATGGACGTCGATGCAATGGATCCCTATATAAATCCACATGCAATTGGTGAGATGGGAAGCGTTGGCCGTGATCCCGCCAGCGAGCTGGAAAGGCATATCGCACCAAGGACAATCGCGACGCTTCAACAAACCGTGAACGGAAAACGCGTGATCCGGAAACGCAGGAACCGACAGGGACTCTCTGCACATTCCACACCGCACGAATTTATGTTTCAGCTTCACCATTTCACGTTAGTAGGCTCGGGCGACCAAATTGGCCTAAATCCTTCGGGCTGCTCGATCGTGACTCGGTGTGTGGGACGACGAAGCGGCGAGAGAAGAGCAATCTTGCATCTGGTCCATGATTGTTGAGAAGTGTGGTACAGCGACACTGGAACTTGTAGTTTGGTCAGTCCATCGTCACACGATATCTTATACACCTCAAACAAAATTATTATTTTTTTTATAATTAGTTTGGATGAGTTGGCTTATTTATTTTGTATTTAGTTTAAGAATTTAATTTGGATGATTTGGATGAGTTAGTTCTTAAACCTAAATCTTAAACACCACTTAAACCTAAATCTTAAACACTACTTAAACCTAAATCTTAAACACTACTTAAACCAAAGTCTTAAACAATACTTAAACCTAAATCTTAAACACTACTTAAACCAAAGTCTTAAACACTACTTAAACCTAAATCTTAAACACTACCTAAACCTAATCGTGCACCACATACTCTTCCATACACACTTCAACACCCACTCGAAACACGCCACAAGGATACTGACCTGTCGTACGGAATCCAAAAGGCCACGTCATCCGACTACTAAACAAATTAGACTTACCCAATCGTCTTTATTCACTCCGCGTCCGAGACATCCCAGGGCGGCACTCGACAGTTTTCTTTGGAAATCCAGACCGCCAAAAGTCTCTGTGGGACGCTTGGCACGATTCTATTTCCTCTGGGCGACGTATCCCTTCGTCCGTCCGCTTTCTCACCCTTGAATCGAACCTCCTTTCAGTGCGCACGATTGCCTTGGACGCGTTCCACTTGGAATGACAGCTCCACGTGGGTCCTCTGTTGTCGAATCCGATTCCCACGTCGCCATTGACGCGATTCCCTCGATGAGAGTCCATTTGCAACTTTGGGGGTGAAATCCATTCGTCTCGTCTTCCCCCAGAGGCTTGGTTTCAATTTGGGGGTGGAATCCATTCGTCTCGTCTTCCCCCAGAGGCTTGGTTCAATCTCATCATCCTCTTGGTCTTGAGTCTCGTGTTCTTTGTCTTGAAAAAGGTATATATCCATATTCCGCAAGGCACGAGTCTTGGTCTTGAGGATCCATCTGTGAACACTAAATCAAAAAAGTATACTTACCAAGGGTTCATCCGCATTCTCTCGTCCATCGGCACAGGCATTCATCTTCAGGGTCTCGTGTTCTTTGTCTTTAAAAAGGTATATATCCATACCTCCCCGCAAGGCACGAGTCTTGGTCTTGTGTCTCGTGTTCTTTGTCTTTAAAAAACGTATATATCTATATTCCGCAAGGCACGAGTCTTGGTCTTTAAACGGGCATCCAGACCCATGTGGCGCATCCATGTATCCCATTACACGGGGTCAATCCATATGGGCAAAGTAGTATCCATCTTCAGGACTCTGGAGTAAAGGGACAAGGACAATAAGCGAAAGCTTGCCCTCGTGAAAACGACTGGCCGGCACAGTCATTATCACGAGCCCCACAAACCATGACCTTCGGTACTAACCTTTACTAGCCCTACAAGTAGGGACACGTTTTTCGGGGTACGACCGGGATCACAGAGTGTGGGATGACAAAGAAGGCACACAGATATAAAGAAATCATAGTCACATGCAAAAGAAAGATAGCAGCTAGCCAAAGTGTATGCTTACCAAGAGTCCGATGTTGCGTTGTGTCTCGAGCGTCGATGTTATATACCCTTCACAAAAAAAATTTTATACACTAACATATATACAGGAGCTAGCCAAAGTGTGGACTTTCCACGAGTCCAATGTCGAGTTGTGTCTCGAGCGTCGATGTTATATATATATATCCTTCTGAAAAAAAAATTATATATTGTATATATATATATTCATTATCCACTATAGGTAAGGTCTGAAAATTTTTGATGGGTCACCAAACATAGTACAAAGTTTTCAAGAGTCCTGTGGTTCCAATTTCGAGTCTACGTTTTTTTTGTGTTTTTTGTGAAGGGTATATAACATCGACGCTCGAGACACAACTCGACATTGGACTCGTGGAAAGTCCACACTTTGGCTAGCTCCTGTATATATATGTTTTTTTAATAGATAGACAGAGATACAGTGAATGACAAATTTTTTTTGGGGGGGGGGGGGCTAGACCGCTTTTACACACTTCACTCCAACCACGAAATTTACAATTTTTTCCATCTAGTGTCGAATGGGGAGGATAGATCCCTGACCCAGCTTTTGGAGTTCTCCCACCACCACCTTCCACCTGTGACACTCGCCGTCTTTGCAGTAGGTGCATCTCCCGACGTATCGGTCGTCAAGGAGTTTCTCTCTGACGTGTTGGAGAGGCGCAACAATTCTCTCCAGGCGGCTTGCGTCTCTTTGCCGACGACGTAGAGTCCTCCCACGCGAAACTCTTCCAAATCCTCGACGAGCTGATGCTGCCAGTCTTTGCATTCGTCTTCTGACACGCTCGTGAATCCGTTGGAGAGGGTGTAGGAATCTCCTCGAATGCACAAGATCAGCGCCATCTCGAGCTGATGGTCAAAGACTTGTCTGGTGCATCGTCGAATCTTCTGGGTCGTAGTACAAGGCTCCCAGTGATCACTTTTAAAGGACCTATACTCTCTCGGCTTGTTGGAGGACTTGGAAGGGGCATGCTGCTGCTCGCGCCTCGGGTAGTAGTGGTCCCGTCGTCGATCGTATGGCTCGATAGGATTCCGTCGATGGAAAAGGTCGACACGTCGTCTCTGGCCCCCGTCGATGAGAGACCTTGTCTTTCTCGGGTGGTCCCGGCGATCGAATAACTCGACGGGATTCCGTCGATGGAAAGGCTTGACGTGTCGTCTCGGGTCCCTTGGATCGCGAGGCTCCTCGTTTCTTGGCGCTCGGTCGGCTGCTGCTGCTACTGCGAGAAGCTCACTCGAATCCATAGGATCCAGAAACCCTTGGTCCGTAGCGAGAGGCTCGTCGCTTGGATGCAGAGGCGCTCGGTCGGCTGCTGCTGCTGCGAGAGGAGGCTCACTCGAATCCATAGGATCCAGAAACTCTTGGTCCGCAGCGAGAGGCTCGTCGTAGGGTCGATCGGATGGGGAATAAGGCATCGTCTCGTCCACATCGGGCTTGATCGTCTCCCAAACGTCTGGGCCTAACACATTTTCCATTGAATCTCGAACGTCCATGGCTCAGGGTTAGTAAGTCATATACAAAGCAAGTGGATAGCAAGTCTGATGAAGACTCGGTGGGTAGATGTTATATAGCTAATTGAAAAAATTTTTTTTTGAAATATATGAATTATTTAAAAAGTTTTTGCAAGGGCAAAAAGCTCGTGTCGTCGGGAAGATCTTTTTGCGGTTCCACCGACTTTGCAGTTTTTCCAGGAGGACACCAGTTGGAACGTGGAGACGTGGCATATCGGACTCTGAGCGCATGCACGCGGTGTCGTCTGCAAAGGTTCCGATTTCACCTATAGATGTGTTCCTTTAGAGATAGACGGGTCGAGTGGCATAAAAAAATTGGGAGATTCGAGCTTTTCGTTCCTCCGAATGAAAAGCTCGAATCTCCCAATTTTTTTTGTACGTCACTCTCTTTCGAATGGGCGTACCAGCATCCATCCATCCGATCGAATTCATCCGCGGGCATAGCGACACCTCGGGTCCCGCGAGGAGATCGCTCTGGGCGGGTGCCACCAGTTGGGAACGTCGATTGTACGCAATTTGCCCCAGCGGCGGCAGCGTTCTACAGGAGGCGATGGTCGTCTCGCTGGCGGCACGTATGCAAAGAAGTACGTTCCCAAATCGTCCCAGCTCGGGTCGTCTTGGTCCGGTACCTTGTAGAGTAAGTTCTCGAGGGTCGCAGCACCCAGCGGTGATTCCGATGATTCCTCGTGGATTGTGGTGAGCGTGCAAGGTCTCTGTGGAGAATGCAAGGGTGATATCTTTGAAAACACGTTTTTCATCTGATTCCAAACCTCCTCGTCCGATAATTCGTTCGCTTTAAAGATGATCTCCATGGTGTCCGTTTGGGATGACAGTCTGTTATAGTCTGATGCGTCTCGACAGAGACAACTCGTCATATATACCCGGAAACATCCGGTGACGCTATTTGAGAAGAGCAACGCTTCCTGTTGCCGGAAACGGTTATCTCTAACAGACGTCCCGTGATGCTATTTGAGAAGAGCAACGCTTCCAATTGCCGGAAACGGTTATATATAACAGACGTGCTATTTTGTCATGCTATTTTTTTGTATTTTTTTTGGGGGGGGATCACAGAATGTATGGATTTCTCCTCCACCGTCCACGTACGTGTCCATGACGTGTCCACGACAACCATGGAGGGGTGCAAACGTTTCCTATGAGGGATCGCGTGATTCTTGAAAAAAAAACTCGTTATGTCAACCTATATAGCAACATGGATCGCTCCCACTTCCATGTTGGCTCTTGGCCATGGAGGTGACATGGAAGTGTTTTAAGCTTGGAAGTGTCCCCTCCATGTATGTCCCCTCCATGCATGCTCTACCTTCTCACATAGAGGTGAGAGACAACCATGGAGGGGTGCAAACGTTTCCTATGACAGATCGCGTGGTTCTCGAAAAAAAAAATTAATGTGTACGTATATACCACCATGGATCCCACCCACTTCCATGTTGGCTTTTGGCCATGGAGGTGACATCGAAGTGTTTTAAACTTGGAAATGTCCCCTCCATGGATGTCCCCTCCATGTATGTCCCCTCCATGCATGCTCTAACTTCTCACGCAGAGGTGAGAGACAACCATGGAGGGGTGCAAACGTTTCCTATGACGGATCGCGTGATTCTTGAAAAAAAAACATAATAATTACGTATATATCAACGTGGATCCCTCCCACTTCCATGTTGGCTCTTGGCCATGGAGGTGACATCAAAGTGTTTTAAACGTTGGAAATGTCCCTTCCATGGATGTCCCCTACATGCATGCTCTAACTTGTCACGTAGAGGTGAGAGACAAGCATGGAGGGGTGCAAATGTTCCCTATGAGGGATCGCGTGGTTCTCGAAAAAAAAAATTAATGTGTACGTGTATACCACCGTGGATCCCTCACACTTCCATGTTGGCTCTTGCCCATGGAGGTGACATCAAAGTGTTTTAAACTTGGAAATGTCCCCTACAGGTATGTTACCTCCATGCATACACTAACTTCACACGTAGAGGTGAGAGCCAACCATGGAGGGGTGCAAACGTTTCCTATGAGGGATCGCATGATTCCTGAAAAGAAAAAAAACCCGTAATGTCTTCCTATATACCAACATCGATCTCTCCCACTTCCATGTTGGCTCTTGGCCATGGAGGTGACATCGAAGTGTTTTAAACTTGGAAATGTCTCCTCCATGTATGCCCCTACATGTATGTCCCCTCCATGCATACACTAACTTCACACGTAGAGGTGAGAGACAACCATGGAGGGGTGCAAACGTTTCCAATGAGGGATGGCGTGATTCTTGAAAAGAAAAAAACAACTCGTTATGTCTACCTATATACCAACGTGAATATCTACCACTTCCATGTTGGGTCTTGGCCATGGAGGTGACTTCGAAGTGTTTTAAGCTTGGAAATGTCCCCTCCATGCATGCTCTAACTTCTCACATAGAGGTGAGAGACAAACATGGAGGGGTGGAAACTTTTCCTATGAGGGATCGCGTGATTCTTGGGAAAAAAACCTCGGAACGTTTACGTATATATCACCGTGGATCCCTCCTACTTCCATGTTGGCTCTTGGCCATGGAGGTGACATGGAAATGTTTTAAACTTGGAAATGTCCCCTCCATGTATGTCCCCACCATGCATGCTCTAATTTGTCATTTAGAGGTGAGAGACAACCATGGAGGGGTGCAAAAGTTTCCTATGAGGGATCGCGTGATTCTTGAAAATAAAAACAACTCGTTATGTCTACCTATATAGCAACATGGATCGCTCGCACTTCCATGTTGACTCTTGGATATGGAGGTGACATGGAAGTGTTTTATACTTGGAAATATCCCCTCCATGTATGTCCCCACCATGAATGCTCTATCTTCTCACGTAGGGGTGAGAGACAACCATGGAGGGGTGCAAACCTTTCCTATGAGGGATCGCGTGATTCTTGAAAAAAAAAACTCGTAATGTCTACCTATATACCAACATGGAGCTCTCCTACTTCCATGTTGGCTCTTGGCCATGGAGGTGACATCGAAGTGTTTTCAACTCGGAAATGTCCCCTCCATGTATGTCCCCTCCATGCATGCTCTAACTTCGCACGTAGAGGTGAGAGATAACTATGGATGTGTGCAAACGTTTCCTATGAGGGATCGCGTGATTCTTGAAAAGAAAAAAAACTCGTAATTTCTACCTATATACCAACATGGATCCCTCCCACTTCCATGTTGGCTCTTGGCCATGGAGGTGACATCGAAGTGTTTTCAACTCGGAAATGTCCCCTCCATGTATGTCCCCTACATGCATGCTCTAACTTCTCACGTAAAGGTGACAGACAACCATGGAGGAGTGCAAACGTTCCCTATGAGGGATCACGTGATTCTAGGATAAAAAACAAAAAAAATTATTATAATTACGTATATATCACTTTGGATCCCTCCCACTTCCATGTTGTCTCTTGGCCATGGAAATGACATCGAAGTGTTTTAAACATAGAAATGTCCCCTCCATGTATGTCCCCCTGCATGTATGTCCCCCTTCATGTATGTCCCCTTCTTGCATGCTCTATCTTCTCACGTAGAGGTGAGAGCCAACCATGGAGGGGTGCAAACGTTTCCTATGAGGGATCGCATGACTCTTGAAAAGAAAAAAAAACTCGTAAGGCCTTCCTATATACCAAAATGGATCTCTCCCACTTCCATGATGGCTCTTGGCCATGGAGGTGACATCGAAGTGTTTTAATCTTGGAAATGTCCCCTCCATGTATGTCCCCTCCATGTATGTCCCCTCCATGCATGCTCTAACTTCTCACGCAGGGGTGAGAGACAACCATGGAGGGGTGCAAACGTTTCCTATGAGGGATCGCGTGATTCTAGAAAAAAAAACTTATAATAATTACGTATATATCAACGTGGATCCCTCTCACTTCCATGTTGGCTCTTGGCCATGGAGGTGACATTAAAGTGTTTTAAACTTTGGAAATGTCCCTTCCATGGATGTCCCCTCCATGTATGTCCCCTACATGCATGCTCTAACTTATCACGTAGAGGTGAGAGACAAGCATGGAGGGGTGCAAATGTTCCCTATGAGGGATCGCATGGTTCTCGAAAAAAAAAATTAATGTGTACGTGTATACCACCGTGGATCCCTCACACTTCCATGTTGGCTCTTGCCCATGGAGGTGACATCAAAGTGTTTTAAACTTGGAAATGTCCCCTACAGGTATGTTCCCTCCATGCATACACTAATTTCTCATGTAGAGGTGAGAGCCAACCATGGAGGGGTGCAAACGTTTCCTATGAGGGATCGCATGATTCCTGAAAAGAAAAAGAACTCGTAATGTCTTCCTATATACCAACATCGATCTCTCCCACTTCCATGTTGGCACTTGGCCATGGAGGTGACATCGAAGTGTTTTAAACTTGGAAATGTCCCCTCCATGTATGCCCCTACAAGTATGTCCCCTCCATGCATACTGTAACTTCTCACATAGAGGTGACAGACAACCATGGAGGGGTGCAAACGTTCCCTATGATTGATCACGTGATTCTAGGATAAAAAACAAAAAAATTATTATAATTACGTATATATCACTTTGGATCCCTCCCACTTCCATGTTGTCTCTTGGCCATGGAAATGACATCGAAGTGTTTTAAACATAGAAATGTCCCCTCCATGTATGTCCCCCTCCATGTATGTCCCCCTTCATGTATGTCCCCTTCTTGCATGCTCTAACTTCTCACGTATAGGTGAGAGCCAACCATGGAGGGGTGCAAACGTTTCCTATGAGGGATCGCGTGATTCTAGAAAAAAAAACTTATAATAATTAAGTATATATCAACGTGGATCCCTCACACTTCCATGTTGGCTCTTGGCCATGGAGGTGACATCAAAGTGTTTTAAACGTTGGAAATGTCCCTTCCATGGATGTCCCCTCCATGTATGTCCCCTACATGCATGCTCTAACTTATCACGTATAGGTGAGAGCCAACCATGGAGGAGTGCAAACGTTTCCTATGAGGGATCGCGTGATTCTAGAAAAAAAAACTTATAATAATTAAGTATATATCACTTTGGATCCCTCCCACTTCCATGTTGTCTCTTGGCCATGGAAATGACATCGAAGTGTTTTAAACATAGAAATGTCCCCTCCATGTATGTCCCCCTGCATGTATGTCCCCCTTCATGTATGTCCCCTTCTTGCATGCTCTAACTTCTCACGTAGAGTTGAGAGCCAACCATGGAGGGGTGCAAACGTTTCCTATGAGGAATCGCATGACTCTTGAAAAGAAAAAAAACTCGTAAGGCCTTCCTATATACCAACATGGATCTCTCCCACTTCCATGATGGCTCTTGGCCATGGAGGTGACATCGAAGTGTTTTAAACTTGGAAATGTCCCCTCCATGTATGCCACTACATGTATGTCCCCTCCATGCATGCTGTAACTTCTCACATAGAGGTGACAGACAACCATGGAGGGGTGCAAACGTTCCCTATGAGGGATCACGTGATTCTAGGATAAAAAACAAAAAAAATTATTATAATTACGTATATATCACTTTGGAACCCTCCCACTTCCATGTTGTCTCTTGGCCATGGAAATGACATCGAAGTGTTTTAAACATAGAAATGTCCCCTCCATGTATGTCCCCCTCCATGTATGTCCCCCTTCATGTATGTCCCCTTCTTGCATGCTCTAACATCTCACGTAGAGGTGAGAGCCAACCATGGAGGGGTGCAAACGTTTCCTATGAGGGATCGCATGACTCTTGAAAAGAAAAAAAACTCGTAAGGCCTTCCTATATACCAACATCGATCTCTCCCACTTCCATGTTGGCTCTTGGCCATGGAGGTTACATCGAAGTGTTTTAAACTTGGAAATGTCCCCTCCATGTATGCCCCTACATGTATCTCCCCTCCATGCATGCTGTAACGTCTCACATAGAGGTGAGAGACAAACATGGGGAGGGTGCAAACGTTCCCAATGAGGGATCGCGTGATTCTTGAAAAGAAAAAAAAACTCGTAATTTCTACCTATATACCAACATGGATCCCTCCCACTTCCATGTTGGCTCTTGGCCATGGAGGTGACATCGAAGTGTTTTCAACTCGGAAATGTCCCCTCCATGTATGTCCCCTACATGCATGCTCCAACTTCTCACGTAGAGGTGACAGACAACCATGGAGGAGTGCAAACGTTCCCTATGAGGGATCACGTGATTCTAGGATAAAAAACAAAAAAAAATTATTATAATTACGTATGTATCACTTTGGATCCCTCCCACCTCCATGTTGTCTCTTGGCCATGGAAATGACATCGAAGTGTTTTAAACATAGAAATGTCCCCTCCATGTATGTCCCCCTGCATGTATGTCCCCCTTCATGTATGTTCCCTTCTTGCATGCTCTAACTTCTCACGTAGAGGTGAGAGCCAACCATGGAGGGGTGCAAACGTTTCCTATGAGGGATCGCATGACTCTTGAAAAGAAAAAAAAACTCGTAAGGCCTTCCTATATACCAACATGGATCTCTCCCACTTCCATGATGGCTCTTGGCCATGGAGGTGACATCGAAGTGTTTTAAACTTGGAAATGTCCCCTCCATGTATGCCCCTACATGTATGTCCCCTCCATGCATGCTGTAACTTCTCACATAGAGGTGACAGACAACCATGGAGGGGTGCAAACGTTCCCTATGAGGGATCACGTGATTCTAGGATAAAAAACAAAAAAAATTATTATAATTACGTATATATCACTTTGGATCCCTCCCACTTCCATGTTGTCTCTTGGCCATGGAAATGACATCGAAGTGTTTTAAACTTGGAAATGTCCCCTCCATGGATGTCCCCTCCATGTATGTCCCCTCCATGCATGCTCTAACTTCTCACGCAGAGGTGAGAGACAACCATGGAGGGGTGCAAACGTTTCCTATGACGGATCGCGTGATTCTTGAAAAAAAACATAATAATTACGTATATATCAACGTGGATCCCTCCCACTTCCATGTTGGCTCTTGGCCATGGAGGTGACAGCAAAGTGTTTTAAACGTTGGAAATGTCCCTTCCATGGATGTCCCCTACATGCATGCTCTAACTTGTCACGTAGAGGTGAGAGACAAGCATGGAGGGGTGCAAATGTTCCCTATGAGGGATCGCGTGGTTCTCGAAAAAAAAATTAATTTGTACGTGTATACCACCGTGGATCCCTCACACTTCCATGTTGGCTCTTGCCCATGGAGGTGACATCAAAGTGTTTTAAACTTGGAAATGTCCCCTACAGGTATGTTACCTCCATGCATACACTAACTTCACACGTAGAGGTGAGAGCCAACCTTGGAGGGGTGCAAACGTTTCCTATGAGGGATCGCATGATTCCTGAAAAGAAAAAAAACCCGTAATGTCTTCCTATATACCAACATCGATCTCTCCCACTTCCATGTTGGCTCTTGGCCATGGAGGTGACATCGAAGTGTTTTAAACTTGGAAATGTCTCCTCCATGTATGCCCCTACATGTATGTCCCCTCCATGCATGCTGTAACTTCTCACATAGAGGTGAGAGACAACCATGGGGAGGGTGCAAACGTTTCCTATGAGGGATCACGTGATTCTTGGAAAAAAAATTATAATGTTTTCGTATATATCACCACGGATCCTTCCCACTTCCATGTTGGCTCTTGGCCATGGAGGTGACATGAAAGTGATTTAAACTTCGAAATGTCCCCTCCATGAATGTTCCCTGCATGGATACTCTAACTTGTCACGTAGAGGTGAGAGACAACCATGGAGGGGTGCAAACGTTTCCAATGAGGGATGGCGTGATTCTTGAAAAGAAAAAAACAACTCGTTATGTCTACCTATATACCAACGTGAATATCTACCACTTCCATGTTGGGTCTTGGCCATGGAGGTGACTTCGAAGTGTTTTAAGCTTGGAAATGTCCCCTCCATGCATGCTCTAACTTCTCACATAGAGGTGAGAGACAAACATGGAGGGGTGGAAACTTTTCCTATGAGGGATCGCGTGATTCTTGGGAAAAAAACCTCGGAACGTTTACGTGTATATCACCGTGGATCCCTCCTACTTCCATGTTGGCTCTTGGCCATGGAGGTGACATGGAAATGTTTTAAACTTGGAAATGTCCCCTCCATGTATGTCCCCACCATGCATGCTCTAATTTGTCATTTAGAGGTGAGAGACAACCATGGAGGGGTGCAAAAGTTTCCTATGAGGGATCGCGTGATTCTTGAAAATAAAAACAACTCGTTATGTCTACCTATATAGCAACATGGATCGCTCGCACTTCCATGTTGACTCTTGGATATGGAGGTGACATGGAAGTGTTTTATACTTGGAAATATCCCCTCCATGTATGTCCCCACCATGAATGCTCTATCTTCTCACGTAGGGGTGAGAGACAACCATGGAGGGGTGCAAACCTTTCCTATGAGGGATCGCGTGATTCTTGAAAAAAAAACTCGTAATGTCTACCTATATACCAACATGGAGCTCTCCTACTTCCATGTTGGCTCTTGGCCATGGAGGTGACATCGAAGTGTTTTCAAATCGGAAATGTCCCCTCCATGTATGTCCCCTCCATGCATGCTCTAACTTCTCACGTAGAGGTGAGAGATAACTATGGATGTGTGCAAACGTTTCCTATGAGGGACCGCGTGATTCTTGAAAAGAAAAAAAACTCGTAATTTCTACCTATATACCAACATGGATCCCTCCCACTTCCATGTTGGCTCTTGGCCATGGAGGTGACATCGAAGTGTTTTCAACTCGGAAATGTCCCCTCCATGTATGTCCCCTACATGCATGCTCTAACTTCTCACGTAGAGGTGACAGACAACCATGGAGGAGTGCAAACGTTCCCTATGAGGGATCACGTGATTCTAGGATAAAAAACAAAAAAAATTATTATAATTACGTATATATCACTTTGGATCCCTCCCACTTCCATGTTGTCTCTTGGCCATGGAAATGACATCGAAGTGTTTTAAACATAGAAATGTCCCCTCCATGTATGTCCCCCTGCATGTATGTCCCCCTTCATGTATGTCCCCTTCTTGCATGCTCTATCGTCTCACGTAGAGGTGAGAGCCAACCATGGAGGGGTGCAAACGTTTCCTATGAGGGATCGCATGACTCTTGAAAAGAAAAAAAACTCGTAAGGCCTTCCTATATACCAAAATGGATCTCTCCCACTTCCATGATGGCTCTTGGCCATGGAGGAGACATCGAAGTGTTTTAATCTTGGAAATGTCCCCTCCATGGATGTCCCCTCCATGTATGTCCCCTCCATGCATGCTCTAACTTCTCACGCAGGGGTGAGAGACAACCATGGAGGGGTGCAAACGTTTCCTATGAGGGATCGCGTGATTCTAGAAAAAAAAACTTATAATAATTACGTATATATCAACGTGGATCCCTCTCACTTCCATGTTGGCTCTTGGCCATGGAGGTGACATTAAAGTGTTTTAAACTTTGGAAATGTCCCTTCCATGGATGTCCCCTCCATGTATGTCCCCTACATGCATGCTCTAACTTATCACGTAGAGGTGAGAGACAAGCATGGAGGGGTGCAAATGTTCCCTATGAGGGATCGCATGGTTCTCGAAAAAAAAATTAATGTGTACGTGTATACCACCGTGGATCCCTCACACTTCCATGTTGGCTCTTGCCCATGGAGGTGACATCAAAGTGTTTTAAACTTGGAAATGTCCCCTACAGGTATGTTCCCTCCATGCATACACTAATTTCTCATGTAGAGGTGAGAGCCAACCATGGAGGGGTGCAAACGTTTCCTATGAGGGATCGCATGATTCCTGAAAAGAAAAAGAACTCGTAATGTCTTCCTATATACCAACATCGATCTCTCCCACTTCCATGTTGGCACTTGGCCATGGAGGTGACATCGAAGTGTTTTAAACTTGGAAATGTCCCCTCCATGTATGCCCCTACAAGTATGTCCCCTCCATGCATGCTGTAACTTCTCACATAGAGGTGACAGACAACCATGGAGGGGTGCAAACGTTCCCTATGATTGATCACGTGATTCTAGGATAAAAAACAAAAAAAATTATTATAATTACGTATATATCACTTTGGATCCCTCCCACTTCCATGTTGTCTCTTGGCCATGGAAATGACATCGAAGTGTTTTAAACATAGAAATGTCCCCTCCATGTATGTCCCCCTCCATGTATGTCCCCCTTCATGTATGTCCCCTTCTTGCATGCTCTAACTTCTCACGTATAGGTGAGAGCCAACCATGGAGGGGTGCAAACGTTTCCTATGAGGGATCGCGTGATTCTAGAAAAAAAACTTATAATAATTAAGTATATATCAACGTGGATCCCTCACACTTCCATGTTGGCTCTTGGCCATGGAGGTGACATCAAAGTGTTTTAAACGTTGGAAATGTCCCTTCCATGGATGTCCCCTCCATGTATGTCCTCTACATGCATGCTCTAACTTATCACGTATAGGTGAGAGCCAACCATGGAGGAGTGCAAACGTTTCCTATGAGGGATCGCGTGATTCTAGAAAAAAAACTTATAATAATTAAGTATATATCACTTTGGATCCCTCCCACTTCCATGTTGTCTCTTGGCCATGGAAATGACATCGAAGTGTTTTAAACATAGAAATGTCCCCTCCATGTATGTCCCCCTGCATGTATGTCCCCCTTCATGTATGTCCCCTTCTTGCATGCTCTAACTTCTCACGTAGAGTTGAGAGCCAACCATGGAGGGGTGCAAACGTATCCTATGAGGAATCGCATGACTCTTGAAAAGAAAAAAAACTCGTAAGGCCTTCCTATATACCAACATGGATCTCTCCCACTTCCATGATGGCTCTTGGCCATGGAGGTGACATCGAAGTGTTTTAAACTTGGAAATGTCCCCTCCATGTATGCCACTACATGTATGTCCCCTCCATGCATGCTGTAACTTCTCACATAGAGGTGACAGACAACCATGGAGGGGTGCAAACGTTCCCTATGAGGGATCACGTGATTCTAGGATAAAAAGCAAAAAAAATTATTATAATTACGTATATATCACTTTGGATCCCTCCCACTTCCATGTTGTCTCTGGGCCATGGAAATGACATCGAAGTGTTTTAAACATAGAAATGTCCCCTCCATGTATGTCCCCCTCCATGTATGTCCCCCTTCATATATGTCCCCTTCTTGCATGCTCTAACATCTCACGTAGAGGTGAGAGCCAACCATGGAGGGGTGCAAACGTTTCCTATGAGGGATCGCATGACTCTTGAAAAGAAAAAAAACTCGTAAGGCCTTCCTATATACCAACATCGATCTCTCCCACTTCCATGTTGGCTCTTGGCCATGGAGGTTACATCGAAGTGTTTTAAACTTGGAAATGTCCCCTCCATGTATGCCCCTACATGTATCTCCCCTCCATGCATGCTGTAACTTCTCACATAGAGGTGAGAGACAAACATGGGGAGGGTGCAAACGTTCCCAATGAGGGATCGCGTGATTCTTGAAAAGAAAAAAAAACTCGTAATTTCTACCTATATACCAACATGGATCCCTCCCACTTCCATGTTGGCTCTTGGCCATGGAGGTGACATCGAAGTGTTTTCAACTCGGAAATGTCCCCTCCATGTATGTCCCCTACATGCATGCTCTAACTTCTCACGTAGAGGTGACAGACAACCATGGAGGAGTGCAAACGTTCCCTATGAGGGATCACGTGATTCTAGGATAAAAAACAAAAAAAAATTATTATAATTACGTATATATCACTTTGGATCCCTCCCACTTCCATGTTGTCTCTTGGCCATGGAAATGACATCGAAGTGTTTTAAACATAGAAATGTCCCCTCCATGTATGTCCCCCTGCATGTATGTCCCCCTTCATGTATGTTCCCTTCTTGCATGCTCTAACTTCTCACGTAGAGGTGAGAGCCAACCATGGAGGGGTGCAAACGTTTCCTATGAGGGATCGCATGACTCTTGAAAAGAAAAAAAAACTCGTAAGGCCTTCCTATATACCAACATGGATCTCTCCCACTTCCATGATGGCTCTTGGCCATGGAGGTGACATCGAAGTGTTTTAAACTTGGAAATGTCCCCTCCATGTATGCCCCTACATGTATGTCCCCTCCATGCATGCTGTAACTTCTCACATAGAGGTGACAGACAACCATGGAGGGGTGCAAACGTTCCCTATGAGGGATCACGTGATTCTAGGGTAAAAAACAAAAAAAATTATTATAATTACGTATATATCACTTTGGATCCCTCCCACTTCCATGTTGTCTCTTGGCCATGGAAATGACATCGAAGTGTTTTAAACATAGAAATGTCCCCTCCATGTATGTCCCCCTGCATGTATGTCCCCCTTCATGTATGTCCCCTTCTTGCATGCTCTAACATCTCACGTAGAGGTGAGAACCAACCATGGAGGGGTGCAAACGTTTCCTATGAGGGATCGCATGACTCTTGAAAAGAAAAAAAAAACTCGTAAGGCCTTCCTATATACCAACATGGATCTCTCCCACTTCCATGATGGCTCTTGGCCATGGAGGTGACATCGAAGTGTTTTAAACTTGGAAATGTCCCCTCCATGTATGCCCCTACATGTATGTCCCCTCCATGCATGCTGTAACTTCTCACATAGAGGTGACAGACAACCATGGAGGGGTGCAAACGTTCCCTATGAGGGATCACGTGATTCTAGGATAAAAAACAAAAAAAATTATTATAATTACGTATATATCACTTTGGATCCCTCCCACTTCCATGTTGTCTCTTGGCCATGGAAATGACATCGAAGTGTTTTAAACATAGAAATGTCCCCTCCATGTATGTCCCCCTGCATGTATGTCCCCCTTCATGTATGTCCCCTCCATGCATGCTCTAACTTCTCACGCAGAGGTGAGAGACAACCATGGAGGGGTGCAAACGTTTCCTATAGGGATCGCATGATTCTGGAAAAAAAAACTTATAATAATTACGTATATATCAACGTGGATCCCTCTCACATCCATGTTGGCTCCTGGCCATGGAGGTGCAATTAAAGTGTTTTTAACGTTGGAAATGTCCCTTCCATGGATGTCCCCTCCATGTATGTCCCCTACATGCATGCTCTAACTTATCACGTAGAGGTGAGAGACAAGCATGGAGGGGTGCAAATGTTCCCTATGAGGGATCGGGTGGTTCTCGAAAAAAAATTAATGTGTACGTGTATACCACCGTGGATCCCTCACACTTCCATGTTGGCTCTTGCCCATGGAGGTGACATCAAAGTGTTTTAAACTCGGAAATGTCCACTACAGATATGTTCCCTCCATGCATACACTAATTTCTCACGTAGAGGTGAGAGCCAACCATGGAGGGGTGCAAACGTTTCCTATGAGGGATCGCATGACTCTTGAAAAGAAAAAAAAACTCGTAAGGCCTTCCTATATACCAACATGGATCTCTCCTACTTCCATGATGGCTCTTGGCCATGGAGGTGACATCGAAGTGTTTTAAACACAGAAATGTCCCCTCCATGTATGTCCCCTACATGCATGCTCTAACTTCTCACGTAGAGGTGACAGACAACCATGGAGGGGTGCAAACGTTCCCTATGAGGGATCACGTGATTCTAGGATAAAAAACAAAAAAAATTATTATAATTACGTATATATCACTTTGGATCCCTCCCACTTCCATGTTGTCTCTTGGCCATGGAAATGACATCGAAGTGTTTTAATCATAGAAATGTCCCCTCCATGTATGTCCCCTTGCATGTATGTCCCCCTTCATGTATGTCCCCTTCTTGCATGCTCTAACTTCTCACGTAGAGGTGAGAGCCAACCATGGAGGGGTGCAAACGTTTCCTATGAGGAATCGCATGACTCTTGAAAAGAAAAAAAACTCGTAAGGCCTTCCTATATACCAACATGGATCTCTCCCACTTCCATGATGGCTCTTGGCCATGGAGGTGACATCGAAGTGTTTTAAACTTGGAAATGTCCCCTCCATGTATGCCACTACATGTATGTCCCCTCCATGCATGCTGTAACTTCTCACATAGAGGTGACAGACAACCATGGAGGGGTGCAAACGTTTCCTATGAGGGATCGCATGACTCTTGAAAAGAAAAAAAACTCGTAAGGCCTTCCTATATACCAACATCGATCTCTCCCACTTCCATGTTGGCTCTTGGCCATGGAGGTTACATCGAAGTGTTTTAAACTTGGAAATGTCCCCTCCATGTATGCCCCTACATGTATGTCCCCTCCATGCATGCTGTAACTTCTCACATAGAGGTGAGAGACAAACATGGGGAGGGTGCAAACGTTCCCAATGAGGGATCGCGTGATTCTTGAAAAGAAAAAAAAACTCGTAATTTCTACCTATATACCAACATGGATCCCTCCCACTTCCATGTTGGCTCTTGGCCATGGAGGTGACATCGAAGTGTTTTCAACTCGGAAATGTCCCCTCCATGTATGTCCCCTACATGCATGCTCTAACTTCTCACGTAGAGGTGACAGACAACCATGGAGGAGTGCAAACGTTCCCTATGAGGGATCACGTGATTCTAGGATAAAAAACAAAAAAAATTATTATAATTACGTATATATCACTTTGGATCCCTCCCACTTCCATGTTGTCTCTTGGCCATGGAAATGACATCGAAGTGTTTTAAACATAGAAATGTCCCCTCCATGTATGTCCCCCTGCATGTATGTCCCCTTCTTGCATGCTCTAACTTCTCACGTAGAGGTGAGAGCCAACCATGGAGGGGTGCAAACGTTTCCTATGAGGGATCGCATGACTCTTGAAAAGAAAAAAAAACTCGTAAGGCCTTCCTATATACCAACATGGATCTCTCCCACTTCCATGATGGCTCTTGGCCATGGAGGTGTCATCGAAGTGTTTTAAACTTGGAAATGTCCCCTCCATGGATGTCCCCTCCATGTATGTCCCCTCCATGCATGCTCTAACTTCTCACGCAGAGGTGAGAGACAACCATGGAGGGGTGCAAACGTTTCCTATGAGGGATCGCGTGATTCTAGAAAAAAAAAACTTATTATAATTACGTATATATCAACGTGGATCCCTCAAACTTCCATGTTGGCTCTTGGCCATGGAGGTGACATCAAAGTGTTTTAATCGTTGGAAATGTCCCTTCCATGGATGTCCCCTCCATGTATGTCCCCTACATGCATGCTCTAACTTATCACGTAGAGGTGAGAGACAAGCATGGAGGGGTGCAAATGTTCCCTATGAGGGATCGCGTGGTTCTCGAAAAAAAAATTAATGTGTACGTGTATACCACCGTGGATCCCTCACACTTCCATGTTGGCTCTTGCCCATGGAGGTGACATCAAAGTAATTTAAACTTGGAAATGTCCCCTACAGGTATGTTCCCTCCATGCATACACTAATTTCTCACGGAGAGGTGAGAGCCAACCATGGAGGGGTGCAAACGTTTCCTATGAGGGATCGCATGATTCCTGAAAAGAAAAAGAACTCGTAATGTCTTCCTATATACCAACATCGATCTCTCCCACTTCCATGTTGGCTCTTGGCCATGGAGGTGACATCGAAGTGTTTTAAACTTGGAAATGTCCACTCCATGTATGCCCCTACATGTATGTCCCCTCCATGCATGCTGTAACTACTCACATAGAGGTGACAGACAACCATGGAGGGGTGCAAACGTTCTCTATGAGGGATCACGTGATTCTAGGATAAAAAACAAAAAAAATTATTATAATTACGTATATATCACTTTGGATCCCTCCCACTTCCATGTTGTCTCTTGGCCATGGAAATGACATCGAAGTGTTTTAAACATAGAAATTTCCCCTCCATGTATGTCCCCCTGCATGTATGTCCCCCTTCATGTATGTCCCCTTCTTGCATGCTCTAACTTCTCACGTAGAGGTGAGAGCCAACCATGGAGGGGTGCAAACGTTTCCTATGAGGAATCGCATGACTCTTGAAAAGAAAAAAAAACTCGTAAGGCCTTCCTATATACCAACATGGATCTCTCCCACTTCCATGATGGCTCTTGGCCATGGAGGTGACATCGAAGTGTTTTAAACTTGGAAATGTCCCCTCCATGTATGCCACTACATGTATGTCCCCTCCATGCATGCTGTAACTTCTCACATAGAGGTGACAGACAACCATGGAGGGGTGCAAACGTTCCCTATGAGGGATCACGTGATTCTAGGATAAAAACAAAAAAAATTATTATAATTACGTATATATCACTTTGGATCCCTCCCACTTCCATGTTGTCTCTTGGCCATGGAAATGACATCGAAGTGTTTTAAACATAGAAATGTCCCCTCCATGTATGTCCCCCTCCATGTATGTCCCCCTTCATGTATGTCCCCTTCTTGCATGCTCTAACATCTCACGTAGAGGTGAGAGCCAACCATGGAGGGGTGCAAACGTTTCCTATGAGGGATCGCATGACTCTTGAAAAGAAAAAAAACTCGTAAGGCCTTCCTATATACCAACATCGATCTCTCCCACTTCCATGTTGGCTCTTGGCCATGGAGGTTACATCGAAGTGTTTTAAACTTGGAAATGTCCCCTCCATGTATGCCCCTACATGTATGTCCCCTCCATGCATGCTGTAACTTCTCACATAGAGGTGAGAGACAAACATGGGGAGGGTGCAAACGTTCCCAATGAGGGATCGCGTGATTCTTGAAAAGAAAAAAAAACTCGTAATTTCTACCTATATACCAACATGGATCCCTCCCACTTCCATGTTGGCTCTTGGCCATGGAGGTGACATCGAAGTGTTTTCAACTCGGAAATGTCCCCTCCATGTATGTCCCCAACATGCATGCTGTAACTTCTCACATAGAGGTGACAGACAACCATGGAGGGGTGCAAACGTTCCCTATGAGGGATCACGTGATTCTAGGATAAAAACAAAAAAAATTATTATAATTACGTATATATCACTTTGGATCCCTCCCACTTCCATGTTGTCTCTTGGCCATGGAAATGACATCGAAGTGTTTTAAACATAGAAATGTCCCCTCCATGTATGTCCCCCTGCATGTATGTCCCCCTTCATGTATGTCCCCTTCTTGCATGCTCTAACTTCTCACGTAGAGGTGAGAGCCAACCATGGAGGGGTGCAAACGTTTCCTATGAGGGATCGCATGACTCTTGAAAAGAAAAAAAAACTCGTAAGGCCTTCCTATATACCAACATGGATCTCTCCCACTTCCATGATGGCTCTTGGCCATGGAGGTGACATCGAAGTGTTTTAAACTTGGAAATGTCCCCTCCATGTATGCCCCTACATGTATGTCCCCTCCATGCATGCTGTAACTTCTCACATAGAGGTGACAGACAACCATGGAGGGGTGCAAACGTTCCCTATGAGGGATCACGTGATTCTAGGATAAAAAACAAAAAAAATTATTATAATTACGTATATATCACTTTGGATCCCTCCCACTTCCATGTTGTCTCTTGGCCATGGAAATGACATCGAAGTGTTTTAAACATAGAAATGTCCCCTCCATGTATGTCCCCATGCATGTATGTCCCCCTTCATGTATGTCCCCTTCTTGCATGCTCTAATTTCTCACGTAGAGGTGAGAGCCAACCATGGAGGGGTGCAAACGTTTCCTATGAGGGATCGCATGACTCTTGAAAAGAAAAAAAACTCGTAAGGCCTTCCTATATACCAACATGGATCTCTCCCACTTCCATGATGGCTCTTGGCCATGGAGGTGACATCGAAGTGTTTTAATCTTGGAAATGTCCCCTCCATGGATATCCCCTCCATGTATATCCCCTCCATGCATGCTCTAACTTCTCACGCAGAGGTGAGAGACAACCATGGAGTGGTGCAAACGTTTCCTATGAGGGATCGCATGATTCTGGAAAAAAAAACTTATAATAATTACGTATATATCAACGTGGATCCCTCTCACTTCCATGTTGGCTCCTGGCCATGGAGGTGCAATTAAAGTGTTTTTAACTTTGGAAATGTCCCTTCCATGGATGTCCCCTCCATGTATGTCCCCTACATGCATGCTCTAACTTATCACGTAGAGGTGAGAGACAAGCATGGAGGGGTGCAAATGTTCCCTATGAGGGATCGGGTGGTTCTCGAAAAAAATTAATGTGTACGTGTATACCACCGTGGATCCCTCACACTTCCATGTTGGCTCTTGCCCATGGAGGTGACATCAAAGTGTTTTAAACTCGGAAATGTCCACTACAGATATGTTCCCTCCATGCATACACTAATTTCTCACGTAGAGTTGAGAGCCAACCATGGAGGGGTGCAAACGTTTCCTATGAGGGATCGCATGACTCTTGAAAAGAAAAAAAAACTCGTAAGGCCTTCCTATATACCAACATGGATCTCTCCCACTTCCATGATGGCTCTTGGCCATGGAGGTGACATCGAAGTGTTTTAAACTTGGAAATGTCCCCTCCATGTATGCCCCTACATGTATGTCCCCTCCATGCATGCTGTAACTTCTCACATAGAGGTGACAGACAACCATGGAGGGGTGCAAACGTTCCCTATGAGGGATCACGTGATTCTAGGATAAAAAACAAAAAAATTATTATAATTACGTATATATCACTTTGGATCCCTCCCACTTCCATGTTGTCTCTTGGCCATGGAAATGACATCGAAGTGTTTTAAACATAGAAATGTCCCCTCCATGTATGTCCCCCTCCATGTATGTCCCCCTTCATGTATGTCCCCTTCTTGCATGCTCTAACTTCTCACGTAGAGGTGAGAGCCAACCATGGAGGGGTGCAAACGTTTCCTATGAGGGATCGCATGACTCTTGAAAAGAAAAAAAAACTCGTAAGGCCTTCCTATATACCAACATGGATCTCTCCCACTTCCATGATGGCTCTTGGCCATGGAGGTGACATCGAAGTGTTTTAAACTTGGAAATGTCCCCTCCATGTATGCCCCTACATGTATGTCCCCTCCATGCATGCTGTAACTTCTCACATAGAGGTGACAGACAACCATGGAGGGGTGCAAACGTTCCCTATGAGGGATCACGTGATTCTAGGATAAAAAACAAAAAAAATTATTATAATTACGTATATATCACTTTGGATCCCTCCCACTTCCATGTTGTCTCTTGGCCATGGAAATGACATCGAAGTGTTTTAAACATAGAAATGTCCCCTCCATGTATGTCCCCATGCATGTATGTCCCCCTTCATGTATGTCCCCTTCTTGCATGCTCTAATTTCTCACGTAGAGGTGAGAGCCAACCATGGAGGGGTGCAAACGTTTCCTATGAGGGATCGCATGACTCTTGAAAAGAAAAAAAACTCGTAAGGCCTTCCTATATACCAACATGGATCTCTCCCACTTCCATGATGGCTCTTGGCCATGGAGGTGACATCGAAGTGTTTTAATCTTGGAAATGTCCCCTCCATGGATATCCCCTCCATGTATATCCCCTCCATGCATGCTCTAACTTCTCACGCAGAGGTGAGAGACAACCATGGAGTGGTGCAAACGTTTCCTATGAGGGATCGCATGATTCTGGAAAAAAAAACTTATAATAATTACGTATATATCAACGTGGATCCCTCTCACTTCCATGTTGGCTCCTGGCCATGGAGGTGCAATTAAAGTGTTTTTAACTTTGGAAATGTCCCTTCCATGGATGTCCCCTCCATGTATGTCCCCTACATGCATGCTCTAACTTATCACGTAGAGGTGAGAGACAAGCATGGAGGGGTGCAAATGTTCCCTATGAGGGATCGGGTGGTTCTCGAAAAAAATTAATGTGTACGTGTATACCACCGTGGATCCCTCACACTTCCATGTTGGCTCTTGCCCATGGAGGTGACATCAAAGTGTTTTAAACTCGGAAATGTCCACTACAGATATGTTCCCTCCATGCATACACTAATTTCTCACGTAGAGTTGAGAGCCAACCATGGAGGGGTGCAAACGTTTCCTATGAGGGATCGCATGACTCTTGAAAAGAAAAAAAAACTCGTAAGGCCTTCCTATATACCAACATGGATCTCTCCCACTTCCATGATGGCTCTTGGCCATGGAGGTGACATCGAAGTGATTTAAACTTGGAAATGTCCCCTCCATGTATGCCCCTACATGTATGTCCCCTCCATGCATGCTGTAACTTCTCACATAGAGGTGACAGACAACCATGGAGGGGTGCAAACGTTCCCTATGAGGGATCACGTGATTCTAGGATAAAAAACAAAAAAATTATTATAATTACGTATATATCACTTTGGATCCCTCCCACTTCCATGTTGTCTCTTGGGCATGGAAATGACATCGAAGTGTTTTAAACATAGAAATGTCCCCTCCATGTATGTCCCCCTCCATGTATGTCCCCCTTCATGTATGTCCCCTTCTTGCATGCTCTAACTTCTCACGTAGAGGTGAGAGCCAACCATGGAGGGGTGCAAACGTTTCCTATGAGGGATCGCATGACTCTTGAAAAGAAAAAAAACTCGTAAGGCCTTCCTATATACCAACATCGATCTCTCCCACTTCCATGTTGGCTCTTGGCCATGGAGGTTACATCGAAGTGTTTTAAACTTGGAAATGTCCCCTCCATGTATGCCCCTACATGTATCTCCCCTCCATGCATGCTGTAACTTCTCACATAGAGGTGAGAGACAACCATGGGGAGGGTGCAAACGTTCCTAATGAGGGATCGCGTGATTCTTGAAAAGAAAAAAAAACTCGTAATTTCTACCTATATACCAACATGGATCCCTCCCTCTTCCATGTTGGCTCTTGGCCATGGAGGTGACATCGAAGTGTTTTCAACTCGGAAATGTCCCCTCCATGTATGTCCCCTATATGCATGCTCTAACTTCTCACTTAGAGGTGACAGACAACCATGGAGGAGTGCAAACGTTCCCTATGAGGGATCACGTGATTCTAGGATAAAAAACAAAAAAAATTATTATAATTACGTATATATCACTTTGGATCCCTCCCACTTCCATGTTGTCTCTTGGCCATGGAAATGACATCGAAGTGTTTTAAACATAGAAATGTCCCCTCCATGTATGTCCCCCTCCATGTATGTCCCCCTTCATGTATGTCCCCTTCTTGCATGCTCTATCTTCTCACGTAGAGGTGAGAGCCCACCATGGAGGGGTGCAAACATATCCTATGAGGGATCGCATGACTCTTGAAAAGAAAAAAAAACTCGTAAGGCCTTCCTATATACCAACATGGATCTCTCCCACTTCCATGATGGCTCTTGGCCATGGAGGTGTCATCGAAGTGTTTTAAACTTGGAAATGTCCCCTCCATGGATGTCCCCTCCATGTATGTCCCCTACATGCATGCTCTAACTTATCACGTAGAGGTGAGAGCCAACCATGGAGGGGTGCAAACGTTCCCTATGAGGGATCACGTTGATTCTAGGATAAAAAACAAAAAAAATTATTATAATTACGTATATATCACTTTGGATCCCTCCCACTTCCATGTTGTCTCTTGGCCATGGAAATGACATCGAAGTGTTTTAAACATAGAAATGTCCCCTCCATGTATGTCCCCCTGCATGTATGTCCCCCTTCATGTATGTCCCCTCCATGCATGCTCTAACTTCTCACGCAGGGGTGAGAGACAACCATGGAGGGGTGCAAACGTTTCCTATGAGGGATCGCGTGATTCTAGAAAAAAAAACTTATAATAATTACGTATATATCAACGTGGATCCCTCTCACTTCCATGTTGGCTCTTGGCCATGGAGGTGACATTAAAGTGTTTTAAACTTTGGAAATGTCCCTTCCATGGATGTCCCCTCCATGTATGTCCCCTACATGCATGCTCTAACTTATCACGTAGAGGTGAGAGCCAACCATGGAGGGGTGCAAACGTTTCCTATGAGGGATCGCATGACTCTTGAAAAGAAAAAAAAACTCGTAAGGCCTTCCTATATACCAACATGGATCTCTCCCACTTCCATGATGGCTCTTGGCCATGGAGGTGACATCGAAGTGTTTTAATCTTGGAAATGTCCCCTCCATGGATATCCCCTCCATGTATATCCCCTCCATGCATGCTCTAACTTCTCACGCAGAGGTGAGAGACAACCATGGAGTGGTGCAAACGTTTCCTATGAGGGATCGCATGATTCTGGAAAAAAAAACTTATAATAATTACGTATATATCAACGTGGATCCCTCTCACTTCCATGTTGGCTCCTGGCCATGGAGGTGCAATTAATGTGTTTTTAACTTTGGAAATGTCCCTTCCATGGATGTCCCCTCCATGTATGTCCCCTACATGCATGCTCTAACTTATCACGTAGAGGTGAGAGACAAGCATGGAGGGGTGCAAATGTTCCCTATGAGGGATCGGGTGGTTCTCGAAAAAAAATTAATGTGTACGTGTATACCACCGTGGATCCCTCACACTTCCATGTTGGCTCTTGCCCATGGAGGTGACATCAAAGTGTTTTAAACTCGGAAATGTCCACTACAGATATGTTCCCTCCATGCATACACTAATTTCTCACGTAGAGGTGAGAGCCAACCATGGAGGGGTGCAAACGTTTCCTATGAGGGATCGCATGACTCTTGAAAAGAAAAAAAAACTCGTAAGGCCTTCCTATATACCAACATGGATCTCTCCCACTTCCATGATGGCTCTTGGCCATGGAGGTGACATCGAAGTGTTTTAAACTTGGAAATGTCCCCTCCATGTATGCCCCTACATGTATGTCCCCTCCATGCATGCTGTAACTTCTCACATAGAGGTGACAGACAACCATGGAGGGGTGCAAACGTTCCCTATGAGGGATCACGTGATTCTAGGATAAAAAACAAAAAAATTATTATAATTACGTATATATCACTTTGGATCCCTCCCACTTCCATGTTGTCTCTTGGCCATGGAAATGACATCGAAGTGTTTTAAACATAGAAATGTCCCCTCCATGTATATCCCCCTCCATGTATGTCCCCCTTCATGTATGTCCCCTTCTTGCATGCTCTAACTTCTCACGTAGAGGTGAGAGCCAACCATGGAGGGGCGCAAGCGTTTCCTATGAGGGATCGCATGACTCTTGAAAAGAAAAAAAACTCGTAAGGCCTTCCTATATACCAACATCGATCTCTCCCACTTCCATGTTGGCTCTTGGCCATGGAGGTTACATCGAAGTGTTTTAAACTTGGAAATGTCCCCTCCATGTATGTCCCCTCCATGCATGCTGTAACTTCTCACATAGAGGTGAGAGACAACCATGGGGAGGGTGCAAACGTTCCAAATGAGGGATCGCGTGATTCTTGAAAAGAAAAAAAAACTCGTAATTTCTACCTATATACCAACATGGATCCCTCCCTCTTCCATGTTGGCTCTTGGCCATGGAGGTGACATCGAAGTGTTTTCAACTCGGAAATGTCCCCTCCATGTATGTCCCCCTCCATGTATGTCCCCTCCATGCATGCTGTAACTTCTCACATAGAGGTGACAGACAACCATGGAGGAGTGCAAACGTTCCCTATGAGGGATCACGTGATTCTAGGATAAAAAACAAAAAAAATTATTATAATTACGTATATATCACTTTGGATCCCTCCCACTTCCATGTTGTCTCTTGGCCATGGAAATGACATCGAAGTGTTTTAAACATAGAAATGTCCCCTCCATGTATGTCCCCCTCCATGTATGTCCCCCTTCATGTATGTCCCCTTCTTGCATGCTCTATCTTCTCACGTAGAGGTGAGAGCCCACCATGGAGGGGTGCAAACATATCCTATGAGGGATCGCATGACTCTTGAAAAGAAAAAAAAACTCGTAAGGCCTTCCTATATACCAACATGGATCTCTCCCACTTCCATGATGGCTCTTGGCCATGGAGGTGTCATCGAATTGTTTTAAACTTGGAAATGTCCCCTCCATGGATGTCCCCTCCATGTATGTCCCCTCCATGCATGCTCTAACTTCTCACGCAGAGGTGAGAGACAACCATGGAGGGGTGCAAACGTTCCCTATGAGGGATCACGTGATTCTAGGATAAAAAACAAAAAAAATTATTATAATTACGTATATATCACTTTGGATCCCTCCCACTTCCATGTTGTCTCTTGGCCATGGAAATGACATCGAAGTGTTTTAAACATAGAAATGTCCCCTCCATGTATGTCCCCCTGCATGTATGTCCCCCTTCATGTATGTCCCCTTCTTGCATGCTCTAATTTCTCACGTAGAGGTGAGAGCCAACCATGGAGGGGTGCAAACGTTTCCTATGAGGGATCGCATGACTCTTGAAAAGAAAAAAAAACTCGTAAGGCCTTCCTATATACCAACATGGATCTCTCCCACTTCCATGATGGCTCTTGGCCATGGAGGTGACATCGAAGTGTTTTAATCTTGGAAATGTCCCCTCCATGGATGTCCCCTCCATGGATGTCCCCTCCATGTATGTCCCCTCCATGCATGCTCAAACTTCTCACGCAGGGGTGAGAGACAACCATGGAGGGGTGCAAACGTTTCCTATGAGGGATCGCGTGATTCTAGAAAAAAAAACTTATAATAATTACGTATATATCAACGTGGATCCCTCTCACTTCCATGTTGGCTCCTGGCCATGGAGGTGCAATTAAAGTGTTTTTAACTTTGGAAATGTCCCTTCCATGGATGTCCCCTCCATGTATGTCCCCTACATGCATGCTCTAACTTATCACGTAGAGGTGAGAGACAAGCATGGAGGGGTGCAAATGTTCCCTATGAGGGATCGGGTGGTTCTCGAAAAAAAATTAATGTGTACGTGTATACCACCGTGGATCCCTCACACTTCCATGTTGGCTCTTGCCCATGGAGGTGACATCAAAGTGTTTTAAACTCGGAAATGTCCACTACAGATATGTTCCCTCCATGCATACACTAATTTCTCACGTAGAGGTGAGAGCCAACCATGGAGGGGTGCAAACGTTTCCTATGAGGGATCGCATGACTCTTGAAAAGAAAAAAAAACTCGTAAGGCCTTCCTATGTACCAACATGGATCTCTCCCACTTCCATGATGGCTCTTGGCCATGGAGGTGACATCGAAGTGTTTTAAACTTGGAAATGTCCCCTCCATGTATGCCCCTACATGTATGTCCCCTCCATGCATGCTGTAACTTCTCACATAGAGGTGACAGACAACCATGGAGGGGTGCAAACGTTCCCTATGAGGGATCACGTGATTCTAGGATAAAAAACAAAAAAATTATTATAATTACGTATATATCACTTTGGATCCCTCCCACTTCCATGTTGTCTCTTGGCCATGGAAATGACATCGAAGTGTTTTAAACATAGAAATGTCCCCTCCATGTATATCCCCCTCCATGTATGTCCCCCTTCATGTATGTCCCCTTCTTGCATGCTCTAACTTCTCACGTAGAGGTGAGAGCCAACCATGGAGGGGTGCAAGCGTTTCCTATGAGGGATCGCATGACTCTTGAAAAGAAAAAAAACTCGTAAGGCCTTCCTATATACCAACATCGATCTCTCCCACTTCCATGTTGGCTCTTGGCCATGGAGGTTACATCGAAGTGTTTTAAACTTGGAAATGTCCCCTCCATGTATGCCCCTACATGTATGTCCCCTCCATGCATGCTGTAACTTCTCACATAGAGGTGAGAGACAACCATGGGGAGGGTGCAAACGTTCCAAATGAGGGATCGCGTGATTCTTGAAAAGAAAAAAAAACTCGTAATTTCTACCTATATACCAACATGGATCCCTCCCTCTTCCATGTTGGCTCTTGGCCATGGAGGTGACATCGAAGTGTTTTCAACTCGGAAATGTCCCCTCCATGTATGTCCCCTACATGCATGCTCTAACTTCTCACTTAGAGGTGACAGACAACCATGGAGGAGTGCAAACGTTCCCTATGAGGGATCACGTGATTCTAGGATAAAAAACAAAAAAAATTATTATAATTACGTATATATCACTTTGGATCCCTCCCACTTCCATGTTGTCTCTTGGCCATGGAAATGACATCGAAGTGTTTTAAACATAGAAATGTCCCCTCCATGTATGTCCCCCTCCATGTATGTCCCCCTTCATGTATGTCCCCTTCTTGCATGCTCTATCTTCTCACGTAGAGGTGAGAGCCCACCATGGAGGGGTGCAAACATATCCTATGAGGGATCGCATGACTCTTGAAAAGAAAAAAAAACTCGTAAGGCCTTCCTATATACCAACATGGATCTCTCCCACTTCCATGATGGCTCTTGGCCATGGAGGTGTCATCGAATTGTTTTAAACTTGGAAATGTCCCCTCCATGGATGTCCCCTCCATGTATGTCCCCTCCATGCATGCTCTAACTTCTCACGCAGAGGTGAGAGACAACCATGGAGGGGTGCAAACGTTCCCTATGAGGGATCACGTGATTCTAGGATAAAAAACAAAAAAAATTATTATAATTACGTATTACTTTGGATCCCTCCCACTTCCATGTTGTCTCTTGGCCATGGAAATGACATCGAAGTGTTTTAAACATAGAAATGTCCCCTCCATGTATGTCCCCCTGCATGTATGTCCCCCTTCATGTATGTCCCCTTCTTGCATGCTCTAATTTCTCACGTAGAGGTGAGAGCCAACCATGGAGGGGTGCAAACGTTTCCTATGAGGGATCGCATGACTCTTGAAAAGAAAAAAAAACTCGTAAGGCCTTCCTATATACCAACATGGATCTCTCCCACTTCCATGATGGCTCTTGGCCATGGAGGTGACATAGAAGTGTTTTAAACTTGGAAATGTCCCCTCCATGTATGCCCCTACATGTATGTCCCCTCCATGCATGCTGTAACTTCTCACATAGAGGTGACAAACAACCATGGAGGGGTGCAAACGTTCCCTATGAGGGATCACGTGATTCTAGGATAAAAAACAAAAAAATTATTATAATTACGTATATATCACTTTGGATCCCTCCCACTTCCATGTTGTCTCTTGGCCATGGAAATGACATCGAAGTGTTTTAAACATAGAAATGTCCCCTCCATGTATGTCCCCCTCCATGTATGTCCCCCTTCATGTATGTCCCCTTCTTGCATGCTCTAACTTCTCACGTAGAGGTGAGAGCCAACCATGGAGGGGTACAAACGTTTCCTATGAGGGATCGCATGACTCTTGAAAAGAAAAAAAACTCGTAAGGCCTTCCTATATACCAACATGGATCTCTCCCACTTCCATGATGGCTCTTGGCCATGGAGGTGACATCGAAGTGTTTTAAACTTGGAAATGTCCCCTCCATGTATGCCACTACATGTATGTCCCCTCCATGCATGCTGTAACTTCTCACATAGAGGTGACAGACAACCATGGAGGGGTGCAAACGTTCCCTATGAGGGATCACGTGATTCTAGGATAAAAAACAAAAAAAATTATTATAATTACGTATATATCACTTTGGATCCCTCCCACTTCCATGTTGTCTCTTGGCCATGGAAATGACATCGAAGTGTTTTAAACATAGAAATGTCCCCTCCATGTATGTCCCCCTTCATGTATGTCCCCTTCTTGCATGCTCTAACATCTCACGTAGAGGTGAGAGCCAACCATGGAGGGGTGCAAACGTTTCCTATGAGGGATCGCATGACTCTTGAAAAGAAAAAAAACTCGTAAGGCCTTCCTATATACCAACATGGATCTCTCCCACTTCCATGATGGCTCTTGGCCATGGAGGTGACATCGAAGTGTTTTAAACTTGGAAATGCCCTCTCCATGTATGTCCCCTCCATGCATGCCCTTACTTGTCATTTAGACGTGAGAGACAAACATGGAGGGGTGCAAACGTTTCCAATGAGGGATGGCGTGATTCTTGAAAAGAAAAACAACTCGTTATGTCTACCTATATACCAACATGGATCCCTCCCACTTCCAAGTTGGCTCTTGGCCATGGAGGTGACATGGAAGTGTTTTATACTTGGAAATGTCCCCTCCATGTATGTCCCTTCCATGCATGCTCCAACTTCTCACATAGAGGTGAGAGACAAACATGGAGGGGTGCAAACGTTTCCAATGAGGGATCGCGTGATTGTTGAAAAAAAACAACTCGTTATGTCTACCTATATAGCAACATGGATCGCTCCCACTTCCATGTTCGCTCTTGGCCATGGAGGTGACATGGAAGTGTTTTATACTTGGAAATGTCCCCTCCATGTATGTCCCTTCCATGCATGCTCCAACTTCTCAGGTAGAGGTGAGAGACAACCATCGAGGGGTGCAAACGTTTCCTATGAGGGATCGCGTGATTCTTGAAAAGAAAAAAACAACTCGTTATGTCTACCTATATACCAAAATGGATCTCTCCCACTTACATGTTGGGTCTTGGCCATCTAGGTGACATCGAAGTGTTTTAAGCTTGGAAATGTCCCCTCCATGTATTTCCCCTCTATGCATGCTCTAACTTCTCACATAGAGGTGAGAGACAAACATGGAGGGGTGCAAACGTTTCCAATGAGGGATCGCGTGATTCTTGAAAAGAAAAAACAACTCGTTATATCTACCTATATACCAACATGGATCTCTCCCACTTACATGTTGGGTCTTGGCCATCTAGGTTACATCGAAATGTTTTAAGCTTGGAAATGTCCGCTCCATGTATTTCCCCTCCATGCATGCTCTATCTTCTCACATAGAGGTGAGAGACAAACATGGAGGGGTGCAAACGTTTCCAATGAGGGATCGCGTGATTGTTGAAAAAAAACAACTCGTTATGTCTACCTATATAGCAACATGGATCGCTCCCACTTCCATGTTGGCTCTTGGATATGGACGTGACATGGAAGTGTTTTAAACTTGGAAATATCCCCTCCATGTATGTCCCCTCCATGCATGCTCTAACTTCTCTCGTAGGGGTGAGAGAAAACCATGGAGTAGTGCAAACCTTTCCTATGAGGGATCGCGTGATTCTAGGATAAAAAACAAAAAAAATTATAATAATTACGTATATATCACTTTGGATCCCTCCCACTTCCATGCTGGCTCTTGTCCATGGAGTTGACATTGAAGTGTTTTAAACTTGGAAATATCCCCTCCATCTATGTCCCCTCCATACATGCTCTAACTTCTCACGTAGAGGTGAGAGACAACCATGGAGAGGTGCAAACGTTTCCAATGAGGGATCGCGTGATTCTTGAAAAGAAAAAACAACTCGTTATGTCTACCTATATACCAACATGGATCTCTCCCACTTACATGTTGGGTCTTGGCCATCTAGGTTACATCGAAGTGTTTTAAGCTTGGAAATGTACCTTCCATGTATTTCCCCACCATGTATGCTCTAACTTGTCACGTAAAGGTGAGAGACAACCATGGAGGGGTGCAAACGTTTCCTATGAGGGATCGCGTGATTCTTGAAAAAAAACTTATAATAATTACGTATATATCAGGGTGGATCCCTCTCACTTCCATGTTCGCTCATGGCCATGGAGGTGACATCGAAGTGTTTTAAACTTGGAAATGCCCCCTCCATGTATGTCCTCTCCATGCATGCCCTAACTTGTCATATAGACGTGAGAGATAACCATGGAGGGGTGCAAACGTTTCCTACGAGGGATCGCGTGATTCTTGAAAAAAAAAAACTCGTTATGTTTACCTATATAGCAACATGGTTCGCTCCCACTTTCACGTTGGCTCTTGGCCATGGAGGTGACATGGAAGTGTTTTAAACTTGGAAATGTCCCCTCCATGTATGTCCCCTCCATGCATGCTCTAACTTCTCACGAAGAGGTGAGAGACAACCATGGAGAGGTGCAAACGTTTCCAATGAGGGATCGCGTGATACTTGAAAAAAAAAAAAATTTCGTAATGTCTACCTATATACCAACATGAATCTCTCCCACTTCCATGTAGGGTCTTGGCCATGGAGGTGACATCGAAGTGCTTTAAGCTTGGAAATGTCCCCTCCATGCATGCTCTAACTTCTCACATAGAGGTGAGAGACATACATGGAGGGGCGGAAACGTTTCCTATGAGAGATCGCGTGATTCTTGGGAAAAAAACCTCGGAACGTTTACGTATATGTCACCGAGGATCCCTCCTACTTCCATGTTGGCTCTTTGCCATGGAGGTGACATGGAAGTGTTTTAAACTTGGAAATTTCCCCTCCATGTATGTCTCCCCCATGCATGCTCTAATTAGTCATTTAGAAGTGAGAGACAACCATGGAGGGGTGCAAACGTTCCCTATGAGGGATCGCGTGGTTCTCGAAAAAAAAATTAATGTGTACGTGTATACCACGGTGGATCCCTCACACTTCCATGTTGGCTCTTGCCCATGGAGGTGACATCGAAGTGTTTCAAACATCGAAATGTCCCCTCCATGTATGCCCCTACATGTATGTCCCCTCCATGCATGCTCTAACTTCTCATAGAGGTGAGAGACAACCATGGGGAGGGTGCAAACGTTCCCAATGAGCGATCGCGTGGTTCTCGAAAAAAAATACTCATAATGTTTACGTATGTACCACCATGGATCCCTCCCACTTCCATGTTGGCTCTTGGCCATGGAGGTGACATTGAAGTATTTTAAACTTGGAAATGTCCCCTCCATGGATGTCCCCTCCATGGATGTCCCCTACATGTATATCCCCTCCATGCATGCTCTAACTTCTCACGTCGAGGTGAGAGCCAACCATGGAGGGGTGCAAACGTTTCCTATGAGGGATCGCATGATTCCTGAAAAGAAAAAAAACTCGTAATGTCTTCCTATATACCAACATGGATCTCTCCCACTTCCATGTTGGCTCTTGGCCATGGAGGTGACATCGAAGTGTTTTAAACTTGGAAATGTCCCCTCCATGTATGCCCCTACATGTATGTCCCCTCCATGCATGCTTTAACTTCTCACATAGAAGTCAGAGACAACCATGGGGAGGGAGGAAACGATCCCAATGAGGGATCGCGTGGTTCTCGAAAACAAATACTCATAATGTTTACGTATGTACCACCATGGATCCCTCCCACGTCCATATTGGCTCTTGGCCATGGAGGTGACATGAAAGTGTTTTAAACTTGGAAATGTCCCCTCCATTTATGTCCCCTCCATGCATACTTTAACTCGTCACGTAGAGGTGAGAGACAACCATGGAGGGGTGCAAACGTTTCCTATGAGGGATCGCGTGATTCTTGAAAAAAAACTTATAATAATTACGTATATATCAGGGTGGATCCCTCTCACTTCCATGTTCGCTCATGGCCATGGAGGTGACATCGAAGTGTTTTAAACTTGGAAATGCCCCCTCCATGTATGTCCTCTCCATGCATGCCCTAACTTGTCATATAGACGTGAGAGATAACCATGGAGGGGTGCAAACGTTTCCTACGAGGGATCGCGTGATTCTTGAAAAAAAAAACTCGTTATGTTTACCTATATAGCAACATGGTTCGCTCCCACTTTCACGTTGGCTCTTGGCCATGGAGGTGACATGGAAGTGTTTTAAACTTGGAAATGTCCCCTCCATGTATGTCCCCTCCATGCATGCTCTAACTTCTCACGAAGAGGTGAGAGACAACCATGGAGAGGTGCAAACGTTTCCAATGAGGGATCGCGTGATACTTGAAAAGAAAAAAAAATTTCGTAATGTCTACCTATATACCAACATGAATCTCTCCCACTTCCATGAAGGGTCTTGGCCATGGAGGTGACATCGAAGTGCTTTAAGCTTGGAAATGTCCCCTCCATGCATGCTCTAACTTCTCACATAGAGGTGAGAGAAAAACCTCGGAACGTTTACGTATATGTCACCGAGGATCCCTCCTACTTCCATGTTGGCTCTTTGCCATGGAGGTGACATGGAAGTGTTTTAAACTTGGAAATTTCCCCTCCATGTATGTCTCCCCCATGCATGCTCTAATTAGTCATTTAGAAGTGAGAGACAACCATGGAGGGGTGCAAACGTTCCCTATGAGGGATCGCGTGGTTCTCGAAAAAAAAATTAATGTGTACGTGTATACCACGGTGGATCCCTCACACTTCCATGTTGGCTCTTGCCCATGGAGGTGACATCGAAGTGTTTCAAACATCGAAATGTCCCCTCCATGTATGCCCCTACATGTATGTCCCCTCCATGCATGCTCTAACTTCTCATAGAGGTGAGAGACAACCATGGGGAGGGTGCAAACGTTCCCAATGAGCGATCGCGTGGTTCTCGAAAAAAAATACTCATAATGTTTACGTATGTACCACCATGGATCCCTCCCACTTCCATGTTGGCTCTTGGCCATGGAGGTGACATTGAAGTATTTTAAACTTGGAAATGTCCCCTCCATGGATGTCCCCTCCATGGATGTCCCCTACATGTATATCCCCTCCATGCATGCTCTAACTTCTCACGTCGAGGTGAGAGCCAACCATGGAGGGGTGCAAACGTTTCCTATGAGGGATCGCATGATTCCTGAAAAGAAAAAAAACTCGTAATGTCTTCCTATATACCAACATGGATCTCTCCCACTTCCATGTTGGCTCTTGGCCATGGAGGTGACATCGAAGTGTTTTAAACTTGGAAATGTCCCCTCCATGTATGCCCCTACATGTATGTCCCCTCCATGCATGCTTTAACTTCTCACATAGAAGTCAGAGACAACCATGGGGAGGGAGGAAACGATCCCAATGAGGGATCGCGTGGTTCTCGAAAACAAATACTCATAATGTTTACGTATGTACCACCATGGATCCCTCCCACGTCCATATTGGCTCTTGGCCATGGAGGTGACATGAAAGTGTTTTAAACTTGGAAATGTCCCCTCCATTTATGTCCCCTCCATGCATACTTTAACTCGTCACGTAGAGGTGAGAGACAATCATGGAGGGGTGCAAACGTTTCCTATGAGGGATTGCGTGATTCTTGAAAAGAAAAAAAACTCGTAATGTCTACCTATATACCAACATGGATCCCTCCCACTTCCATGTTGGCTCTTGGCCATGGAGGTGACATCGAAGTGTTTTAAACTTGGAAATGTCCCCTCCATGTATGCTCTAGCTTGTCACGTAAAGGTGAGAGACAACCATGGAGGGGTGCAAACGTTTCCTATGAGGGATCGCGTGATTCTTGAAAAAAAAACTTATAATAATTACGTATATATCAGGGTGGATCCCTCTCACTTCCATGTTCGCTCATGGCCATGGAGGTGACATCGAAGTGTTTTAAACTTGGAAATGCCCCCTCCATGTATGTCCTCTCCATGCATGCCCTAACTTGTCATTTAGACGTGAGAGATAACCATGGAGGGGTGCAAACGTTTCCTACGAGGGATCGCGTGATTCTTGAAAAAAAAACTCGTTATGTTTACCTATATAGCAACATGGATCGCTCCCACTTTCATGTTGGCTCTTGGCCATGGAGGTGACATGGAAGTGTTTTAAACATGGAAATGTCCCCTCCATGTATGTCCCCTCCATGCATGCTCTAACTTCTCACGTAGAGGTGAGAGACAACCATGGAGAGGTGCAAACGTTTCCAATGAGGGATCGTGTGATTCTTGAAAAGAAAAAAAAATTTCGTAATGTCTACCTATATACCAACATGAATCTCTCCCACTTCCATGTTGGGTCTTGGCCATGGAGGTGACATCGAAGTGCTTTAAGCTTGGAAATGTCCCCTCCATGCATGCTCTAACTTCTCACATAGAGGTGAGAGACATACATGGAGGTGTGGAAACGTTTCCTATGAGGGATCGCGTGATTCTTGGGAAAAAAAACCTCGGAACGTTTACGTATATGTCACCGAGGATCCCTCCTACTTCCATGTTGGCTCTTTGCCATGGAGGTGACATGGAAGTGTTTTAAACTTGGAAATGTCCCCTCCATGTATGTCTCCCCCATGCATGCTCTAATTTGTCATTTAGAAGTGAGAGACAACCATGGAGGGGTGCAAACCTTTCCTATGAGGGATCGCGTGATTTTTGAAAAAAAAAACTCGTAATGTCTACCTATATACCAACATGGAGCCCTCCCAATTCCATGTTGGCTCTTGGCCATGGAGGTGACATCGAAGTGTTTTCAACTCGGAAATGTCCCTTCCATGTATGTCCCCTCCATGCATGCTCTAACTTCTCACGTAGGGGTGAGAGATAACTATGGAGGTGTGCAAACGTTTCCTATGAGGGATCGCGTGATTCTTTAAAGGAAAATAACTCGTAATGTCTACGTATATACCAACATGGATCCCTCCCACTTCCATGTTGGCTCTTGGCCATGGAAGTGACATCGAAGTGTTTTAAATTTGGAAATGTCCCCTCCATGTATGCTCTAACTTGTCACGTAAAGGTGAGAGACAACCATGGAGGGGTGCAAACGTTTCCTATGATTGATCGCGTGATTCTTGAAAAAAACTTATAATAATTACGTATATATCACCGTGGATCCCTCCCACTTCCATGTTCGCTCATGGCCATGGAGGTGACATCGAAGTGTTTTAAACTTCGAAATGCCCCCTCCATGTATGTCCCCTCCATACATGCCCTTACCTGTCATTTAGACGTGAGAGACAACCATGGAGGGGTGCAAACGTTTCCTATGATTGATCGCGTGATTCTAGAAAGAAACTTATAATAATTACGTATATATCACCGTGGATCCCTCCCACTTCCATGTTCGCTCTTGGCCATGGAGGTTACATGGAAGTGTTTTATACTTGGAAATGTCCCCTCCATGTATGTCCCTTCCATGCATGCTCTAACTTCTCAGGTAGAGGTGAGAGACAACCATCGAGGGGTGCAAACGTTTCCTATGAGGGATCGCGTGATTCTTGAAAGAAAAAAACAACTCGTTATGGCTACCTATATACCAAAATGGATCTCTCCCACTTACATGTTGGGTCTTGGCCATCTAGGTGACATCGAAGTGTTTTAAGCTTGGAAATGTCCCCTCCATGTATTTCCCCTCCATGCATGCTCTAACTTCTCACATAGAGGTGAGAGACAAACATGGAGGGGTGCAAACGTTTCCAATGAGGGATCGCGTGATTCTTGAAAAGAAAAAACAACTCGTTATGTCTACCTATATACCAACATGGATCTCTCCCACTTACATGTTGGGTCTTGGCCATCTAGGTTACATCGAAGTGTTTTAAGCTTGGAAATGTCCCCTCCATGTATTTCCCCTCCATGCATGCCCTAACTTCTCACATAGAGGTGAGAGACAAACATGGAGGGGTGCAAACGTTTCCAATGAGGGATCGCGTGATTGTTGAAAAAAAAACAACTCGTTATGTCTACCTATATAGCAACATGGATCGCTCCCACTTCCATGTAGGCTCATGGCCATGGAGGTGACATCGAAGTGTTTTCAACTCGGAAATGTCCCCTCCATGCATGCTCTAACTTCTCACGTAGAGGTGAGAGACAACCATGGAGGGGTGCAAAAGTTTCCTATGAGGGATCACGTGATTCTTGGAAAAAAAAACTTATAATAATTACGTATATATTACTTTGGATCCCTCCCACCTCCATGATGGCTCTTGGCCATGGAGGTGACATGGAAGTGTTTTAAACTTGGAAATGTCCCCTGCATGTATGTCCCCTCCATGCATGCTCTAACTTCTCACGTAGGGGTGAGAGACAACCATTGAGGTGAGCAAACCTTTCCTACGAGGGATCGCGTGATTCTTGAAAAAAAAAACTCGTAATGTCTACCTATATACCAACATGGAGCCCTCCCACTTCCATGCTGGCTCTTGGCCATGGAGGTGACATCGAAGTGTTTTAAACTTGGAAATGCCCCCTCCATGTATGTCCCCTCCATGCATGCCCTAACTTGTCATTTAGACGTGAGAGACAACCATGGAGGGGTGCAAACCTTTCCTATGAGGGATTGCGTGATTCTTGAACAAAAAAACTCGTAATGTCTACCTATATACCAACATGGAGCCCTCCCACTTCCATGCTGGCTCTTGGCCATGGAGGTGACATCGAAGTGTTTTAAACTTGGAAATGCCCCCTCCATGTATGTTCCCTCCATTCATGCTCTAACTTCTCACGTAGAGGTGAGAGATAACTATGGAGGTGTGCAAACGTTTCCTATGAGGGATCGCGTGATTCTTGAAAAGAAAATAAAACTCGTAATGTCTACCTATATACCAACATGGATGCCTAACACTTCCATGTTGGCTCTTGGCCATGGAGGTGACATTGAAGTGTTTTAAACTTGGAAATGTCCCCTCCATGTATGTCCCTTCCATGTATGTCCCCTACATGTATATCCCCTCCATGCATGCTCTAACTTCTCACATAGAGGTGAGAGAAAACCATGGGGAGGGTGCAAACGTTCCCAATGAGGGATCGCGTGGTTCTCGAAAAAAAATACTCATAATGCTCACGTATATATCACCGTGGATCCCTCCTACTTTCATGTCGGCTCTTGGCCATGGAGGTGACATCGAAGTGTTTTAAACATGGAAATGTCCCCTCCATGGATGTCCCGTCCATGTATGTCCCCTCTATCCATACCCTAACTTGTCACGTGGAGGTGAGAGACAACGATGGAGGGATGCAAACGTTTCCTATGAGGGATCGCGTCATTCTTGGAAAAAAATTATAATGTTTTCGTATATATCACCACGGATCCCTCCCACTTCCATCTTGGCTGTTGGACGTGGAGGTGACATGAAAGTGCTTAAACTTGGAAATGTCCCCTCCATTTATGTACCCTCCATGCATACTCTAACTTGTCACGTAGAGGTGAGAGATAACTATGGAGGTGTGCAAACGTTTCCTATGAGGGATCGCGTGATTCTTGAAAAGAAAAAAAAACTCGTATTGTCTACCTATATACCAACATGGATCCCTCCCACTTCCAAGTTTGCTCTTGGCCATGGAGGTGACATCGAAGTGTTTTCAACTCGGAAATGTCCCCTACAGGTATGTTCCCTCGATGCATACACTAACTTCTCACGTAGAGGTGAGAGCCAATTATGGAGGGGTGCAAACGTTTCCTATGAGGGATCGCATCATTCCTGAAAAGAAAAAAAAAACTCGTAATGTCTTCCTATATACCAACATGGATCTCTCCCACTTCCATGTTGGCTCTTGGCCATGGAGGTGACATGGAAGTGTTTTAAGCTTGGAAATGTCCCCTACATGTATGTCCCCTCCATTCATGCTTTAACTTCTCACATAGAAGTCAGAGACAACCATGGGGAGGGAGCAAACGTTCCCAATGAGGGATCGCGTGGTTCTCGAAAAAAATACTCATAATGTTTACGTATGTACCACCATGGATCCCTCCCACGTCCATATTGGCTCTTGGCCATGGAGGTGACATGAAAGTGTTTTAAACTTGGAAATGTCCCCTCCATTTATGTCCCCTCCATGCATACTTTAACTCGTCACGTAGAGGTGAGAGACAATCATGGAGGGGTGCAAGCGTTTCCTATGAGGGATCGCGTGATTCTTGAAAAGAAAAAAAACTCGTAATGTCTACCTATATACCAACATGGATCCCTCCCACTTCCATGTTGGCTCTTGGACATGGAGGTGACATCGAAGTGTTTTAAACTTGGAAATGTCCCCTCCATGTATGCTCTAACTTGTCACGTAAAGGTGAGAGACAACCATGGAGGGGTGCAAACGATTCCTATGAGGGATCGCGTGATTCTTGAAAAAAAACTTATAATAATTACGTATATATCAGGGTGGATCCCTCTCACTTCCATGTTCGCTCATGGCCATGGAGGTGACATCGAAGTGTTTTAAACTTGGAAATGCCCCCTCCATGTATGTCCTCTCCATGCATGCCCTAACTTGTCATTTAGACGTGAGAGATAACCATGGAGGGATCGCAAACGTTTCCTACGAGGGATCGCGTGATTCTTGAAAAAAAAACTCGTTATGTTTACCTATATAGCAACATGGTTCGCTCCCACTTTCACGTTGGCTCTTGGCCATGGAGGTGACATGGAAGTGTTTTAAACTTGGAAATGTCCCCTCCATGTATGTCCCCTCCATGCATGCTCTAACTTCTCACGAAGAGGTGAGAGACAACCATGGAGAGGTGCAAACGTTTCCAATGAGGGATCGCGTGATACTTGAAAAGAAAAAAAAATTTCGTAATGTCTACCTATATACCAACATGAATCTCTCCCACTTCCATGTAGGGTCTTGGCCATGGAGGTGACATCGAAGTGCTTTAAGCTTGGAAATGTCCCCTCCATGCATGCTCTAACTTCTCACATAGAGGTGAGAGACATACATGGAGGGGCGGAAACGTTTCCTATGAGAGATCGCGTGATTCTTGGGAAAAAAACCTCGGAACGTTTACGTATATGTCACCGAGGATCCCTCCTACTTCCATGTTGGCTCTTTGCCATGGAGGTGACATGGAAGTGTTTTAAACTTGGAAATTTCCCCTCCATGTATGTCTCCCCCATGCATGCTCTAATTTGTCATTTAGAAGAGAGAGACAAACATGGAGGGGTGCAAACGTTCCCTATGAGGGATCGCGTGGTTCTCGAAAAAAAAATTAATGTGTACGTGTATACCACGGTGGATCCCTCACACTTCCATGTTGGCTCTTGCCCATGGAGGTGACATCGAAGTGTTTCAAACATCGAAATGTCCCCTCCATGTATGCCCCTACATGTATGTCCCCTCCATGCATGCTCTAACTTCTCATAGAGGTGAGAGACAACCATGGGGAGGGTGCAAACGTTCCCAATGAGCGATCGCGTGGTTCTCGAAAAAAATACTCATAATGTTTACGTATGTACCACCATGGATCCCTCCCACTTCCATGTTGGCTCTTGGCCATGGAGGTGACATTGAAGTATTTTAAACTTGGAAATGTCCCCTCCATGGATGTCCCCTCCATGGATGTCCTCTACATGTATATCCCCTCCATGCATGCTCTAACTTCTCACGTCGAGGTGAGAGCCAACCATGGAGGGGTGCAAACGTTTCCTATGAGGGATCGCATGATTCCTGAAAAGAAAAAAAACTCGTATGTCTTCCTATATACCAACATGGATCTCTCCCACTTCCATGTTGGCTCTTGGCCATGGAGGTGACATAGAAGTGTTTTAAACTTGGAAATGTCCCCTCCATGTATGCCCCTACATGTATGTCCCCTCCATGCATGCTTTAACTTCTCACATAGAAGTCAGAGACAACCATGGGGAGGGAGCAAACGATCCCAATGAGGGATCGCGTGGTTCTCGAAAACAAATACTCATAATGTTTACGTATGTACCACCATGGATCCCTCCCACGTCCATATTGGCTCTTGGCCATGGAGGTGACATGAAAGTGTTTTAAACTTGGAAATGTCCCCTCCATTTATGTCCCCTCCATGTATGCTCTAACTTGTCACGTAAAGGTGAGAGACAACCATGGAGGGGTGCAAACGTTTCCTATGAGGGATCGCGTGATTCTTGAAAAAAAAACTTATAATAATTACGTATATATCAGGGTGGATCCCTCTCACTTCCATGTTCGCTCATGGCCATGGAGGTGACATCGAAGTGTTTTAAACTTGGAAATGCCCCCTCCATGTATGTCCTCTCCATGCATGCCCTAACTTGTCATTTAGATGTGAGAGATAACCATGGAGGGGTGCAAACGTTTCCTACGAGGGATCGCGTGATTCTTGAAAAAAAAACTCGTTATGTTTACCTATATAGCAACATGGATCGCTCCCACTTTCATGTTGGCTCTTGGCCATGGAGGTGACATGGAAGTGTTTTAAACATGGAAATGTCCCCTCCATGTATGTCCCCTCCATGCATGCTCTAACTTCTCACGTAGAGGTGAGAGACAACCATGGAGAGGTGCAAACGTTTCCAATGAGGGATCGTGTGATTCTTTGGAAAAAAAACCTCGGAACTTTTACGTATATGTCACCGAGGATCCCTCCTACTTCCATGTTGGCTCTTTGCCATGGAGGTGACATGGAAGTGTTTTAAACTTGGAAATGTCCCCTCCATGTATGTCTCCACCATGCATGCTCTAATTTGTCATTTAGAAGTGAGAGACAACCATGGAGGGGTGCAAACCTTTCCTATGAGGGATCGCGTGATTTTTGAAAAAAAAACTCGTAATGTCTACCTATATACCAACATGGAGCCCTCCCAATTCCATGTTGGCTCTTGGCCATGGAGGTGACATCGAAGTGTTTTCAACTCGGAAATGTCCCTTCCATGTATGTCCCCTCCATGCATGCTCTAACTTCTCACGTAGGGGTGAGAGATAACTATGGAGGTGTGCAAACGTTTCCTATGAGGGATCGCGTGATTCTTTAAAGGAAAATAACTCGTAATGTCTACGTATATACCAACATGGATCCCTCCCACTTCCATGTTGGCTCTTGGCCATGGAAGTGACATCGAAGTGTTTTAAACTTGGAAATGTCCCCTCCATGTATGCTCTAACTTGTCACGTAAAGGTGAGAGACAACCATGGAGGGGTGCAAACGTTTCCTATGATTGATCGCGTGATTCTTGAAAAAAACTTATAATAATTACGTATATATCACCGTGGATCCCTCCCACTTCCATGTTCGCTCATGGCCATGGAGGTGACATCGAAGTGTTTTAAACTTCGAAATGCCCCCTCCATGTATGTCCCCTCCATACATGCCCTTACTTGTCATTTAGACGTGAGAGACAACCATGGAGGGGTGCAAACGTTTCCTATGATTGATCGCGTGATTCTTGAAAAACACTTATAATAATTACGTATATATCTCCGTGGATCCCTCCCACTTCCATGTTGGCTCTTGGCCATGGAAGTGACATCGAAGTGTTTTAAACTTGGAAATGTCCCCTCCATGTATGCTCTTACTTGTCACGTAAAGGTGAGAGACAACCATGGAGGGGTGCGAACGTTTCCTATGATTGATCGCGTGATTCTTGAAAAAAACTTATAATAATTACGTATATATCACCGTGGATCCCTCCCACTTCCATGTTCGCTCTTGGCCATGGAGGTTACATGGAAGTGTTTTATACTTGGAAATGTCCCCTCCATGTATGTCCCTTCCATGCATGCTCTAACTTCTCAGGTAGAGGTGAGAGACAACCATCGAGGGGTGCAAACGTTTCGTATGAGGGATCGCGTGATTCTTGAAAGAAAAAAACAACTCGTTATGTCTACCTATATACCAAAATGGATCTCTCCCACTTACATGTTGGGTCTTGGCCATCTAGGTGACATCGAAGTGTTTTAAGCTTCGAAATGTCCCCTCCATGTATTTCCCCTCCATGCATGCTCTAACTTCTCACATAGAGGTGAGAGACAAACATGGAGGGGTGCAAACGTTTCCAATGAGTGATCGCGTGATTCTTGAAAAGAAAAAACAACTCGTTATGTCTACCTATATACCAACATGGATCTCTCCCACTTACATGTTGGGTCTTGGCCATCTAGGTTACATCGAAGTGTTTTAAGCTTGGAAATGTCCCCTCCATGTATTTCCCCTCCATGCATGCCCTAACTTCTAACATAGAGGTGAGAGACAAACATGGAGGGGTGCAAACGTTTCCAATGAGGGATCGCGTGATTGTTGAAAAAAAACAACTCGTTATGTCTACCTATATAGCAACATGGATCGCTCCCACTTCCATGTTGGCTCTTGGCCATGGAAGTGACATCGAAGTGTTTTAAACTTGGAAATGTCCCCTCCATGTATGCTCTTACTTGTCACGTAAAGGTGAGAGACAACCATGGAGGGGTGCGAACGTTTCCTATGATTGATCGCGTGATTCTTGAAAAAAACTTATAATAATTACGTATATATCACCGTGGATCCCTCCCACTTCCATGTTCGCTCTTGGCCATGGAGGTTACATGGAAGTGTTTTATACTTGGAAATGTCCCCTCCATGTATGTCCCTTCCATGCATGCTCTAACTTCTCAGGTAGAGGTGAGAGACAACCATCGAGGGGTGCAAACGTTTCGTATGAGGGATCGCGTGATTCTTGAAAGAAAAAAACAACTCGTTATGTCTACCTATATACCAAAATGGATCTCTCCCACTTACATGTTGGGTCTTGGCCATCTAGGTGACATCGAAGTGTTTTAAGCTTCGAAATGTCCCCTCCATGTATTTCCCCTCCATGCATGCTCTAACTTCTCACATAGAGGTGAGAGACAAACATGGAGGGGTGCAAACGTTTCCAATGAGTGATCGCGTGATTCTTGAAAAGAAAAAACAACTCGTTATGTCTACCTATATACCAACATGGATCTCTCCCACTTACATGTTGGGTCTTGGCCATCTAGGTTACATCGAAGTGTTTTAAGCTTGGAAATGTCCCCTCCATGTATTTCCCCTCCATGCATGCCCTAACTTCTAACATAGAGGTGAGAGACAAACATGGAGGGGTGCAAACGTTTCCAATGAGGGATCGCGTGATTGTTGAAAAAAAACAACTCGTTATGTCTACCTATATAGCAACATGGATCGCTCCCACTTCCATGTAGGGTCATGGCCATGGAGGTGACATCGAAGTGTTTTCAACTCGGAAATGTCCCCTTCATGCATGCTCTAACTTCTCACGTATAGGTGACAGACAACCATGGAGGGGTGCAAACGTTCCCTATGAGGGATCACGTGATTCTAGGATAAAAAACAAAAAAATTATAATAATTACGTATATATCACTTTGGATCCCTCCCACTTCCATGCTGGCTCTTGGCCATGGAGGTGACATTGAAGTGTTTTAAACTTGGAAATATCCCCTCCATGTATGTCCCCTCCATACATGCTCTAACTTCTCACGTAGAGGTGAGAGACAACCATGGAGAGGTGCAAACGTTTCCAATGAGGGATCGCGTGATTCTTGAAAAGAAAAAAGAAACTCGAAATGTCTACCTATATAGCAACATGGATCCCTCCCACTTCCAAGTTGGCTCTTGGCCATGGAGGTGACATCGAAGTGTTTTCATCTCGGAAATGTCCCCTACATGTATGTCCCCTCCATGCATGCTCTAACTTCTCACGTAGAGGTGAGAGACAACCATGGAGAGGTGCAAACGTTTCCAATGAGGGATCGCGTGATTCTTGAAAAGAAAAAAGAAACTCGAAATGTCTACCTATATAGCAACATGGATCCCTCCCACTTCCAAGTTGGCTCTTGGCCATGGAGGTGACATCGAAGTGTTTTCATCTCGGAAATGTCCCCTACATGTATGTCCCCTCCATGCATGCTCTAACTTCTCACGTAGAGGTGAGAGACAAGCATGGAGGTGTGCAAACGTTCCCTATAAGGGATCGCGTGGTTCTCGAAAAAAAAATTAATGTGTACGTGTATACCACGGTGGATCCCTCACACTTCCATGTTGGCTCTTGCCCATGGAGGTGACATCGAAGTGTTTTAAACTTGGAAATGTCCCCTCCATGTATGCCCCTACATGTATGTCCCCTCCATGCATGCTCTAACTTCTCACATAGAGGTGAGAGACAACCATGGGGAGGGTGCAAACGTTCCCAATGAGCGATCGCTTGGTTCTCGAAAAAAAATACTCATAATGTTTACGTATGTACCACCATGGATCCCTCCCACTTCCATGTTGGCTCTTGGCCATGGAGGTGACATTGAAATGTTTTAAACTTGCAAATGTCCCCTCCATGGATGTCCCCTACATGTATATCCCCTCCATGCATGCTCTAACTTCTCACGTAGAGGTGAGAGCCAACCATGGAGGGGTGCAAACGTTTCCAATGAGGGATCGCATGATTCCTGAAAAGAAAAAAACTCGTAATGTCTTCTTATATACCAACATGGATCTCTCCCACTTCCATGTTGGCTCTTGGCCATGGAGATGACATCGAAGTGTTTTAAACTTGGAAATGTCCCCTCCATGTATGCCCCTACATGTATGTCCCCTCCATGCATGCTTTAACTTCTCACATAGAAGTCAGAGACAACCATGGGGAGGGAGCAAACGTTCCCAATGAGGGATCGCGTGGTTCTCGAAAAAAAATACTCATAATGTTTACGTATGTACCACCATGGATCCCTCCCACGTCCATATTGGCTCTTGGCCATGGAGGTGACATGAAAGTGTTTTAAACTTGGAAATGTCCCCTCCATTTATGTCCCCTCCATGCATACTTTAACTTGTCACGTAGAGGTGAGAGACAATCATGGAGGGGTGCAAACGTTTCCTATGAGGGATCGCGTGATTCTTGAAAAGAAAAAAAACTCGTAATGTCTACCTATATACCAACATGGATCCCTCCCACTTCCATGTTGGCTCTTGGCCATGGAGGTGACATCGAAGTCTTTTCAACTCGGAAACGTCCCCTCCATGCATGCTCTAACTTCTCACGTAGAGGTGACAGACAACCATGGAGGGGTGCAAACGTTCCCTATGAGGGATCACGTGATTCTAGGATAAAAAACAAAAAAATTATAATAATTACGTATATATCACTTTGGATCCCTCCCACTTCCATGCTGGCTCTTGGCCATGGAGGTAACATTGAAGTGTTTTAAACTTGGAAATATCCCCTCCATGTATATCCCCTCCATACATGCTCTAACTTCTCACGTAGAGGTGAGAGACAACCATGGAGAGGTGCAAACGTTTCCAATGAGGGATCGCGTGATTCTTGAAAAGAAAAAAGAAACTCGAAATGTCTACCTATATACCAACATGGATCCCTCCCACTTCCATGTTGGCTCTTGGCCATGGAGGTGACATCGAAGTGTTTTCAACTCGGAAATGTCCCCTCCATGCATGCTCTAACTTCTCACGTAGAGGTGACAGACAACCATGGAGGGGTGCAAACGTTCGCTATGAGGGATCACGTGATTCTAGGATAAAAAACAAAAAAATTATAATAATTACGTATATATCACTTTGGATCCCTCCCACTTCCATGCTGGCTCTTGGCCATCTAGGTTACATCGAAATGTTTTAAACTTGGAAATATCCCCTCCATGTATGTCCCCTCCATGCATGCTCTAACTTCTCACGTAGAGGTGGGAGACAACCATGGAGAGGTGCAAACGTTTCCAATGAGCGATCGCGTGATTCTCGAAAAGAAAAAAGAAACTCGTAATGTCTACCTATATAGCAACATGGATCCCTCCCACTTCCAAGTTGGCTCTTGGCCATGGAGGTGACATCGAAGTGTTTTCAACTCGGAAATGTCCCCTCCATGTATGTCCCCTCCATGCATGCTCTAACTTCTCACGTAGAGGTGAGAGACAAGCATGGAGGGGTGCAAACGTTCCCTATAAGGGATCGCGTGGTTCTCGAAAAAAAAATTAATGTGTACGTGTATACCACGGTGGATCCCTCACACTTCCATGTTGGCTCTTGCCCATGGAGGTGACATCGAAGTGTTTCAAACTTGGAAATGTCCCCTCCATGTATGCCCCTACATGTATGTCCCCTCCATGCATGCTCTAACTTCTCACATAGCGGTGAGAGACAACCATGGGGAGGGTGCAAACGTTCCCAATGAGCGATCGCTTGGTTCTCGAAAAAAAATACTCATAATGTTTACGTATGTACCACCATGGATCCCTCCCACTTCCATGATGGCTCTTGGCCATGGAGGTGACATTGAAATGTTTTAAACTTGGAAATGTCCCTTCCATGGATGTCCCCTCCATGGATGTCCCCTACATGTATATCCCCTCCATGCATGCTCTAACTTCTCACGTAGAGGTGAGAGCCAACCATGGAGGGGTGCAAACGTTTCCAATGAGGGATCGCATGATTCCTGAAAAGAAAAAAACTCGTAATGTCTTCCTATATACCAACATGGATCTCTCCCACTTCCATGTTGGCTCTTGGCCATGGAGATGACATCGAAGTGTTTTAAACTTGGAAATGTCCCCTCCATGTATGCCCCTACATGTATGTCCCCTCCATGCATGCTTTAACTTCTCACATAGAAGTCAGAGACAACCATGGGGAGGGAGCAAACGTTCCCAATGAGGGATCGCGTGGTTCTCGAAAAAAAATACTCATAATGTTTACGTATGTACCACCATGGATTCCTCCCACTTCCATGATGGCTCTTGGCCATGGAGGTGACATGAAAGTGTTTTAAACTTGGAAATGTCCCCTCCATTTATGTCCCCTCCATGCATACTTTAACTTGTCACGTAGAGGTGAGAGACAATCATGGAGGGGTGCAAACGTTTCCTATGAGGGATCGCGTGATTCTTGAAAAGAAAAAAAACTCGTAATGTCTACCTATATACCAACATGGATCCCTCCCACTTCCATGTTGGCTCTTGGCCATGGAGGTGACATCGAAGTGTTTTAAACTTGGAAATGTCCCCTCCATGTATGCTCTAACTTGTCACGTAAAGGTGAGAGACAACCATGGAGGGGTGCAAACTTTTCCTATGAGGGATCTCGTGATTCTTGAAAAAAAACTTATAATAATTACGTATATATCAGGGTGGATCCCTCTCACTTCCATGTTCGCTCATGGCCATGGAGGTGACATCGAAGTGTTTTAAACTTGGAAATGCCCCCTCCATGTATGTCCCCTCCATGCATGCCACAACTTGTCATTTAGACGTGAGAGATAACCATGGAGGGGTGCAAACGTTTCCTACGAGGGATCGCGTGATTCTTGAAAAAAAAACTCGTAATGTCTACCTATATACCAACATGGAGCCCTCCCACTTCCATGTTGGCTCTTGGCCATGGAGGTGACATCGAAGTGTTTTCAACTCGGAAATGTCCCTTCCATGTATGTCCCCTCCATGCATGCTCTAACTTCTTACGTAGAGGTGAGAGATAACTATGGAGGTGTGCAAACGTTTCCTATGAGGGATCGCGTGATTCTTGAAAAGAAAAAAAACTCGTAATGTCTACCTATATACCAACATGGATCCCTCCCACTTCCATGTTGGCTATTGGCCATGGAAGTGACATCGAAGTGTTTTCAACTCGGAAATGTCCCCTCCATGCATGCTCTAACTTCTCACGTAGAGGTGACAGACAACCATGGAGGGGTGCAAACGTTCCCTATGAGGGATCACGTGATTCTAGGATAAAAAACAAAAAAAATTATAATAATTACGTATATATCACTTTGGATCCCTCCCACTTCCATGCTGGCTCTTGGCCATGGAGGTGACATCGAAGTGTTTTCAACTCGGAAATGTCCCCTCCATGTATGTCCCCTCCATGCATGCTCTAACTTCTCACGTAGAGGTGAGAGACAAGCATGGAGGGGTGCAAACGTTCCCTATAAGGGATCGCGTGGTTCTCGAAAAAAAAATTAATGTGTACGTGTATACCACGGTGGATCCCTCACACTTCCATGTTGGCTCTTGCCCATGGAGGTGACATCGAAGTGTTTCAAACTTGGAAATGTCCCCTCCATGTATGCCCCTACATGTATGTCCCCTCCATGCATGCTCTAACTTCTCACATAGAGGTGAGAGACAACCATGGGGAGGGTGCAAACGTTCCCAATGAGCGATCGCTTGGTTCTCGAAAAAAAATACTCATAATGTTTACGTATGTACCACCATGGATCCCTCCCACTTCCATGTTGGCTCTTGGCCATGGAGGTGACATTGAAATGTTTTAAACTTGGAAATGTCCCCTCCATGGATGTCCCCTCCATGGATGTCCCCTCCATGGATGTCCCCTACATGTATATCCCCTCCATGCATGCTCTAACTTCTCACGTAGAGGTGAGAGCCAACCATGGAGGGGTGCAAACGTTTCCTATGAGGGATCGCATGATTCCTGAAAAGAAAAAACTCGTAATGTCTTCCTATATACCAACATGGATCTCTCCCACTTCCATGTTGGCTCTTGGCCATGGAGATGACATCGAAGTGTTTTAAACTTGGAAATGTCCCCTCCATGTATGCCCCTACATGTATGTCCCCTCCATGCATGCTTTAACTTCTCACATAGAAGTCAGAGACAACCATGGGGAGGGAGCAAACGTTCCCAATGAGGGATCGCGTGGTTCTCGAAAAAAAATACTCATAATGTTTACGTATGTACCACCATGGATCCCTCCCACGTCCATATTGGCTCTTGGCCATGGAGGTGACATGAAAGTTTTTTAAACTTGGAAATGTCCCCTCCATTTATGTCCCCTCCATGCATACTCTAACTTGTCACGTAGAGGTGAGAGACAATCATGGAGGGGTGCAAACGTTTCCTATGAGGGATCGCGTGATTCTTGAAAAGAAAAAAAACTCGTAATTTCTACCTATATACCAACATGGATCTCTCCGACTTCCATGATGGCTCTTGGCCATGGAGGTGACATCGAAGTGTTTTAAACTTGGAAATGTCCCCTCCATGTATGCTCTAACTTGTCACGTAAAGGTGAGAGACAACCATGGAGGGGTGCAAACGTTTCCTATGAGGGATCGCGTGATTCTTGAAAAAAAACTTATAATAATTACGTATATATCAGGGTGGATCCCTCTCACTTCCATGTTCGCTCATGGCCATGGAGGTGACATCGAAGTGTTTTAAACTTGGAAATGCCCCCTCCATGTATGTCCCCTCCATGCATGCCATAACGTGTCATTTAGACGTGAGAGATAACCATGGAGGGGTGCAAATGTTTCCTACGAGGGATCGCGTGATTCTTGAAAAAAAAAACTCGTAATGTCTACCTATATACCAACATGGAGCCCTCCCACTTCCATGTTGGCTCTTGGCCATGGAGGTGACATCGAAGTGTTTTCAACTCGGAAATGTCCCTTCCATGTATGTCCCCTCCATGCATGCTCTAACTGCTCACGTAGAGGTGAGAGATAACTATGGAGGTGTGCAAACGTTTCCTATGAGGGATCGCGTGATTCTTGAAAAGAAAAAAAAACTCGTAATGTCTACCTATATACCAACACGGAGCCCTCCCACTTCCATGTTGGCTCTTGGCCATGGAGGTGACATCGAAGTTTTTTCAACTCGGAAATGTCCCTTCCATGTATGTCCCCTCCATGTATGCTCTAACTTGTCACGTAAAGTTGAGAGACAACCATGGAGGGGTGCAAACGTTTCCTATGATTGATCGCGTGATTCTTGAAAAAAACTTATAATAATTACGTATATATCACCGTGGATCCCTCCCACTTCCATGTTCGCTCATGGCCATGGAGGTGACATCAAAGTGTTTTAAACTTGGAAATGCCCCCTCCATGTATGTCCCCTCCATGCATGCCCTTACTTGTCATCTAGACGTGAGAGACAACCATGGAGGGGTGCAAACGTTTCCTATGATTGATCGCGTGATTCTTGAAAAAAACTTATAATAATTACGTATATATCACCGTGGATCCCTCCCACTTCCATGTTGGCTCTTGGACATGGAAGTGACATCGAAGTGTTTTAAACTTGGAAATGTCCCCTCCATGTATGCTCTTACTTGTCACGTAAAGGTGAGAGACAAGCATGGAGGGGTGCAAACGTTCCCTATAAGGAATCGCGTGGTTCTCGAAAAAAAAATTAATGTGTACGTGTATACCACGGTGGATCCCTCACACTTCCATGTTGGCTCTTGCCCATGGAGGTGACATCGAAGTGTTTCAAACTTGGAAATGTCCCCTCCATGTATGCCCCTACATGTATGTCCCCTCCATGCATGCTCTAACTTCTCACATAGAGGTGAGAGACAACCATGGGGAGGGTGCAAACGTTCCCAATGAGCGATCGCTTGGTTCTCGAAAAAGAATACTCATAATGTTTACGTATGTACCACCATGGATCCCTCCCACTTCCATGTTGGCTCTTGGCCATGGAGGTGACATTGAAATGTTTTAAACTTGGAAATGTCCCTTCCATGGATGTCCCCTCCATGGAAGTCCCCTACATGTATATCCCCTCCATGCATGCTCTAACTTCTCACGTAGAGGTGAGAGCCAACCATGGAGGGGTGCAAACGTTTCCAATGAGGGATCGCATGATTCCTGAAAAGAAAAAAACTCGTAATGTCTTCCTATATACCAACATGGATCTCTCCCACTTCCATGTTGGCTCTTGGCCATGGAGATGACATCGAAGTGTTTTAAACTTGGAAATGTCCCCTCCATGTATGCCCCTACATGTATGTCCCCTCCATGTATGCCCCTACATGTATGTCCCCTCCATGCATGCTTTAACTTCTCACATAGAAGTCAGAGACAACCATGGGGAGGGAGCAAACGTTCCCAATGAGGGATCGCGTGGTTCTCGAAAAAAAATACTCATAATGTTTACGTATGTACCACCATGGATCCCTCCCACGTCCATATTGGCTCTTGGCCATGGAGGTGACATGAAAGTGTTTTAAACTTGGAAATGTCCCCCCCATTTATGTCCCCTCCATGCATACTTTAACTTGTCACGTAGAGGTGAGAGACAATCATGGAGGGGTGCAAACGTTTCCTATGAGGGATCGCGTGATTCTTGAAAAGAAAAAAAACTCGTAATGTCTACCTATATACCAACATGGATCCCTCCCACTTCCATGTTGGCTATTGGCCATGGAAGTGACATCGAAGTGTTTTCAACTCGGAAATGTCCCCTCCATGTATGCTCTAACTTGTCACGTAAAGGTGAGAGACAACCATGGAGGGGTGCAAACTTTTCCTATGAGGGATCTCGTGATTCTTGAAAAAAAACTTATAATAATTACGTATATATCAGGGTGGATCCCTCTCACTTCCATGTTCGCTCATGGCCATGGAGGTGACATCGAAGTGTTTTAAACTTGGAAATGCCCCCTCCATGTATGTCCCCTCCATGCATGCCACAACTTGTCATTTAGACGTGAGAGATAACCATGGAGGGGTGCAAACGTTTCCTACGAGGGATCGCGTGATTCTTGAAAAAAAAACTCGTAATGTCTACCTATATACCAACATGGAGCCCTCCCACTTCCATGTTGGCTCTTGGCCATGGAGGTGACATCGAAGTGTTTTCAACTCGGAAATGTCCCTTCCATGTATGTCCCCTCCATGCATGCTCTAACTTCTCACGTAGAGGTGAGAGATAACTATGGAGGTGTGCAAACGTTTCCTATGAGGGATCGCGTGATTCTTGAAAAGAAAAAAAACTCGTAATGTCTACCTATATACCAACATGGATCCCTCCCACTTCCATGTTGGCTATTGGCCATGGAAGTGACATCGAAGTGTTTTCAACTCGGAAATGTCCCCTCCATGCATGCTCTAACTTCTCACGTAGAGGTGACAGACAACCATGGAGGGGTGCAAACGTTCCCTATGAGGGATCACGTGATTCTAGGATAAAAAACAAAAAAAATTATAATAATTACGTATATATCACTTTGGATCCCTCCCACTTCCATGCTGGCTCTTGGCCATCTAGGTTACATCGAAATGTTTTAAACTTGGAAATATCCCCTCCATGTATGTCCCCTCCATGCATGCTCTAACTTCTCACGTAGAGGTGGGAGACAACCATGGAGAGGTGCAAACGTTTCCAATGAGCGATCGCGTGATTCTTGAAAAGAAAAAAGAAACTCGTAATGTCTACCTATATAGCAACATGGATCCCTCCCACTTCCAAGTTGGCTCTTGGCCATGGAGGTGACATCGAAGTGTTTTCAACTCGGAAATGTCCCCTCCATGTATGTCCCCTCCATGCATGCTCTAACTTCTCACGTAGAGGTGAGAGACAAGCATGGAGGGGTGCAAACGTTCCCTATAAGGGATCGCGTGGTTCTCGAAAAAAAAATTAATGTGTACGTGTATACCACGGTGGATCCCTCACACTTCCATGTTGGCTCTTGCCCATGGAGGTGACATCGAAGTGTTTCAAACTTGGAAATGTCCCCTCCATGTATGCCCCTACATGTATGTCCCCTCCATGCATGCTCTAACTTCTCACATAGAGGTGAGAGACAACCATGGGGAGGGTGCAAACGTTCCCAATGAGCGATCGCTTGGTTCTCGAAAAAAAATACTCATAATGTTTACGTATGTACCACCATGGATCCCTCCCACTTCCATGTTGGCTCTTGCCCATGGAGATGACATCGAAGTGTTTTAAACTTGGAAATGTCCCCTCCATGTATGCCCCTACATGTATGTCCCCTCCATGCATGCTTTAACTTCTCACATAGAAGTCAGAGACAACCATGGGGAGGGAGCAAACGTTCCCAATGAGGGATCGCGTGGTTCTCGAAAAAAAATACTCATAATGTTTACGTATGTACCACCATGGATCCCTCCCACGTCCATATTGGCTCTTGGCCATGGAGGTGACATGAAAGTGTTTTAAACTTGGAAATGTCCCCCCCATTTATGTCCCCTCCATGCATACTTTAACCTGTCACGTAGAGGTGAGAGACAATCAGGGAGGGGTGCAAACGTTTCCTATGAGGGATCGCGTGATTCTTGAAAAGAAAAAAAACTCGTAATGTCTACCTATATACCAACATGGATCCCTCCCACTTCCATGTTGGCTATTGGCCATGGAAGTGACATCGAAGTGTTTTCAACTCGGAAATGTCCCCTCCATGTATGCTCTAACTTGTCACGTAAAGGTGAGAGACAACCATGGAGGGGTGCAAACTTTTCCTATGAGGGATCTCGTGATTCTTGAAAAAAAACTTATAATAATTACGTATATATCAGGGTGGATCCCTCTCACTTCCATGTTCGCTCATGGCCATGGAGGTGACATCGAAGTGTTTTAAACTTGGAAATGCCCCCTCCATGTATGTCCCCTCCATGCATGCCACAACTTGTCATTTAGACGTGAGAGATAACCATGGAGGGGTGCAAACGTTTCCTACGAGGGATCGCGTGATTCTTGAAAAAAAAACTCGTAATGTCTACCTATATACCAACATGGAGCCCTCCCACTTCCATGTTGGCTCTTGGCCATGGAGGTGACATCGAAGTGTTTTCAACTCGGAAATGTCCCTTCCATGTATGTCCCCTCCATGCATGCTCTAACTTCTCACGTAGAGGTGAGAGATAACTATGGAGGTGTGCAAACGTTTCCTATGAGGGATCGCGTGATTCTTGAAAAGAAAAAAAACTCGTAATGTCTACCTATATACCAACATGGATCCCTCCCACTTCCATGTTGGCTATTGGCCATGGAAGTGACATCGAAGTGTTTTCAACTCGGAAATGTCCCCTCCATGCATGCTCTAACTTCTCACGTAGAGGTGACAGACAACCATGGAGGGGTGCAAACGTTCCCTATGAGGGATCACGTGATTCTAGGATAAAAAACAAAAAAAATTATAATAATTACGTATATATCACTTTGGATCCCTCCCACTTCCATGCTGGCTCTTGGCCATCTAGGTTACATCGAAATGTTTTAAACTTGGAAATATCCCCTCCATGTATGTCCCCTCCATGCATGCTCTAACTTCTCACGTAGAGGTGGGAGACAACCATGGAGAGGTGCAAACGTTTCCAATGAGCGATCGCGTGATTCTTGAAAAGAAAAAAGAAACTCGTAATGTCTACCTATATAGCAACATGGATCCCTCCCACTTCCAAGTTGGCTCTTGGCCATGGAGGTGACATCGAAGTGTTTTCAACTCGGAAATGTCCCCTCCATGTATGTCCCCTCCATGCATGCTCTAACTTCTCACGTAGAGGTGAGAGACAAGCATGGAGGGGTGCAAACGTTCCCTATAAGGGATCGCGTGGTTCTCGAAAAAAAAATTAATGTGTACGTGTATACCACGGTGGATCCCTCACACTTCCATGTTGGCTCTTGCCCATGGAGGTGACATCGAAGTGTTTCAAACTTGGAAATGTCCCCTCCATGTATGCCCCTACATGTATGTCCCCTCCATGCATGCTCTAACTTCTCACATAGAGGTGAGAGACAACCATGGGGAGGGTGCAAACGTTCCCAATGAGCGATCGCTTGGTTCTCGAAAAAAAATACTCATAATGTTTACGTATGTACCACCATGGATCCCTCCCACTTCCATGTTGGCTCTTGGCCATGGAGGTGACATTGAAATGTTTTAAACTTGGAAATGTCCCCTCCATGGATGTCCCCTCCATGGATGTCCCCTCCATGGATGTCCCCTACATGTATATCCCCTCCATGCATGCTCTAACTTCTCACGTAGAGGTGAGAGCCAACCATGGAGGGGTGCAAACGTTTCCTATGAGGGATCGCATGATTCCTGAAAAGAAAAAACTCGTAATGTCTTCCTATATACCAACATGGATCTCTCCCACTTCCATGTTGGCTCTTGGCCATGGAGATGACATCGAAGTGTTTTAAACTTGGAAATGTCCCCTCCATGTATGCCCCTACATGTATGTCCCCTCCATGCATGCTTTAACTTCTCACATAGAAGTCAGAGACAACCATGGGGAGGGAGCAAACGTTCCCAATGAGGGATCGCGTGGTTCTCGAAAAAAAATACTCATAATGTTTACGTATGTACCACCATGGATCCCTCCCACGTCCATATTGGCTCTTGGCCATGGAGGTGACATGAAAGTTTTTTAAACTTGGAAATGTCCCCTCCATTTATGTCCCCTCCATGCATACTCTAACTTGTCACGTAGAGGTGAGAGACAATCATGGAGGGGTGCAAACGTTTCCTATGAGGGATCGCGTGATTCTTGAAAAGAAAAAAAACTCGTAATTTCTACCTATATACCAACATGGATCTCTCCGACTTCCATGATGGCTCTTGGCCATGGAGGTGACATCGAAGTGTTTTAAACTTGGAAATGTCCCCTCCATGTATGCTCTAACTTGTCACGTAAAGGTGAGAGACAACCATGGAGGGGTGCAAACGTTTCCTATGAGGGATCGCGTGATTCTTGAAAAAAAACTTATAATAATTACGTATATATCAGGGTGGATCCCTCTCACTTCCATGTTCGCTCATGGCCATGGAGGTGACATCGAAGTGTTTTAAACTTGGAAATGCCCCCTCCATGTATGTCCCCTCCATGCATGCCATAACGTGTCATTTAGACGTGAGAGATAACCATGGAGGGGTGCAAATGTTTCCTACGAGGGATCGCGTGATTCTTGAAAAAAAAAACTCGTAATGTCTACCTATATACCAACATGGAGCCCTCCCACTTCCATGTTGGCTCTTGGCCATGGAGGTGACATCGAAGTGTTTTCAACTCGGAAATGTCCCTTCCATGTATGTCCCCTCCATGCATGCTCTAACTTCTCACGTAGAGGTGAGAGATAACTATGGAGGTGTGCAAACGTTTCCTATGAGGGATCGCGTGATTCTTGAAAAGAAAAAAAAACTCGTAATGTCTACCTATATACCAACATGGAGCCCTCCCACTTCCATGTTGGCTCTTGGCCATGGAGGTGACATCGAAGTTTTTTCAACTCGGAAATGTCCCTTCCATGTATGTCCCCTCCATGTATGCTCTAACTTGTCACGTAAAGTTGAGAGACAACCATGGAGGGGTGCAAACGTTTCCTATGATTGATCGCGTGATTCTTGAAAAAAACTTATAATAATTACGTATATATCACCGTGGATCCCTCCCACTTCCATGTTGGCTCTTGGCCATGGAAGTGACATCGAAGTGTTTTAAACTTGGAAATGTCCCCTCCATGTATGCTCTTACTTGTCACGTAAAGGTGAGAGACAAGCATGGAGGGGTGCAAACGTTCCCTATAAGGAATCGCGTGGTTCTCGAAAAAAAAATTAATGTGTACGTGTATACCACGGTGGATCCCTCACACTTCCATGTTGGCTCTTGCCCATGGAGGTGACATCGAAGTGTTTCAAACTTGGAAATGTCCCCTCCATGTATGCCCCTACATGTATGTCCCCTCCATGGATGCTCTAACTTCTCACATAGAGGTGAGAGACAACCATGGGGAGGGTGCAAACGTTCCCAATGAGCGATCGCGTGGTTCTCGAAAAAAAATACTCATAATGTTTACGTATGTACCACCATGGATCCCTCCCACTTCCATGTTGGCTCTTGGCCATGGAGGTGACATTGAAATGTTTTAAACTTGGAAATGTCCCCTCCATGGATGTCCCCTCCATGGATGTCCCCTACATGTATATCCCCTTGTAACGGCAGCTAGGGAAACGATCACCACGACAACGTGGGAAAATGAAAAGTCTTGTTGACTCAGGTGTCGAGAGGAAAAGCCCACACTCCATAACGACCACCCGAAAACATCTTAATGATTTCTTAACGACAGCCAGCCAGCAGGGGTCGGAAATCGCTGTGGTTTCAAAACAAAGGGCAGGCGCCTTTCTGTCGCTCTCTTCGACATTTCGAGACCAAGAAGATTGATATAAATGATGATGAGTTTCCGACAGGATTTGATGGACCCTTTCAAGTCCGCCGAAGTCTGTCGTAAAAGTTGAGGGGAAAGACCAACGTGAGACAGCCAATCAAGAACGTGAGAAATCTTCAACACCCAATCCAGAACCGACTAAAAGGCGGACCCGAAACGGAAAGGAGGAGTCGATAAGCACCCAACATATAGAGTTTTTGGAGATCACGAGAGGACGAGAGACGAGAGAGAAGAGGACGAGAAGAGAGAGAGATCACGAGAGGAGAGGAAAGACGAGAGGAGAGACGGAGACAGAGGATCACAGAGGATCAGAGAGCTTGGAGAGAAGCGGTCAATAGAGACCGTTTTTGGAGCTTGAAGTGAATATCCTTTCACTGTTGTGCATTTATCCCACCTTGGGATCCTATACTCGCCGGAGTATTTTAGTGAGAAAGGCTCGACCGTAGCCGTAAAGGAGAACCCTCCTAGAGATCCGTGTAACTGCTCATCCTAGTAGTGATCCTGTCCGGAAAGACTGAGATTTCCTGCCTTGGAACTCTGTACTCTTTCGAGTAATTTTGTGTTGAGAATAGGCTCACCCGTAGCCGTGCGTTAGACTTCCCCGAGCGAAATTGTGAGGCTCGCCAGCAGCCCTAAGCGCCTCGATAGAACTTTGGACCTTCCAAGGAACTAATATTAATGAACTTTACATTCATTTTCCGACTTTTTGTACAAATTGTAAAATAAACCAATTTAGTCCAGAATCGGATATTTTCAATGGTAACTAGTCTAGCTACCCGTGAATCAAGACGTTACAGACTAGTTAACTTTCTGGTGGTAGCGGAAGAGATCGACACCCAGTCGTGAAGAAGTAACAGAAGAGATCGACACCCAGTCGTAAAGCAGTAGCGGAAGCGATCGACACCCAGTCGTAAAGCAGTAGCGGAAGCGATCGACACCCAGTCCTGAAGTAGCGGAACCGATTGACGCCCAGTCCTGAAGTAGCGGAATCGATTGACTTCGTTCGACATCCAGTTCTGAAGGAGTATCGAACCGACCGACGCCCAGTCCTGAAGTAGCGGAACCGATTGACTTCGTTCGACATCCAGTTCTGAAGGAGTATCGAACCGACCGACATCCAGTCCCGGAGAAGTAGCGACTTCGTTCGACATCCAGTCCCGGAGAAAAGGACGCCTGGTCCGAAATACAGTTACGGAAGACGCCGAGTCCCGAAAAAGAAATAGAAGACCAAGTTTTGTGTGGAAAGTGACCGACCAATAACCCTGATCTGAAGTAGATGAAAGTGACGAGATCCTGTGCAGCACGACAGCAGGTAAGGCTTGATTTTACTTTAGAGGCAAAAATTGTAGTAAATTAATGTGCTAGGAATTTAAAATTGTCTTAATGAAATTATATTGTATGTGTAATTGAGTGGTTGCAACATTTAGCAAAGTGCTGGATTTGAAAAATTTAGAAAACTATTGTGTTATCAATTCAGGAAGAACTTTCCTTTGAAATTAGAGTAAAAGTCATTTATTGAAATTAAGTACTGTTGTAATCTAAAAGTTATCGAAGTATTCTGTGTAGAGTTACGCTTAGTATATTTTGTGAAATTTGAGTTAAGATTGTTTTGAAATTTAAGGTACATTGTTTTATAGTGTTGCATTGTGTTTTAAGTATTGGTCACATATATTAGTATATTATTGTGTGTATAATTGTGTGTAAGGGACAGGAGAATTTTAAAATGGCATTTTTAGCAAGGCAACGTAAGGCAGATTTGCAGAAACTCGCTTATGAGTTAGGTATCGACCTAGGACCTAATGATAGGGTGTTAGATATAACCACAAAGATATCAGAGCATCCACAATACGACGAAGAATGGGTGAAGGCTCAGTTGCAGGTTATAGTAGAGGAACGGGAGATAACTGACACTCAGGCTAGAGAGGAACGGGAGATAGCCGAGAGAAATGCTAGAGAGGAACGGGAGATAGCCGAGAGAAATGCTAGGGAGGCGGAAGAGCGAGAAGAGCGAATTCGAATGTTCGAGTTAGAAAAACTCAGAATTACGCAAGCTGCTGAAACAAATAGCTTAGGTTCGTCACAAACGGATAATTCTAGACCAACGAAAAACTTGAAATCCGTAATGCAGAAATTTGACCCAGAAAAAGGAGACATGGCCCTATTTCTCACCTTGTTTGAAAGACAGGCGAAAAAGATGGGAATAGATGAGGTTGATTGGGTGACTCACCTTCTTTACCTACTCCCGATGGATATTGCAGAAATTATCATGAGAGAGCCCCCTGAAAAATCAGAAGATTACGATCATGTTAAGAGTACCCTCCTAAATAGATTTAAATTAAATCCGGAAACATTCCGAACCAAATTTACACAGCATCAGAGACGATCAGGAGCGCCCTGGAAAGATCTAATATTTGAATTAAGGAGTTACTTAGAGGGATGGCTAGATGGAGTCGGAGTGGAAAGTTTTGAGGACCTCAAAAATCTAATGCTAACGGATCAAATAAAAAGGAGAGTTTCTCCTGAGATTAAGGAGCATTTCATAGATCAGTGGGCAGCCATAGTAGACCCCGAAGAATTAGTATTTAAATTAGACCAATATGAAGCCGCTAGACGCACTGTCAGGAGACCTCTCACAGCTAAGTTCCCAGAAAAACGTTTCCCAGATAAGCCAAAACCTGACAACAGACCTGCAGTAGTGAGGAAATTTGAGCCAGAAAGGAGCGAACGCTCGAATTGGAGGAATCCAAATCCTAATGAGCAAAAGTGGAGGAAGCGAGAATTTGAACGGCGAAGAGCGCCGGCGTGTTACATATGCCATTCGACGGATCATCTGAGACCGCAATGCCCTGAATTAAGGAGAAACCCGAATCACGAACGCGTGAATCATTTAAAAATGGAGGAGAATTTCGCACCTTCGTTTGCCCCTTATCTGAGTGAGGCTAAAGTTAATGGGATAAATACCGTGATATTGAGAGATAGTGGAACCAGTTTGGACGTAGCTCCCAACCACTTAGTAAGACCAGATGATTACACCGGAGAAACAGTTTGGTTGAAACAGGCTCTGGAAAATCATTTCCGATGTTTACCGATAGCAACAATTAGTTTAGAAAGTGAAAAATTCGGCAAGATAATCACTAAAGCAGCGGTAGTGGATAAAACGGTAGAATTGAACCATTATCTCCTGGGAAACTCGACCCAAGAATTGCTCGAGGAGGCAAGGAAAAACCCACATTTAGTTAATGCTGTCGTTACGCGTAGTCAAAACAGGGGAAACAAAAGATCAGGGAGTTTGGAGAAACTCAAAACCCCCAACTGCGTTAGCGAAAAACCACCTCTTCAATCGAATAGCCAGGAGCGCGAGGTTCCGATTCATCTACCCCCTGCTGAAAAGCATACAATTGCGATTTTGAAAGTAACCCCCGAGGAGTTTTCCAACGCACAAAAGGAATGCTCTGAATTGAGTACGCTGTGGAAAAAAATGGAAGAAAAGCGAACTCAGGAATATAGGGTGGATAAAAATTTGTTGTTTAGGATAACCGCAGATCACCGAGGTGAGGAAAGGAAACAATTAGTCATTCCCGCAAGAATGAGGGATGAAATTCTAAGGTTATGCCACGAAGAAGTAGCCGCACATTTAGGCTCGACAAAAACCAAAGATAAACTATTGAGATATTATTTTTGGCCGAACTGCATTAAGGATGCTGAAGAATACGTCAGAACATGTGACCCGTGCCAGAGAGTGGGAAAACCAAGGGAAAAGAAGAAAGCCCCATTAAAATTAGTGCCGGTGATTAAAGAGATCTTCTCGAAAATTAATGTAGATACAGTAGGACCCCTTCCTTATTCAAGTAAGGATAATAGATACTTAGTAACTGCTATCTGCATGGCCTCAAAATATCCTGAAGCGATACCCGTTCGCGACATCAGTTCAGAATCGATAGTGGAGTCCCTCATGATTATATTTAGTAGATTGGGATTTCCCAGAGAAATACAGTGCGACTTAGGCACTTGTTTCACGAGCAATTTGACCACCACGTTTTTTGGAAAATTTGGCATTAAGGTTACGCACAGCTCTGTTAGACACCCACAAAGTAACCCAGTAGAGAAGTGGCATAGTCCTGTGAAAAGATTATCGAAGGTTTTATGTTTGAAATCGGGATTAGATTGGGAGAAAAATCTACCTGCAGCTCCCTTAGCATTAAGAACGGTGACTCATGAGTCCACAAAATTAATCACGACTAAACTCGTACGCAGAAATAATCTTCGAACCCCCGAAACCTTACTTTTTAAACATTGGGTAGAACCGGAGAAGGAAGAAAATGTCGTGACTGAGTGCATGTTAGAATTAAATGGTTTGAAGCGTTGTCCTGAATTGGACTATGAACGAGTTTCAGACATACGAAACGAAGGGAAAACCTGGTACGATAAAGATGCCGTACGCAGAACTTTTAGAAAGGAAGCGATAGAGCTGATACCGGAGTATAAGCACGAATTCCATAGGCTAAAAGTAGAAATCACCGAAAAACCCGTACTTTATCCCCCAGACTATAGCAGGGAATTTATCTTGCAAACAGATGCATCTGATAAAGGGATCGGGATTATCATAGCTCAACTGGGACTACACAATAATGAACAGCCAATCTTGTTCTGGAGTCTGAAATTTAACTATACAATAGTCCACAGAGCAAGGAAAGACAATAAGCACGCTGATTGCTTAAGTCGCGTGGAATAAATAACATCTGACACTTCAAATGAAAATTTGATTGTAAATATTTAATAGTGTATAAATTGTGATCTATGTAAAATGTAAATACAAATGATGCTTGTGCTTGTAAATTATATAATTGAATAAGTTGTAAAATGTTGGAAGGTTAAAACCATTGGTTATAGCTGCCTCTGAAGTATTGTCAAGACCTCCTGTATGTTTAACCCCTTCCTTTTAGATTTTGCTCTCTAACACATCGCAAAATCTCTCTATGGGGGGAGGAATTCTGTAACGGCAGCTAGGGAAACGATCACCACGACAACGTGGGAAAATGAAAAGTCTTGTTGACTCAGGTGTCGAGAGGAAAAGCCCACACTCCATAACGACCACCCGAAAACATCTTAATGATTTCTTAACGACAGCCAGCCAGCAGGGGTCGGAAATCGCTGTGGTTTCAAAACAAAGGGCAGGCGCCTTTCTGTCGCTCTCTTCGACATTTCGAGACCAAGAAGATTGATATAAATGATGATGAGTTTCCGACAGGGTTTGATGGACCCTTTCAAGTCCGCCGAAGTCTGTCGTAAAAGTTGAGGGGAAAGACCAACGTGAGACAGCCAATCAAGAACGTGAGAAATCTTCAACACCCAATCCAGAACCGACTAAAAGGCGGACCCGAAACGGAAAGGAGGAGTCGATAAGCACCCAACATATAGAGTTTTTGGAGATCACGAGAGGACGAGAGACGAGAGAGAAGAGGACGAGAAGAGAGAGAGATCACGAGAGGAGAGGAAAGACGAGAGGAGAGACGGAGACAGAGGATCACAGAGGATCAGAGAGCTTGGAGAGAAGCGGTCAATAGAGACCGTTTTTGGAGCTTGAAGTGAATATCCTTTCACTGTTGTGCATTTATCCCACCTTGGGATCCTATACTCGCCGGAGTATTTTAGTGAGAAAGGCTCGACCGTAGCCGAAAAGGAGAACCCTCCTAGAGATCCGTGTAACTGCTCATCCTAGTAGTGATCCTGTCCGGAAAGACTGAGATTTCCTGCCTTGGAACTCTGTACTCTTTCGAGTAATTTTGTGTTGAGAATAGGCTCACCCGTAGCCGTGCGTTAGACTTCCCCGAGCGAAATTGTGAGGCTCGCCAGCAGCCCTAAGCGCCTCGATAGAACTTTGGACCTTCCAAGGAACTAATATTAATGAACTTTACATTCATTTTCCGACTTTTTGTACAAATTGTAAAATAAACCAATTTAGTCCAGAATCGGATATTTTCAATGGTAACTAGTCTCACGTAGAGGTGAGAGCCAACCATGGAGGGGTGCAAACGTTTCCTATGAGGGATCGCATGATTCCTGAAAAGAAAAAATCTCGTAATGTCTTCCTATATACCAACATGGATCTCTCCCACTTCCATGTTGGCTCTTGGCCATGGAGATGACATCGAAGTGTTTTAAACTTGGAAATGTCCCCTCCATGTATGCCCCTACATGTATGTCCCCTCCATGCATGCTTTAACTTCTCACATAGAAGTCAGAGACAACCATGGGGAGGGAGCAAACGTTCCCAATGAGGGATCGCGTGGTTCTCGAAAAAAATACTCATAATGTTTACGTATGTACCACCATGGATCCCTCTCACGTCCATATTGGCTCTTGGCCATGGAGGTGACATGAAAGTGTTTTAAACTTGGAAATGTCCCCTCCATTTATGTCCCCTCCATGCATACTCTAACTTGTCACGTAGAGGTGAGAGACAATCATGGAGGGGTGCAAACGTTTCCTATGAGGAGGGATCGCGTGATTCTTGAAAAGAAAAAAAACTCGTAATGTCTACCTATATACCAACATGGATCCCTCCCACTTCCATGTTGGCTCTTGGCCATGGAGGTGACATCGAAGTGTTTTAAACTTGGAAATGTCCCCTCCATGTATGCTCTAACTTGTCACGTAAAGGTGAGAGACAACCATGGAGGGGTGCAAACGTTTAATATGAGGGATCGCGTGATTCTTGAAAAGAAAAAACTTATAATAATTACGGTAACTTATAATAATTACGTATATATCAGGGTGGATCCCTCTCACTTCCATGTTCGCTCATGGCCATGGAGGTGACATCGAAATCTTTTAAACTTGGAAATGCCCCCTCCATGTATGTCCCCTCCATGCATGCCATAACTTGTCATTTAGACGTGAGAGATAACCATGGAGGGGTGCAAACGTTTCCTACGAGGGATCGCGTGATTCTTGAAAAAAAAAACTCGTAATGTCTACCTATATACCAACATGGAGCCCTCCAAATTCCATGTTGGCTCTTGGCCATGGAGTTGACATCGAAGTGTTTTCAACTCGCAAATGTCCCTTCCATGTATGTCCCCTCCATGCATGCTCTAACTTCTCACGTAGAGGTGAGAGATAACTATGGAGGTGTGCAAACGTTTCCTATGAGGGATCAAGTGATTCTTGAAAAGAAAAAAAAAACTCGTAATGTCTACCTATATACCAACATGGATCCCTCCCAATTCCATGTTGGCTATTGGCCATGGAAGTGACATCGAAGTGTTTTAAACTTGGAAATGTCCCCTCCATGTATGCTCTAACTTGTCACGTAAAGGTGAGAGAAAACCATGGAGGGGTGCAAACGTTTCCTAGGAGGGATCGCGTGATTCTTGAAAAAAACTTATAATAATTACGTATATATCACCGTGGATCCCTACCACTTCCATGTTCGCTCATGGCCATGGAGGTGAAATCGAAGTGTTTTAAACTTGGAAATGCCCCCTCCATGTATGTCCCCTCCATGCATGCCCTTACTTGTCATTTAGACGTGAGAGACAACCATGGAGGGATGCAAACGTTTCCTAAGAGGGATCGCGTGATTCTTGAAAAAAAAACTCGTTATGTTTACCAATATAGACACATGGATCGTTCCCACTTTCATGTTGGCTCTTGGCCATGGAAGTGACATCGAAGTGTTTTAAACTTGGAAATGTCCCCTCCATGTATGCTCTAACTTGTCGCGTAAAGGTGAGAGACAACCATGGAGGGGTGCAATCGTTTCCTATGAGGGATCGCGTGATTCTTGAAAAAAACTTATAATAATTACGTATATATCAACGTGGATCCCTCCCACTTCCATGTTCGCTCATGGCCATGGAGGTGACATCGAAGTGTTTTAAACTTGGAAATGCCCCCTCCATGTATGTCCCCTCCATGCATGCCCTTACTTGTCATTTAGACGTGAGAGACAACCATGGAGGGATGCAAACGTTTCCTAAGAGGGATCGCGTGATTCTTGAAAAAAAAACTCGTTATGTTTACCTATATAGCAACATGGATCGTTCCCACTTCCATGTTGGCTCTTGGCCATGGAAGTGACATCGAAGTGTTTTAAACTTGGAAATGTCCCCTCCATGTATGCTCTAACTTGTCACGTAAAGCTGAGAGACAACCATGGAGGGGTGCAAACGTTTCCTATGAGGGATCGCGTGATTCTTGAAAAAAAAACTTATAATAATTACGTATATATCACCGTGGATCCCTCCCACTTCCATGTTCGCTCATGGCCATGGAGGTGACATCGAAGTGTTTTAAACTTGGAAATGTCCCCTCCATGTATGTCCCCTCCATGCATGCTCTAACTTCTCTCGTAGGGGTGAGAGACAACAATGGAGTAGTGCAAACCTTTCCTATGAGGGATCGCGTGATTCTTGAAAAGAAAAAAAAATCGTAATGTCTACCTATATACCAACATGGATCCCTCCCACTTCCATGTTGGCACATGGCCATGGAAGTGACATCGAAGTGTTTTCAACTCGGAAATGTGCCCTCCATGTATGTCCCCTCCATGTATGTCCCCCTTCATGTATGTCCCCTTCATGCATGCTCTAACTTCTCACGTAGAGGTGAGAGCCAACCATGGAGGGTAGCAAACGTTTCCTATGAGGGATCGCATGATTCTTGAAAAGAAAAAAAAACTCGTAATGTCTTCCTATATACCAACATGGATCTCTCCCACTTCCATGTTGGCTCTTGGCCATGGAGGTGACATCGATGTGTTTCAAACTTGAAAATGTCCCCTCCATGTATGCCCTTACATGTATGTCCCCTCCATGCATGCTCTAACTTCTCACATAGAGGTGAGAGACAACCATGGGGAGGGTGCAAACGTTCCCAATGAGGGAACGCGTTGTTCTCGAAAAAAATACTCATAATGTTTACGTATGTACCACCATGGATCCCTCCCACTTCCATGTTGGCTCTTGGCCATGGAGGTGAAATTGAAGTGTTTTAAACTTGGAAATGTCCCCTCCATGTATGTCCCCTCCATGCATGCTCTACTTCTCACGTAGAGGTGAGAGACAACCATGGAGGGGTGGAAACGTTTCCTATGAGGGATCGCGTGATTCTTGGAATAAAAACTCGGAATGTTTACGTATATATCACCGTGGATCCCTCCTACTATCATGTCGGCTCTTGGCCATGGAGGTGACATCGATGTGTTTTAAACATGGAAATGTCCCCTCCATGGATGTCCCGTCCATGTATGTCCCCTCTATCCATGCTCTAACTTGTCACGTAGAGGTGAGAGACAACCATGGATTGATGCAAACGTTTCCGATGAGGGATCGCGTCATTCTTGGAAAAAAATTATAATGTTTTCGTATATATCACCACGGATCCCTCCCACTTCCATGTTGGGTCTTGGCCATGGAGGTGACATGAAAGTGTTTAAACTTGGAAATGTCTCCTCCATTTATGTCCCCTCCATGCATACTCTAACTTGTCACGTAGAGGTGAGAGATAACTATGGAGGTGTGCAAACGTTTCCTATGAGGGATCGCGTGATTCTCGAAAAAAAAAATTAATGTTTACGTGTATACCACCGTGGATCCATCACACTTCCATGTTGACTCTTGCCCATGGAGGTGACATCAAAGTGTTTTAAACTTGGAAATGTCCCCTCCATGCATGCTCTAACGTCTCACGTAGAGGTGAGAGACAACCATGGAGAGGTGCAAACGTTTCCAATGAGGGATCGCGTGATTCTTGAAAAGAAAAAAACAACTCGTTATGTCTACCTATATACCAACATGAATCTCTCCCACTTCCATGTTGGGTCTTGGCCATGGAGGTGACATCGAAGTGTTTTAAGCTTGAAAATGTCCCCTCCATGCATGCTCTAACTTCTCACATAGAGGTGAGAGACAAAAGTAGTATATGGGGCGGTATAGCGCCGGAAGTGACGTCACACCACGTGACCGGAAGTGGGCGTGTAGCGATGACATCATCGGAAGTGACGTCATACCACGTGATCGGGAGTGTCATCATGACCGGAAGTGGAGTTTAGTTGTTTTCCTTTTTACCGTTTAGGAGTTGGGTTGAGTTATTTTCCTCCTGCTGGGAGTTGAGTTGTTTTTACTTTTCAGGGAATGGCAACATGCAAAACTGAATGACGTCATATCCTGTGATCGGAAGTGGAGTTTAGTTGTTTTCCTTTTTTTCCCGTGCAGGAGTTCAGGTGTTTGGTGTACTGCTTATTTTTATTCTTTTTTCGTGATGGTTTCAAAGTTTAGTGTTAAAGAAGTGGCAACGATGTGAGTGATAAGAATGCATGCTTGTCCAAGAGGACGTTAAAGTTGAGTTTGAAAAGAGTGGCAACGATTTTGAGTGAAAAGAATGCATGTTAGATCTTGTCCAAGGATACGTCAGCGTTTTGAACAATGCAAGCTCCTCCCTTTTGCTTCGGAGAATTTGGCGGAAGCATGTCAGATCACGTCCACAATGACGTAATTATACAAATACCCTACATGTATTGCATATGAAACAGGTACAGCCATCTAGTGGTGAAAATAAGAGTAGAAAAAAGCATCTAAATGATATTTTTAGGTAAACATTGGGTCTTCAAAAAAAAAAAAAAACCGAAAAAAGTCCAGGGTTCGATCTCATGACAAAAAGTATCCATAGCCCACTGATTTAACGCACGTTAACCATTGAGCTACGAATACCCGTCCAAGAACCTTTAAAAATAGTACCGAAAGAAAAAATATTTTTAAAAAAAGATGGTATAAAGTTGTAGAAACAATGAAATGTAAATTGATTTGTTTTGTAATCAAGTGATATATAGTTACGGTTTGTAAGACAAAAAATCCTAAATCAGATGTTACTTACAAAGATAAAAAAAAGACTTCTTCGATAAGAAAAAAAGTCTGATTTCATAAATTCCTTAATGATAGTCACAACTTGAATGTTAAATCATCTATCCCAAACGTTTCATTATGCTACGCAATGGCCGAACACCAAATAGTCATTTGAAGGAATTCGTCCTCCGTGGGAATGTTAGCAAGGAAGCAGAACTGAAAGGCGAAACCCCAGTGTCCAGATGGGTGAGAAAGGAAAGGAATGCCCTCTCCTTCCAGGTTAACAAAGCCCCTATCCCCCCCCCCGAGTAATCGGGGAGACCGCGCGAAGTTACGTTCCCTCACTCCTCAGTTTACAAAAGAACCAGGAAAAGAATGTGCAAACTAATGGTCATTGTCGGCACTTAAGAATGACTTCACAGTTCAGACGCAATCTTATGCAATTGACTCTGACAGCGACAGCTATACGATGCAACATTACCTAACGCTTACAAAAGCCCTTTGAAAAGTATTTTGAGAGTGCCCACTGGTCATTCGTACCAGTGAAAAGCGTTCTGTTTACGCACAATGGAGTTAGAGGGAACACTGCTCTCTGGGCTATGTGAATAGGATGATTGGATTGTTCTGAAGTTGAGGATTCAAAGCTTAAAGGGACAACACTTCTTGTGAGACTGTCTTGAATGGGCAAATGACCTAAATTGAATCGTTACTTTTCGGATCATAGTGATGGCTCTTGTAGTTGAAGTCTCCAAACAAGTAGACGAACTGTCTGCTCTATTGTACAGGGGCTAACCATGAATAGGTCCAACTAATGGTAGAAACGGAGAAATTCAGCTATTATCTAAGAGGCAATATATTTTCAAGTGTTACATCACTTTAGGGAACAGAAATGTTCTAGAAGCTTCTGGAAGCGTTTAACCTTCGAGAATTTAAATTTCGGTTGTGATAGGGAGAGGGGGTATAAACTGACGTCATTTTATGCATCACCCTATTGGCTAAGCGTATCGTTTAGTACGATCGTTGATTTCTGTTGGTCAGGGTTTTGTCTCGACTCTTATCGTTGGTTGCGATTCGTCCTCACAATTTTTTTTAAAGGTAAGATTTTACGTAGCTTCACTGATTTCTCCAAGCTCTATCTTCTGTTGCATTGCTGTCTTGGTCTGTCTACAAGCGTTATGGATTTGAATAAGGCAAGTGTTGATTTCTACATATGTTCATTTTCCTATTGAAACCTTTATTGTATCGGTCGTTTAGTTTAAGTAATATTAAAGCCTATTTTTAATTCATGTATCTGTTTATCGAATAAGTAATTAGAAGTGAATGTTTATTTGGAATATTGTACTTAAATTAGAGTATCTTTTATCTTTCTGTCTGTGTCATGGAATCAATCGATGAAAGAGCTGATTCCTTACTGATTAAATCATGTATTAGTAAAACTATACTAAAGGATCCTAGTTATTAATGCTTTGAGAATATCTATTTTATAGCAAACATGTGTGTGTGTATGGAATAATATCTTACTTCGAGTTTTTAATTATATATATATATATATATGTATAGCATTTAGATGATACTACATTTTCTGCAAACCCTTGGCCATATTCGGACGATGTCAACCAAGCCATGGAAGATGTGTCTCTTGTGCACGAAGAAATGTTTTCTTCTAATGCCTGTTTTACTTCTCAAATAGGAGAAGGACATCAGGTTAGTTATTTTAAGTTACGATTTCACTATTTTTCTATAAGACCTGTGTTAAACTATTTATACTGATGTTGATTAATTATTTTACTACTGAAATTTTAAGTTTAAATACACACAAAATTTTATTTATTATACAATAGCGTAGTGTTTTAAAATGCTTAAATATACTGTTTCTTTGCACGAATAAATGTTTTTTTCTAATACCTACATTACTTCTCAAATAAGAGGACATCTGGTTAACTATTTTAAGTTACGAGTTCACTAATTTTTCTATAAAAGATGTGTTTTAAACTGTTTGTTCAGATGCTGATTTCTTTTTTACATTTAGATGCAATTTTATTTATTTATTATACAATAATGTAGTGTTTTAAATTGTTTAAACATAGCGATTTCTTATTTTTACTGTTGAAAGGTTATTTGATACAATCTTATGTGTTTTTTAACTGATCATTCATTCGTAACTTTTTTTTTTCATGCCAGAAACGCAAGCGTACTGATGATGCACAACCGAATACCTCTGCCTATTTTGACAGAATGGAAAGGAATGGTGTTGAGGAACCAACACAAGGGGCTTCGACTAATAGAGTAAGGATTAGATCATTTATGTTTATTGTAAGTAAGTTTCAAATCGTACATTTTGTTTAGTAGTCTTTTTTATTCACAGACTGACTTCAACTTTACTCTCAACGAGCGAAGAAGAAGACAGATTGTGAAATATAAAGCTGAAGAGCTCATTTACGACATTGTTGTGTCCAGTAGCGCTAGAAACGTGCTAAGTAATATTAATAACGGTTTACTACACCTTTTTGATAGAATTATTGACACAACCACTGGAAATTTAAACCCGAACGACTTAATGCGTATATGCATTTGTTCCGATGGTTTAGACAAGCCTATATCTACCCGACTGATGCCCATTTCGGAGATGACATCGGAGAAGATAGTCTCCAATATCGAGAAAGTAGTTCAGTCAGGAAAAGAGATACAGTTGGATTCCTCTCTATTAGTAAATGTTGTATCCGTACGTCAGCCGCAAGGCAGTGGATCTCCCCGCATCAAAGTGATCAATTTGGCTTTGAGCACATTGAAAAAACATTCAGTTATCAGCATCACTAATAATGACTCTCATTGGAAAAGCAGGTGGGGCAAAAATATATGCCCCACCTGCTTTTCCAATGCTTGTATATTCATCGCACCCATAATATGCCCTGATTGCCATAAAACGTGTCGATCGGAAACATGTTTTACGAAACATCAGACAGTTGCAGGGAAACAAAAATCATCCTTTTGTGATCAGATCATATTATGCAAAGATTGCTATAAAGTTTTCAAAAAAAAATACCCCACACGTATGTGGAGAGGTGTATTGCAGAAACTGTGCCCGTACTTGTTCCTTAACGAACCACCACTGTTTCATGATGAAGAAACAGATCCCTCAGGTCAACCAGAAATATATATTTTTCGACTTTGAAGTTGACCAGTCTACCTCGGAACACGTCGTAAATTTTGCTGTATGCCAGTATTCAAATGGCAGTGAAAAAATATTTGAGGGCTACAATACACTTAATGAATGTGGAAAGTTTTTATTTTCGGAGCAACATAAAAATTACACTATTATAGCTCACAATATGCAGGGCTATGATGGTGTATTTTTACTTGGTTATCTTCTTGAACAAAGTGTGAAGCCACAGGTAATTATGAATGGATCAAAAATACTGTCCCTAATGGTTCCATCACTGAAGATACGGATGATTGATTCATTCAGTTTCCTACCCATGGCCCTATCAAAGCTACCAAAGACATTTGGAATCGATGAGTTGAAGAAGGGATATTTTCCTCATCTGTTTAACACTCGGTAAGGCACATTTTTATTGGTGTTATAGGAATTAATTACTAAAGAGTAAAATTTAAATTTATGCCTTTTTTTCGTATAGGGAAAACCAAACTTATGTTGGAAAATTACCAGACAAGGAATATTACATGCCTGATTTTATGTCGTCTGAGAGCAAAGAAAACTTTAACAATTGGTACAGCAGCAGGCAAGCAGAACCATTTGATTTCAGGAGTGAACTGAAGGAATATTGCCGGTAAGATTCAATGAATAACTTTTTAGGGGGTTCAAGTATTTGAAATAGCATACAATGGAAGCAATGGATAATATAAATGACATAATGTAACTTATAATGTTTTGATTGACTATACTTTATTTTTTAGCTCAGACGTGGACATTTTAAAAAAATGCTGCCTCCTCTTTAGAGAAGAATTTGTCGACATTTCTGGCTTGGATCCGTTTCAATACATCACCATAGCCTCTGCATGTATGGGTGTTTATCAGTCTCTGCATGTAAAAGAGAATACCATAGCGGTTGTTCCAATACGTCCCACGCATAAATACAAGCAGAGCATCTTTGGAATGGTTAATGCACTTGGAACACCATGAAGGTAATTTATGTTATATTTAGCTGAAGTGTATGTTTCAGAACGCAGATTTTGAGAATTGTTGATGTATAAAGAATGTTTTTCAATAAAACTAATTTTTTTTTGTTTACAGAGAAGACTATACAACACTATGGAAGAGGCTATGGTGAAGTAAAGGTACGAGGTAGATATGTAGATAGATACGATCCTGAATCCCGAACTGTGTATCAGTTTAAGGGATGTTTTTATCACGGATGTCCATCATCTTTGGCACCTCGACCATACATCCTCTAACCAATCAACCGATGTGGAGGATGTTCAAGGAGGCAGAAAATCAGGAAAAGGATCTGCAAGAGGCAGGCTACAAAGTGGTCACAACATGGGAGCATGAATTTGCAGCTCTCAAAAGGACAGACTCTGAATTAAAACAATTCACTCAACAACTCAAGGTAAGATAATTTTGTAATTTAGGCCTATTGTTACTATTTTACGAGCACATGGAATAATTAGTGGTCTCTTAAATTAAAAGTAACACTAGTATCTATTATGCTTGCAGTTTGTCCCTCGACTGAACCCCAGAGATACATTTTATGGTGGCAGAACCGGCGTCTCTAAATTATACCATATGATATCAGAAAAAGAGAAAATTAAATACATAGATTTCACTTCCTTATACCCTTATGTAAATAAATATTGTTTATATCCCGTAGGTCACCCTGTCATAATCACTGACAACTTTAGTGACATAAAAGTCTATTTTGGTTTAGTGTCTTGTACCGTCCTCCCTCCCAAAAAATTAATCCATCCAGTATTGCCCTATAGGTCCCATAAAAAATTAATTTTTGGTCTTTGCAAATCATGCATAGACACAAGATGCAAAAGTATATGCATCCATTCAGATGAAGATCGTTCAATTACAGGAACGTGGACGACTATTGAAGTCCAGAGAGCTCTGAAAGAAGGGTATGCTCTTGTGAAGATTCACGAAGTGTACCATTTTTCAGAGCAATCCACTGGATTATTTAGTAATTATATTGATATGTTTCTTAAAATGAAACAAGAAGCCTCGGGATGGCCTCGGAATTGCAATACAGAACCAGATAGAGAACGTTATATATCAAATTACCTAATAAAAGAAAATGTTAAATTAGATCCCGAACACATTAAAAAAAATTTAGGACGCCGGGCTGTCGCTAAACTCATGCTGAACTCTTTTTGGGGAAAATTTGGACAAAACGATGACAAAACACAAACCGTCATCCTTTCGTCAGTGCCTGATTTCAATCGGTATCTAACAGATAAGACAGTGGAAGTGAGTATGACGCATTTAAGATTTTCTACTTTGAGTTTTTATACTCCAATATCGAATTTTCATTGACGAGCACTTTTCCTTACTTCTTTTCAGATACATGATATCGCTTTCCCCACCCAACACGTAGCAATTCTGCAGTACAAGCAGAAAAAGGAGTTTGTACCCACAAACACAAAAACAAATATTTTTATTGCTGCTTTCACTACTGCATACGCCCGATTGAAACTGTACGATGAATTGGCCAAATTGGGTGATAGCGTTTTATATTACGATACAGATTCTGTAATATATATATCAAACGGAAAAAATGATCCTCCTTTAGGTGATTTTCTGGGTGACTTCACCGATGAATTAAATGGTGACTATATTACAGAATTCGTATCGTTAGGTCCCAAAAATTACGCATACAAAACATCCAAAGGTAGCATTGATTGTAAAGTGAGAGGTTTTACTCTTAACCATAAAACTTCTCAACTATTAAATTTTGAAGCGATGAAAAATATATTGCATAATTCGATACAAGAACCAATCTTAACAGAAAATTTTAAAATTAAAAGAAACATTAAAAAATTAAAAATAAGTAGCATAATGGAAAAAAAGAAATATGCATTTAATTTTGATAAACGAATTGTGCTGGATAATTATTGTACTACACCTTACGGTTCAGCATAAAAAATGTTATTTGGTATTTTTTCATGTTTTTCCTAACTATATATATATATATATATATAGAGAGAGAGAGAGAGAGAGAGAGATGTCTATTTTATATAAATGACTATTTTACTATGTTATTTAAATGTTACATTGATCATTTACGTTTTTTCATGACGATCTCTATCAATTTTTTTTTCTTGTGTGTGTGTGTGTGTGTTGTACACATAAATAACTATTTTTGCTCTGTTACTTTGATCACAATTTTCCTTGACAATTATCTTGAGAATATGTTATGCTGTATTCTATTGAACTATTTAACAGTTTTAAGTATTGGGTGTTTGGACTCACCGTTTAAAATTTATATACATCCATTCTACAAATTACAAAAAAAAAGTCGTTTACTCGTTTACTCGCTTATTATTTTTCATGCGCATACCCCCTATAGTAATGATCTGTCCTCATATACCTAAACTATATAAGAAAAGAACACTAGAAGATGAATTCATTAGACATGGACATCTTAAAGCTGAAACATCCTTTCACCATGATGGTGTGTGGGCCTACGGGTTGTGGTAAAACACATTTCGTGAAAAAGATCATAGACCATAGAAAAATCGATCCCTTTCCTCCAAATGTAATTTGGTGTTACGGTGTCTACCAAAGTTTATATAGTGAAATGCCTAACGTAGAATTTCATGAGGGTTTACCATCCAATTTAAGTCAACAGACAAATGCTTTAATTGTGATCGATGATTTAATGATTGAATTGGGAAATGATTCAAAATTAGCAAATTTATTTACTAAAGGTAGTCATCATAAAGATTTGAGTGTAATTTTCATTGTTCAAAATCTTTTCCATAAAGGAAGGCAGATGAGAGAAATTTCTCTCAACAGTCATTATCTGGCCATATTTAAAAATCCCAGAGATATGTCTCAAGTGTCACATTTGGGCCGTCAACTTTATCCCTCTAAAGCAAAATTTTTTCAAGAAGCATACCAGGATGCTACCTTTAAGCCCTTTAGTTACTTGTTAATTGATTTAAAATCCTCAACAGACGAGGCTATGCGTCTACGGACGGGATTATTTCCCGGCGATAAGATTTACGTCTACATGCCTCGTTAGCTAACGTATTGCTTCTAATGCTAACATTGCTATAAAAGACTGACTACAACAACTTTGCGCCATTTAAGATCAGTATGCCCCAATGCACGGAACAACAGTTGCAGCAGCTGCGCTTGATTCTGAAAAGTAAAAATAAAAGAAATATTCTGAAAAAGTGCCCAACCAGTACCATTAAATCCTTGTGTGAGTGTGCACTTAATTTATTGCACGGCAACATACCCTTATCCAAACATCAAAAACGTAAACTTGTGCCTTACAAAAGCAGTATTCGTAAATTATCAACTAAGATAGTTCCTCTTTACAAAAAGAGAAAATTGTTTACTTCGCAGAGAGGACAAGGTATCTTGAGTATTTTACTCCCAGCTGCTATTTCGGCGATCTCATCCCTCATACATGGAGCACGCTAAAAAACTTTTGCTCGTTCCTGAGGAACGGGCTAAAGCATTTGTGCAGAGTCATTTGTCGGAAATGGATGAAAAAATGCACCACATTTTACAACGAACGGATTTAAACGATAGTGATAAGGCTGCTTTATATTTGCAAATACTGCAAAACTACGTTAATTTTTCAACTACTACTCCAGACCTTAGTACGATACCTGGCCCTGAATTAGAAAGTATCCCTCCCGATTTCAAAAGTGCCGAGAATACACCTTCAAATATCGAAAACGAGGATGACAGTGTTGAAAAATCTATAGAGGTAAAAGCACCCGTCCGATACAAGATTTTTGCAAAGGACATTTTGAAACATTTGAAAACCCGAGACGACGTGATTAAATGGTTATCTACAGGAGAAATTTTGTACAAAGATAAAATTATTCCGAGGTCAAATATCGTGACCCTTATCAATAATTTTTTAAGGAACCGTAAGAAACACTCTCAGGGACAGCATGAATTCTATTCCATTTTAAAAGAAACGCATTTACCCTCTGTTTACGATGTGTATCGAAAATTGTCTGTTGCAAATGTGAGTTCAAATAGAAACATGTATGTTCAAAAACCAACAATGTATGCTAGAAAAAAGTGGATTAAAATTTGATTATTTAAATGATATTTTGTTGCTTCATTCATTTCCTTTGTGTGTATTTTGAACAATAATATTTCAATAATTTTTCTTTGTAGATGCCAGTTAAATAAACATACTAAAGTATCCTATAAAAATATGTATTCTTAATCAGTTAAAAAAAAAAAGGTTGTATATAGTTACTTACGAATCTTAAAGTTGTATTTACTTGACTTACTAAATATATACATTCTAATACAACTCTAAGTGGCCATGATTAATATGGTTCTGCATTAACAGTAACTTATAATACACTGCTGGCCACCGTAAATGCAACACCCTGAAGGAAGCATGCAAATAATATGAAATTTACAACATGCATTAGCGGAGGTGAGATATGCAAATGATTAGAATTTCAGCGCAGACGCACATCACGCGCGCCTGTGGCGCCACTTCAAAGCGCTATTTAAGGCTTGGAGATTTCGACGATTTCAAGTACGGCAATTGTGTTTTTCTTGTGGTTTTTTCAAAAAAACGATCAATTATGCCTCGTAGAAAACAGCGATCATCTTTTGATCAAGTATCCGAGTTCGACAGAGGAAGGATAATGGCCTACCGAGATTGTGGATTATCTTTCAGGGAAATCGGTAGTCGTGTTGGACGAAACCAAACAACTGTAATGCGGATATGTGATCGTTGGATGCAGGAGGGTACGACGGACCGACGTGTTCGATCGCATCCACCTCAGTGCACCACTTCACGTGATGACAGGCATATTGTGCGTATGGAAGTGACGGATCGCTCAGCCACATCACGAACCATAGCACAGCACATTCAGTCTGTACCGCATCATCCAGTGTCTGCGCGTACCATTCGACGCCGTTTACAGCAGAGTGGTCTGTCCGCAAGACGTCCATTGCTTCGTCTACCCTTGACGCAGAACCACAGACGTTTCCGCCGCCAATGGTGCGATGAAAGAAGGATGTGGACGGCAGAATGGAATGAAATTGTCTTTACTGACGAGTCACGCTTCTGTCTGCAACACCACGATGGTCGGATTCGAGTCTGGAGACACCGTGGAGAGAGGATGCTGAACAGCTGCGTTATGCACCGCCACACTGGTCCTGCACCGGGTATTATGGTATGGGGCGGTATTGGATATCACTCTCGCACTCCTCTAGTACGCATTGCCGGTACTTTAAACAGCCAGCGCTACATCTCCGAGCTGTTGGAGCCAGTTGTCCTTCCTTACCTTCAGGGCTTGCCCACAGCCATATTTCAACAGGATAATGCGCGACCACACGTGGCACGCATTGTCCAAGGGTTCTTCGTCAATCGCCAGATTGAATTGCTTCCCTGGCCAGCTCGCTCTCCGGATCTTTCGCCGATAGAAAACATGTGGTCCGTGGTTGCTCAACGATTGACCCAGAATACATCCCCAGCTGCCACACCAGATCAACTTTGGGCAACGTGTGGAAGCTGCTTGGTCTGCTGTACCCCAAGAACACATCCAAAGTCTCTTTGAATCAATGCCGAGGCGTGTGGCAGCGGTGATCTCCAACAATGGCGGCTACTCTGGCTACTGATTTTGGCAGGAACCACACTTCACAGAAGTCTATAAATTTAATCATTTGATACTTGGTCAACATGTTATCTACAAAATAAATTTTGTTGTGATATCTCTTGTCTTTCTTGGTGTTGCAATTTGGGTGGCCAGCAGTGTAATAATAATAGGAATTCTATAATTTAGAAAGGAAAATGTTTTAAAGTATGAAACATTTTTTTAATTAAATGAATGTTGATTCGAGTCAGGTAGCTAAAAGATAAAACACTATAATTTCATATGAATATTTTTTATTTTCTGAAACTCATTCTTACACCATATCGTTTTTTCACAAACTGATACATTTGAAAATCTCGACTTTTACATTCAGCTAAATTTCTGACTATAGAGCATAGTGAATTACCTTGTGCTTTCTTAACGACATAGTAAATACAGTAAGGTCCACATACATTGGATGTCAGACTTTGTAGACAAGTAGAATTCCAACGAATTTCAGGAAAATGTGAGGTAAACCAAAGGAAACGATCTCCATAAAAATCAGGAGAATGCCCATACGAATCAAAAAACTCCAAAGTTTCTTGACTTTCCACGTAGAATGCAACCCAATGTGATCCTGGATCTGTTGAAATGTCGACATTAGCCACAATAGCAGATTTTTCCCTCAAGTAGGGTATTTGGTCCGAAGGGAAAACTCCTCGGAAATAAGGTGCAGCAATGGATTCTTTTAGTAGTATCGTTCGAATCTGGTTTCCATTCATTTTTTAATCAGTTCCCGAAGTCGTACAAAACGTTTCGTGTTTTATTTATTTCTATCACGTTGTCGAACTCCGCAAAAACAATAACACACACTGTCTGTTCTAGGGCTTTACTGAATTTTAATTCTAATCGAAGATTGCTGTGCTTTATAAGATTCATATGATCTCCATTACACAGATCAGGGGATAAATCAAATGCGTACAGGACATTGCCTTGTGCATACTCTTCTCTTCAAATGTGAATACCTTGGTCGTTCCCCAATTTTTCGTTTCCTGAAAACAAGCTATGATAGGCTCTGATGAAATTGTTTTTAGTAAAATTCAACTCCATAGGATTGTGAGGTGCAGGTTGTCCATCCACATAAAGGCCAACAAAATTCAAATCGTAATGTTTAAACTCATAGGGTGACTTTGAAAGAGATCCGTGAAATGCGTCGTTGTCCACACATCCTATAATCACTCTTTTTGGCATTTGTCCCACGAAAACGTTATCTTGAACTATTGACATGCTACCCTGAGGCACTGAATACACCTTACACAAGACTCTGTTAATAGGATATTTAGCCGTGTGCCTTTCCAAGGCTTTGGCATGTCCTAATACGACTCCAGGACTTGTGCGTACTTTTCGAACAAATAAACTAATGTGATCTAGCACAACCTTGTGACCTTCGACACCCATCAAACAAAATTCGGGTTTGCTCCGTATCAATTTTATTTTTAAATCTACTAGATTCAGTAAAAGTCTTTCTTGATGAAATAAATCACTATGTATTCCACCTATCATATCAACTGTAGCACTCAGCTCAAAGAATTTTGACCGTTTTCTCAATCCATCATCCGAATCTTTATAAAACATTTCAGACGTTAACTGCGAAGTTTTGCTGTCAAAGCCATGATTCAATAGAGTTTCAATGTAAGCTCTGTAAGGATAAGTGTTACTTGAATTGGAAACCAGACGGTCGTTTAACGTAATATCTACTTGAGAAAAAAGTGAATGAAGGAACAGGTTCACAGGTCCTATTTCGGAGTCTTTAATTACGGGCAGTCCATCATTTCGCAAAATTTTTGCTTTAATGTACAGCTGAGTTTGGCTTAAATCGATGTACTCTTCTCCACTTCCGGAAATATGAAATTCTACAGGTCCTCCATCAAAAACGTTAGAGAGAGGATGAAATTCAACCCATTGTCCATTTTCAATGACTGTTTGAGTAGGGGGTAATTGAAACAGTTCAAGTTCAGTTTTCACACATTCGGGTGATCCTTTTAGAAGGAATGCCATTATGCCTCAAAAATATCGTGTCTTTTCACCTTCCGAACTTTTTTTGAAATGATTCGTTTTGGGCTCGTGCGTTTCCTTTTATGCTTTCCTCGTCCTATCATGGATTGCACTTTATCGAGAGCTCTACGAGTTAAGCTTCTTCCCGCTTCTCTTGACCTCTTCTTGGCAGATGTTTGGAAGTCTTGTCCTGATAACACATCGTTGACAACCTGTGTTCCAGTGACTAAAGCTTCTTTCCCCACAGTTTTACCCGTTTTGATTAAAAAAGGCAATGCAGCACGAAATAAACGCCTAAAAACACCTCCTAACCCATAACCTTTTTGAAAAGAGGCTCCTTGGTAGTATGAAAGTCCGGACCCTGCTTGTCGAGCATAATGCTCTTCAAAACGCCTCGTACAACAAACGTAAGGTTCCTTCATGATGTATTCCTTTTAATATCCACTCCTCAAATGACGTTTTTGATTCAATATCTGCCTATTTATAGGATCTGTCTCATTCTGAAATGTAGCACTACAATAACTTTACCTCTTTCAAAAGGTACAAGAGTACCCGAATTTAGTCTAAGTATTATTTCAATAGAGTGAAAATAGTGTCTTATAACAGGTATGTAATGTGGTCTATCGTAGTGAGCGCTCACAATATCTCCATCTTTTCCAGAAATTCTAACAACTCTAAGCAGAGGAGCTTCGACATGTCCTACCACTACAGGCTGCACGATATCACTATACACGTAAAATATTGGAAATGATGCATGCGGATCAGCAACAAATGAACTTTCAACAGTTCCTTGGACAACTTGTGGTTTGAAACCCAAGAGGTCGCATAGACCATCGACGAAAAGGATTTTTGCGTTCTTTTCAGTGTTAACTTTCACACGTTTGTTGTTAGGATTAAACTTAAAACTAACATTATTTTCGAGAGAAGGTATTGACATGGATTTAAGAATATCTGGAATGGTTTCATAAGAACCAGGAGGTATCTTCCTAGTGGTATTCTTTCCATCACCCAAGTCAAAGCCAAAAGTATTATTGCTTTCATTTATATTGTACCAAGTATGTGGGTAAATAATTTCTGAGAGTCCCACTTCCCACTCACCATTCAGCACTACAGGAGTTGGTAATTGCGTTACGAAGTGAGAAATTTTGTTCTCTGGAAAGTAATGCAATGAGCTATCAGAGGGTAGCGTCAGGTAGAAAGACATCTTGAATACTGAAAATCTTAAACTAGAAGCTATGTATTTATATCATTTTAACATCCGACACCCAAGCATTAAATTTATCTGGATATCCTTGAAATTTAACGAAATATTCTGTTTCTCCTCTTCTTTTCCTTTTTTGCAATACTTTTTCAACAGGGTAAAACCCTGAATCTGCTACTTTTTGAATTTCTTCTCCATAAAATGACCCCTCAATAAGTTCTCCAGATAAATCTTTTAATTTATAAACGATTGGATTCCTAAAAATGATTCTATGTATAGTGAATAATTCTCTTGTCCAATTATTTTCGTATCCTTTTTCAAACTGTTTTTTCAATTTGCTAATGCGTACCGTATCACCCACTTTAAAATTTGACTGAAGAGGTTTAGAATCATTTATGTCACCGTACAGATTTTGCCAAACATGTGCTTGATTGCCAAAATTCACAGAAGCTGGTTCCATCTTGATACTACGATGCCATGTGTGGTTATAGCTATGAACTAATTTTTGAATGACATCAATATACTTACGTGTATTGAATTCGGTAAAATATCTCCAAAGTTTGGATTTCAATGTCCTATGAAAGCGTTCGATAACGCTTGCTTTCGTTTCGTTGTGTGTAGTGAAAAAATGCACGTTCACTTTTTTTAGGTAATTTTGTACAATCTTATTCTTAAATTCCATTCCCTTATCCGTTTGAAGTGATTCAGGTTTCCTCTCTTCAAATATCTGTTGGAATGCATTTAATATACTTCGTGCTGTTTTATCTTTCAAAGGAATGACCCAGACATACTTGGAAAAAATATCAATACATGTTAACATATGTTTATATCCTTCGTTAAACTCAGCAAGGGTCTGTAGATCTACCAAATCAGCTTGAAATTGCTCATCTATACCCCCAACAATGACCCTATTGCGTTGAAATTTATGTCTCACAGGTTTGTGAATGGTATAAGAATCCTTCTTTTCAATCCACTTTTTGATGTCCTTTACTTTGATACCGCCTCCTGCAGCTCTATGTAATGTATTCAATCCACTGAAACTTCCAGGATGTTCTGGAACACTATACACCTGATTCAATGTCTCTTCCATCCTATCTATAGTTTTGATTAGCAAATAAAAAAAAATTCTTTCATACAAACACATACACTATGTAAAGACTTAATGGCACTGTTGACTTGTTATTTCTATATATATATATATACCTGGAAAAGAAATAGTTTTAAAATACAAATAATAAAATATTGTGATTGGTTCTAGCTAAAAGTAATAACACATAATTAGAGACATCAATATTTATTGATACACGTTGAGCATAATATACATTTACACAGGCAATTCAAATAATACACATAGTTTTTTTCTTTATACAACAGAACTAAATCCTATTTCAATGGTTCTCTGACATACATTTCCCTAACTTTGTTAAAAACATCTGTCACATTCAAACACTCAAAAAAGTCACCCTGTAATATTAAATAGTGAAAATTTAACAGTCTGAGGCTTTCTTTTACAAACTTTGTTGCAAAATCCTTCCAATCGATTGCATACAATGCAGGTGTGAAAAGTTCACAAAAGCGTTCGTCAGGACTCATATTCATACAAGCGTGTATAGATTGGTTTATCAGATCGTCTTTACAGCCCAAGCAATCTATAATTAGGGCAATGTTTTTCACAACGCTATCCTTTAAGCACTTGCACAGAGATATTGAAACGTCTAACACCCCCTCAGGATTATCGGGGTCTCCGTCGTAAGGCTTCCAGCACTCATCAGGATAGTTCTTTTCAAGTTCTATTTTCACATAGTAGCACAGTGAGTATGTCAAAAGGGATCGGTTCATTATGTCTGAAAGGTCGTCATAGCGTCCACACATTCTAAGATATTGGTCCGTGTTCAGGCTTACACAATTAGGCAGGAACTGTAGAGAACGGTCTCTTTTTTGAAATACGCGCTGCAAAACCAAGTCCACTTTTTCACCCACACACACTTTAGAGAGAGAGACGTCTTTCTCTAAGACTTTAACATCAGAGGGTTCAGCAAATGAGTAAAACTTGCACACCTTTCTTGTAAGAAGATACCAAATTTTAGGATGCAGCGAAACACCATCCTTTGTTGGCTGTAAGGCACCCTGCTCATCCTCAGCAAATCTACGGATGTGAACCCTTGAAGAGCCTATGAAATTGTTCACTACCAGGAAAAGATGTTCACCGATATGAAACATGTAATCGGGAAGAGATTTCATCGTTATTTTAGGATCTTCCTCGGGAACAATGGGTTGAACCATTTGATTGTTTGAAGCAACTCTCTTGCACACTTCAGGCTGATTCTTAAAACGTTTCATTCTCAGGTAAGAAATTTGTAAAGTCAGTAGATCAGTCAAAAGAGCGAGTGAGGTACGTTGTTCTCCAAAACGAATGCAGAGTCAAAAGTCATCGTCCAAAGCTGTAAAATCTGCAAATAAAAATCGATACCCTTAGACATCCAATGAAAAAATCCCAAGCAGGACTTTTACAACTCCACATCAATCTCCGTAGCAAAAAGGGAGGAGCTTGCATTGTTCAAAACGCTGACGTATCCTTGGACAAGATCTAACATGCATTCTTTTCACTCAAAATCGTTGCCACTCTTTTCAAACTAAACTTTGACGTCCTCTTGGACAAGCATGCATTCTTATCACTCAAATCGTTGCCACTTCTTTAACACTAAACTTTGAAACCATCACGAAAAAAGAATAAAAATAAGCAGTACACCAAACACCTGAACTCCTGCACGGGAAAAAAAAGGAAAACAACTAAACTCCACTTCCGATACGTCACTTCCGGTCACAGGGTATGACGTCATTCAGTTTTGCATGTTGCCATTCCCTGAAAAGTAAAAACAACTCAACTCCCAGCAGGAGGAAAATAACTCAACCCAACTCCTACACGGTAAAAAGGAAAACAACTAAACTCCACTTCCGGTACGTCACTTCCGGTCATGATGACGCTCCCGATCACGTGGTATGACGTCACTTCCGATGACGTCATCGAGACACGCCCACTTCCGGTCACGTGGTGTGACGTCACTTCCGGCGCTATACCGCCCCATATACTACTGACGTAACACCTGAGCTGGCACCCCACTCTCCAAACTTGCACACCACGCCAACGTGAGAACATTTGAGGTCACGACGTCATTTTACACCACGGTCAGATGACGAGGCAACGCCTGAGCTGGCACCCCACTTCTCCAAACCTTCACACCACATGAACCTATGGGGTAAAAAAAAATTTTTTCCATTTAAACTCCACCAACGTTGGTCAAGTGGGTAACCAAAAAAACTCTCAGGAACCATCTCGTCTCCTTCGAGATGAGATGGTTCGAGAGGTTTTTTAGGTTTTTTTTGAGAGAGAGAGGTTTTTTTTATTATTGTTATTGAAACAACACTTACAGGAAGAACGAATATTTATTTACAACACATATTTTTACAACAGATATTTACAGGGACTCTCAAACACATCGATGCTCCTTCTATTATTCCAACAATAGGTAAAAGTCTAGCGGGGATTGTCGTGGGGATTCTTCATTCATCACGCTCAAGTCCATCGCTTCTGGCTCCAGAAACGATTTACTCAAGTCCATGGGGACTTGGTCCTCCACATCTGAATTTCCGATGAAAAGTCGTTCCACGACGCTTTGGTGTGCTGATGGCGGCGACGATCCATCGGAAAATGTCTGGAGAAAGAGACAATTGGCTGGTTGACGAGCCGTGACGAGAGTATTATCCCACGGTGAACGTGAGGCGACCTTTTGGACAGCTGGCATGGCGGAGAATTCACGAAAGACGTGCGTGGCTTGCTGAGTGACGAAGACGGGTGGAGGAGGTTGTTCCACAGGCATGGAGAGGAGCGGTTCTCGCTGATTGACGACGACGGGTGGAGGAGGTGGTTCCACAGGCATAGAGGGGAATGGCACTCGCTGATTGACGACGACGGGTAGTGAAGGAGGAGACGACGCTGCGACAAGAGGCATGGAGGGGAACGGCACTTGCTGAGTGACGACGACGGGTAATGGAGGAGGAGACGACGCTGCGACAGCAGGCATGGAGGGCAACGGCACTCGCTGAGTGACAACGACGGGTAGTGGAGGAGGAGGAGGTCATTCCACAGGCCTGGAAGGCTGGACGACGGCTGGTGACGACCCCATCGGGTCGAGAAACTTGATTTGAGTACCCAACCGCGCGGCCGTTTCGCTCGTCACCACGTCCACGGTAAAAGCTGAAGGTTGAACCGTCACTATTAGGTAGGTGATATGAGGTCGCACCAAGTAGACCTCGTGCGGTTCCATAACGTGCATTCTGTAATGGAACTGGTCGGTGGAACGGAATGCCCGTTCGCGGACCATCGGGCGACCCAATTCATCCCCCTCGAAACTGTAGAAGAGGATGGGCGCGTAGGATGTTTGGCACACATGGTAGGTACCCTCGGCAACCGTCCGCTGTCCAAACGTGAAAAACGTTTTCGTGAAATAACTGTTTTTGTGGACGAACGCGGTGCGAACGTCCGTGTTGGATTTCATGCGCATGGAAAGCGAGAGTCGGCCTTCCACCTTTTCCCAAGCCACGTTCCTGGGTTCCTGAATGTTTTTCTGGGCTCGCTCCACGGTGTAAATGAAGTTGGCCGTCAATTTCTCGTCAAAGTTTTGACGTAGAGTCCAAGAGATGAGATGTTTGTAGACGTTGGCCACGCAACACGCTATCTTTCCGCGTGCGACGTAATCCATCCACATGCGCTTGCTGCCTGCCATGCAAAGAGGGAAGACGTTGTCGGAGACGGTCAACGGGAAGGCATCCAGCTTTTCCTCCATGACGATGATGAGTCGAGAGAGAAATTGGTAGCTGTGTCGCGATGCAGCAGTTTATATAGCGATTCGACACCCCCAAACCGGATGTCGCTATCGCTATTTTTAGCACCACACTTCCGTCAACAGGAAGCGGGTGGTGATAAGGATTTCTCCACGCTCAAATCCAAAGGTGGCACGTCGTCGACGCTACTGTTGCTGAACCATTCGTCGATGGGATCAAACAGTTCTCGCAATTGAGCTTCCGTCAAGTCAGGCTGCTGTGCAAAACAATCCTGGTTTAAATCAAGCACCAACTCACGCTCCTTGGGTGGTGGTTCCAACTCTCGGAGGCTGGAAACGTTCTCGGGCGTCTCGAAGGGGTCGTCGATCAAACTTTTACTCGACGAGGGATCAGCTTCTTAGCCCCCATGGCGTTGTAGAGATAATTTTGCATTCGCTTCGCGTCGAAGGAGGTGGATTTCACTCGCCACGAGACGCGGTTAAAAGAAGGACTCAGACTCGTCACCAAACAGCTGACCTTGCCGATGCAGACGAGCCTCTCGAAGGCACACTTGGAGCGTGGGACGAGGAGGGTTCGCAGGGCACTGGAAACGGTCGAAGGAAAGCAATCGTGCTTCTGGTCCATGGCTTTGGAGAAGTGCAGTGTTCTGCTCGAAATTATGATTTGGCAAGTCCTTCGTTATGCGAGCTCTTATACTACAATTTTTTTTTATGGAATAGACAAAGGTGAAAAATTAAAACTCCTTCAATGGTTTGAGGGTTCCATCTTAACGTAGATGTAACCAATGTTTCCCCAAGTAATGTGGATTCTGCTCGGAGGGGGTCCTTTCCCTTTAAACTCCATGGTCAATGGTTCCCCTTCAGCATATCTTCTCCGTTCCACCAACGGCTCTTTCTTTATTTCCATTTGGATTTGTCCACCCAAGGGTTCTTCTCCACTGGCCCTTCCTGGCTCCACTTTTACATCCAAGGAAGGTTCCTCATCCCTTCTCGACACTCCTTCCTCGTCCATCTCTTCCATTTGCGCTGCGCCATCATCCTCTCCTGGTTCCGCTAAAATCTGGTCAGGCGGACTGCTCCATTTCTCCAAACAACGCATTCCTCGTCTGCTCAGACATGTCCTGCATGGTCCTGTGATCCCCATTCATTCGTTCTGCCGTTTCCAAAACGTATCGTGTAAACTCGTCAATCCATTCGTTCAGACTGCACGAGTCCCGATCACCTCGCACCATTTGGAGGAGAGGACCTCTATGATGACTCGTCGAAAAGTCAAACGGTTCACGTCGAACGAAGCCTTCTTCAAACAGTAGAATGCGGAGTCGTTCGGCGAGCACAGTTCCACCCCAGGGGAAGAGCGAATCGCGTCAAACATTTCTTGGGACGTGAGGATACGAGTCGACATGGACCCTCGAAAACGATACGGCGTGACCTCCGTGACGTGACGCCGTGGACAGTTCCTGTAGTGGATAGTGGACTTGTAACCTAGTAACGTTGGACGCTCTCCAGTACACCTGACCGTCGAGGATGCCGATGCAGCCCGAGATGGTGACAGTGGTGGCGTCGTAAACGCGGAATTGCACGTGAAACCACATCCTTACAAAGAAAATCCACAAGAGCCGGGAACAGGAAAAGTTTGGAGAAGTCTCTGTTGCAGCGTTGAAGACCAGTATAAAGTCTGGCAGATCAGTGCATCGGTCTTTATACAGCAGAGGAGGGAAATGTTTTTTTATGTGTGTGTCTGTAAATTTTTCCAATGTCGAAGATACGTGGCCAACTCCGACACCGTCCCTGCAAAGAATATTTCGACTGTTGACCGTTCCCGTCCACTCATCTTACACGTCTTCTCACGCCCCGTGGGGTTGCGTCGGCCTTTGGTGTTACCGTTCTAAATTCCATCGTCGTTTATTTCTTTTTCAGTCAGCCGAGTCTGGTGGACGTTCAAATCCATACTCTAATCTGTTTTCGGTCAATCTGTGCTTGGTTTTCGCGCATGGTCTTCTGGACTGCTGAGAGAATCTGGATCTGACTCGAGACTGAGTTGCTTCGACTTGATCTCGTCTCTAACCAAGACAGGTTTGCCCGTTGTCCAAAAATAGCCTTCCTGCGGAAACTGCAGCCATATACTGCTGATAGCTTTCCGCATCCCGTCACATTCCCACAAAAGCTGAATCCCGACGACGCATCATCATACTACCACTCTTTCCACTCGTTGAATTGATTGGCTGTCTGAAAGAATCGTCATGAATTGCTACATGTGCGTAGACTTGCTGTGCTTCGGGCAGAGGTGTCTGTCAGACTTTGCCTTCGATCGAGCGGTATTATGCAGAAAATGCTCCATCATGCTTTCCTGTGGACACGCTTTCCACAAATCCTGCAACCCTGCTTCTGCTGACCAGGAGCCACCCACTTGCTGCCCAGTCTGTAGGGAAGCTCTCGATCGAGGGAGCAGTTCCGCTGCGGTCGCTGTTGCTGCTAGGAAACGGGAGCAGTTCCCTCTTGCTATTAGAGAGGGGTGAAAAAATGGGAGATTTGAGTTTTTCGTTTGGAGGAACGAAAAACTCAAATCTACAATTTTTGCGCCACTCGACATGCCAATCTCGGATCGTCCAAACCAATCAAGACTTTGGAAAACTGGAGGTACCGTTGGTCGATGATCCCAGGGGGGTGGGTCGACAAAACGAGACGAGTCAGGTGAGACGGGGAGGTGATGACGGTTTCTCCCGACCGCTAGAATCTCAGTCGAAACATTTCCGCTCCCCAATCGCAAATCTTCCATGAGTGCAGTTGCACTTTTTGCGTCAAAGCGTCCACCTTGACGTTCAGCTTTTCATTCTCCACCGTCAAGGCATCCATCCGTCTCTCCACTTTATCGATTCGAGCGTACCAAGCTTTTTCGAACCTTCCGAAATCGGCTCTTTCAGCAGCCATTCCAAGTCTACTTACTTCCTCCAGATCCTCGGAGCACTTTATCCAACCTAGGGGCATAATGGTACTTTTTTGTTTTCGACTTGGATGGAAAAGGTGGAGCCCTTATACCCATGAATTTTTTTTTATTTTTTTTTAGGCTGAGTGAGGCCACGGTCGATAGCATGCATGGAGGCGACAAACATGGAGGGGACATCCATGGAGGGGACATTTCCACGTTTAAAACACTCTGATGTCACCTCCAAGGCCAACAGCCAATATGGAACTGGGAGGGATCCGTGGTGATATATACGTGAACATTATAATTTTTTTCCAAGAATCACGCGATCCCTCATAGGAAACGTTTGCACACCTCCATGGTTGTCTCTCACCTCTACGTGAGAAGTTAGAGCATGCATGGAGGGGACATTTCCAATTTTAAAACACTTCAATGTCACCTCCATGGCCAAGAGCCAACATGCAAGAGAGAGGGTTCCATGGTGGTATATACGTAAACATTATGAGATATTTTTTTTCTAGAATCACGCGATCCCTCATAGGAAACGTTTGCACCCCTCCATAGTTGTCTCTAACCTCTACGTGAGAAGTTAGAGCATGCATGGAGGGGACATTTCCAAGTTTAAAACACTTCGATGTCACCTCCATGGCCAAGACCCAACATGGAAGTGGGAGAGATTCATGTTGGTATATAGGTAGACATAACGAGTTGTTTTTTTCTTTTTAAGAATCACGCGATCCCTCATAGGAAACGTTTGCACCCCTCCATGGTTGTCTCTCACCTTTACGTGACAAGTTAGAACATGTATGGAGGGGACATACATGGAGGGGATATTTCCAAGTTTAAAACACTTCCATGTCACCTCCATGGCCAAGAGACAGCATGGAAGTGGGAGGGATCCAAAGTGATATATACGTAATTATTATAAGTTTTTTTTCAAGAATCACGCGATCCCTCATAGGAAACGTTTGCACCCCTCCATGGTTGTAACTCACCTTTACGTGACAAGTTAGAGCATACATGGAGGGGACATTTCCAAGTTTAAAACACTTCGATGTCACCTCCATGGCCAAGATCCAACATGGAAGTGGGAGGGATCCATTTTGGTATATAGGTAGACATTACGAATTTTTTTTTCTTTTTAAGAATCACGCGATCCCTCATAGGAAACGTTTGCACCCCTCCATGATTGTCTCTCACCTCTACGTGACAAGTTAGAGTATGCATGGAGGGGACATAAATGGAGGGTACATTTCCAAGTTTAAAACACTTTCATGTCACCTCCATGGCCAAGAGCCAACATGGAAGTGGGAGAGATCCATGTTGGTATATATGAAGACATTACGAGTTTTTTCTTTTCAAGAATCATGCGATCCCTCATAGGAAACGTTTGCACCCCTCCATGGTGTTCTCTCACCTCTACGTGAGAAGTTAGAGCATGCATGAAGGGGATATACATGAAGGGGGACATACATGGAGGGGGACATACATGGAGGGGACATTTCCAAGTTTAAAAAAATCCGATTTCATTTCCATGGCCAAGAGACAACATGGAAGTGGGAGGGATTAAAAGTGATATATACGTAATTATTATAAGTTTTTTTGTTTTTTATCCGAGAATCACGTGATCCCTCGTAGAAACGTTTGCTCCCCTCCATGGTTGTCTCTCACCTCTAAATGACAAATTAGAGCATGCATGGGTGGGACATACATAGAGGGGACATTTCCAAGTTTAAAACACTTGCATGTCACCTCCATGGCCAAGAGCCAACATGGAAGTAGGAGGGATCCACGGTGATATATACGTAAACGTTCCGAGGTTTTTTTTCCCAAGAATCACGCGATCCCTCATAGGAAACGTTTCCATCCCTCCATGTTTGTCTCTCACCTCTATGTGAGAAGTTAGAGCATGCATGGAGGGGACATTTCGAAGCTTAAAACACTTCGATGGCACCTCATGGCCAAGACCCAACATGGAAGTGGGAGAGATTCATGTTGGTATATAGGTAGACATTACGAGGTTTTTTTTTCAAGAATCACGCGATCCCTCATAGGAAAGGTTTGCACCCCTCCATGGTTGTCTCTCACCCCTACGTGAGAAGTTAAAGCATGCATGGAGGGGACATACATGGAGGGGATATTTCCAAGTTTAAAACACTTCCATGTCACCTCCATATCCAAGAGCCAACATGGAAGTGGGAGCGATCCATGTTGCTATATAGGCAGCCATAACGAGTTGTTTTTTTTCAAGAATCACGCGATCCCTCATAGGAAACTTTTGAACCCATCCATTGTTGTCTCTCACCTCTAAATGACAAATTAGAGCATGCATGGGGGGGACATACATGGAGGGGACATTTCCAAGTTTAAAACACTTCCATGTCACATCCATGGCCATGAGCGAACATGGAAGTGGGAGGGATCCACGGTGATATATACGTAATTATTATAAGTTTTTTTCAAGAATCACGCGATCCCTCATAGGAAACGTTTGCACCCCTCCATGGTTGTCTCTCACCTTTACGTGACAAGTTAGAGCATACATGGAGGGGACATTTCCAAGTTTAAAACACTTCGATGTGACTTCCATGGCCAATAGACAACATGGAAGTGGGAGGGATCCATGTTGGTATATAGGTAGACATTACGAGTTTTTTTTCTTTTCAAGAATCACGCCATCCCTCATAGGAAACATTTGCACACCTCCATAGTTATCTCTCACCTCTACGTGAGAAGTTAGAGCATGCATGGAGGGGACATTCATGGAAGGGACATTTCCGAGTTGAAAACACTTCCATGTCACCTCCATGGCCAAGAGCCAACATGGAAGTGGGAGGGCTCCATGTTGGTATATAGGTAGACATTACGAGTTTTTTTTTCAAGAATCACGCGATCCCTCATAGGAAACTTTTGCACACCTCCATGGTTGTCTCTCACCTCTAAATGACAAATTAGAGCATGCATGGGGGAGACATACATGGAGGGGACATTTCCAAGTTTAAAACACTTCCATGTCACCTCCATGACAAAGAGCCAACATGGAAGTAGGAGGGATCCTCGATGATATATACGTAAACGTTCCGAGGTTTTTTTTCCCAAGAATCACGCGATCCCTCATAGGAAACGTTTCCATCCCTCCATGTTTGTCTCTCACCTCTATGTGAGAAGTTAGAGCATGCATGGAGGGGACATTTAAAAGCTTAAAGCACTTCGATGTCACCTCCATGGCCAAGACCCAACATGGAAGTGGGAGAGATTCATGTTGGTATATAGGTAGACATAACGAGTTGTTTTTTTCTTTTCAAGAATCACGCGATCCCTCATTGGAAACGTTTGCACCTCTCCATGGTTGTCTCTCACCTCTACGTGAGAAGTTAGAGCATGCATGGAGGGGACATACATGGAGGGGACATTTCCAAGTTTAAAACACTTTGATGTCACCTCCATGGGCAAGAGCCAACATGGAAGTGTGATGGATCCACGGTGGTATACATGTACACATTAATTTTTTTTTCGAGAATCACTTGATCCCTCATTGGAAACGTTTGCACCTCTCCATGGTTGTCTCTCACCTCTACGTGACAAGATAGAGTATGCATGGAGGGGACATAAATGGAGGGGACATTTCCAAGTTTAAAACACTTTCATGTCACCTCCATGGCCAAGACCCAACATGGAAGTGGGAGGGATCCGTGGTGATATATACGAAAACATAATTTTTTTCCAAGAATGACGCGATCCCTCATAGGAAACGTTTGTATCCCTCCATGGTTGTCTCTCACCTCTACGTGACAAGTTAGTGCATGGATAGAGGGGACATACATGGACGGGACATCCATGGAGGGGACATTTCCATGTTTAAAACACTTCGATGTCACCTCCATGGCCAAGAGCCGACATGAAAGTAGGAGGGATCCACGGTGATATATACGTAAACATTCCGAGTTTTTTTCCAAGAATCACGCGATCCCTCATAGGAAACGTTTCCACCCCTCCATGGTTGTCTCTCACCTCTACGTGAGAAGTTAGAGCATGCATGGAGGGGACATATATGGAGGGGACATTTCCAAGTTTAAAACACTTCAATGTCACCTCCATGGCCAAGAGCCAACATGGAAGTGGGAGGGATCCATGGTGGTACATACGTAAACATTATGAGTATTTTTATTCGAGAACCAGGCGATCCCTCATTGCGAACGTTTGCACCCTCCCCATGGTTGTCTCTCACCTCTATGTGAGAAGTTAGAGCATGCATGTATGGGACATACATGGAGGGGACATTTTCAAGTTTGAAACACTTCGATGTCACCTCCATGGCCAAGAGCCAACATGGAAGTGGGAGAGATCCATGTTGGTATATAGGAAGATATTACGAGTTTTGTTTTCTTTTCAAGAATCATGCGATCCCTCATAGGAAACGTTTGCTACCCTCCATGGTTGGCTCTCACCTCTACGTGAGAAGTTAGAGCATGCATGAAGGGGACATACATGAAGGGGGACATACATGGAGGGGGATATACCTGGAGGGTATATTTCCAAGTTTAAAACACTTCGATGTCATTTCCATGGCCAAGAGACAAAATGGGAGTGGGAGGGATCCAAAGTGATATATACGTAATTATTATAATTTTTTTTGTTTTTTATCCTAGAATCACGTGATCCCTCATAGGGAACGTTTGCACCCCTCCATGGTTGTCTGTCACCTCTACGTGAGAAGTTAGAGCATGCATGGATGGGACATACATGGAGGGGACATTTTCAAGTTTGAAACACTTCGATGTCACCTCCATGGCCAAGAGCCAACATGGAAGTGGGAGAGATCCATGTTGGTATATAGGAAGACATTACGAGTTTTGTTTTCTTTTCAAGAATCATGCGATCCCTCATAGGAAACGTTTGCTACCCTCCATGGTTGGCTCTCACCTCTACGTGAGAAGTTAGAGCATGCATGAAGGGGACATACATGAAGGGGGACATACATGGAGGGGGATATACCTGGAGGGTATATTTCCAAGTTTAAAACACTTCGATGTCATTTCCATGGCCAAGAGACAAAATGGGAGTGGGAGGGATCCAAAGTGATATATACGTAATTATTATAATTTTTTTTGTTTTTTATCCTAGAATCACGTGATCCCTCATAGGGAACGTTTGCACCCCTCCATGGTTGTCTGTCACCTCTACGTGAGAAGTTAGAGCATGCATGGATGGGACATACATGGAGGGGACATTTCCGAGTTGAAAACACTTCGATGTCACCTCCATGGCCATGAGCCAACATGGAAGTGGGAGGGATCCATGTTGGTATATAGGTAGACATTACGAGTTTTTTTTTCTTTTCAAGAATCACGCGATCCCTCATAAGAAAGGTTTGCACTACTCCATGGTTGTCTCTCACCCCAACGAGAGAAGTTAGAGCATGCATGGAGGGGACATACATGGAGGGGATATTTCCAAGTTTAAAACACTTCCATGTCACGTCCATATCCAAGAGCCAACATGGAAGTGGGAGCGATCCATGTTGCTATATAGGTAGATATAACGAGTTGTTTTTTTTTTCAAAAATCACGCGATCCCTCATTGGAAACGTTTGCACCCCTCCATGTTTGTCTCTCACCTCTATGTGAGAAGTTAGAGCATGCATGGAGGGGAAATACATGGAGGGGACATTTCCAAGCTTAAAACACTTCGATGTAACCTAGATGGCCAAGACCCAACATGTAAGTGGGAGAGATCCATGTTGGTATATAGGTAGACATAACGAGTTGTTTTTCTTTTCAAGAATCAAGCGATCCCTCATTGGAAACGTTTGCACCCCTCCATGTTTGTCTCTCACCTCTATGTGAGAAGTTAGAGCATGCATGGAGGGGAAATACATGGAGGGGACATTTCCAAGCTTAAAACACTTCGATGTCACCTAAATGGCCAAGACCCAACATGTAAGTGGGAGAGATCCATTTTGGTATATAGGTAGACATAACGAGTTGTTTTTTTCTTTTCAAGAATCACGCGATCCCTCATAGGAAACGTTTGCACCCCTCGATGGTTGTCTCTCACCTCTACCTGAGAAGTTAGAGCATGCATGGAGGGGACATTTCCAAATTTAAAACACTTCCATGTCACCTCCATGGCCAAGAGCCAACATGAAAGTGGGAACAATCCATGTTGCTATATAGGTAAACATAACGAATTTTTTTTTCAAGAATCACGCGATCCATCTTAGGAAACGTTTGCATCCCTCCATGGTTGTCTCTCACGTCTAAATGACAAGTAAGGGCATGCATGGAGGGGACATACATGGAGGGGGCATTTCCAAGTTTAAAACACTTCGATGTCACCTCCATGGCCATGAGCGAACATGGAAGTGGGAGGGATCCACGGTGATATATACGTAATTATTATAAGTTTTTTTCAAGAATCACGCGATCCCTCATAGGAAACGTTTGCACCCCTCCATGGTTGTCTCTCACCTTTACGTGACAAGTTAGAGCATACATGGAGGGGACATTTCCAAGTTTAAAACACTTCGATGTGACTTCCATGGCCAATAGCCAACATGGAAGTGGGAGGGATCCATGTTGGTATATAGGTAGACATTACGAGTTTTTTTTCTTTTCAAGAATCACGCCATCCCTCATAGGAAACATTTGCACACCTCCATAGTTATCTCTCACCTCTACGTGAGAAGTTAGAGCATGCATGGAGGGGACATTCATGGAAGGGACATTTCCGAGTTGAAAACACTTCCATGTCACCTCCATGGCCAAGAGCCAACATGGAAGTGGGAGGGCTCCATGTTGGTATATAGGTAGACATTACGAGTTTTTTTTTTCAAGAATCACGCGATCCCTCATAGGAAACTTTTGTACACCTCCATGGTTGTCTCTCACCTCTAAATGACAAATTAGAGCATGCATGGGGGAGACATACATGGAGGGGACATTTCCAAGTTTAAAACACTTCCATGTCACCTCCATGACAAAGAGCCAACATGGAAGTAGGAGGGATCCTCGATGATATATACGTAAACGTTCCGAGGTTTTTTTTCCCAAGAATCACGCGATCCCTCATAGGAAACGTTTCCACCCCTCCATGTTTGTCTCTCACCTCTATGTGAGAAGTTAGAGCATGCATGGAGGGGACATTTAAAAGCTTAAAGCACTTCGATGTCACCTCCATGGCCAAGACCCAACATGGAAGTGGGAGAGATTCATGTTGGTATATAGGTAGACATAACGAGTTGTTTTTTTCTTTTCAAGAATCACGCGATCCCTCATTGGAAACGTTTGCACCTCTCCATGGTTGTCTCTCACCTCTATGTGAGAAGTTAGAGCATGCATGGAGGGGACATACATGGAGGGGACATTTCCAAGTTTAAAACACTTTGATGTCACCTCCATGGGCAAGAGCCAACATGGAAGTGTGATGGATCCACGGTGGTATACATGTACACATTAATTTTTTTTTCGAGAATCACGCGACCCCTCATTGGAAACGTTTGCACCTCTTCATGGTTGTCTCTCACCTCTACGTGACAAGTTAGAGTATGCATGGAGGGGACATAAATGGAGGGGACATTTCCAAGTTTAAAACACTTTCATGTCACCTCCATGGCCAAGACCCAACATGGAAGTGGGAGGGATCCGTGGTGATATATACGAAAACATAATTTTTTTCCAAGAATGACGCGATCCCTCATAGGAAACGTTTGTATCCCTCCATGGTTGTCTCTCACCTCTACGTGACAAGTTAGTGCATGGATAGAGGGGACATACATGGACGGGACATCCATGGAGGGGACATTTCCATGTTTAAAACACTTCGATGTCACCTCCATGGCCAAGAGCCGACATGAAAGTAGGAGGGATCCACGGTGATATATACGTAAACATTCCGAGTTTTTTTCCAAGAATCACGCGATCCCTCATAGGAAACGTTTCCACCCCTCCATGGTTGTCTCTCACCTCTACGTGAGAAGTTAGAGCATGCATGGAGGGGACATATATGGAGGGGACATTTCCAAGTTTAAAACACTTCAATGTCACCTCCATGGCCAAGAGCCAACATGGAAGTGGGAGGGATCCATGGTGGTACATACGTAAACATTATGAGTATTTTTATTCGAGAACCAGGCGATCCCTCATTGCGAACGTTTGCACCCTCCCCATGGTTGTCTCTCACCTCTATGTGAGAAGTTAGAGCATGCATGGATGGGACATACATGGAGGGGACATTTTCAAGTTTGAAACACTTCGATGTCACCTCCATGGCCAAGAGCCAACATGGAAGTGGGAGAGATCCATGTTGGTATATAGGAAGACATTACGAGTTTTGTTTTCTTTTCAAGAATCATGCGATCCCTCATAGGAAACGTTTGCTACCCTCCATGGTTGGCTCTCACCTCTACGTGAGAAGTTAGAGCATGCATGAAGGGGACATACATGAAGGGGGACATACATGGAGGGGGATATACCTGGAGGGTATATTTCCAAGTTTAAAACACTTCGATGTCATTTCCATGGCCAAGAGACAAAATGGGAGTGGGAGGGATCCAAAGTGATATATACGTAATTATTATAATTTTTTTTGTTTTTTATCCTAGAATCACGTGATCCCTCATAGGGAACGTTTGCACCCCTCCATGGTTGTCTGTCACCTCTACGTGAGAAGTTAGAGCATGCATGGATGGGACATACATGGAGGGGACATTTTCAAGTTTGAAACACTTCGATGTCACCTCCATGGCCAAGAGCCAACATGGAAGTGGGAGAGATCCATGTTGGTATATAGGAAGACATTACGAGTTTTGTTTTCATTTCAAGAATCATGCGATCCCTCATAGGAAACGTTTGCTACCCTCCATGGTTGGCTCTCACCTCTACGTGAGAAGTTAGAGCATGCATGAAGGGGACATACATGAAGGGGGACATACATGGAGGGGGATATACCTGGAGGGTATATTTCCAAGTTTAAAACACTTCGATGTCATTTCCATGGCCAAGAGACAAAATGGGAGTGGGAGGGATCCAAAGTGATATATACGTAATTATTATAATTTTTTTTGTTTTTTATCCTAGAATCACGTGATCCCTCATAGGGAACGTTTGCACCCCTCCATGGTTGTCTGTCACCTCTACGTGAGAAGTTAGAGCATGCATGGATGGGACATACATGGAGGGGACATTTCCGAGTTGAAAACACTTCGATGTCACCTCCATGGCCATGAGCCAACATGGAAGTGGGAGGGATCCATGTTGGTATATAGGTAGACATTACGAGTTTTTTTTTCTTTTCAAGAATCACGCGATCCCTCATAAGAAAGGTTTGCACTACTCCATGGTTGTCTCTCACCCCAACGAGAGAAGTTAGAGCATGCATGGAGGGGACATACATGGAGGGGATATTTCCAAGTTTAAAACACTTCCATGTCACGTCCATATCCAAGAGCCAACATGGAAGTGGGAGCGATCCATGTTGCTATATAGGTAGATATAACGAGTTGTTTTTTTTTTCAAAAATCACGCGATCCCTCATTGGAAACGTTTGCACCCCTCCATGTTTGTCTCTCACCTCTATGTGAGAAGTTAGAGCATGCATGGAGGGGAAATACATGGAGGGGACATTTCCAAGCTTAAAACACTTCGATGTAACCTAGATGGCCAAGACCCAACATGTAAGTGGGAGAGATCCATGTTGGTATATAGGAAGACATAACGAGTTGTTTTTTCTTTTCAAGAATCAAGCGATCCCTCATTGGAAACGTTTGCACCCCTCCATGTTTGTCTCTCACCTCTATGTGAGAAGTTAGAGCATGCATGGAGGGGAAATACATGGAGGGGACATTTCCAAGCTTAAAACAATTCGATGTCACCTAAATGGCCAAGACCCAACATGTAAGTGGGAGAGATCCATTTTGGTATATAGGTAGACATAACGAGTTGTTTTTTTCTTTTCAAGAATCACGCGATCCCTCATAGGAAACGTTTGCACCCCTCGATGGTTGTCTCTCACCTCTACCTGAGAAGTTAGAGCATGCATGGAGGGGACATTTCCAAATTTAAAACACTTCCATGTCACCTCCATGGCCAAGAGCCAACATGAAAGTGGGAACAATCCATGTTGCTATATAGGTAAACATAACGAGTTTTTTTTTCAAGAATCACGCGATCCATCTTAGGAAACGTTTGCATCCCTCCATGGTTGTCTCTCACGTCTAAATGACAAGTAAGGGCATGCATGGAGGGGGCATTTCCAAGTTTAAAACACTTCGATGTCACCTCCATGGCCATGAGCGAACATGGAAGTGGGAGGGATCCACGGTGATATATACGTAATTATTATAAGTTTTTTTCAAGAATCACGCGATCCCTCATAGGAAACGTTTGCACCCCTCCATGGTTGTCTCTCACCTTTACGTGACAAGTTAGAGCATACATGGAGGGGACATTTCCAAGTTTAAAACACTTCGATGTGACTTCCATGGCCAATAGCCAACATGGAAGTGGGAGGGATCCATGTTGGTATATAGGTAGACATTACGAGTTTTTTTTCTTTTCAAGAATCACGCCATCCCTCATAGGAAACATTTGCACACCTCCATAGTTATCTCTCACCTCTACGTGAGAAGTTAGAGCATGCATGGAGGGGACATTCATGGAAGGGACATTTCCGAGTTGAAAACACTTCCATGTCACCTCCATGGCCAAGAGCCAACATGGAAGTGGGAGGGCTCCATGTTGGTATATAGGTAGACATTACGAGTTTTTTTTTTCAAGAATCACGCGATCCCTCATAGGAAACTTTTGCACACCTCCATGGTTGTCTCTCACCTCTAAATGACAAATTAGAGCATGCATGGGGGAGACATACATGGAGGGGACATTTCCAAGTTTAAAACACTTCCATGTCACCTCCATGACAAAGAGCCAACATGGAAGTAGGAGGGATCCTCGATGATATATACGTAAAGGTTCCGAGGTTTTTTTTCCCAAGAATCACGCGATCCCTCATAGGAAACGTTTCCACCCCTCCATGTTTGTCTCTCACCTCTATGTGAGAAGTTAGAGCATGCATGGAGGGGACATTTAAAAGCTTAAAGCACTTCGATGTCACCTCCATGGCCAAGACCCAACATGGAAGTGGGAGAGATTCATGTTGGTATATAGGTAGACATAACGAGTTGTTTTTTTCTTTTCAAGAATCACGCGATCCCTCATTGGAAACGTTTGCACCTCTCCATGGTTGTCTCTCACCTCTATGTGAGAAGTTAGAGCATGCATGGAGGGGACATACATGGAGGGGACATTTCCAAGTTTAAAACACTTTGATGTCACCTCCATGGGCAAGAGCCAACATGGAAGTGTGATGGATCCACGGTGGTATACATGTACACGTTAATTTTTTTTTCGAGAATCACGCGATCCCTCATTGGAAACGTTTGCACCTCTTCATGGTTGTCTCTCACCTCTACGTGACAAGTTAGAGTATGCATGGAGGGGACATAAATGGAGGGGACATTTCCAAGTTTAAAACACTTTCATGTCACCTCCATGGCCAAGACCCAACATGGAAGTGGGAGGGATCCGTGTTGATATATACGAAAACATAATTTTTTTCCAAGAATGACGCGATCCCTCATAGGAAACGTTTGTATCCCTCCATGGTTGTCTCTCACCTCTACGTGACAAGTTAGTGCATGGATAGAGGGGACATACATGGACGGGACATCCATGGAGGGGACATTTCCATGTTTAAAACACTTCGATGTCACCTCCATGGCCAAGAGCCGACATGAAAGTAGGAGGGATCCACGGTGATATATACGTAAACATTCCGAGTTTTTTTTCCATGAATCACGCGATCCCTCATAGGAAACGTTTCCACCCCTCCATGGTTGTCTCTCACCTCTACGTGAGAAGTTAGAGCATGCATGGAGGGGACATATATGGAGGGGACATTTCCAAGTTTAAAACACTTCAATGTCACCTCCATGGCCAAGAGCCAACATGGAAGTGGGAGGGATCCATGGTGGTACATACGTAAACATTATGAGTATTTTTATTCGAGAACCAGGCGATCCCTCATTGCGAACGTTTGCACCCTCCCCATGGTTGTCTCTCACCTCTATGTGAGAAGTTAGAGCATGCATGGATGGGACATACATGGAGGGGACATTTTCAAGTTTGAAACACTTCGATGTCACCTCCATGGCCAAGAGCCAACATGGAAGTGGGAGAGATCCATGTTGGTATATAGGAAGACATTACGAGTTTTGTTTTCTTTTCAAGAATCATGCGATCCCTCATAGGAAACGTTTGCTACCCTCCATGGTTGGCTCTCACCTCTACGTGAGAAGTTAGAGCATGCATGAAGGGGACATACATGAAGGGGGACATACATGGAGGGGGACATACATGGAGGGGATATTTCCAAGTTTAAAACACTTCGATGTCATTTCCATGGCCAAGAGACAAAATGGGAGTGGGAGGGATCCAAAGTGATATATACGTAATTATTATAATTTTTTTTGTTTTTTATCCTAGAATCACGTGATCCCTCATATGGAACGTTTGCACCCCTCCATGGTTGTCTCTCACCTCTACGTGAGAAGTTAGAGCATGCATGGAGGGGACATATATGGAGGGGACATTTCCAAGTTTAAAACACTTCAATGTCACCTCCATGGCCAAGAGCGAACATGGAAGTGGAAGAGATCCATGTTGGTATATAGGAAGACATTACGAATTTTGTTTTCTTTTCAAGAATCATGCGATCCCTCATAGGAAACGTTTGCTACCCTCCATGGTTGGCTCTCACCTCTACGTGAGAAGTTAGAGCATGCATGGAGGGGACATATATGGAGGGGACATTTCCAAGTTTAAAACACTTCAATGTCACCTCCATGGCCAAGAGCCAACATTTAAGTGGGAGGGATCCATGGTGGTACATACGTAAACATTATGAGTATTTTTATTCGAGAACCAGGCGATCCCTCATTGCGAACGTTTGCACCCTCCCCATGGTTGTCTCTCACCTCTATGTGAGAAGTTAGAGCATGCATGGATGGGACATACATGGAGGGGACATTTTCAAGTTTGAAACACTTCGATGTCACCTCCATGGCCAAGAGCCAACATGGAAGTGGGAGAGATCCATGTTGGTATATAGGAAGACATTACGAGTTTTGTTTTCTTTTCAAGAATCATGCGATCCCTCATAGGAAACGTTTGCTACCCTCCATGGTTGGCTCTCACCTCTACGTGAGAAGTTAGAGCATGCATGGATGGGACATACATGGAGGGGACATTTCCGAGTTGAAAACACTTCGATGTCACCTCCATGGCCATGAGCCAACATGGAAGTGGGAGGGATCCATGTTGGTATATAGGTAGACATTACGAGTTTTTTTTTCTTTTCAAGAATCACGCGATCCCTCATAAGAAAGGTTTGCACTACTCCATGGTTGTCTCTCACCCCAACGAGAGAAGTTAGAGCATGCATGGAGGGGACATACATGGAGGGGATATTTCCAAGTTTAAAACACTTCCATGTCACGTCCATATCCAAGAGCCAACATGGAAGTGGGAGCGATCCATGTTGCTATATAGGTAGATATAACGAGTTGTTTTTTTTTTCAAAAATCACGCGATCCCTCATTGGAAACGTTTGCACCCCTCCATGTTTTTCTCTCACCTCTATGTGAGAAGTTAGAGCATGCATGGAGGGGAAATACATGGAGGGGACATTTCCAAGCTTAAAACACTTCGATGTAACCTAGATGGCCAAGACCCAACATGTAAGTGGGAGAGATCCATGTTGGTATATAGGTAGACATAACGAGTTGTTTTTTCTTTTCAAGAATCAAGCGATCCCTCATTGGAAACGTTTGCACCCCTCCATGTTTGTCTCTCACCTCTATGTGAGAAGTTAGAGCATGCATGGAGGGGAAATACATGGAGGGGACATTTCCAAGCTTAAAACACTTCGATGTCACCTAAATGGCCAAGACCCAACATGTAAGTGGGAGAGATCCATTTTGGTATATAGGTAGACATAACGAGTTGTTTTCTTCTTTTCAAGAATCACGCGATCCCTCATAGGAAACGTTTGCACCCCTCGATGGTTGTCTCTCACCTCTACCTGAGAAGTTAGAGCATGCATGGAGGGGACATTTCCAAATTTAAAACACTTCCATGTCACCTCCATGGCCAAGAGCCAACATGAAAGTGGGAACAATTAATGTTGCTATATAGGTAAACATAACGAGTTTTTTTTTCAAGAATCACGCGATCCATCTTAGGAAACGTTTGCATCCCTCCATGGTTGTCTCTCACGTCTAAATGACAAGTAAGGGCATGCATGGAGGGGACATACATGGAGGGGGCATTTCCAAGTTTAAAACACTTCGATGTCACCTCCATGGCCATGAGCGAACATGGAAGTGGGAGGGATCCACGGTGATATATACGTAATTATTATAAGTTTTTTTCAAGAATCACGCGATCCCTCATAGGAAACGTTTGCACCCCTCCATGGCTGTCTCTAACCTTTACGTGACAAGTTAGAGCATACATGGAGGGGACATTTCCAAGTTTAAAACACTTCGATGTGACTTCCATGGCCAATAGCCAACATGGAAGTGGGAGGGATCCATGTTGGTATATAGGTAGACATTACGAGTTTTTTTTCTTTTCAAGAATCACGCCATCCCTCATAGGAAACATTTGCACACCTCCATAGTTATCTCTCACCTCTACGTGAGAAGTTAGAGCATGCATGGAGGGGACATTCATGGAAGGGACATTTCCGAGTTGAAAACACTTCCATGTCACCTCCATGGCCAAGAGCCAACATGGAAGTGGGAGGGCTCCATGTTGGTATATAGGTAGACATTACGAGTTTTTTTTTCAAGAATCACGCGATCCCTCATAGGAAACTTTTGCACACCTCCATGGTTGTCTCTCACCTCTAAATGACAAATTAGAGCATGCATGGGGGAGACATACATGGAGGGGACATTTCCAAGTTTAAAACACTTCCATGTCACCTCCATGACAAAGAGCCAACATGGAAGTAGGAGGGATCCTCGATGATATATACGTAAACGTTCCGAGGTTTTTTTTCCCAAGAATCACGCGATCCCTCATAGGAAACGTTTCCACCCCTCCATGTTTGTCTCTCACCTCTATGTGAGAAGTTAGAGCATGCATGGAGGGGACATTTAAAAGCTTAAAGCACTTCGATGTCACCTCCATGGCCAAGACCCAACATGGAAGTGGGAGAGATTCATGTTGGTATATAGGTAGACATAACGAGTTGTTTTTTTCTTTTCAAGAATCACGCGATCCCTCATTGGAAACGTTTGCACCTCTCCATGGTTGTCTCTCACCTCTACGTGAGAAGTTAGAGCATGCATGGAGGGGACATACATGGAGGGGACATTTCCAAGTTTAAAACACTTTGATGTCACCTCCATGGGCAAGAGCCAACATGGAAGTGGGAGGGATCCGTGGTGATATATACGAAAACATTATAATTTTTTTCCAAGAATGACGCGATCCCTCATAGGAAACGTTTGTATCCCTCCATGGTTGTCTCTCACCTCTACGTGACAAGTTAGTGCATGGATAGAGGGGACATACATGGACGGGACATCCATGGAGGGGACATACATGGACGGGACATCCATGGAGGGGACATTTCCATGTTTAAAACACTTCGATGTCACCTCCATGGCCAAGAGCCGACATGAAAGTAGGAGGGATCCACGGTGATATATACGTAAACATTCCTAGTTTTTTTTCCAAGAATCACGCGATCCCTCATAGGAAACGTTTCCACCCCTCCATGGTTGTCTCTCACCTCTACGTGAGAAGTTAGAGCATGCATGGAGGGGACATATATGGAGGGGACATTTCCAAGTTTAAAACACTTCAATGTCACCTCCATGGCCAAGAGCGAACATGGAAGTGGGAGGGATCCATGGTGGTACATACGTAAACATTATGAGTATTTTTTTTCGAGAACCAGGCGATCCCTCATTGCGAACGTTTGCACCCTCCCCATGGTTGTCTCTCACCTCTATGTGAGAAGTTAGAGCATGCATGGAGGGGAAATTTAAAAGCTTAAAGCACTTCGATGTCACCTCCATGGCCAAGACCCAACATGGAAGTGGGAGAGATTCATGTTGGTATATAGGTAGACATAACGAGTTGTTTTTTTCTTTTCAAGAATCACGCGATCCCTCATTGGAAACGTTTGCACCTCTCCATGGTTGTCTCTCACCTCTACGTGAGAAGTTAGAGCATGCATGGAGGGGACATACATGGAGGGGACATTTCCAAGTTTAAAACACTTTGATGTCACCTCCATGGGCAGGAGCCAACATGGAAGTGTGATGGATCCACGGTGGTATACATGTGCACATTAATTTTTTTTCGAGAATCACGCGATCCCTCATAGGAAACGTTTGCACACCTCCATAGTTATCTCTCACCTCTACGTGACAAGTTTGAGTATGCATGGAGGGGACATAAATGGAGGGGACATTTCCAAGTTTAAAACACTTTCATGTCACCTCCATGGCCAAGAGCCGACATGAAAGTAGGAGGGATCCACGGTGATATATACGTAAACATTCCGAGTTTTTTTCCAAGAATCACGCGATCCCTCATAGGAAACGTTTCCACCCCTCCATGGTTGTCTCTCACCTCTACGTGAGAAGTTAGAGCATGTATGGAGGGGACATATATGGAGGGGACATTTCCAAGTTTAAAACACTTCAATGTCACCTCCATGGCCAAGAGCCAACATGGAAGTGGGAGGGATCCATGGTGGTACATACGTAAACATTATGAGCATTTTTTTTCGAGAACCAGGCGATCCCTCATTGCGAACGTTTGCACCCTCCCCATGGTTGTCTCTCACCTCTATGTGAGAAGTTAGAGTATGCATGGAGGGGACATACATGTAAGGGCATACATGGAGGGGACATTTTCAAGTTTGAAACACTTCGATGTCACCTCCATGGCCAAGAGCCAACATGGAAGTGGAAGAGATCCATGTTGGTATATAGGAAGACATTACGAGTTTTGTTTTCTTTTCAAGAATCATGCGATCCCTCATAGGAAACGTTTGCTACCCTCCATGGTTGGCTCTCACCTCTACGTGAGAAGTTAGAGCATGCATGAAGGGGACATACATGAAGGGGGACATACATGGAGGGGGACATACATGGAGGGGATATTTCCAAGTTTAAAACACTTCGATGTCACCTCCATGGCCAAGAGCCAACATGGAAGTGGGAGGGATCCATGGTGGTACATACGTAAACATTATGAGTATTTTTTTTCGAGAACCAGGCGATCCCTCATTGCGAACGTTTGCACCCTCCCCATGGTTGTCTCTCACCTCTATGTGAGAAGTTAGAGTATGCATGGAGGGGACATACATGTAAGGGCATACATGGAGGGGACATTTTCAAGTTTGAAACACTTCGATGTCACCTCCATGGCCAAGAGCCAACATGGAAGTGGAAGAGATCCATGTTGGTATATAGGAAGACATTACGAGTTTTGTTTTCTTTTCAAGAATCATGCGATCCCTCATAGGAAACGTTTGCTACCCTCCATGGTTGGCTCTCACCTCTACGTGAGAAGTTAGAGCATGCATGGAGGGGACATTCATGGAAGGGACATTTCCGAGTTGAAAACACTTCCATGTCACCTCCATGGCCAAGAGCCAACATGGAAGTGGGAGGGCTCCATGTTGGTATATAGGTAGACATTACGAGTTTTTTTTTTCAAGAATCACGCGATCCCTCATAGGAAACTTTTGCACACCTCCATGGTTGTCTCTCACCTCTAAATGACAAATTAGAGCATGCATGGGGGAGACATACATGGAGGGGACATTTCCAAGTTTAAAACACTTCCATGTCACCTCCATGACAAAGAGCCAACATGGAATTAGGAGGGATCCTCGATGATATATACGTAAACGTTCCGAGGTTTTTTTCCCAAGAATCACGCGATCCCTCATAGGAAACGTTTCCACCCCTCCATGTTTGTCTCTCACCTCTATGTGAGAAGTTAGAGCATGCATGGAGGGGACATTTAAAAGCTTAAAGCACTTCGATGTCACCTCCATGGCCAAGACCCAACATGGAAGTGGGAGAGATTCATGTTGGTATATAGGTAGACATAACGAGTTGTTTTTTTCTTTTCAAGAATCACGCGATCCCTCATTGGAAACGTTTGCACCTCACCATGGTTGTCTCTCACCTCTACGTGAGACGTTAGAGCATGCATGGAGGGGACATACATGGAGGGGACATTTCCAAGTTTAAAACACTTTGATGTCACCTCCATGGGCAAGAGCCAACATGGAAGTGTGATGGATCCACGGTGGTATACATGTACACATTAATTTTTTTTTTCGAGAATCACGCGATCCCTCATTGGAAACGTTTGCACCTCTCCATGGTTGTCTCTCACCTCTACGTGAGACGTTAGAGCATGCATGGAGGGGACATACATGGAGGGGACATTTCCAAGTTTAAAACACTTTGATGTCACCTCCATGGGCAAGAGCCAACATGGAAGTGTGATGGATCCACGGTGGTATACATGTACACATTAATTTTTTTTTCGAGAATCACGCGATCCCTCATAGGAAACGTTTGTATCCCTCCATGGTTGTCTCTCACCTCTACGTGACAAGTTAGTGCATGGATAGAGGGGACATACATGGACGGGACATCCATGGAGGGGACATACTTGGACGGGACATCCATGGAGGGGACATTTCCATGTTTAAAACACTTCGATGTCACCTCCATGGCCAAGAGCCGACATGAAAGTAGGAGGGATCCACGGTGATATATACGTAAACATTCCGAGTTTTTTTTCCAAGAATCACGCGATCCCTCATAGGAAACGTTTCCACCCCTCCATGGTTGTCTCTCACCTCTACGTGAGAAGTTAGAGCATGCATGGAGGGGACATATATGGAGGGGACATTTCCAAGTTTAAAACACTTCAATGTCACCTCCATGGCCAAGAGCGAACATGGAAGTGGGAGGGATCCATGGTGGTACATACGTAAACATTATGAGTATTTTTTTTCGAGAACCAGGCGATCCCTCATTGCGAACGTTTGCACCCTCCCCATGGTTGTCTCTCACCTCTATGTGAGAAGTTAGAGCATGCATGGAGGGGAAATTTAAAAGCTTAAAGCACTTCGATGTCACCTCCATGGCCAAGACCCAACATGGAAGTGGGAGAGATTCATGTTGGTATATAGGTAGACATAACGAGTTGTTTTTTTCTTTTCAAGAATCACGCGATCCCTCATTGGAAACGTTTGCACCTCTCCATGGTTGTCTCTCACCTCTACGTGAGAAGTTAGAGCATGCATGGAGGGGACATACATGGAGGGGACATTTCCAAGTTTAAAACACTTTGATGTCACCTCCATGGGCAGGAGCCAACATGGAAGTGTGATGGATCCACGGTGGTATACATGTACACATTAATTTTTTTTCGAGAATCACGCGATCCCTCATAGGAAACGTTTGCACACCTCCATAGTTATCTCTCACCTCTACGTGACAAGTTTGAGTATGCATGGAGGGGACATAAATGGAGGGGACATTTCCAAGTTTAAAACACTTTCATGTCACCTCCATGGCCAAGACCCAACATGGAAGTGGGAGGGATCCGTGGTGATATATACGAAAACATTATAATTTTTTTCCAATAATGACGCGATCCCTCATAGGAAACGTTTGTATCCCTCCATGGTTGTCTCTCACCTCTACGTGACAAGTTAGTGCATGGATAGAGGGGACATACATGGACGGGACATCCATGGAGGGGACATTTCCATGTTTAAAACACTTCGATGTCACCTCCATGGCCAAGAGCCGACATGAAAGTAGGAGGGATCCACGGTGATATATACGTAAACATTCCGAGTTTTTTTCCAAGAATCACGCGATCCCTCATAGGAAACGTTTCCACCCCTCCATGGTTGTCTCTCACCTCTACGTGAGAAGTTAAAGCATGCATGGAGGGGACATATATGGAGGGGACATTTCCAAGTTTAAAACACTTCAATGTCACCTCCATGGCAAAGAGCCAACATGGAAGTGGGAGGGATCCATGGTGGTACATACGTAAACATTATGAGTATTTTTTTTCGAGAACCAGGCGATCCCTCATTGCGAACGTTTGCACCCTCCCCATGGTTGTCTCTCACCTCTATGTGAGAAGTTAGAGCATGCATGGAGGGGAAATTTAAAAGCTTAAAGCACTTCGATGTCACCTCCATGGCCAAGACCCAACATGGAAGTGGGAGAGATTCATGTTGGTATATAGGTAGACATAACGAGTTGCTTTTTCTTTTCAAGAATCACGCGATCCCTCATTGGAAACGTTTGCACCTCTCCATGGTTGTCTCTCACCTCTACGTGAGAAGTTAGAGCATGCATGGAGGGGACATACATGGAGGGGACATTTCCAAGTTTAAAACTCTTCGATGTCACCTCCATGGCCAAGAGCCAACATGGAAGTGGAAGAGATCCATGTTGGTATATAGGAAGACATTACGAGTTTTGTTTTCTTTTCAAGAATCATGCGATCCCTCATAGGAAACGTTTGCTACCCTCCATGGTTGGCTCTCACCTCTACGTGAGAAGTTAGAGCATGCATGAAGGGGACATTCATGAAGGGGGACATACATGGAGGGGGACATACATGGAGGGGATATTTCCAAGTTTAAAACACTTCGATGTCATTTCCATGGCCAAGAGACAAAATGGGAGTGGGAGGGATCCAAAGTGATATATACGTAATTATTATAATTTTTTTTGTTTTTTATCCTAGAATCACGTGATCCCTCATATGGAACGTTTGCACCCCTCCATGGTTGTCTGTCACCTCTACGTGAGAAGTTAGAGCATGCATGGAGGGGACATATATGGAGGGGACATTTCCAAGTTTAAAACACTTCAATGTCACCTCCATGGCCAAGAGCGAACATGGAAGTGGAAGAGATCCATGTTGGTATATAGGAAGACATTACGAGTTTTTTTTCTTTTCAAGAATCACGCGATCCCTCATAGGAAACGTTTGCACCCCTCCATGATTGTCTCTCACCTCTACGTGACAAGTTAGAGTATGCATGGAGGGGACATAAATGGAGGGGACATTTCCAAGTTTAAAACACTTTCATGTCACCTCCATGGCCAAGAGCCAATATGGACGTGGGAGTGATCCATGGTGGTACATACGTAAACATTATGAATATTTTTTTTCGACAACCACGCGATCCCTCATTGGGAACGTTTGCTCCCTCCCCATGGTTGTCTCTGACTTCTATGTGAGAAGTTAAAGCATGCATGGAGGGGACATACATGTAGGGGCATACATGGAGGGGACATTTCCAAGTTTAAAACACTTCGATGTCACCTCCATGGCCAAGAGCCAACATGGAAGTGGGAGAGATCCATGTTGGTATATAGGAAGACATTACGAGTTTTTTTTCTTTTCAGGAATCATGCGATCCCTCATAGGAAACGTTTGCACCCCTCCATGCTTGTCTCTCACCTCTACGTGAGAAGTTAGAGCATGCATGGAGGGGACATTTCCGAGTTGAAAACACTTCGATGTCACCTCCATGGCCATGAGCGAACATGGAAGTGAGAGGGATCCACCCTGATATATACGTAATTATTATAAGTTTTTTTTTCAAGAATCACGCGATCCCTCATAGGAAACGTTTGCACCCCTCCATGGTTGTCTCTCACCTTCACGTGACAAGTTAGAGCATACATGGAGGGGACATTTCCGAGTTGAAAACACTTCGATGTCACCTCCATGGCCAAGAGCCAACTTGGAAGTGGGAGGGATCCATGTTGGTATATAGGTAGACAATACGAGTTATTTTACTTTTCAAGAATCACGCGATCCCTCATAGGAAACCTTTGCACACCTCCATAGTTATCTCTCACCTCTACATGACAAGTTAGAGTATGCATGGAGGGGACATAAATGGAGGGGACATTTCCAAGTTTAAAACACTTTCATGTCACCTCCACGGCCAACAGCCAACATGGAAGTGGGAGGGATCCGTGGTGATATATCCGAAAACATTATAATTTTTTTCCAAGAATGACGCGATCCCTCATAGGAAACGTTTGCATCCCTCCATCGTTGTCTCTCACCTCTACGTGACAGGTTAGAGCATGGATAGAGGGGACATACATGGACGGGACATCCATGGAGGGGACATTTCCACGTTTAAAACACTTCGATGTCACCTCCATGGCCAAGAGCCGACATGAAAGTAGGAGGGATCCACGGTGATATATACGTAAAAATTATGAGTATTTTTTTTCGAGAACCACGCGATCCCTCATTGGGAACGTTTGCACCCTCCCCATGGTTGTCTCTCACCTCTATGTGAGAAGTTAGAGCTTGCATGGAGGGGATATACATGTAGGGGACATCCATGGAGGTGACATACATGGAGGGGACATTTCCAAGTTTAAAACACTTCAATGTCACCTCCATGGCCAAGAGCCAACATGGAAGTGGGAGGGATCCATGGTGGTACATACGTAAACATTATGAGAATTTTTTTTCGAGAACCACGCGATCCCTCATTGGGAACGTTTGCACCCTCCCCATGGTTGTCTCTCACCTCTATGTGAGAAGTTAGAGCATGCATGGAGGGGACATACATGTAGAGGCATACATGGAGGGGACATTTCCAAGTTTGAAACACTTCGATGTCACCTCCATGGCAAAGAGCCAACATGGAAGTGGGAGGGATCCATGTTGGTATATAGGTAGACATTACGAGTTTTTTTTTCTTTTCATAGGAAACGTTTGCACACCTCCATAGTTATCTCTCACCTCTACGTGAGAAGTTAAAGCATGCATGGAGGGGACATACATGGAGGGGACATTTCCGAGTTGAAAACACTTCGATGTCACCTCCATGGCCAAGAGCCAACATGGGAGTGGGAGGGCTCCATGTTGGTATATAGGTAGATATTACGAGTGTTTTTTCAAGAATCACGCGATCCCTCATAGGAAAGGTTTGCACCCCTCCATGGTTGTCTCTCACCCCTACGTGAGAAGTTAGAGCATGCATGGAGGGGACATACATGCAGCGGATATTTCCAAGTTTAAAACACTTCCATGTCACCTCCATATACAAGAGCCAACATGGAAGTGCGAGCGATCCATGTTGCTATATAGGTAGACATAACGAGTTTTTTTTTTCAAGAATCACGCGATCCTTCATAGGAAACTTTTGCACCCCTCCATGGTTGTCTCTCACCTCTAAATGACAAGTTAGAGCATGCATGGAGGGGACATACATGGAGGGGATATTGCCAAGTTTAAAACATTTCCATGTTTTAAACTTGGTAATACGTACTTGATACGTAAACGTTCCGAGGGTTTTTTTCCCAAGAATCACGCGATCCCTCATAGGAAACGTTTCCGCCCCTCCATGTTTGTCTCTCACCTCTAAATGACAAGTTAGAGCATGCATGGAGGGGACATACATGGAGGGGATATTGCCAAGTTTAAAACATTTCCATGTCACCTCCATATACAAGAGCCAACATGGAAGTGCGAGCGATCCATGTTGCTATATAGGTAGACATAACGAGTTGTTTTTTTTTCAAGAATCACGCGACCCTTCATAGGAAACTTTTGCACCCCTCCATGGTTGTCTCTCACCTCTACGTGAGAAGTTAGAGCATGTATGGTGGGGACATACATGGAGGGGACATTTCCAAGTTTAAAAAACTTCCATGGCCAAGAGCCAGCATGGAAGTGGGAGTGATCCAAAGTGATATATACGTAATTATTATAAGATTTTTTTTTCCAAGAATCACGTGATCCCTCATAGGAAACGTTTGCACCCCTCCATGGTTGTCTCTCACCTCTACGTGAGTAGTTAGAGCATGCATGGAGGGGACATACATGCAGGGGACATTTCCAAGTTTAAAACACTTCCATGTCACCTCCATGGCCACGAGCCAACATGAAAGTGGGAGCGATCCATGTTGCTATATAGGTAAACATAACGAGTTTCTTTTTCAAGAATCACGCGATCCCTCGTAGGAAACGTTTGCACCCCTCCATGGTCGTCTCTCACGTCTAAATGACAAGTTAGGGCATGCATGGAGGGGACATACATGGAGGGGGCATTTCAAAGTTTAAAACACTTCGATGTCACCTCCATGGCCATGAGCGAACATGGAAGTGGGAGGGATCCACGGTGATATATACGTAATTATTATAATTTTTTTTCAAGAATCACGCGATCCCTTATAGGAAAGGTTTGCACCCCTCCATGGTTGTCTCTCACCACTACGTGAGAAGTTAGAGCATGCATGAAGGGGACATACATGCAGGGGACATTTCCAAGTTTAAAACACTTCCATGTCACCACCATGGCCAAGAGCCAGCATGGAAGTGGGAGGGATCCAAAGTAATATATACGTAATTATTATAAGTTTTTTTTCCAAGAATCACGTGATCCATCATAGGAAACTTTTGCACCCACCCATGGTTGTCTCTCACCTCTACGTGACAAGTTAGAGCATACATGGGGGGGACATTTCCAAGTTTAAAACACTTCGATGTCACCTCCATGGCCAATAGCCAACATGGAAGCGGGAGGGATCCATGTTGGTATATAGGTAGACATTACGAGTTTTTTTTTCTTTTCAAGAATAACGCGATCCCTCATAGGAAACGTTTGCACCCCTCCATGATTGTCTCTCACCTCTACGTGACAAGTTAGAGTATGCATGGAGGGGACATTTCCAAGTTGAAAACACTTTCATGTCACCTCCATGGCCAAGAGCCAATATGGACGTGGGAGGGAGCCATGGTGGTACATACGTAAACATTATGAGTATTTTTTTTTCGAGAACCACGCGATCCCTCATTGGGAACGTTTGCTCCCTCCCCATGGTTTTCTCTCACCTCTATTTGAGAAGTTAAAGCATGCATGGAGGGGACATACATGTAGGGGCATACATGGAGGGGACATTTCCAAGTTTAAAACACTTCGATGTCACCTCCATGGCCAAGAGCCAACATGGAAGTGGGAGAGATCCATGTTGATATATAGGAAGACATTACGAGTTTTTTTTTTCTTTTCAGGAATCATGTGATCCCTCATAGGAAACGTTTGCACCCCTCCATGGTTGGCTCTCACCTCTACGTGAGAAGTTAGTGTATGCATGGAGGGAACATACCTGTAGGGGACATTTCCAAGTTTAAAACACTTTGATGTCATCTCCATGGGCAAGAGCCAGCATGGAAGTGTGAGGGCTCCACCGTGGTATACACGTACACATTAATTTTTTTTTCGAGAACCACGCGATCCTTCATAGGGAACGTTTGCACCCCTCCATGCTTGTCTCTCACCTCTACGTGAGATGTTAGAGCATGCATGGAGGGGACATTTCCGAGTTGAAAACACTTCGATGTCACCTCCATGGCCAAGGGCAAACTTGGAAGTGGGAGGGATACATGTTGGTATATAGGTAGACAATACGAGTTTTTTTTCTTTTCAAGAATCACGCGATCCCTCATAGGAAACGTTTACACACCTCCATAGTTATCTCTCACCTCTACGTGACAAGTTAAAGTATGCATGGAGGGGACATAAATGGAGGGGACATTTCCAAGTTTAAAACACTTTCATGTCACCCCCACATCCAACAGCCAACATGGAAGTGGGAGGGATCCGTGGTGATATATACGAAAACATTATAATTTTTTTCTAAGAATGACGCGATCCCTCATAGGAAACGTTTGCATCCCTCCATCGTTGTCTCTCACCTCCACGTGACAAGTTAGAGCATGGATAGAGGGGACATACATGGACGGGACATCCATGGAGGGGACATCCATGGAGGGGACATTTCCATGTTTAAAACACTTCCATGTCACCTCCATGGCCAAGAGCCAACATGAAAGTGGGAGCGATCCATGTTGCTATATAGGTAAACATAACGAGTTTTTTTTCAAGAATCACGCGATCCCTCGTAGGAAACGTTTGCACCCCTCCATGGTCGTCTCTCACGTCTAAATGACAAGTTAGGGCATGCATGGAGGGGACATACATGGAGGGGGCATTTCAAAGTTTAAAACACTTCGATGTCACCTCCATGGCCATGAGCGAACATGGAAGTGGGAGGGATCCACGGTGATATATACGTAATTATTATAATTTTTTTTCAAGAATCACGCGATCCCTCATAGGAAACGTTTGCACACCTCCATGGTTGTCTCTCACCTTTACGTGACAAGTTAGAGCATGCATGGAGGGGACATACATGCAGAGGACATTTCCAAGTTGAAAACACTTCGATGTCACTTCCATGGCCAAGAGCCAACATGGAAGTGGGAGGGATCCATGTTGGTATATGGGTAGACATTACGAGTATTTTTTTCTTTTCAAGAATCACGCGATCCCTCATAGGAAACGTTTTCACACCTCCATAGTTATATCTCACCTCTACGTGAGAAGTTAGAGCATGTATGGTGGGGACATACATGGAGGGGATATTTCGAAGTTTAAAACACTTCCATGGCCAAGAGCCAGCATGGAAGTGGGAGGGATCCAAAGTGATATATACGTAATTATTATAAGTTTTTTGTTTTTTTTCCAAGAATCACGTGATCCCTCATAGGAAACGTTTGCACCCCTCCATGGTTGTCTCTCACCTCTACGTGAGTAGTTAGAGCATGCATGGTGAGAACATTCATGTAGGGGACATTTCCAAGTTTAAAACACTTCCATGTCACCTCCATGGCCAAGAGCCAACATGAAAGTGGGAGCGATCCATGTTGCTATATAGGTAAACATAACGAGTTTTTTTTTCAAGAATCACGCGATCCCTCGTAGGAAACGTTTGCACCCCTCCATGGTCGTCTCTCACGTCTAAATTACAAGTTAGGGCATGCATGGAGGGGACATACATGGAGGGGGCATTTCAAAGTTTAAAACACTTCAATGTCACCTCCATGGCCATGAGCGAACATGGAAGTGGGAGGGATCCACGGTGATATATACGTAATTATTATAATTTTTTTTCAAGAATCACGCGATCCCTCATAGGAAACGTTTGCACACCTCCATGGTTGTCTCTCACCTTTACGTGACAAGTTAGAGCATGCATGGTGGGGACATACATGCAGGGGACATTTCCAAGTTGAAAACACTTCGATGTCACCTCCATGGCCAAGAGCCAACATGGAAGTGGGAGGGATCCATGTTGGTATATGGGTAGACATTACGAGTATTTTTTTCTTTTCAAGAATCACGCGATCCCTCATAGGAAACGTTTGCACACCTCCATAGTTATATCTCACCTTTACGTGAGAAGTTTGAGCATGCATGGAGGGGACATACGTAGAGGGGATATTACCAAGTTTAAAACACTTCCATGTCACCTCCATGGCCAAGAGCCAGCATGGAAATGGGAGGGATCCAAAGTGATATATACGTAATTATTATACGTTTTTTGTTTTTTTTTCCCAAGAATCACGTCATCCCTCATAGGAAACGTTTGCACCCCTCCATGGTTGTCTCTCACGTCTACCTGAGAAGTTAGAGCATGCATGGAAGGGACATACATGGAGGGGACACTTCTAAATTTAAAACACTTCCATGTCACCTCCATGGCCAAGAGACAACATGAAAGTGGGAGCGATCCATGTTGCTATATAGGTAAACATAACGAGTTTTTTTTCATGAATCACGCGATCCCTCGTAGGAAACGTTTGCATCCCTCCATGGTTGTCTCTCACGTCTAAATGACAAGTTAGGGCATGCATGGAGGGGACATACATGGAGGGGGCATTTCCAAGTTTAAAAAACTTCGATGTCACCTCCATGGCCATGAGCGAACATGGAAGTGGGAGGGATCCACGGTGATATATACGTAATTATTATAAGTTTTTTTTCAAGAATCACGCGATCCCTCATAGGAAACGTTTGCACCCCTCCATGGTTGTCTCTCACCTTTACGTGACAAGTTAGAGCATACATGGAGGGGACATTTCCAAGTTTAAAACACTTCGATGTCACCTCCATGGCCAAGAGCCAACATGGAAGTGGGAGGGATCCATGTTGGTATATAGGTAGACATTACGATTTATTTTCTTTTCAAGAATCACGCGATCCCTCATAGGAAACGTTTGCACCCCTCCATGATTGTCTCTCACCTCTACGTGACAAGTTAGAGTATGCTTGGAGGGGACATAAATGGAGGGGACATTTCCAAGTTTAAAACACTTTCATGTCACCTCCATGGCCAAGAGTGAATATGGACGTGGGAGGGATCCATAGTGGTACATACGTAAACATTATGAGTATTTTTTTCGAGAACCAAGCGATCGCTCATTGGGAACGTTTGCACTCTCCCCATGGTTGTCTCTCACCTCTATGTGAGAAGTTAGAGCATGCATGGAAGGAACATACATGTAGGGGCATACATGGAGGGGACATTTCCAAGTTTGAAACACTCCGATGTCACCTCCATGGGCAAGAGCCAACATGGAAGTGTGAGGGATCCACCGTGGTATACACGTACACATTAATTTTTTTTTCGAGAACCAAACGATCCCTCATAGGGAACGTTTGCACCCCTCCATGCTTGTCTCTCACCTCTACGTGAGAAATTAGAGCATGCATGGAGGGGACATTTCCGAGTTGAAAACACTTCGATGTCACCTCCATGGCCAAGAGCCAACTTGGAAGTGGGAGGGATCCATGTTGCTATATAGGTAGACATTACGAGTTTTTTTTTTCTTTTCAAGAATCACGCGATCCCTCATTGGAAACGTTTGCACCTCTCCATGGTGTTCTCTCACCTCTACGTGAGAAGTTAGAGCATGCATGAAGGGGATATACATGAAGGGGGACATACATGGAGGGGGACATACATGGAGGGGGACATACATGGAGGGGACATTTTCAAGTTTAAAACACTTCGATGTCGTTTCCATGGCCAAGAGACAACATGGAAGTGGGAGCGATTAAAAGTGATATATACGTAATTATTATAAGTTTTTTTGTTTTTTATCCTAGAATCACGTGATCCCTCATAGGGAACGTTTGTACACCTCCATAGTTATATCTCACCTCTACGTGAGAAGTTAGAGCATGCATGGATGGGACATACATGGAGGGGACATTTCCGAGTTGAAAACACTTCGATGTCACCTCCATTACCAAGAGCCAACATGGAAGTGGGAGGGCTCCATGTTGGTATATAGGTAGATATTACGAGGTTTTTTTTTCAAGAATCACGCGATTCCTCATAGGAAAGGTTTGCACTACTCCATGGTTGTCTCTCAGCCCTACGTGAGAAGTTAGAGCATGCATGGAGGGGATATACATGGAGTGGATATTTCCAAGTTTAAAACACTTCCATGTCACCTCCATATCCAAGAGCCAACATGGAAGTGGGAGCGATCCATGTTGCTATATAAGTAGACATAACGAGTTTTTTTTTTCAAGAATCACGCGATCCCTCTTTGGAAACCTTTGCACCCCTCCATGTTTGTCTCTCACCTCTATGTTAGAATTTAGGGCATGCATGGACGGGAAATACATGGAGGGGACATTTCCAAGCTTAAAACACTTCCATGTCACCTCCATGGCCAAGAGCCAACATGGGAGTGGGAGGGCTCCATGTTGGTATATAGGTAGATATTACGAGTGTTTTTTCAAGAATCACGCGATCCCTCATAGGAAAGGTTTGCACCCCTCCATGGTTGTCTCTCACCCCTACGTGAGAAGTTAGAGCATGCATGGAGGGGACATACATGGAGCGGATATTTCCAAGTTTAAAACACTTCCATGTCACCTCCATATACAAGAGCCAACATGGAAGTGCGAGCGATCCATGTTGCTATATAGGTAGACATAACGAGTTTTTTTTTTCAAGAATCACGCGATCCTTCATAGGAAACTTTTGCACCCCTCCATGGTTGTCTCTCACCTCTAAATGACAAGTTAGAGCATGCATGGAGGGGACATACATGGAGGGGATATTGCCAAGTTTAAAGCATTTCCATGTTTTAAACTTGGTAATACGTACTTGATACGTAAACGTTCCGAGGGTTTTTTTCCCAAGAATCACGCGATCCCTCATAGGAAACGTTTCCGCCCCTCCATGTTTGTCTCTCACCTCTAAATGACAAGTTAGAGCATGCATGGAGGGGACATACATGGAGGGGATATTGCCAAGTTTAAAACATTTCCATGTCACCTCCATATACAAGAGCCAACATGGAAGTGCGAGCGATCCATGTTGCTATATAGGTAGACATAACGAGTTGTTTTTTTTTTCAAGAATCACGCGATCCTTCATAGGAAACTTTTGCACCCCTCCATGGTTGTCTCTCACCTCTACGTGAGAAGTTAGAGCATGTATGGTGGGGACATACATGGAGGGGACATTTCCAAGTTTAAAAAACTTCCATGGCCAAGAGCCAGCATGGAAGTGGGAGTGATCCAAAGTGATATATACGTAATTATTATAAGATTTTTTTTTCCAAGAATCACGTGATCCCTCATAGGAAACGTTTGCACCCCTCCATGGTTGTCTCTCACCTCTACGTGAGTAGTTAGAGCATGCATGGAGGGGACATACATGCAGAGGACATTTCCAAGTTTAAAACACTTCCATGTCACCTCCATGGCTACGAGCCAACATGAAAGTGGGAGCGATCCATGTTGCTATATAGGTAAACATAACGAGTTTCTTTTTCAAGAATCACGCGATCCCTCGTAGGAAACGTTTGCACCCCTCCATGGTCGTCTCTCACGTCTAAATGACAAGTTAGGGCATGCATGGAGGGGACATACATGGAGGGGGCATTTCAAAGTTTAAAACACTTCGATGTCACCTCCATGGCCATGAGCGAACATGGAAGTGGGAGGGATCCACGGTGATATATACGTAATTATTATAATTTTTTTTTCAAGAATCACGCGATCCCTTATAGGAAAGGTTTGCACCCCTCCATGGTTGTCTCTCACCACTACGTGAGAAGTTAGAGCATGCATGGAGGGGACATACATGCAGGGGACATTTCCAAGTTTAAAACACTTCCATGTCACCTCCATGGCCAAGAGCCAGCATGGAAGTGGGAGGGATCCAAAGTAATATATACGTAATTATTATAAGTTTTTTTTCCAAGAATCACGTGATCCATCATAGGAAACTTTTGCACCCACCCATGGTTGTCTCTCACCTCTACGTGACAAGTTAGAGCATACATGGGGGGGGGACATTTCCAAGTTTAAAACACTTCGATGTCACCTCCATGGCCAATAGCCAACATGGAAGCGGGAGGGATCCATGTTGGTATATAGGTAGACATTACGAGTTTTTTTTTTCTTTTCAAGAATAACGCGATCCCTCATAGGAAACGTTTGCACCCCTCCATGATTGTCTCTCACCTCTACGTGACAAGTTAGAGTATGCATGCAGGGGACATAAATGGAGGGGACATTTCCAAGTTGAAAACACTTTCATGTCACCTCCATGGCCAAGAGCCAACATGGGAGTGGGAGGGCTCCATGTTGGTATATAGGTAGATATTACGAGTGTTTTTTCAAGAATCACGCGATCCCTCATAGGAAAGGTTTGCACCCCTCCATGGTTGTCTCTCACCCCTACGTGAGAAGTTAGAGCATGCATGGAGGGGACATACATGGAGCGGATATTTCCAAGTTTAAAACACTTCCATGTCACCTCCATATACAAGAGCCAACATGGAAGTGCGAGCGATCCATGTTGCTATATAGGTAGACATAACGAGTTTTTTTTTTCAAGAATCACGCGATCCTTCATAGGAAACTTTTGCACCCCTCCATGGTTGTCTCTCACCTCTAAATGACAAGTTAGAGCATGCATGGAGGGGACATACATGGAGGGGAAATTGCCAAGTTTAAAACATTTCCATGTTTTAAACTTGGTAATACGTACTTGATACGTAAACGTTCCGAGGGTTTTTTTCCCAAGAATCACGCGATCCCTCATAGGAAACGTTTCCGCCCCTCCATGTTTGTCTCTCACCTCTAAATGACAAGTTAGAGCATGCATGGAGGGGACATACATGGAGGGGATATTGCCAAGTTTAAAACATTTCCATGTCACCTCCATATACAAGAGCCAACATGGAAGTGCGAGCGATCCATGTTGCTATATAGGTAGACATAACGAGTTGTTTTTTTTTTCAAGAATCACGCGATCCTTCATAGGAAACTTTTGCACCCCTCCATGGTTGTCTCTCACCTCTACGTGAGTAGTTAGAGCATGCATGGAGGGGACATACATGCAGGGGACATTTCCAAGTTTAAAACACTTCCATGTCACCTCCATGGCCACGAGCCAACATGAAAGTGGGAGCGATCCATGTTGCTATACAGGTAAACATAACGAGTTTCTTTTTCAAGAATCACGCGATCCCTCGTAGGAAACGTTTGCACCCCTCCATGGTCGTCTCTCACGTCTAAATGACAAGTTAGGGCATGCATGGAGGAGACATACATGCAGGGGACATTTCCAAGTTTAAAACACTTCCATGTCACCTCCATGGCCAAGAGCCAGCATGGAAGTGGGAGGGATCCAAAGTAATATATACGTAATTATTATAAGTTTTTTTTCCAAGAATCACGTGATCCATCATAGGAAACTTTTGCACCCACCCATGGTTGTCTCTCACCTCTACGTGACAAGTTAGAGCATACATGGGGGGGGGGGGACATTTCCAAGTTTAAAACACTTCGATGTCACCTCCATGGCCAATAGCCAACATGGAAGCGGGAGGGATCCATGTTGGTATATAGGTAGACATTACGAGTTTTTTTTTCTTTTCAAGAATAACGCGATCCCTCATAGGAAACGTTTGCACCCCTCCATGATTGTCTCTCACCTCTACGTGACAAGTTAGAGTATGCATGGAGGGGACATTTCCAAGTTGAAAACACTTTCATGTCACCTCCATGGCCAAGAGCCAATATGGACGTGGGAGGGAGCCATGGTGGTACATACGTAAACATTATGAGTATTTTTTTTTCGAGAACCACGCGATCCCTCATTGGGAACGTATGCTCCCTCCCCATGGTTTTCCCTCACCTCTATGTGAGAAGTTAAAGCATGCATGGAGGGGACATACATGTAGGGGCATACATGGAGGGGACATTTCCAAGTTTAAAACACTTCGATGTCACCTCCATGGCCAAGAGCCAACATGGAAGTGGGAGAGATCCATGTTGATATATAGGAAGACATTACGAGTTTTTTTTTTCTTTTCAGGAATCATGTGATCCCTCATAGGAAACGTTTGCACCCCTCCATGGTTGGCTCTCACCTCTACGTGAGAAGTTAGTGTATGCATGGAGGGAACATACCTGTAGGGGACATTTCCAAGTTTAAAACACTTTGATGTCATCTCCATGGGCAAGAGCCAGCATGGAAATGGGAGGGATCCAAAGTGATATATACGTAATTATTATACGTTTTTTGTTTTTTTTTCCCAAGAATCACGTCATCCCTCATAGGAAACGTTTGCACACCTCCATGGTTGTCTCTCACCTTTACGTGACAAGTTAGAGCATGCATGGTGGGGACATACATGCAGGGGACATTTCCAAGTTGAAAACACTTCGATGTCACCTCCATGGCCAAGAGCCAACATGGAAGTGGGAGGGATCCATGTTGGTATATGGGTAGACATTACGAGTATTTTTTTCTTTTCAAGAATCACGCGATCCCTCATAGGAAACGTTTGCACACCTCCATAGTTATATCTCACCTTTACGTGAGAAGTTTGAGCATGCATGGAGGGGACATACGTAGAGGGGATATTACCAAGTTTAAAACACTTCCATGTCACCTCCATGGCCAAGAGCCAGCATGGAAATGGGAGGGATCCAAAGTGATATATACGTAATTATTATACGTTTTTTGTTTTTTTTTCCCAAGAATCACGTCATCCCTCATAGGAAACGTTTGCACCCCTCCATGGTTGTCTCTCACGTCTACCTGAGAAGTTAGAGCATGCATGGAAGGGACATACATGGAGGGGACACTTCTAAATTTAAAACACTTCCATGTCACCTCCATGGCCAAGAGACAACATGAAAGTGGGAGCGATCCATGTTGCTATATAGGTAAACATAACGAGTTTTTTTTCATGAATCACGCGATCCCTCGTAGTAAACGTTTGCATCCCTCCATGGTTGTCTCTCACGTCTAAATGACAAGTTAGGGCATGCATGGAGGGGACATACATGGAGGGGGCATTTCCAAGTTTAAAACACTTCGATGTCACCTCCATGGCCATGAGCGAACATGGAAGTGGGAGGGATCCACGGTGATATATACGTAATTGTTATAAGTTTTTTTTCAAGAATCACGCGATCCCTCATAGGAAACGTTTGCACCCCTCCATGGTTGTCTCTCACCTTTACGTGACAAGTTAGAGCATACATGGAGGGGACATTTCCAAGTTTAAAACACTTCGATGTCACCTCCATGGCCAAGAGCCAACATGGAAGTGGGAGGGATCCATGTTGGTATATAGGTAGACATTACGATTTATTTTCTTTTCAAGAATCACGCGATCCCTCATAGGAAACGTTTGCACCCCTCCATGATTGTCTCTCACCTCTACGTGACAAGTTAGAGTATGCTTGGAGGGGACATAAATGGAGGGGACATTTCCAAGTTTAAAACACTTTCATGTCACCTCCATGGCCAAGAGTGAATATGGACGTGGGAGGGATCCATAGTGGTACATACGTAAACATTATGAGTATTTTTTTCGAGAACCAAGCGATCGCTCATTGGGAACGTTTGCACCCTCCCCATGGTTGTCTCTCACCTCTATGTGAGAAGTTAGAGCATGCATGGAAGGAACATACATGTAGGGGCATACATGGAGGGGACATTTCCAAGTTTGAAACACTCCGATGTCACCTCCATGGGCAAGAGCCAACATGGAAGTGTGAGGGATCCACCGTGGTATACACGTACACATTAATTTTTTTTTCGAGAACCAAGCGATCCCTCATAGGGAACGTTTGCACCCCTCCATGCTTGTCTCTCACCTCTACGTGAGAAATTAGAGCATGCATGGAGGGGACATTTCCGAGTTGAAAACACTTCGATGTCACCTCCATGGCCAAGAGCCAACTTGGAAGTGGGAGGGATCCATGTTGCTATATAGGTAGACATTACGAGTTTTTTTTTTCTTTTCAAGAATCACGCGATCCCTCATTGGAAACGTTTGCACCTCTCCATGGTGTTCTCTCACCTCTACGTGAGAAGTTAGAGCATGCATGAAGGGGATATACATGAAGGGGGACATACATGGAGGGGGACATACATGGAGGGGGACATACATGGAGGGGACATTTTCAAGTTTAAAACACTTCGATGTCGTTTCCATGGCCAAGAGACAACATGGAAGTGGGAGCGATTAAAAGTGATATATACGTAATTATTATAAGTTTTTTTGTTTTTCATCCTAGAATCACGTGATCCCTCATAGGGAACGTTTGTACACCTCCATAGTTATATCTCACCTCTACGTGAGAAGTTAGAGCATGCATGGATGGGACATACATGGAGGGGACATTTCCGAGTTGAAAACACTTCGATGTCACCTCCATTACCAAGAGCCAACATGGAAGTGGGAGGGCTCCATGTTGGTATATAGGTAGATATTACGAGTGTTTTTTCAAGAATCACGCGATCCCTCATAGGAAACGTTTCCGCCCCTCCATGTTTGTCTCTCACCTCTAAATGACAAGTTAGAGCATGCATGGAGGGGACATACATGGAGGGGATATTGCCAAGTTTAAAACATTTCCATGTCACCTCCATATACAAGAGCCAACATGGAAGTGCGAGCGATCCATGTTGCTATATAGGTAGACATAACGAGTTGTTTTTTTTTTCAAGAATCACGCGATCCTTCATAGGAAACTTTTGCACCCCTCCATGGTTGTCTCTCACCTCTACGTGAGAAGTTAGAGCATGTATGGTGGGGACATACATGGAGGGGACATTTCCAAGTTTAAAAAACTTCCATGGCCAAGAGCCAGCATGGAAGTGGGAGTGATCCAAAGTGATATATACGTAATTATTATAAGATTTTTTTTTCCAAGAATCACGTGATCCCTCATAGGAAACGTTTGCACCCCTCCATGGTTGTCTCTCACCTCTACGTGAGTAGTTAGAGCATGCATGGAGGGGACATACATGCAGGGGACATTTCCAAGTTTAAAACACTTCCATGTCACCTCCATGGCTACGAGCCAACATGAAAGTGGGAGCGATCCATGTTGCTATATAGGTAAACATAACGAGTTTCTTTTTCAAGAATCACGCGATCCCTCGTAGGAAACGTTTGCACCCCTCCATGGTCGTCTCTCACGTCTAAATGACAAGTTAGGGCATGCATGGAGGGGACATTTATGGAGGGGGCATTTCAAAGTTTAAAACACTTCGATGTCACCTCCATGGCCATGAGCGAACATGGAAGTGGGAGGGATCCACGGTGATATATACGTAATTATTATAATTTTTTTTTCAAGAATCACGCGATCCCTTATAGGAAAGGTTTGCACCCCTCCATGGTTGTCTCTCACCACTACGTGAGAAGTTAGAGCATGCATGGAGGGGACATACATGCAGGGGACATTTCCAAGTTTAAAACACTTCCATGTCACCTCCATGGCCAAGAGCCAGCATGGAAGTGGGAGGGATCCAAAGTAATATATACGTAATTATTATAAGTTTTTTTTCCAAGAATCACGTGATCCATCATAGGAAACTTTTGCACCCACCCATGGTTGTCTCTCACCTCTACGTGACAAGTTAGAGCATACATGGGGGGGGGACATTTCCAAGTTTAAAACACTTCGATGTCACCTCCATGGCCAATAGCCAACATGGAAGCGGGAGGGATCCATGTTGGTATATAGGTAGACATTACGAGTTTTTTTTTTCTTTTCAAGAATAACGCGATCCCTCATAGGAAACGTTTGCACCCCTCCATGATTGTCTCTCACCTCTACGTGACAAGTTAGAGTATGCATGGAGGGGACATAAATGGAGGGGACATTTCCAAGTTGAAAACACTTTCATGTCACCTCCATGGCCAAGAGCCAACATGGGAGTGGGAGGGCTCCATGTTGGTATATAGGTAGATATTACGAGTGTTTTTTCAAGAATCACGCGATCCCTCATAGGAAAGGTTTGCACCCCTCCATGGTTGTCTCTCACCCCTACGTGAGAAGTTAGAGCATGCATGGAGGGGACATACATGGAGCGGATATTTCCAAGTTTAAAACACTTCCATGTCACCTCCATATACAAGAGCCAACATGGAAGTGCGAGCGATCCATGTTGCTATATAGGTAGACATAACGAGTTTTTTTTTTCAAGAATCACGCGATCCTTCATAGGAAACTTTTGCACCCCTCCATGGTTGTCTCTCACCTCTAAATGACAAGTTAGAGCATGCATGGAGGGGACATACATGGAGGGGATATTGCCAAGTTTAAAACATTTCCATGTTTTAAACTTGGTAATACGTACTTGATACGTAAACGTTCCGAGGGTTTTTTTCCCAAGAATCACGCGATCCCTCATAGGAAACGTTTCCGCCCCTCCATGTTTGTCTCTCACCTCTAAATGACAAGTTAGAGCATGCATGGAGGGGACATACATGGAGGGGATATTGCCAAGTTTAAAACATTTCCATGTCACCTCCATATACAAGAGCCAACATGGAAGTGCGAGCGATCCATGTTGCTATATAGGTAGACATAACGAGTTGTTTTTTTTTTTCAAGAATCACGCGATCCTTCATAGGAAACTTTTGCACCCCTCCATGGTTGTCTCTCACCTCTACGTGAGAAGTTAGAGCATGTATGGTGGGGACATACATGGAGGGGACATTTCCAAGTTTAAAAAACTTCCATGGCCAAGAGCCAGCATGGAAGTGGGAGTGATCCAAAGTGATATATACGTAATTATTATAAGATTTTTTTTTCCAAGAATCACGTGATCCCTCATAGGAAACGTTTGCACCCCTCCATGGTTGTCTCTCACCTCTACGTGAGTAGTTAGAGCATGCATGGAGGGGACATACATGCAGGGTACATTTCCAAGTTTAAAACACTTCCATGTCACCTCCATGGCCACGAGCCAACATGAAAGTGGGAGCGATCCATGTTGCTATATAGGTAAACATAACGAGTTTCTTTTTCAAGAATCACGCGATCCCTCGTAGGAAACGTTTGCACCCCTCCATGGTCGTCTCTCACGTCTAAATGACAAGTTAGGGCATGCATGGAGGGGACATACATGGAGGGGGCATTTCAAAGTTTAAAACACTTCGATGTCACCTCCATGGCCATGAGCGAACATGGAAGTGGGAGGGATCCACGGTGATATATACGTAATTATTATAATTTTTTTTCAAGAATCACGCGATCCCTTATAGGAAAGGTTTGCACCCCTCCATGGTTGTCTCTCACCACTACGTGAGAAGTTAGAGCATGCATGGAGGGGACATACATGCAGGGGACATTTCCAAGTTTAAAACACTTCCATGTCACCTCCATGGCCAAGAGCCAGCATGGAAGTGGGAGGGATCCAAAGTAATATATACGTAATTATTATAAGTTTTTTTTCCAAGAATCACGTGATCCATCATAGGAAACTTTTGCACCCACCCATGGTTGTCTCTCACCTCTACGTGACAAGTTAGAGCATACATGGGGGGGGACATTTCCAAGTTTAAAACACTTCGATGTCACCTCCATGGCCAATAGCCAACATGGAAGCGGGAGGGATCCATGTTGGTATATAGGTAGACATTACGAGTTTTTTTTTCTTTTCAAGAATAACGCGATCCCTCATAGGAAACGTTTGCACCCCTCCATGATTGTCTCTCACCTCTACGTGACAAGTTAGAGTATGCATGGAGGGGACATTTCCAAGTTGAAAACACTTTCATGTCACCTCCATGGCCAAGAGCCAATATGGACGTGGGAGGGAGCCATGGTGGTACATACGTAAACATTATGAGTATTTTTTTTTCGAGAACCACGCGATCCCTCATTGGGAACGTTTGCTCCCTCCCCATGGTTTTCTCTCACCTCTATGTGAGAAGTTAAAGCATGCATGGAGGGGACATACATGTAGGGGCATACATGGAGGGGACATTTCCAAGTTTAAAACACTTCGATGTCACCTCCATGGCCAAGAGCCAACATGGAAGTGGGAGAGATCCATGTTGATATATAGGAAGACATTACGAGTTTTTTTTTTCTTTTCAGGAATCATGTGATCCCTCATAGGAAACGTTTGCACCCCTCCATGGTTGGCTCTCACCTCTACGTGAGAAGTTAGTATATGCATGGAGGGAACATACCTGTAGGGGACATTTCCAAGTTTAAAACACTTTGATGTCATCTCCATGGGCAAGAGCCAGCATGGAAGTGTGAGGGCTCCACCGTGGTATACACGTACACATTAATTTTTTTTTCGAGAACCACGCGATCCTTCATAGGGAACGTTTGCACCCCTCCATGCTTGTCTCTCACCTCTACGTGAGATGTTAGAGCATGCATGGAGGGGACATACATGCAGAGGACATTTCCAAGTTGAAAACACTTCGATGTCACCTCCATGGCCAAGAGCCAACCTGGAAGTGGGAGGGATCCATGTTGGTATATGGGTAGACATTACGAGTATTTTTTTCTTTTCAAGAATCACGCGATCCCTCATAGGAAACGTTTTCACACCTCCATAGTTATATCTCACCTCTACGTGAGAAGTTAGAGCATGCATGGTGGGGACATACATGGAGGGGATATTTCGAAGTTTAAAACACTTCCATGGCCAAGAGCCAGCATGGAAGTGGGAGGGATCCAAAGTGATATATACGTAATTATTATAAGTTTTTTGTTTTTTTTCCAAGAATCACGTGATCCCTCATAGGAAACGTTTGCACCCCTCCATGGTTGTCTCTCACCTCTACGTGAGTAGTTAGAGCATGCATGGTGGGGACATTCATGCAGGGGACATTTCCAAGTTTAAAACACTTCCATGTCACCTCCATGGCCAAGAGCCAACATGAAAGTGGGAGCTATCCATGTTGCTATATAGGTAAACATAACGAGTTTTTTTTTCAAGAATCACGCGATCCCTCGTAGGAAACGTTTGCACCCCTCCATGGTCGTCTCTCACGTCTAAATGACAAGTTAGGGCATGCATGGAGGGGACATACATGGAGGGGGCATTTCAAAGTTTAAAACACTTCAATGTCACCTCCATGGCCATGAGCGAACATGGAAGTGGGAGGGATCCACGGTGATATATACGTAATTATTATAATTTTTTTTCAAGAATCACGCGATCCCTCATAGGAAACGTTTGCACACCTCCATGGTTGTCTCTCACCTTTACGTGACAAGTTAGAGCATGCATGGTGGGGACATACATGCAGGGGACATTTCCAAGTTGAAAACACTTCGATGTCACCTCCATGGCCAAGAGCCAACATGGAAGTGGGAGGGATCCATGTTGGTATATGGGTAGACATTACGAGTATTTTTTTCTTTTCAAGAATCACGCGATCCCTCATAGGAAACGTTTGCACACCTCCATAGTTATATCTCACCTTTACGTGAGAAGTTTGAGCATGCATGGAGGGGACATACGTAGAGGGGATATTACCAAGTTTAAAACACTTCCATGTCACCTCCATGGCCAAGAGCCAGCATGGAAGTGGGAGGGATCCAAAGTGATATATACGTAATTATTATACGTTTTTTGTTTTTTTTTCCCAAGAATCACGTCATCCCTCATAGGAAACGTTTGCACCCCTCCATGGTTGTCTCTCACGTCTACCTGAGAAGTTAGAGCATGCATGGAAGGGACATACATGGAGGGGACACTTCTAAATTTAAAACACTTCCATGTCACCTCCATGGCCAAGAGACAACATGAAAGTGGGAGCGATCCATGTTGCTATATAGGTAAACATAACGAGTTTTTTTTCATGAATCACGCGATCCCTCGTAGGAAACGTTTGCATCCCTCCATGGTTGTCTCTCACGTCTAAATGACAAGTTAGGGCATGCATGGAGGGGACATACATGGAGGGGGCATTTCAAAGTTTAAAACACTTCGATGTCACCTCCATGGCCATGAGCGAACATGGAAGTGGGAGGGATCCACGGTGATATATACGTAATTATTATAATTTTTTTTCAAGAATCACGCGATCCCTTATAGGAAAGGTTTGCACCCCTCCATGGTTGTCTCTCACCACTACGTGAGAAGTTAGAGCATGCATGGAGGGGACATACATGCAGGGGACATTTCCAAGTTTAAAACACTTCCATGTCACCTCCATGGCCAAGAGCCAGCATGGAAGTGGGAGGGATCCAAAGTAATATATACGTAATTATTATAAGTTTTTTTTCCAAGAATCACGTGATCCATCATAGGAAACTTTTGCACCCACCCATGGTTGTCTCTCACCTCTACGTGACAAGTTAGAGCATACATGGGGGGGGACATTTCCAAGTTTAAAACACTTCGATGTCACCTCCATGGCCAATAGCCAACATGGAAGCGGGAGGGATCCATGTTGGTATATAGGTAGACATTACGAGTTTTTTTTTCTTTTCAAGAATAACGCGATCCCTCATAGGAAACGTTTGCACCCCTCCATGATTGTCTCTCACCTCTACGTGACAAGTTAGAGTATGCATGGAGGGGACATTTCCAAGTTGAAAACACTTTCATGTCACCTCCATGGCCAAGAGCCAATATGGACGTGGGAGGGAGCCATGGTGGTACATACGTAAACATTATGAGTATTTTTTTTTCGAGAACCACGCGATCCCTCATTGGGAACGTTTGCTCCCTCCCCATGGTTTTCTCTCACCTCTATGTGAGAAGTTAAAGCATGCATGGAGGGGACATACATGTAGGGGCATACATGGAGGGGACATTTCCAAGTTTAAAACACTTCGATGTCACCTCCATGGCCAAGAGCCAACATGGAAGTGGGAGAGATCCATGTTGATATATAGGAAGACATTACGAGTTTTTTTTTCTTTTCAGGAATCATGTGATCCCTCATAGGAAACGTTTGCACCCCTCCATGGTTGGCTCTCACCTCTACGTGAGAAGTTAGTATATGCATGGAGGGAACATACCTGTAGGGGACATTTCCAAGTTTAAAACACTTTGATGTCATCTCCATGGGCAAGAGCCAGCATGGAAGTGTGAGGGCTCCACCGTGGTATACACGTACACATTAATTTTTTTTTCGAGAACCACGCGATCCTTCATAGGGAACGTTTGCACCCCTCCATGCTTGTCTCTCACCTCTACGTGAGATGTTAGAGCATGCATGGAGGGGACATACATGGAGGGGACATTTCCGAGTTGAAAACACTTCGATGTCACCTCCATGGCCAAGGGCAAACTTGGAAGTGGGAGGGATACATGTTGGTATATAGGTAGACAATACGAGTTTTTTTTCTTTTCAAGAATCACGCGATCCCTCATAGGAAACGTTTACACACCTCCATAGTTATCTCTCACCTCTACGTGACAAGTTAGAGCATGGATAGAGGGGACATACATGGACGGGACATCCATGGAGGGGACATTTCCATGTTTAAAACACTTCCATGTCACCTCCATGGCCAAGAGCCAACATGAAGGTGGGAGCGATCCATGTTGCTATATAGGTAAACATAACGAGTTTTTTTTCAAGAATCACGCGATCCCTCGTAGGAAACGTTTGCACCCCTCCATGGTCGTCTCTCACGTCTAAATGACAAGTTAGGGCATGCATTGAGGGGACATAGATGGAGGGGGCGTTTCAAAGTTTAAAACACTTCGATGTCACCTCCATGGCCATGAGCGAACATAGAAGTGGGAGGGATCCACGGTGATATATACGTAATTATTATAATTTTTTTTCAATAATCACGCGATCCCTCATAGGAAACGTTTGCACACCTCCATGGTTGTCTCTCACCTTTACGTGACAAGTTAGAGCATGCATGGAGGGGACATACATGCAGAGGACATTTCCAAGTTGAAAACACTTCGATGTCACCTCCATGGCCAAGAGCCAACCTGGAAGTGGGAGGGATCCATGTTGGTATATGGGTAGACATTACGAGTATTTTTTTCTTTTCAAGAATCACGCGATCCCTCATAGGAAACGTTTTCACACCTCCATAGTTATATCTCACCTCTACGTGAGAAGTTAGAGCATGCATGGTGGGGACATACATGGAGGGGATATTTCGAAGTTTAAAACACTTCCATGGCCAAGAGCCAGCATGGAAGTGGGAGGGATCCAAAGTGATATATACGTAATTATTATAAGTTTTTTGTTTTTTTTCCAAGAATCACGTGATCCCTCATAGGAAACGTTTGCACCCCTCCATGGTTGTCTCTCACCTCTACGTGAGTAGTTAGAGCATGCATGGTGGGGACATTCATGCAGGGGACATTTCCAAGTTTAAAACACTTCCATGTCACCTCCATGGCCAAGAGCCAACATGAAAGTGGGAGCTATCCATGTTGCTATATAGGTAAACATAACGAGTTTTTTTTTCAAGAATCACGCGATCCCTCGTAGGAAACGTTTGCACCCCTCCATGGTCGTCTCTCACGTCTAAATGACAAGTTAGGGCATGCATGGAGGGGACATACATGGAGGGGGCATTTCAAAGTTTAAAACACTTCAATGTCACCTCCATGGCCATGAGCGAACATGGAAGTGGGAGGGATCCACGGTGATATATACGTAATTATTATAATTTTTTTTCAAGAATCACGCGATCCCTCATAGGAAACGTTTGCACACCTCCATGGTTGTCTCTCACCTTTACGTGACAAGTTAGAGCATGCATGGTGGGGACATACATGCAGGGGACATTTCCAAGTTGAAAACACTTCGATGTCACCTCCATGGCCAAGAGCCAACATGGAAGTGGGAGGGATCCATGTTGGTATATGGGTAGACATTACGAGTATTTTTTTCTTTTCAAGAATCACGCGATCCCTCATAGGAAACGTTTGCACACCTCCATAGTTATATCTCACCTTTACGTGAGAAGTTTGAGCATGCATGGAGGGGACATACGTAGAGGGGATATTACCAAGTTTAAAACACTTCCATGTCACCTCCATGGCCAAGAGCCAGCATGGAAGTGGGAGGGATCCAAAGTGATATATACGTAATTATTATACGTTTTTTGTTTTTTTTTCCCAAGAATCACGTCATCCCTCATAGGAAACGTTTGCACCCCTCCATGGTTGTCTCTCACGTCTACCTGAGAAGTTAGAGCATGCATGGAAGGGACATACATGGAGGGGACACTTCTAAATTTAAAACACTTCCATGTCACCTCCATGGCCAAGAGACAACATGAAAGTGGGAGCGATCCATGTTGCTATATAGGTAAACATAACGAGTTTTTTTTCATGAATCACGCGATCCCTCGTAGGAAACGTTTGCATCCCTCCATGGTTGTCTCTCACGTCTAAATGACAAGTTAGGGCATGCATGGAGGGGACATACATGGAGGGGGCATTTCCAAGTTTAAAACACTTCGATGTCACCTCCATGGCCATGAGCGAACATGGAAGTGGGAGGGATCCACGGTGATATATACGTAATTATTATAAGTTTTTTTTCAAGAATCACGCGATCCCTCATAGGAAACGTTTGCACCCCTCCATGATTGTCTCTCACCTCTACGTGACAAGTTAGAGTATGCATGGAGGGGACATAAATGGAGGGGACATTTCCAAGTTTAAAACACTTTCATGTCACCTCCATGGCCAAGAGTGAATATGGACGTGGGAGGGATCCATAGTGGTACATACGTAAACATTATGAGTATTTTTTTCGAGAACCAAGCGATCGCTCATTGGGAACGTTTGCACCCTCCCCATGGTTGTCTCTCACCTCTATGTGAGAAGTTAGAGCATGCATGGAAGGAACATACATGTAGGGGCATACATGGAGGGGACATTTCCAAGTTTGAAACACTCCGATGTCACCTCCATGGGCAAGAGCCAACATGGAAGTGTGAGGGATCCATGTTGCTATATAGGTAGACATTACGAGTTTTTTTTTTCTTTTCAAGAATCACGCGATCCCTCATTGGAAACGTTTGCACCTCTCCATGGTGTTCTCTCACCTCTATGTGAGAAGTTAGAGTATGCATGGAGGGGACATACATGTAAGGGCATACATGGAGGGGACATTTTCAAGTTTGAAACACTTCGATGTCACCTCCATGGCCAAGAGCCAACATGGAAGTGGAAGAGATCCATGTTGGTATATAGGAAGACATTACGAGTTTTGTTTTCTTTTCAAGAATCATGCGATCCCTCATAGGAAACGTTTGCTACCCTCCATGGTTGGCTCTCACCTCTACGTGAGAAGTTAGAGCATGCATGAAGGGGACATTCATGAAGGGGGACATACATGGAGGGGGACATACATGGAGGGGATATTTCCAAGTTTAAAACACTTCGATGTCATTTCCATGGCCAAGAGACAAAATGGGAGTGGGAGGGATCCAAAGTGATATATACGTAATTATTATAATTTTTTTTGTTTTTTATCCTAGAATCACGTGATCCCTCATATGGAACGTTTGCACCCCTCCATGGTTGTCTGTCACCTCTACGTGAGAAGTTAGAGCATGCATGGAGGGGACATATATGGAGGGGACATTTCCAAGTTTAAAACACTTCAATGTCACCTCCATGGCCAAGAGCGAACATGGAAGTGGAAGAGATCCATGTTGGTATATAGGAAGACATTACGAGTTTTTTTTCTTTTCAAGAATCACGCGATCCCTCATAGGAAACGTTTGCACCCCTCCATGATTGTCTCTCACCTCTACGTGACAAGTTAGAGTATGCATGGAGGGGACATAAATGGAGGGGACATTTCCAAGTTTAAAACACTTTCATGTCACCTCCATGGCCAAGAGCCAATATGGACGTGGGAGTGATCCATGGTGGTACATACGTAAACATTATGAGTATTTTTTTTCGACAACCACGCGATCCCTCATTGGGAACGTTTGCTCCCTCCCCATGGTTGTCTCTGACTTCTATGTGAGAAGTTAAAGCATGCATGGAGGGGACATACATGTAGGGGCATACATGGAGGGGACATTTCCAAGTTTAAAACACTTCGATGTCACCTCCATGGCCAAGAGCCAACATGGAAGTGGGAGAGATCCATGTTGGTATATAGGAAGACATTACGAGTTTTTTTTCTTTTCAGGAATCATGCGATCCCTCATAGGAAACGTTTGCACCCCTCCATGGTTGGCTCTCACCTCTACGTGAGAAGTTAGAGCATGCATGGAGGGGATATACATGTAGGGGACATCCATGGAGGGGACATCCATGGAGGGGACATTTCCAAGTTTGAAACACTTCGATGTCACCTCCATGGGCAAGAGCCAACATGGAAGTGTGAGGGATCCACCGTGGTATACACGTACACATTAATTTTTTTTCGAGAACCACGCGATCCCTCATAGGGAACGTTTGCACCCCTCCATGCTTGTCTCTCACCTCTACGTGAGAAGTTAGAGCATGCATGGAGGGGACATTTCCGAGTTGAAAACACTTCGATGTCACCTCCATGGCCATGAGCGAACATGGAAGTGAGAGGGATCCACCCTGATATATACGTAATTATTATAAGTTTTTTTTTCAAGAATCACGCGATCCCTCATAGGAAACGTTTGCACCCCTCCATGGTTGTCTCTCACCTTCACGTGACAAGTTAGAGCATACATGGAGGGGAAATTTCCGAGTTGAAAACACTTCGATGTCACCTCCATGGCCAAGAGCCAACTTGGAAGTGGGAGGGATCCATGTTGGTATATAGGTAGACAATACGAGTTATTTTACTTTTCAAGAATCACGCGATCCCTCATAGGAAACCTTTGCACACCTCCATAGTTATCTCTCACCTCTACATGACAAGTTAGAGTATGCATGGAGGGGACATAAATGGAGGGGACATTTCCAAGTTTAAAACACTTTCATGTCACCTCCACGGCCAACAGCCAACATGGAAGTGGGAGGGATCCGTGGTGATATATCCGAAAACATTATAATTTTTTTCCAAGAATGACGCGATCCCTCATAGGAAACGTTTGCATCCCTCCATCGTTGTCTCTCACCTCTACGTGACAGGTTAGAGCATGGATAGAGGGGACATACATGGACGGGACATCCATGGAGGGGACATTTCCACGTTTAAAACACTTCGATGTCACCTCCATGGCCAAGAGCCGACATGAAAGTAGGAGGGATCCACGGTGATATATACGTAAAAATTATGAGTATTTTTTTTCGAGAACCACGCGATCCCTCATTGGGAACGTTTGCACCCTCCCCATGGTTGTCTCTCACCTCTATGTGAGAAGTTAGAGCTTGCATGGAGGGGATATACATGTAGGGGACATCCATGGAGGTGACATACATGGAGGGGACATTTCCAAGTTTAAAACACTTCAATGTCACCTCCATTGCCAAGAGCCAACATGGAAGTGGGAGGGATCCATGGTGGTACATACGTAAACATTATGAGAATTTTTTTTCGAGAACCACGCGATCCCTCATTGGGAACGTTTGCACCCTCCCCATGGTTGTCTCTCACCTCTATGTGAGAAGTTAGAGCATGCATGGAGGGGACATACATGTAGAGGCATACATGGAGGGGACATTTCCAAGTTTGAAACACTTCGATGTCACCTCCATGGCCAAGAGCCAACATGGAAGTGGGAGGGATCCATGTTGGTATATAGGTAGACATTACGAGTTTTTTTTTCTTTTCATAGGAAACGTTTGCACACCTCCATAGTTATCTCTCACCTCTACGTGAGAAGTTAAAGCATGCATGGAGGGGACATACATGGAGGGGACATTTCCGAGTTGAAAACACTTCCATGTCACCTCCATGGCCAAGAGCCAACATGGGAGTGGGAGGGCTCCATGTTGGTATATAGGTAGATATTACGAGTGTTTTTTCAAGAATCACGCGATCCCTCATAGGAAAGGTTTGCACCCCTCCATGGTTGTCTCTCACCCCTACGTGAGAAGTTAGAGCATGCATGGAGGGGACATACATGGAGCGGATATTTCCAAGTTTAAAACACTTCCATGTCACCTCCATATACAAGAGCCAACATGGAAGTGCGAGCGATCCATGTTGCTATATAGGTAGACATAACGAGTTTTTTTTTCAAGAATCACGCGATCCTTCATAGGAAACTTTTGCACCCCTCCATGGTTGTCTCTCACCTCTAAATGACAAGTTAGAGCATGCATGGAGGGGACATACATGGAGGGGATATTGCCAAGTTTAAAACATTTCCATGTTTTAAACTTGGTAATACGTACTTGATACGTAAACGTTCCGAGGGTTTTTTTCCCAAGAATCACGCGATCCCTCATAGGAAACGTTTCCGCCCCTCCATGTTTGTCTCTCACCTCTAAATGACAAGTTAGAGCATGCATGGAGGGGACATACATGGAGGGGATATTGCCAAGTTTAAAACATTTCCATGTCACCTCCATATACAAGAGCCAACATGGAAGTGCGAGCGATCCATGTTGCTATATAGGTAGACATAACGAGTTGTTTTTTTTTCAAGAATCACGCGATCCTTCATAGGAAACTTTTGCACCCCTCCATGGTTGTCTCTCACCTCTACGTGAGAAGTTAGAGCATGTATGGTGGGGACATACATGGAGGGGACATTTCCAAGTTTAAAAAACTTCCATGGCCAAGAGCCAGCATGGAAGTGGGAGTGATCCAAAGTGATATATACGTAATTATTATAAGATTTTTTTTCCAAGAATCACGTGATCCCTCGTAGGAAACGTTTGCACCCCTCCATGGTCGTCTCTCACGTCTAAATGACAAGTTAGGGCATGCATGGAGTGGACATACATGGAGGGGGCATTTCAAAGTTTAAAACACTTCAATGTCACCTCCATGGCCATGAGCGAACATGGAAGTGGGAGGGATCCACGGTGATATATACGTAATTATTATAATTTTTTTTCAAGAATCACGCGATCCCTTATAGGAAAGGTTTGCACCCCTCCATGGTTGTCTCTCACCACTACGTGAGAAGTTAGAGCATGCATGGAGGGGACATACATGCAGGGGACATTTCCAAGTTTAAAACACTTCCATGTCACCTCCATGGCCAAGAGCCAGCATGGAAGTGGGAGGGATCCAAAGTAATATATACGTAATTATTATAAGTTTTTTTTCCAAGAATCACGTGATCCATCATAGGAAACTTTTGCACCCACCCATGGTTGTCTCTCACCTCTACGTGACAAGTTAGAGCATACATGGGGGGGGACATTTCCAAGTTTAAAACACTTCGATGTCACCTCCATGGCCAATAGCCAACATGGAAGCGGGAGGGATCCATGTTGGTATATAGGTAGACATTACGAGTTTTTTTTTTCTTTTCAAGAATAACGCGATCCCTCATAGGAAACGTTTGCACCCCTCCATGATTGTCTCTCACCTCTACGTGACAAGTTAGAGTATGCATGGAGGGGACATAAATGGAGGGGACATTTCCAAGTTGAAAACACTTTCATGTCACCTCCATGGCCAAGAGCCAATATGGACGTGGGAGGGAGCCATGGTGGTACATACGTAAACATTATGAGTATTTTTTTTTCGAGAACCACGCGATCCCTCATTGGGAACGTTTGCTCCCTCCCCATGGTTTTCTCTCACCTCTATGTGAGAAGTTAAAGCATGCATGGAGGGGACATACATGTAGGGGCATACATGGAGGGGACATTTCCAAGTTTAAAACACTTCGATGTCACCTCCATGGCCAAGAGCCAACATGGAAGTGGGAGAGATCCATGTTGATATATAGGAAGACATTACGAGTTTTTTTTTTCTTTTCAGGAATCATGTGATCCCTCATAGGAAACGTTTGCACCCCTCCATGGTTGGCTCTCACCTCTACGTGAGAAGTTAGTGTATGCATGGAGGGAACATACCTGTAGGGGACATTTCCAAGTTTAAAACACTTTGATGTCATCTCCATGGGCAAGAGCCAGCATGGAAGTGTGAGGGCTCCACCGTGGTATACACGTACACATTAATTTTTTTTTCGGGAACCACGCGATCCTTCATAGGGAACGTTTGCACCCCTCCATGCTTGTCTCTCACCTCTACGTGAGATGTTAGAGCATGCATGGAGGGGACATACATGGAGGGGACATTTCCGAGTTGAAAACACTTCGATGTCACCTCCATGGCCAAGGGCAAACTTGGAAGTGGGAGGGATACATGTTGGTATATAGGTAGACAATACGAGTTTTTTTTCTTTTCAAGAATCACGCGATCCCTCATAGGAAACGTTTACACACCTCCATAGTTATCTCTCACCTCTACGTGACAAGTTAGAGCATGGATAGAGGGGACATACATGGACGGGACATCCATGGAGGGGACATTTCCATGTTTAAAACACTTCCATGTCACCTCCATGTCCAAGAGCCAACATGAAAGTGGGAGCGATCCATGTTGCTATATAGGTAAACATAACGAGTTTTTTTTCAAGAATCACGCGATCCCTCGTAGGAAACGTTTGCACCCCTCCATGGTCGTCTCTCACGTCTAAATGACAAGTTAGGGCATGCATGGAGGGGACATACATGGAGGGAGCATTTCAAAGTTTAAAACACTTCGATGTCACCTCCATGGCCATGAGCGAACATGGAAGTGGGAGGGATCCACGGTGATATATACGTAATTATTATAATTTTTTTTCAATAATCACGCGATCCCTCATAGGAAACGTTTGCACACCTCCATGGTTGTCTCTCACCTTTACGTGACAAGTTAGAGCATGCATGGAGGGGACATACATGCAGAGGACATTTCCAAGTTGAAAACACTTCGATGTCACCTCCATGGCCAAGAGCCAACATGGAAGTGGGAGGGATCCATGTTGGTATATGGGTAGACATTACGAGTATTTTTTTCTTTTCAAGAATCACGCGATCCCTCATAGGAAACGTTTTCACACCTCCATAGTTATATCTCACCTCTACGTGAGAAGTTAGAGCATGTATGGTGGGGACATACATGGAGGGGATATTTCGAAGTTTAAAACACTTCCATGGCCAAGAGCCAGCATGGAAGTGGGAGGGATCCAAAGTGATATATACGTAATTATTATAAGTTTTTTGTTTTTTTTCCAAGAATCACGTGATCCCTCATAGGAAACGTTTGCACCCCTCCATGGTTGTCTCTCACCTCTACGTGAGTAGTTAGAGCATGCATGGTGAGAACATTCATGTAGGGGACATTTCCAAGTTTAAAACACTTCCATGTCACCTCCATGGCCAAGAGCCAACATGAAAGTGGGAGCGATCCATGTTGCTATATAGGTAAACATAACGAGTTTTTTTTTCAAGAATCACGCGATCCCTCGTAGGAAACGTTTGCACCCCTCCATGGTCGTCTCTCACGTCTAAATGACAAGTTAGGGCATGCATGGAGGGGACATACATGGAGGGGGCATTTCAAAGTTTAAAACACTTCAATGTCACCTCCATGGCCATGAGCGAACATGGAAGTGGGAGGGATCCACGGTGATATATACGTAATTATTATAATTTTTTTTCAAGAATCACGCGATCCCTCATAGGAAACGTTTGCACACCTCCATGGTTGTCTCTCACCTTTACGTGACAAGTTAGAGCATGCATGGTGGGGACATACATGCAGGGGACATTTCCAAGTTGAAAACACTTCGATGTCACCTCCATGGCCAAGAGCCAACATGGAAGTGGGAGGGATCCATGTTGGTATATGGGTAGACATTACGAGTATTTTTTTCTTTTCAAGAATCACGCGATCCCTCATAGGAAACGTTTGCACACCTCCATAGTTATATCTCACCTTTACGTGAGAAGTTTGAGCATGCATGGAGGGGACATACGTAGAGGGGATATTACCAAGTTTAAAACACTTCCATGTCACCTCCATGGCCAAGAGCCAGCATGGAAGTGGGAGGGATCCAAAGTGATATATACGTAATTATTATACGTTTTTTGTTTTTTTTCCCAAGAATCACGTCATCCCTCATAGGAAACGTTTGCACCCCTCCATGGTTGTCTCTCACGTCTACCTGAGAAGTTAGAGCATGCATGGAAGGGACATACATGGAGGGGACACTTCTAAATTTAAAACACTTCCATGTCACCTCCATGGCCAAGAGACAACATGAAAGTGGGAGCGATCCATGTTGCTATATAGCTAAACATAACGAGTTTTTTTTTCATGAATCACGCGATCCCTCGTAGGAAACGTTTGCATCCCTCCATGGTTGTCTCTCACGTCTAAATGACAAGTTAGGGCATGCATGGAGGGGACATATATGGAGGGGGCATTTCCAAGTTTAAAACACTTCGATGTCACCTCCATGGCCATGAGCGAACATGGAAGTGGGAGGGATCCACGGTGATATATACGTAATTATTATAAGTTTTTTTTCAAGAATCACGCGATCCCTCATAGGAAACGTTTGCACCCCTCCATGGTTGTCTCTCACCTTTACGTGACAAGTTAGAGCATACATGGAGGGGACATTTCCAAGTTTAAAACACTTCGATGTCACCTCCATGGCCAAGAGCCAACATGGAAGTGGGAGGGATCCATGTTGGTATATAGGTAGACATTACGATTTATTTTCTTTTCAAGAATCACGCGATCCCTCATAGGAAACGTTTGCACCCCTCCATGATTGTCTCTCACCTCTACGTGACAAGTTAGAGTATGCATGGAGGGGACATAAATGGAGGGGACATTTCCAAGTTTAAAACACTTTCATGTCACCTCCATGGCCAAGAGTGAATATGGACGTGGGAGGGATCCATAGTGGTACATACGTAAACATTATGAGTATTTTTTTCGAGAACCAAGCGATCGCTCATTGGGAACGTTTGCACCCTCCCCATGGTTGTCTCTCACCTCTATGTGAGAAGTTAGAGCATGCATGGAAGGAACATACATGTAGGGGCATACATGGAGGGGACATTTCCAAGTTTGAAACACTCCGATGTCACCTCCATGGGCAAGAGCCAACATGGAAGTGTGAGGGATCCACCGTGGTATACACGTACACATTAATTTTTTTTCGAGAACCAAGCGATCCCTCATAGGGAACGTTTGCACCCCTCCATGCTTGTCTCTCACCTCTACGTGAGAAATTAGAGCATGCATGGAGGGGACATTTCCGAGTTGAAAACACTTCGATGTCACCTCCAGGGCCAAGAGCCAACTTGGAAGTGGGAGGGATCCATGTTGCTATATAGGTAGACATTACGAGTTTTTTTTTTTCTTTTCAAGAATCACGCGATCCCTCATTGGAAACGTTTGCACCTCTCCATGGTGTTCTCTCACCTCTACGTGAGAAGTTAGAGCATGCATGAAGGGGATATACATGAAGGGGGACATACATGGAGGGGGACATACATGGAGGGGGACATACATGGAGGGGACATTTTCAAGTTTAAAACACTTCGATGTCGTTTCCATGGCCAAGAGACAACATGGAAGTGGGAGCGATTAAAAGTGATATATACGTAATTATTATAAGATTTTTTGTTTTTTATCCTAGAATCACGTGATCCCTCATAGGGAACGTTTGTACACCTCCATAGTTATATCTCACCTCTACGTGAGAAGTTAGAGCATGCATGGATGGGACATACATGGAGGGGACATTTCCGAGTTGAAAACACTTCGATGTCACCTCCATTACCAAGAGCCAACATGGAAGTGGGAGGGCTCCATGTTGGTATATAGGTAGATATTACGAGGTTTTTTTTTCAAGAATCACGCGATTCCTCATAGGAAAGGTTTGCACTACTCCATGGTTGTCTCTCAGCCCTACGTGAGAAGTTAGAGCATGCATGGAGGGGATATACATGGAGTGGATATTTCCAAGTTTAAGACACTTCCATGTCACCTCCATATCCAAGAGCCAACATGGAAGTGGGAGCGATCCATGTTGCTATATAAGTAGACATAACGAGTTTTTTTTTCAAGAATCACGCGATCCCTCTTTGGAAACCTTTGCACCCCTCCATGTTTGTCTCTCACCTCTATGTTAGAATTTAGGGCATGCATGGACGGGAAATACATGGAGGGGACATTTCCAAGCTTAAAACACTTCCATGTCACCTCCATGGCCAAGAGCCAACATGGGAGTGGGAGGGCTCCATGTTGGTATATAGGTAGATATTACGAGTGTTTTTTCAAGAATCACGCGATCCCTCATAGGAAAGGTTTGCACCCCTCCATGGTTGTCTCTCACCCCTACGTGAGAAGTTAGAGCATGCATGGAGGGGACATACATGGAGCGGATATTTCCAAGTTTAAAACACTTCCATGTCACCTCCATATACAAGAGCCAACATGGAAGTGCGAGCGATCCATGTTGCTATATAGGTAGACATAACGAGTTTTTTTTTTCAAGAATCACGCGATCCTTCATAGGAAACTTTTGCACCCCTCCATGGTTGTCTCTCACCTCTAAATGACAAGTTAGAGCATGCATGGAGGGGACATACATGGAGGGGATATTGCCAAGTTTAAAACATTTCCATGTTTTAAACTTGGTAATACGTACTTGATACGTAAACGTTCCGAGGGTTTTTTTCCCAAGAATCACGCGATCCCTCATAGGAAACGTTTCCGCCCCTCCATGTTTGTCTCTCACCTCTAAATGACAAGTTAGAGCATGCATGGAGGGGACATACATGGAGGGGATATTGCCAAGTTTAAAACATTTCCATGTCACCTCCATATACAAGAGCCAACATGGAAGTGCGAGCGATCCATGTTGCTATATAGGTAGACATAACGAGTTGGTTTTTTTTTCAAGAATCACGCGATCCTTCATAGGAAACTTTTGCACCCCTCCATGGTTGTCTCTCACCTCTACGTGGGAAGTTAGAGCATGTATGGTGGGGACATACATGGAGGGGACATTTCCAAGTTTAAAAAACTTCCATGGCCAAGAGCCAGCATGGAAGTGGGAGTGATCCAAAGTGATATATACGTAATTATTATAAGATTTTTTTTTCCAAGAATCACGTGATCCCTCATAGGAAACGTTTGCACCCCTCCATGGTTGTCTCTCACCTCTACGTGAGTAGTTAGAGCATGCATGGAGGGGACATACATGCAGGGGACATTTCCAAGTTTAAAACACTTCCATGTCACCTCCATGGCTACGAGCCAACATGAAAGTGGGAGCGATCCATGTTGCTATATAGGTAAACATAACGAGTTTCTTTTTCAAGAATCACGCGATCCCTCGTAGGAAACGTTTGCACCCCTCCATGGTCGTCTCTCACGTCTAAATGACAAGTTAGGGCATGCATGGAGGGGACATACATGGAGGGGGCATTTCAAAGTTTAAAACACTTCGATGTCACCTCCATGGCCATGAGCGAACATGGAAGTGGGAGGGATCCACGGTGATATATACGTAATTATTATAATTTTTTTTTCAAGAATCACGCGATCCCTTATAGGAAAGGTTTGCACCCCTCCATGGTTGTCTCTCACCACTACGTGAGAAGTTAGAGCATGCATGGAGGGGACATACATGCAGGGGACATTTCCAAGTTTAAAACACTTCCATGTCACCTCCATGGCCAAGAGCCAGCATGGAAGTGGGAGGGATCCAAAGTAATATATACGTAATTATTATAAGTTTTTTTTCCAAGAATCACGTGATCCATCATAGGAAACTTTTGCACCCACCCATGGTTGTCTCTCACCTCTACGTGACAAGTTAGAGCATACATGGGGGGGGGGACATTTCCAAGTTTAAAACACTTCGATGGCACCTCCATGGCCTATAGCCAACATGGAAGCGGGAGGGATCCATGTTGGTATATAGGTAGACATTACGAGTTTTTTTTTTCTTTTCAAGAATAACGCGATCCCTCATAGGAAACGTTTGCACCCCTCCATGATTGTCTCTCACCTCTACGTGACAAGTTAGAGTATGCATGGAGGGGACATAAATGGAGGGGACATTTCCAAGTTGAAAACACTTTCATGTCACCTCCATGGCCAAGAGCCAATATGGACGTGGGAGGGAGCCATGGTGGTACATACGTAAACATTATGAGTATTTTTTTTTCGAGAACCACGCGATCCCTCATTGGGAACGTTTGCTCCCTCCCCATGGTTTTCTCTCACCTCTATGTGAGAAGTTAAAGCATGCATGGAGGGGACATACATGTAGGGGCATACATGGAGGGGACATTTCCAAGTTTAAAACACTTCGATGTCACCTCCATGGCCAAGAGCCAACATGGAAGTGGGAGAGATCCATGTTGATATATAGGAAGACATTACGAGTTTTTTTTTCTTTTCAGGAATCATGTGATCCCTCATAGGAAACGTTTGCACCCCTGAATGGTTGGCTCTCACCTCTACGTGAGAAGTTAGTGTATGCATGGAGGGAACATACCTGTAGGGGACATTTCCAAGTTTAAAACACTTTGATGTCATCTCCATGGGCAAGAGCCAGCATGGAAGTGTGAGGGCTCCACCGTGGTATACACGTACACATTAATTTTTTTTTCGAGAACCACGCGATCCTTCATAGGGAACGTTTGCACCCCTCCATGCTTGTCTCTCACCTCTACGTGAGATGTTAGAGCATGCATGGAGGGGACATACATGGAGGGGACATTTCCGAGTTGAAAACACTTCGATGTCACCTCCATGGCCAAGGGCAAACTTGGAAGTGGGAGGGATACATGTTGGTATATAGGTAGACAATACGAGTTTTTTTTCTTTTCAAGAATCACGCGATCCCTCATAGGAAACGTTTACACACCTACATAGTTATCTCTCACCTCTACGTGACAAGTTAAAGTATGCATGGAGGGGACATAAATGGAGGGGACATTTCCAAGTTTAAAACACTTTCATGTCACCCCCACATCCAACAGCCAACATGGAAGTGGGAGGGATCCGTGGTGATATATACGAAAACATTATAATTTTTTTCTAAGAATGACGCGATCCCTCATAGGAAACGTTTGCATCCCTCCATCGTTGTCTCTCACCTCCACGTGACAAGTTAGAGCATGGATAGAGGGGACATACATGGACGGGACATCCATGGAGGGGACATTTCCATGTTTAAAACACTTCCATGTCACCTCCATGGCCAAGAGCCAACATGAAAGTGGGAGCGATCCATGTTGCTATATAGGTAAACATAACGAGTTTTTTTTCAAGAATCACGCGATCCCTCGTAGGAAACGTTTGCACCCCTCCATGGTCGTCTCTCACGTCTAAATGACAAGTTAGGGCATGCATGGAGGGGACATAGATGGAGGGGTCATTTCAAAGTTTAAAACACTTCGATGTCACCTCCATGGCCATGAGCGAACATGGAAGTGGGAGGGATCCACGGTGATATATACGTAATTATTATAATTTTTTTTCAAGAATCACGCGATCCCTCATAGGAAACGTTTGCACACCTCCATGGTTGTCTCTCACCTTTACGTGACAAGTTAGAGCATGCATGGAGGGGACATACATGCAGAGGACATTTCCAAGTTGAAAACACTTCGATGTCACCTCCATGGCCAAGAGCCAACATGGAAGTGGGAGGGATCCATGTTGGTATATGGGTAGACATTACGAGTATTTTTTTCTTTTCAAGAATCACGCGATCCCTCATAGGAAACGTTTTCACACCTCCATAGTTATATCTCACCTCTACGTGAGAAGTTAGAGCATGCATGGTGGGGACATACATGGAGGGGATATTTCGAAGTTTAAAACACTTCCATGGCCAAGAGCCAGCATGGAAGTGGGAGGGATCCAAAGTGATATATACGTAATTATTATAAGTTTTTTGTTTTTTTTCCAAGAATCACGTGATCCCTCATAGGAAACGTTTGCACCCCTCCATGGTTGTCTCTCACCTCTACGTGAGTAGTTAGAGCATGCATGGTGGGGACATTCATGCAGGGGACATTTCCAAGTTTAAAACACTTCCATGTCACCTCCATGGCCAAGAGCCAACATGAAAGTGGGAGCGATCCATCTTGCTATATAGGTAAACATAACGAGTTTTTTTTTCAAGAATCACGCGATCCCTCGTAGGAAACGTTTGCACCCCTCCATGGTCGTCTCTCACGTCTAAATGACAAGTTAGGGCATGCATGGAGGGGACATACATGGAGGGGGCATTTCAAAGTTTAAAACACTTCAATGTCACCTCCATGGCCATGAGCGAACATGGAAGTGGGAGGGATCCACGGTGATATATACGTAATTATTATAATTTTTTTTCAAGAATCACGCGATCCCTCATAGGAAACGTTTGCACACCTCCATGGTTGTCTCTCACCTTTACGTGACAAGTTAGAGCATGCATGGTGGGGACATACATGCAGGGGACATTTCCAAGTTGAAAACACTTCGATGTCACCTCCATGGCCAAGAGCCAACATGGAAGTGGGAGGGATCCATGTTGGTATATGGGTAGACATTACGAGTATTTTTTTCTTTTCAAGAATCACGCGATCCCTCATAGGAAACGTTTGCACACCTCCATAGTTATATCTCACCTTTACGTGAGAAGTTTGAGCATGCATGGAGGGGACATACGTAGAGGGGATATTACCAAGTTTAAAACACTTCCATGTCACCTCCATGGCCAAGAGCCAGCATGGAAGTGGGAGGGATCCAAAGTGATATATACGTAATTATTATACGTTTTTTGTTTTTTTTTCCCAAGAATCACGTCATCCCTCATAGGAAACGTTTGCACCCCTCCATGGTTGTCTCTCACGTCTACCTGAGAAGTTAGAGCATGCATGGAAGGGACATACATGGAGGGGACACTTCTAAATTTAAAACACTTCCATGTCACCTCCATGGCCAAGAGACAACATGAAAGTGGGAGCGATCCATGTTGCTATATAGGTAAACATAACGAGTTTTTTTTCATGAATCACGCGATCCCTCGTAGGAAACGTTTGCATCCCTCCATGGTTGTCTCTCACGTCTAAATGACAAGTTAGGGCATGCATGGAGGGGACATACATGGAGGGGGCATTTCCAAGTTTAAAACACTTCGATGTCACCTCCATGGCCATGAGCGAACATGGAAGTGGGAGGGATCCACGGTGATATATACGTAATTATTATAAGTTTTTTTTTCAAGAATCACGCGATCCCTCATAGGAAACGTTTGCACCCCTCCATGGTTGTCTCTCACCTTTACGTGACAAGTTAGAGCATACATGGAGGGGACATTTCCAAGTTTAAAACACTTCGATGTCACCTCCATGGCCAAGAGCCAACATGGAAGTGGGAGGGATCCATGTTGGTATATAGGTAGACATTACGATTTATTTTCTTTTCAAGAATCACGCGATCCCTCATAGGAAACGTTTGCACCCCTCCATGATTGTCTCTCACCTCTACGTGACAAGTTAGAGTATGCATGGAGGGGACATTTCCAAGTTTAAAACACTTTCATGTCACCTCCATGGCCAAGAGTGAATATGGACGTGGGAGGGATCCATAGTGGTACATACGTAAACATTATGAGTATTTGTTTCGAGAACCAAGCGATCGCTCATTGGGAACGTTTGCACCCTCCCCATGGTTGTCTCTCACCTCTATGTGAGAAGTTAGAGCATGCATGGAAGGAACATACATGTAGGGGCATACATGGAGGGGACATTTCCAAGTTTGAAACACTCCGATGTCACCTCCATGGGCAAGAGCCAACATGGAAGTGTGAGGGATCCACCGTGGTATACACGTACACATTAATTTTTTTTTCGAGAACCAAGCGATCCCTCATAGGGAACGTTTGCACCCCTCCATGCTTGTCTCTCACCTCTACGTGAGAAATTAGAGCATGCATGGAGGGGACATTTCCGAGTTGAAAACACTTCGATGTCACCTCCATGGCCAAGAGCCAACTTGGAAGTGGGAGGGATCCATGTTGCTATATAGGTAGACATTACGAGTTTTTTTTTTCTTTTCAAGAATCACGCGATCCCTCATTGGAAACGTTTGCACCTCTCCATGGTGTTCTCTCACCTCTACGTGAGAAGTTAGAGCATGCATGAAGGGGATATACATGAAGGGGGACATACATGGAGGGGGACATACATGGAGGGGGACATACATGGAGGGGACATTTTCAAGTTTAAAACACTTCGATGTCGTTTCCATGGCCAAGAGACAACATGGAAGTGGGAGCGATTAAAAGTGATATATACGTAATTATTATAAGTTTTTTTGTTTTTTATCCTAGAATCACGTGATCCCTCATAGGGAACGTTTGTACACCTCCATAGTTATATCTCACCTCTACGTGAGAAGTTAGAGCATGCATGGATGGGACATACATGGAGGGGACATTTCCGAGTTGAAAACACTTCGATGTCACCTCCATTACCAAGAGCCAACATGGAAGTGGGAGGGCTCCATGTTGGTATATAGGTAGATATTACGAGGTTTTTTTTTCAAGAATCACGCGTTTCCTCATAGGAAAGGTTTGCACTACTCCATGGTTGTCTCTCAGCCCTACGTGAGAAGTTAGAGCATGCATGGAGGGGATATACATGGAGTGGATATTTCCAAGTTTAAAACACTTCCATGTCACCTCCATATCCAAGACCCAACATGTAAGTGCGAGAGATCCATGTTGGTATATAGGTAGACATAACGAGTTGTTTTTTTCTTTTCAAGAATCACGCGATCCCTCATTGGAAACGTTTGCACCTATCCATGGTTGTCTCTCACCTCTACGTGAGAAGTTAGAGCATGTATGGAGGGGACATACTTGGAGGGGATATTTCCATGTTTAAAACACTTCCATGTCACCTCCATGGCCAAGAGCCAGCATGGAAGTGGGAGGGATCCAAAGTGATATATACGTAATTATTATAAGTTTTTTTTTCCAAGAATCACGTGATCCCTCATAGGAAACGTTTTCACCCCTCCATGGTTGTCTCTCACCTCTACCTGAGAAGTTAGAGCATGCATGGAAGGGACATATATGGAGGGGACATTTCCAAGTTTAAAACACTTCCATGTCACCTCCATGGCCAAGAGCCAACATGAAAGTGGGAACGATCCATGTTGTTATATAGGTAAACATAACGAGTTTTTTTTTCAAGAATCACGCGATCCCTCGTAGAAAGGTTTGCTCCCCTCCATGGTTGTCTCTCACCTCTAAATGACAAATTAGTGCATGCATGGGGGGGACATACATAGAGGGGACATTTCCAAGTTTAAAACACTTGCATGTCACCTCCATGGCCAAGAGCCAACATGGAAGTTGGAGGGATCCACGGTGATATATACGTAAATGTTCCGAGGTTTTTTTCCCAAGAATCACGCGATCCCTCATAGGAAACGTTTCCACCCCTCCATGTTTGTCTCTCACCTCTATGTGAGAAGTTAGAGCATGCATGGAGGGGACATTTCCAAGCTTAAAACACTTCGATGTCACCTCCATGGCCAAGACCCAACATGGAAGTGGGAGAGATTCATGTTGGTATATAGGTAGACATTACGAGGTTTTTTTTTCAAGAATCACGCGATCCCTCATAGGAAAGTTTTGCACCCCTCCATGGTTGTCTCTCACCCCTACGTGAGAAGTTAAAGCATGCATGGGGGGGACATACATGGAGGGGATATTTCCAAGTTTAAAACACTTCCATGTCACCTCCATATCCAAGAGCCAACATGGAAGTGGGAGCGATCCATGTTGCTATATAGGCAGACATAACGAGTTGTTTTTTTTTCAAGAATGCGATCCCTCATAGGAAACTTTTGAACCCATCCATGGTTGTCTCTCACCTCTAAATGACAAATTAGAGCATGCATGGGGGGGACATACATGGAGGGGACATTTCCAAGTTTAAAACACTTCCATGGCCAAGAGCCAACATGGAAGTAGGAGGGATCCACGGTGATATATACGTAAACGTTCCGAGGTTTTTTTTCCCAAGGATCACGCGATCCCTCATAGGAAACGTTTCCACCCCTCCATGTTTGTCAGTAGTATATGGGGCGGTATAGCGCCGGAAGTGACGTCACACCACGTGACCGGAAGTGGGCGTGTCGCGATGACGTCATCGGAAGTGACGTCATACCACGTGATCGGGAGCGTCATCATGACCGGAAGTGACGTACCGGAAGTGGAGTTTAGTTGTTTTCCTTTTTACCGTGTAGGAGTTGGGTTGAGTTATTTTCCTCCTGCTGGGAGTTGAGTTGTTTTTACTTTTCAGGGAATGGCAACATGCAAAACTGAATGACGTCATACCCTGTGACCGGAAGTGACGTATCGGAAGTGGAGTTTAGTTGTTTTCCTTTTTTTTTCCCGTGCAGGAGTTCAGGTGTTTGGTGTACTGCTTATTTTTATTCTTTTTTCGTGATGGTTTCAAAGTTTAGTGTTAAAGAAGTGGCAACGATTTGAGTGATAAGAATGCATGCTTGTCCAAGAGGACGTCAAAGTTTAGTTTGAAAAGAGTGGCAACGATTTTGAGTGAAAAGAATGCATGTTAGATCTTGTCCAAGGATACGTCAGCGTTTTGAACAATGCAAGCTCCTCCCTTTTTGCTACGGAGATTGATGTGGAGTTGTAAAAGTCCTGCTTGGGATTTTTTCATTGGATGTCTAAGGGTATCGATTTTTATTTGCGGATTTTACAGCTTTGGACGATGACTTTTGACTCTGCATTCGTTTTGGAGAACAACGTACCTCACTCGCTCTTTTGACTGATCTACTGACTTTACAAATTTCTTACCTGAGAATGAAACGTTTTAAGAATCAGCCTGAAGTGTGCAAGAGAGTTGCTTCAAACAATCAAATGGTTCAACCCATTGTTCCCGAGGAAGATCCTAAAATAACGATGAAATCTCTTCCCGATTACATGTTTCATATCGGTGAACATCTTTTCCTGGTAGTGAACAATTTCATAGGCTCTTCAAGGGTTCACATCCGTAGATTTGCTGAGGATGAGCAGGGTGCCTTACAGCCAACAAAGGATGGTGTTTCGCTGCATCCTAAAATTTGGTATCTTCTTACAAGAAAGGTGTGCAAGTTTTACTCATTTGCTGAACCCTCTGATGTTAAAGTCTTAGAGAAAGACGTCTCTCTCTCTAAAGTGTGTGTGGGTGAAAAAGTGGACTTGGTTTTGCAGCGCGTATTTCAAAAAAGAGACCGTTCTCTACAGTTCCTGCCTAATTGTGTAAGCCTGAACACGGACCAATATCTTAGAATGTGTGGACGCTATGACGACCTTTCAGACATAATGAACCGATCCCTTTTGACATACTCACTGTGCTACTATGTGAAAATAGAACTTGAAAAGAACTATCCTGATGAGTGCTGGAAGCCTTACGACGGAGACCCCGATAATCCTGAGGGGGTGTTAGACGTTTCAATATCTCTGTGCAAGTGCTTAAAGGATAGCGTTGTGAAAAACATTGCCCTAATTATAGATTGCTTGGGCTGTAAAGACGATCTGATAAACCAATCTATACACGCTTGTATGAATATGAGTCCTGACGAACGCTTTTGTGAACTTTTCACACCTGCATTGTATGCAATCGATTGGAAGGATTTTGCAACAAAGTTTGTAAAAGAAAGCCTCAGACTGTTAAATTTTCACTATTTAATATTACAGGGTGACTTTTTTGAGTGTTTGAATGTGACAGATGTTTTTAACAAAGTTAGGGAAATGTATGTCAGAGAACCATTGAAATAGGATTTAGTTCTGTTGTATAAAGAAAAAAACTATGTGTATTATTTGAATTGCCTGTGTAAATGTATATTATGCTCAACGTGTATCAATAAATATTGATGTCTCTAATTATGTGTTATTACTTTTAGCTAGAACCAATCACAATATTTTATTATTTGTATTTTAAAACTATTTCTTTTCCAGGTATATATATATATATAGAAATAACAAGTCAACAGTGCCATTAAGTCTTTACATAGTGTATGTGTTTGTATGAAAGAATTTTTTTTTATTTGCTAATCAAAACTATAGATAGGATGGAAGAGACATTGAATCAGGTGTATAGTGTTCCAGAACATCCTGGAAGTTTCAGTGGATTGAATACATTACATAGAGCTGCAGGAGGCGGTATCAAAGTAAAGGACATCAAAAAGTGGATTGAAAAGAAGGATTCTTATACCATTCACAAACCTGTGAGACATAAATTTCAACGCAATAGGGTCATTGTTGGGGGTATAGATGAGCAATTTCAAGCTGATTTGGTAGATCTACAGACCCTTGCTGAGTTTAACGAAGGATATAAACATATGTTAACATGTATTGATATTTTTTCCAAGTATGTCTGGGTCATTCCTTTGAAAGATAAAACAGCACGAAGTATATTAAATGCATTCCAACAGATATTTGAAGAGAGGAAACCTGAATCACTTCAAACGGATAAGGGAATGGAATTTAAGAATAAGATTGTACAAAATTACCTAAAAAAAGTGAACGTGCATTTTTTCACTACACACAACGAAACGAAAGCAAGCGTTATCGAACGCTTTCATAGGACATTGAAATCCAAACTTTGGAGATATTTTACCGAATTCAATACACGTAAGTATATTGATGTCATTCAAAAATTAGTTCATAGCTATAACCACACATGGCATCGTAGTATCAAGATGGAACCAGCTTCTGTGAATTTTGGCAATCAAGCACATGTTTGGCAAAATCTGTACGGTGACATAAATGATTCTAAACCTCTTCAGTCAAATTTTAAAGTGGGTGATACGGTACGCATTAGCAAATTGAAAAAACAGTTTGAAAAAGGATACGAAAATAATTGGACAAGAGAATTATTCACTATACATAGAATCATTTTTAGGAATCCAATCGTTTATAAATTAAAAGATTTATCTGGAGAACTTATTGAGGGGTCATTTTATGGAGAAGAAATTCAAAAAGTAGCAGATTCAGGGTTTTACCCTGTTGAAAAAGTATTGCAAAAAAGGAAAAGAAGAGGAGAAACAGAATATTTCGTTAAATTTCAAGGATATCCAGATAAATTTAATGCTTGGGTGTCGGATGTTAAAATGATATAAATACATAGCTTCTAGTTTAAGATTTTCAGTATTCAAGATGTCTTTCTACCTGACGCTACCCTCTGATAGCTCATTGCATTACTTTCCAGAGAACAAAATTTCTCACTTCGTAACGCAATTACCAACTCCTGTAGTGCTGAATGGTGAGTGGGAAGTGGGACTCTCAGAAATTATTTACCCACATACTTGGTACAATATAAATGAAAGCAATAATACTTTTGGCTTTGACTTGGGTGATGGAAAGAATACCACTAGGAAGATACCTCCTGGTTCTTATGAAACCATTCCAGATATTCTTAAATCCATGTCAATACCTTCTCTCGAAAATAATGTTAGTTTTAAGTTTAATCCTAACAACAAACGTGTGAAAGTTAACACTGAAAAGAACGCAAAAATCCTTTTCGTCGATGGTCTATGCGACCTCTTGGGTTTCAAACCACAAGTTGTCCAAGGAACTGTTGAAAGTTCATTTGTTGCTGATCCGCATGCATCATTTCCAATATTTTACGTGTATAGTGATATCGTGCAGCCTGTAGTGGTAGGACATGTCGAAGCTCCTCTGCTTAGAGTTGTTAGAATTTCTGGAAAAGATGGAGATATTGTGAGCGCTCACTACGATAGACCACATTACATACCTGTTATAAGACACTATTTTCACTCTATTGAAATAATACTTAGACTAAATTCGGGTACTCTTGTACCTTTTGAAAGAGGTAAAGTTATTGTAGTGCTACATTTCAGAATGAGACAGATCCTATAAATAGGCAGATATTGAATCAAAAACGTCATTTGAGGAGTGGATATTAAAAGGAATACATCATGAAGGAACCTTACGTTTGTTGTACGAGGTGTTTTGAAGAGCATTATGCTCGACAAGCAGGGTCCGGACTTTCATACTACCAAGGAGCCTCTTTTCAAAAAGGTTATGGGTTAGGAGGTGTTTTTAGGCGTTTATTTCGTGCTGCATTGCCTTTTTTAATCAAAACGGGTAAAACTGTGGGGAAAGAAGCTTTAGTCACTGGAACACAGGTTGTCAACGATGTGTTATCAGGACAAGACTTCCAAACATCTGCCAAGAAGAGGTCAAGAGAAGCGGGAAGAAGCTTAACTCGTAGAGCTCTCGATAAAGTGCAATCCATGATAGGACGAGGAAAGCATAAAAGGAAACGCACGAGCCCAAAACGAATCATTTCAAAAAAAGTTCGGAAGGTGAAAAGACACGATATTTTTGAGGCATAATGGCATTCCTTCTAAAAGGATCACCCGAATGTGTGAAAACTGAACTTGAACTGTTTCAATTACCCCCTACTCAAACAGTCATTGAAAATGGACAATGGGTTGAATTTCATCCTCTCTCTAACGTTTTTGATGGAGGACCTGTAGAATTTCATATTTCCGGAAGTGGAGAAGAGTACATCGATTTAAGCCAAACTCAGCTGTACATTAAAGCAAAAATTTTGCGAAATGATGGACTGCCCGTAATTAAAGACTCCGAAATAGGACCTGTGAACCTGTTCCTTCATTCACTTTTTTCTCAAGTAGATATTACGTTAAACGACCGTCTGGTTTCCAATTCAAGTAACACTTATCCTTACAGAGCTTACATTGAAACTCTATTGAATCATGGCTTTGACAGCAAAACTTCGCAGTTAACGTCTGAAATGTTTTATAAAGATTCGGATGATGGATTGAGAAAACGGTCAAAATTCTTTGAGCTGAGTGCTACAGTTGATATGATAGGTGGAATACATAGTGATTTATTTCATCAAGAAAGACTTTTACTGAATCTAGTAGATTTAAAAATAAAATTGATACGGAGCAAACCCGAATTTTGTTTGATGGGTGTCGAAGGTCACAAGGTTGTGCTAGATCACATTAGTTTATTTGTTCGAAAAGTACGCACAAGTCCTGGAGTCGTATTAGGACATGCCAAAGCCTTGGAAAGGCACACGGCTAAATATCCTATTAACAGAGTCTTGTGTAAGGTGTATTCAGTGCCTCAGGGTAGCATGTCAATAGTTCAAGATAACGTTTTCGTGGGACAAATGCCAAAAAGAGTGATTATAGGATGTGTGGACAACGACGCATTTCACGGATCTCTTTCAAAGTCACCCTATGAGTTTAAACATTACGATTTGAATTTTGTTGGCCTTTATGTGGATGGACAACCTGCACCTCACAATCCTATGGAGTTGAATTTTACTAAAAACAATTTCATCAGAGCCTATCATAGCTTGTTTTCAGGAAACGAAAAATTGGGGAACGACCAAGGTATTCACATTTGAAGAGAAGAGTATGCACAAGGCAATGTCCTGTACGCATTTGATTTATCCCCTGATCTGTGTAATGGAGATCATATGAATCTTATAAAGCACAGCAATCTTCGATTAGAATTAAAATTCAGTAAAGCCCTAGAACAGACAGTGTGTGTTATTGTTTTTGCGGAGTTCGACAACGTGATAGAAATAAATAAAACACGAAACGTTTTGTACGACTTCGGGAACTGATTAAAAAATGAATGGAAACCAGATTCGAACGATACTACTAAAAGAATCCATTGCTGCACCTTATTTCCGAGGAGTTTTCCCTTCGGACCAAATACCCTACTTGAGGGAAAAATCTGCTATTGTGGCTAATGTCGACATTTCAACAGATCCAGGATCACATTGGGTTGCATTCTACGTGGAAAGTCAAGAAACTTTGGAGTTTTTTGATTCGTATGGGCATTCTCCTGATTTTTATGGAGATCGTTTCCTTTGGTTTACCTCACATTTTCCTGAAATTCGTTGGAATTCTACTTGTCTACAAAGTCTGACATCCAATGTATGTGGACCTTACTGTATTTACTATGTCGTTAAGAAAGCACAAGGTAATTCACTATGCTCTATAGTCAGAAATTTAGCTGAATGTAAAAGTCGAGATTTTCAAATGTATCAGTTTGTGAAAAAACGATATGGTGTAAGAATGAGTTTCAGAAAATAAAAAATATTCATATGAAATTATAGTGTTTTATCTTTTAGCTACCTGACTCGAATCAACATTCATTTAATTAAAAAAATGTTTCATACTTTAAAACATTTTCCTTTCTAAATTATAGAATTCCTATTATTATTATTATAAGTTACTGTTAATGCAGAACCATATTAATCATGGCCACTTAGAGTTGTATTAGAATGTATATATTTAGTAAGTCAAGTAAATACAACTTTAAGATTCGTAAGTAACTATATACAACCTTTTTTTTTTAACTGATTAAGAATACATATTTTTATAGGATACTTTAGTATGTTTATTTAACTGGCATCTACAAAGAAAAATTATTGAAATATTATTGTTCAAAATACACACAAAGGAAATGAATGAAGCAACAAAATATCATTTAAATAATCAAATTTTAATCCACTTTTTTCTAGCATACATTGTTGGTTTTTGAACATACATGTTTCTATTTGAACTCACATTTGCAACAGACAATTTTCGATACACATCGTAAACAGAGGGTAAATGCGTTTCTTTTAAAATGGAATAGAATTCATGCTGTCCCTGAGAGTGTTTCTTACGGTTCCTTAAAAAATTATTGATAAGGGTCACGATATTTGACCTCGGAATAATTTTATCTTTGTACAAAATTTCTCCTGTAGATAACCATTTAATCACGTCGTCTCGGGTTTTCAAATGTTTCAAAATGTCCTTTGCAAAAATCTTGTATCGGACGGGTGCTTTTACCTCTATAGATTTTTCAACACTGTCATCCTCGTTTTCGATATTTGAAGGTGTATTCTCGGCACTTTTGAAATCGGGAGGGATACTTTCTAATTCAGGGCCAGGTATCGTACTAAGGTCTGGAGTAGTAGTTGAAAAATTAACGTAGTTTTGCAGTATTTGCAAATATAAAGCAGCCTTATCACTATCGTTTAAATCCGTTCGTTGTAAAATGTGGTGCATTTTTTCATCCATTTCCGACAAATGACTCTGCACAAATGCTTTAGCCCGTTCCTCAGGAACGAGCAAAAGTTTTTTAGCGTGCTCCATGTATGAGGGATGAGATCGCCGAAATAGCAGCTGGGAGTAAAATACTCAAGATACCTTGTCCTCTCTGCGAAGTAAACAATTTTCTCTTTTTGTAAAGAGGAACTATCTTAGTTGATAATTTACGAATACTGCTTTTGTAAGGCACAAGTTTACGTTTTTGATGTTTGGATAAGGGTATGTTGCCGTGCAATAAATTAAGTGCACACTCACACAAGGATTTAATGGTACTGGTTGGGCACTTTTTCAGAATATTTCTTTTATTTTTACTTTTCAGAATCAAGCGCAGCTGCTGCAACTGTTGTTCCGTGCATTGGGGCATACTGATCTTAAATGGCGCAAAGTTGTTGTAGTCAGTCTTTTATAGCAATGTTAGCATTAGAAGCAATACGTTAGCTAACGAGGCATGTAGACGTAAATCTTATCGCCGGGAAATAATCCCGTCCGTAGACGCATAGTCTCGTCTGTTGAGGATTTTAAATCAATTAACAAGTAACTAAAGGGCTTAAAGGTAGCATCCTGGTATGCTTCTTGAAAAAATTTTGCTTTAGAGGGATAAAGTTGACGGCCCAAATGTGACACTTGAGACATATCTCTGGGATTTTTAAATATGGCCAGATAATGACTGTTGAGAGAAATTTCTCTCATCTGCCTTCCTTTATGGAAAAGATTTTGAACAATGAAAATTACACTCAAATCTTTATGATGACTACCTTTAGTAAATAAATTTGCTAATTTTGAATCATTTCCCAATTCAATCATTAAATCATCGATCACAATTAAAGCATTTGTCTGTTGACTTAAATTGGATGGTAAACCCTCATGAAATTCTACGTTAGGCATTTCACTATATAAACTTTGGTAGACACCGTAACACCAAATTACATTTGGAGGAAAGGGATCGATTTTTCTATGGTCTATGATCTTTTTCACGAAATGTGTTTTACCACAACCCGTAGGCCCACACACCATCATGGTGAAAGGATGTTTCAGCTTTAAGATGTCCATGTCTAATGAATTCATCTTCTAGTGTTCTTTTCTTATATAGTTTAGGTATATGAGGACAGATCATTACTATAGGGGGTATGCGCATGAAAAATAATAAGCGAGTAAACGAGTAAACGACTTTTTTTTGTAATTTGTAGAATGGATGTATATAAATTTTAAACGGTGAGTCCAAACACCCAATACTTAAAACTGTTAAATAGTTCAATAGAATACAGCATAACATATTCTCAAGATAATTGTCAAGGAAAATTGTGATCAAAGTAACAGAGCAAAAATAGTTATTTATATGTACAACACACACACACACACACAAGAAAAAAAAATTGATAGAGATCGTCATGAAAAAACGTAAATGATCAATGTAACATTTAAATAACATAGTAAAATAGTCATTTATATAAAATAGACATCTCTGTCTCTCTCTCTCTCTATATATATATATATATAGTTAGGAAAAACATGAAAAAATACCAAATAACATTTTTTATGCTGAACCGTAAGGTGTAGTACAATAATTATCCAGCACAATTCGTTTATCAAAATTAAATGCATATTTCTTTTTTTCCATTATGCTACTTATTTTTAATTTTTTAATGTTTCTTTTAATTTTAAAATTTTCTGTTAAGATTGGTTCTTGTATCGAATTATGCAATACATTTTTCATCGCTTCAAAATTTAATAGTTGAGAAGTTTTATGGTTAAGAGTAAAACCTCTCACTTTACAATCAATGCTACCTTTGGATGTTTTGTATGCGTAATTTTTGGGACCTAACGATACGAATTCTGTAATATAGTCACCATTTAATTCATCGGTGAAGTCACCCAGAAAATCACCTAAAGGAGGATCATTTTTTCCGTTTGATATATATATTACAGAATCTGTATCGTAATATAAAACGCTATCACCCAATTTGGCCAATTCATCGTACAGTTTCAATCGGGCGTATGCAGTAGTGAAAGCAGCAATAAAAATATTTGTTTTTGTGTTTGTGGGTACAAACTCCTTTTTCTGCTTGTACTGCAGAATTGCTACGTGTTGGGTGGGGAAAGCGATATCATGTATCTGAAAAGAAGTAAGGAAAAGTGCTCGTCAATGAAAATTCGATATTGGAGTATAAAAACTCAAAGTAGAAAATCTTAAATGCGTCATACTCACTTCCACTGTCTTATCTGTTAGATACCGATTGAAATCAGGCACTGACGAAAGGATGACGGTTTGTGTTTTGTCATCGTTTTGTCCAAATTTTCCCCAAAAAGAGTTCAGCATGAGTTTAGCGACAGCCCGGCGTCCTAAATTTTTTTTAATGTGTTCGGGATCTAATTTAACATTTTCTTTTATTAGGTAATTTGATATATAACGTTCTCTATCTGGTTCTGTATTGCAATTCCGAGGCCATCCCGAGGCTTCTTGTTTCATTTTAAGAAACATATCAATATAATTACTAAATAATCCAGTGGATTGCTCTGAAAAATGGTACACTTCGTGAATCTTCACAAGAGCATACCCTTCTTTCAGAGCTCTCTGGACTTCAATAGTCGTCCACGTTCCTGTAATTGAACGATCTTCATCTGAATGGATGCATATACTTTTGCATCTTGTGTCTATGCATGATTTGCAAAGACCAAAAATTAATTTTTTATGGGACCTATAGGGCAATACTGGATGGATTAATTTTTTGGGAGGGAGGACGGTACAAGACACTAAACCAAAATAGACTTTTATGTCACTAAAGTTGTCAGTGATTATGACAGGGTGACCTACGGGATATAAACAATATTTATTTACATAAGGGTATAAGGAAGTGAAATCTATGTATTTAATTTTCTCTTTTTCTGATATCATATGGTATAATTTAGAGACGCCGGTTCTGCCACCATAAAATGCATCTCTGGGGTTCAGTCGAGGGACAAACTGCAAGCATAATAGATACTAGTGTTACTTTTAATTTAAGAGACCACTAATTATTCCATGTGCTCGTAAAATAGTAACAATAGGCCTAAATTACAAAATTATCTTACCTTGAGTTGTTGAGTGAATTGTTTTAATTCAGAGTCTGTCCTTTTGAGAGCTGCAAATTCATGCTCCCATGTTGTGACCACTTTGTAGCCTGCCTCTTGCAGATCCTTTTCCTGATTTTCTGCCTCCTTGAATATCCTCTACATCGGTTGATTGGTTAGAGGATGTATGGTCGAGGTGCCAAAGATGATGGACATCCGTGATAAAAACATCCCTTAAACTGATACACAGTTCGGGATTCAGGATCGTATCCATCTTCATATCTATCTCGTACCTTTACTTCACCATAGCCTCTTCCATAGTGTTGTATAGTCTTCTCTGTAAACAAAAAAAAATTAGTTTTATTGAAAAACATTCTTTATACATCAACAATTCTCAAAATCTGCGTTCTGAAACATACACTTCAGCTAAATATAACATAAATTACCTTCATGGTGTTCCAAGTGCATTAACCATTCCAAAGATGCTCTGCTTGTATTTATGCGTGGGACGTATTGGAACAACCGCTATGGTATTCTCTTTTACATGCAGAGACTGATAAACACCCATACATGCAGAGGCTATGGTGATGTATTGAAACGGATCCAAGCCAGAAATGTCGACAAATTCTTCTCTAAAGAGGAGGCAGCATTTTTTTAAAATGTCCACGTCTGAGCTAAAAAATAAAGTATAGTCAATCAAAACATTATAAGTTACATTATGTCATTTATATTATCCATTGCTTCCATTGTATGCTATTTCAAATACTTGAACCCCCTAAAAAGTTATTCATTGAATCTTACCGGCAATATTCCTTCAGTTCACTCCTGAAATCAAATGGTTCTGCTTGCCTGCTGCTGTACCAATTGTTAAAGTTTTCTTTGCTCTCAGACGACATAAAATCAGGCATGTAATATTCTTTGTCTGGTAATTTTCCAACATAAGTTTGGTTTTCCCTATACGAAAAAAAGGCATAAATTTAAATTTTACTCTTTAGTAATTAATTCCTATAACACCAATAAAAATGTGCCTTACCGAGTGTTAAACAGATGAGGAAAATATCCCTTCTTCAACTCATCGATTCCAAATGTCTTTGGTAGCTTTGATAGGGCCATGGGTAGGAAACTGAATGAATCAATCATCCGTATCTTCAGTGATGGAACCATTAGGGACAGTATTTTTGATCCATTCATAATTACCTGTGGCTTCACACTTTGTTCAAGAAGATAACCAAGTAAAAATACACCATCATAGCCCTGCATATTGTGAGCTATAATAGTGTAATTTTTATGTTGCTCCGAAAATAAAAACTTTCCACATTCATTAAGTGTATTGTAGCCCTCAAATATTTTTTCACTGCCATTTGAATACTGGCATACAGCAAAATTTACGACGTGTTCCGAGGTAGACTGGTCAACTTCAAAGTCGAAAAATATATATTTCTGGTTGACCTGAGGGATCTGTTTCTTCATCATGAAACAGTGGTGGTTCGTTAAGGAACAAGTACGGGCACAGTTTCTGCAATACACCTCTCCACATACGTGTGGGGTATTTTTTCTTGAAAACTTTATAGCAATCTTTGCATAATATGATCTGATCACAAAAGGATGATTTTTGTTTCCCTGCAACTGTCTGATGTTTCGTAAAACATGTTTCCGATCGACACGTTTTATGGCAATCAGGGCATATTATGGGTGCGATGAATATACAAGCATTGGAAAAGCAGGTGGGGCATATATTTTTGCAACGATGGGATATTTTGGTTTTATAGCCAGCATCGCAAAAGGAACAATAATAGCTCACACCTAGAAATCCAGTCATGCTGGTTATTAAATGGTAATGGCTATCTTGAAGCCACAGGAAAATTTTCTTTTCCCTGTCCCGACCTTTGTAAACTACCTGAGGAAACATCAAAGCACAAAAAAATTATTTCTGCCTAGATTTTTTTTTTGGAAACTGAAATCCTCAAAAGTCAAAACAATTAAAATAAGTGCAACACATACCTTGTTGAAGCTTTGAGCATCCACAACATGAATTTGTATGTTCAAATGATCCTCAAAGATGGCGATTTCTTTAAAACCACAGGGCCCTTCAGACACTCCAGAGCGAATGTGCAATTCCCTAGCAAGTTTTTCCTGTAGGGGCTTTCTGTGATCTCTTATGTAAGCTTTCTTCGGATCGTTGTTCACACAGGCTACACCCACAACTATTGCTCTAGCACAACATAGAGTCATTATTAGTGATGCTGATAACTGAATGTTTTTTCAATGTGCTCAAAGCCAAATTGATCACTTTGATGCGGGGAGATCCACTGCCTTGCGGCTGACGTACGGATACAACATTTACTAATAGAGAGGAATCCAACTGTATCTCTTTTCCTGACTGAACTACTTTCTCGATATTGGAGACTATCTTCTCCGATGTCATCTCCGAAATGGGCATCAGTCGGGTAGATATAGGCTTGTCTAAACCATCGGAACAAATGCATATACGCATTAAGTCGTTCGGGTTTAAATTTCCAGTGGTTGTGTCAATAATTCTATCAAAAAGGTGTAGTAAACCGTTATTAATATTACTTAGCACGTTTCTAGCGCTACTGGACACAACAATGTCGTAAATGAGCTCTTCAGCTTTATATTTCACAATCTGTCTTCTTCTTCGCTCGTTGAGAGTAAAGTTGAAGTCAGTCTGTGAATAAAAAAGACTACTAAACAAAATGTACGATTTGAAACTTACTTACAATAAACATAAATGATCTAATCCTTACTCTATTAGTCGAAGCCCCTTGTGTTGGTTCCTCAACACCATTCCTTTCCATTCTGTCAAAATAGGCAGAGGTATTCGGTTGTGCATCATCAGTACGCTTGCGTTTCTGGCATGAAAAAAAAAAGTTACGAATGAATGATCAGTTAAAAAACACATAAGATTGTATCAAATAACCTTTCAACAGTAAAAATAAGAAATCGCTATGTTTAAACAATTTAAAACACTACATTATTGTATAATAAATAAATAAAATTGCATCTAAATGTAAAAAAGAAATCAGCATCTGAACAAACAGTTTAAAACACATCTTTTATAGAAAAATTAGTGAACTCGTAACTTAAAATAGTTAACCAGATGTCCTCTTATTTGAGAAGTAATGTAGGTATTAGAAAAAAACATTTATTCGTGCAAAGAAACAGTATATTTAAGCATTTTAAAACACTACGCTATTGTATAATAAATAAAATTTTGTGTGTATTTAAACTTAAAATTTCAGTAGTAAAATAATTAATCAACATCAGTATAAATAGTTTAACACAGGTCTTATAGAAAAATAGTGAAATCGTAACTTAAAATAACTAACCTGATGTCCTTCTCCTATTTGAGAAGTAAAACAGGCATTAGAAGAAAACATTTCTTCGTGCACAAGAGACACATCTTCCATGGCTTGGTTGACATCGTCCGAATATGGCCAAGGGTTTGCAGAAAATGTAGTATCATCTAAATGCTATATATATATATATATATACACTGCTGGCCACCGTAAATGCAACACCCTGAAGGAAGCATGCAAATAATATGAAATTTACAACATGCATTAGCGGAGGTGAGATATGCAAATGATTAGAATTTCAGCGCAGACGCACATCACGCGCGCCTGTGGCGCCACTTCAAAGCGCTATTTAAGGCTTGGAGATTTCGACGATTTCAAGTATGGCAATTGTGTTTTTCTTGTGGTTTTTTCAAAAAAACGATCAATTATGCCTCGTAGAAAACAGCGATCATCTTTTGATCAAGTATCCGAGTTCGACAGAGGAAGGATAGTGGCCTACCGAGATTGTGGATTATCTTTCAGGGAAATCGGTAGTCGTGTTGGACGAAACCAAACAACTGTAATGCGGATATGTGATCGTAGGATGCAGGAGGGTACGACGGACCGACGTGTTCGATCGCATCCACCTCAGTGCACCACTTCACGTGATGACAGGCATATTGTGCGTATGGCAGTGACGGATCGCTCAGCCACATCACGAACCATAGCACAGCACATTCAGTCTGTACCGCATCATCCAGTGTCTGCGCGTACCATTCGACGCCGTTTACAGCAGAGTGGTCTGTCCGCAAGACGTCCATTGCTTCGTCTACCCCTGACGCAGAACCACAGACGTTTCCGCCGCCAATGGTGCGATGAAAGAAGGATGTGGACGGCAGAATGGAATGAAATTGTCTTTACTGACGAATCACGCTTCTGTCTGCAACACCACGATGGTCGGATTCGAGTCTGGAGACACCGTGGAGAGAGGATGCTGAACAGCTGCGTTATGCACCGCCACACTGGTCCTGCACCGGGTATTATGGTATGGGGCGGTATTGGATATCACTCTCGCACTCCTCTAGAACGCATTGCTGGTACTTTAAACAGCCAGCGCTACATCTCCGAGGTGTTGGAGCCAGTTGTCCTTCCTTACCTTCAGGGCTTGCCCACAGCCATATTTCAACAGGATAATGCGCTACCACAAGTGGCACGCATTGTCCAAGGGTTCTTCGTCAATCGCCAGATTGAATTGCTTCCCTGGCCAGCTCGCTCTCCGGATCTTTCGCCGATAGAAAACATGTGGTCCATGGTTGCTCAACGATTGACCCAGAATACATCCCCAGCTGCCACACCAGATCAACTTTGGCAACGTGTGGAAGCTGCTTGGTCTGCTGTACCCCACGAACACATCCAAAGTCTCTTTGAATCAATGCCGAGGCGTGTGGCAGCGGTGATCTCCAACAATGGCGGCTACTCTGGCTACTGATTTTGGCAGGATCCTCACTTCACAGAAGTCTATAAATTTAATCATTTGATACTTGGTCAACATGTTATCTACAAAATAAATTTTGTTGTGATATCTCTTGTCTTTCTTGGTGTTGCAATTTGGGTGGCCAGCAGTGTATATAATTAAAAACTCGAAGTAAGATATTATTCCATACACACACACGTTTGCTATAAAATAGATATTCTCAAAGCATTAATAACTAGGATCCTTTAGTATAGTTTTACTAATACATGATTTAATCAGTAAGGAATCAGCTCTTTCATCGATTGATTCCATGACACAGACAGAAAGATAAAAGATACTCTAATTTAAGTACAATATTCCAAATAAACATTCACTTCTAATTACTTATTCGATAAACAGATACATGAATTAAAAATAGGCTTTAATATTACTTAAACTAAACGACCGATACAATAAAGGTTTCAATAGGAAAATGAACATATGTAGAAATCAACACTTGCCTTATTCAAATCCATAACGCTTGTAGACAGACCAAGACAGCAATGCAACAGAAGATAGAGCTTGGAGAAATCAGTGAAGCTACGTAAAATCTTACCTTTAAAAAAAATTGTGAGGACGAATCGCAACCAACGATAAGAGTCGAGACAAAACCCTGACCAACAGAAATCAACGATCGTACTAAACGATACGCTTAGCCAATAGGGTGATGCATAAAATGACGTCAGTTTATACCCCCTCTCCCTATCACAACCGAATTTTAAATTCTCGAAGGTTAAACGCTTCCAGAAGCTTCTAGAACATTTCTGTTCCCTAAAGTGATGTAACACTTGAAAATATATTGCCTCTTAGATAATAGCTGAAATTCTCCGTTTCTACCATTAGTTGGACCTATTCATGGTTAGCCCCTGTACAATAGAGCAGACAGTTCGTCTACTTGTTTGGAGACTTCAACTACAAGAACCATCACTATGATCCGAAAAGTAACGATTCAATTTAGGTCATTTGCCCATTCAAGACAGCCTCACAAGAAGTGTTGTCCCTTCAAGCTTTGAATCCTCAACTTCAGAACAATCCAATCATCCTATTCACATAGCCCAGAGAGCAGTGTTCCCTCTAACTCCATTGTGCGTAAACAGAACGCTTTTCACTGGTACGAATGACCAGTGGGCACTCTCAAAATACTTTTCAAAGGGCTTTTGTAAGCGTTAGGTAATGTTGCATCGTATAGCTGTCGCTGTCAGAGTCAATTGCATAAGATTGCGTCTGAACTGTGAAGTCATTCTTAAGTGCCGACAATGACCATTAGTTTGCACATTCTTTTCCTGGTTCTTTTGTAAACTGAGGAGTGAGGGAACGTAACTTCGCGCGGTCTCCCCGATTACTCGGGGGGGGGGGATAGGGGCTTTGTTAACCTGGAAGGAGAGGGCATTCCTTTCCTTTCTCACCCCTCAGGACACTGGGGTTTCGCCTTTCAGTTCTGCTTCCTTGCTAACATTCCCACGGAGGACGAATTCCTTCAAATGACTATTTGGTGTTCGGCCATTGCGTAGCATAATGAAACGTTTGGGATAGATGATTTAACATTCAAGTTGTGACTATCATTAAGGAATTTATGAAATCAGACTTTTTTTTCTTATCGAAGAAGTCTTTTTTTTATCTTTGTAAGTAACATCTGATTTAGGATTTTTTGTCTTACAAACCGTAACTATATATCACTTGATTACAAAACAAATCAATTTACATTTCATTGTTTTTACAACTTTATACCATCTTTTTTTAAAAATATTTTTTCGTTCGGTACTATTTTTAAAGGTTCTTGGACGGGTATTCGTAGCTCAATGGTTAACGTGCGTTAAATCAGTGGGCTATGGATACTTTTTGTCATGAGATCGAACCCTGGACTTTTTTCGGTTTTTTTTTTTTTTTGAAGACCCAATGTTTACCTAAAAATATCATTTAGATGCTTTTTTCTACTCTTATTTTCACCACTAGATGACTGTACCTGTTTCATATACAATACATGTAGGGTATTTGTATAATTACGTCATTGTGGACGTGATCTGACATGCTTCCGCCAAATTCTCCGAAGCAGAAGGGAGGAGCTTGCATTGTTCAAAACGCTGACGTATCCTTGGACAAGATCTAACATGCATTCTTTTCACTCAAAATCGTTGCCACTCTTTTCAAACTAAACTTTGAAACCATCACGAAAAAAGAATAAAAATAAGCAGTACACCAAACACCTGAACTCCTGCACGGGGAAAAAAAGGAAAACAACTAAACTCCACTTCCGATACGTCACTTCCGGTCACAGGGTATGACGTCATTCAGTTTTGCATGTTGCCATTCCCTGAAAAGTAAAAACAACTCAACTCCCAGCAGGAGGAAAATAACTCAACCCAACTCCTACACGGTAAAAAGGAAAACAACTAAATTCCACTTCCGGTACGTCACTTCCGGTCATGATGACGCTCCCTATCACGTGGTATGACGTCACTTCCGATGACGTCATCGCGACACGCCCACTTCCGGTCACGTGGTGTGACGTCACTTCCGGCGCTATACCGCCCCATATACTACTTACGTCGTCATCTGACCGTGGTTCGAAATGACGTGGATCTATGTGGATTTGAAATTCTCCAGACTTGCAACCGAAGGGTTGCGAGTTCGAATTCCAGCCAAACACCGTCGTGGTGTACGTTAAATCTGTTGTAGCCTCAAATTTCCTCACGTTGGTGTGGTGTGCAAGTTTGGCGAGTGGGATGCCAGCTCAGGTGTTGCCTCGTCAGAAGTGTGAATTCACAAAAGTTTTTTGACCTGCTGGTTTGAGGCACGTTTTTCCTAGGACTGTTTAATGATGCATTCTTATTCAAATTTTCTAGAATCTAACTTCTTTTTTCTAAGAAATTTAAGAAGTCGTCAAATGAGGGAATTTCACTGGACGTTAAGGTCAGTTCAAACTTTTTATTGTTTCAAGATCGTTTTTGAAAGATAACATTCATTAATAGAATGTCGGACAACTTATTTCTTTCAAATTCCAAGATTTTCAGAGCTCTTATGTTCTGACGTAAGCAATCAATGAGGTTTCTCACCTTTTTGGCTGATTCATGCATTATTTTTGGATAATTTAATATACCGCGAATGTGGGTATCTACTATAAATCTTATTTTCGAATCTATCTTCCAAAGATTTAAGCAGAGATGAATAGGTGTCATCAGACGTTTCGATTGGTCTGGCAACCCCTCTTAATGCTGCACGCAAATAGAATTATTTTTGGTTTTCAGTTTACTGAGCTAGATTCTATCAAGTTACGAAATTGAAGTTTCAAATTGCTCCTTTCATCATATTCGCTGGAAAAGTGCGGCAAAAGGATCTCCGGCAGCTTAATGACAACATTCAAATGTTTGTTAGAATCTAGTTTCGATTTTGATTCGACATCTAATTTCAAAGCATTTCTATCCATTTGCAATTTATCAATGAGGTATTTCAGACTTACCTCAATTTGTTCAAGTCTGCTATCCAGTTCATCTAGGGACTCGTTGATTTCGCCAAGTTCCGTTTCTTGGGGAACTCTAGTACCACTCACGGAGTTGTTCCACACTATGTTGTACATCATTTTTTGGTGTCCAGCAGAAAAAATGTTTCTAATTTAATCGTTTTGTTTTCTAAGGCATCCTTTTGCCTATTCAAACTAGACTTGGGTTTGAGCCATAAAGAGGGCTACCTCAAGAACAATTCAATCCAAGGAATTTCGATCAAAGTCAAATGTCAATCAAATAGGCTCCGGCACACTGGAACAAAAGATGAGGGGGCCAAAGTGTCCGTTAGCTAAGTCCCGCCTACGTGATTGGGGACCTGGTCGCAGGAAAATTCCTTTGGATTCAAGGTATGAGATTTGATATAAACATAAAATTTATTTAAATTTATGTACACGATAAATTGGATAAAGGCAACTCCCTTTATCCATAGTTAACAAAAAGGTTGGGAGCACGGTAGTGCGTCCGCTGAGATCGAATGCTATATAGCGTCTGACCACAGGGCGGGAAATATATTGGCGAGCTTGCAGCTCAAAAAGTCACCCATAGAACACCAGGTTCCAACAGAGACTAAGGTGGCAACCAAGATATGAAAAAAATCAAAAACATCGGATTTATTTGATTTAAGTCAGACTTTTTTTTATTTAAATTGGATTTTTATGATTTTAATTAATTCCTTGCCTGTACAAGTTTAAAATTGTTGGACATGAGACACCCAAATTAAAATGTAGTTTCTAGATAGTTTTTATTTATTTAAACATTAATATCTGTATGTAAAACCAGTAATGTATTAAGAAATAGTCGGGTAAATTTTTGAAAGATTAAAACGTGACGTACGAATTATAAAAGTAAATCATGAGAGTAAAAATACACTAAATGGCCAAGATAAGCAATGTTTTTCCATCTGGTTCTCAAGTCGTTTAAATTACTTTGTGTTCAACGCATAACCAGTGACGTGAATTTTTTGGAATCCAGATAAATAAGGTTGCCTAATCGCGAGGACACCATATGAATTTTTTCAATCATATAAATTTCAGAATTTTTTGCATTATACATTTATCATACATGAATGAAATGTTTTTAGTTACTTCAATTATTTTGATATAAAAGTATTAATTGGTTCAAGACTTGCTTTTGAGAAAAAATCATGTCACCTATAGAAAATAAAAGGAACTTGATTCTTGAAAAATATTCCTCCTCATTAAATTTTAGCTTGCAGAAATAACTTATTGGTGAAAAAATTTTTATATGTATTTTTTGTAAGTTCAGTAAAAATTAGACGACATGTAAATACATAAATTTGAAATCAAATGTCTATTTTGCAAATTCTTTGAGCATTGACAAGTATTTCATAGGTATATTCGAAACACAAAAAGGGTAAAAATATAAGGCAAAAAATGAAACTTTCTCTATGAACACCATAGAACAAGTGTAATAGCATTCCCCAGATAATGACAATTCAATGGAATTTTGAGCTTGCAATAAAAAATTTATTAATTTTAACAGCTTTTTGCTTTAACTGTTGTATAATGTAATCGCCCATAGAAGTCTTTGTATCTTTCTTTGTGCTGCTTGAGCTGAGTCATTCATTATAGGCAGCATGTGTGAATGTTCTATAGCTTTCTTGGACGTCCGTTCAATTTAATGAATCCTATTGGTTAGTGCTGCAATCCCATCCAATCCGTATATGTGTTTTGTCTTCAATAAATACTCTCTCGCATTCCGATTCATTCCTTCCACTCCTGACGCACAACAGTCTTTATCAAGACTCTTGTTCACCTCCCAATGGATATGGAGCCAGCGAGCCATACTCAGGAAAGAAAAGATTTCACCAACTCCGAAATACTAGAAAGTATTAAATATGTTAAGAAGCTAAGATGCACTGAAATCTACAAAATAGAATTGGCTCTTAGCAAGGCCCTTGCCGAACATGCGACCCTCATCAATCGAAAAGACGGAAACACTCCAAATCCAATTGATAGCGACCGGATGGATAGTCATTTATCCAACATCAAGACCCTACAGGAGGAATCTAGGAAAATGCGACGTTCCAAACTGTGAGAGACACTCCAGAAACCTACAAAGAGGACTTTCCTCCGCTACCAATCTCTCCCACACCCAATGAAGAGCCCTTCCAGATGCCCAGGAAGAAGTTGAGTCAAACATCAAGAAACTTCTCCCTCTTCCCCCATTCAAACCAACAAATATTCAACTTTAGCAGAGCAAGCACCCGTCCCACAGTTCATCGATCCTATAATGATCAAGTTAACCAAGGACTTTCCGAGTATCCCCAAGGATATAAGGGACAAATTTGGAAGTGATATTGAAGCCCATTTGGCGGACGATTTCATCAAACTACACACCAAGACTCCTGTGCAGCATCAAAATGTTTCCTCATACATCAAGACCAACAAAATTGAAGGGTATTTTATCACCCTCCACTGCGATGGACCTCTGAAAGTCGTACTTAAAGGATTGCCCACAACGACAACGCCCGACAGCATCCTTGAAGAACCTCCGAGCCAAAGAATTCCAAATCCTAAAAGCCTTTCAACAAAAAAACCCTCATACCAAGAATCCGTACCCACTATTCCTTCTCGAGTTGCCAAAAACCACTGAAGCAAGTAAAATTTATAACCGTAAAGAATGCCTTCAAATGCATGTCACCATTGAGAAGTACAGAGGAACCAGTAGACCGATAGTGTTTCAACTGCAAGGGATTCGGCCATATAGTTCGCGCAACTGCCTCATGACCCCCGATGCCTGAAGTGCGGCAATGCATACCAAACGAAAGACTGCTCTGAACCCAGACAAGAAACCCCAATATGTATCAACTGTAAAGAAACCGGCCACATTGCATCTTGGAAGGGATGCCAAAAATACCCTAAGACCAGCTTAACCAACAAGAAACCATCCCCTCGGCCTTTTCAAGTAAGAACCCAACAAGAAAACACCTATGCCAATATTTTAACAGGAAAAATCACTGAAAAACCCCAACTTCAGCAGAAAAAAGTCAGTCAACCAACTTAGAAATCCCAACCCTGCCTACAAACCACAAGACATCTCCCCATCTAGCTGCCCATTGGAAGGCACATCTGAGATCATCGAACTATTTAAGCTTATTTGGATCTGTTTCGTTCAGTTGGAGGATTCTCTGCAGTCATGAAGAAGTTACGAAGTGCCCAAACCCCGTTGGACAAGATAGCCATCATCATCGATACATTCACATGCATCGCGTTTAATAGTCTTCAAGTCTATCACTGTCAAGAAAATCCACATCAAGAAACTCATCTATCGACCTGAGATTAAGGCCCCTACGGGGCCATGTGCTCCATTAACCCAACTAGACGAATAAATACTTTTTCCCTTTTGCGATCCACATGGCCTGTGTCATTCCTTTCCTCTGAAGGAATCGTATTTAACAGCAGAACGTGGTTTTCTGTTTTCAAGCGGGTTCGTTATTTCTTTCCTTTGCGCTTTTAGGGATGTTTCGAGAAGCGGAGAGCGTCGTAAGGAAGTTTTTGCTGCTGTTTGATTTTTCGGAGCAATGGCTTATTCGTCGAAAGAGGGGTACGCTTTGGTTCCCTTCGATGGACAGAATCTTTCACTATTGTCTACATTTTGATATCACTTCCTCCTGTGTACGAGACCGTCAAAGTGGCTTTGGAGAATCAGCCAAGTGCGAACTTAACTTTGTACTTTGTGACCCAACGTCTTTTGGATGCAGAGACCTTGTCAAGTGATTTCAGACACTCCATTAAACGAAGGAAATGAGGAGAAAATGCTGCCTTTCCTGCTAAGAAGGAATAATTCTGCCAAAACTATAAAAGGAAGGGACATACAGCGAAGTTTTGCCGAAAGATAACGTGTTATAATTGCGGAAACAGCGGTCACATGAAGAGACTGTAAAAGTCAACAGAATGCAGATGAAAGGTATGCCTCAACTGCAGTGTCTTTTGTGGGAAGCTCTACACGAGATAGCTTCATAGTAGACTCTAGTGCTACATCCCATATGTGCTCAAAAAGAGAGTGGTTTTCGGAATTAAATCTGTCACCAGGCAGTATCAAATGCACTTTGAAAACTGCTAAACTGGAAGGTGGTGTGATCGTCGGAAAAACTTCAAATGGCAAGATTACCTCGAAAGATGTTTTATTTGTGCCAAATCTGAGTGGACAATTAATTTCAGTCCGCAAAATAGAAAGTGCAGGTTTCAGTCTGGTATTTGAAAACCAAAGGGTTTTTGTGAAATATAAGACTGAACACTTCGTACTTGGTAATCGTGATAGTTCGGGACAGTATATTTGTGATTTTGTGCCAAGTGTTGAAAGTGCGTTTCTTGTGGAAGAAAAATAATTGTGGCATCGCAGGTTAGGTGTGATCATGTGCTGAAGAAATTAGGACTTACGACTCCGATTTCATTTTGTGAAGTTTGCTCTCATGCAAAGCAAAGTGCCTCACCGTTGGGGAAAGGTCCTAGAAAGAGGAAGGAGCCTTTTAGAAAAATCCACACGGATATATGTGGACCAATTGATCCAGAAACCTATGCAGGTGAGCGCTACTTTATGACTATTATTGATTATTCGCGTTTTACCGAAGTGAGATTATTGAAACGAAAAAGCGATGTAATTGAAGAACTAAAAATTTTCTTTAATCAAATCCTTCCATTCGTATTTTAAGGTGTGATAATGCTAAATACATGTCTGGTGAAATTTTAAAATGTACTACAGATGCCGGTATAGTCGTTGATCCATCGCCGCCTTACGTTCCAGCATTGAACGGTGTGGCTGAACGAGCTAATCTCTTATGGAAAAGGGGCGGGCAATGATTTTGGAGTCTGCTTTACCCAAAAGTTTCTGGGGTTTCGCGATTCTTACTGCCGCATACATTAAAAATAGGTTGCCCAGTACTGTTGATAACTTCACGGTACTTTCTCAAATTTGGTGAAGAGCTGATCTAAGGAATATGCATGCATTTGGGTGCGATGCATACATGCTTGTGCCTTCTTCTCAAAGGAAGAAACTTGATCCCAAAAGCAAGAGGATGGGGTTTAGACTAATGAATCCTGATTCTCATAGAATTTGTGTATGGAAAGATGTGAAGTTTGATGAACGTAAGATTCGCGATAAGCTTCAAAGGTTCATCGCAGATGAAGTAGATCAGTCAGTTAACGAGGACATGAGTGAAAGTGAGAACGATGATCTAGATCCGATTGAACCGAGGTCTTCGAGACAAACCAAAGAGCCTGTTAGATTTCCACACCCTGAAGTGTATAATACAATGTTCGCCCGATGAGTGACTTTTGACGACATCGCATCTCTGCCCAATGAAGAGCAACTCCTGTGGAGGATTGCCATAGATGAGGAAATAGAGCTTGTGGTTCAACGATGTCAGGGATCTTGAAACCCTACCACCAGATAAGCAATATATTTCGTGCAAGTGGGTCCTCAACAAGAAAAATGGTAAGTATAAAGCTCGTTTAGTAGCTAGAGGATTTTTGCAAAAAGGACGTGATTATACTGAGACTTTTTCACCTGTAATAGTATGCTTGCTTTAAGATTAATACTTGTACTAATTGTGAAAGAAAATCTGTTTTTGTACTTGACGTAAAAACTGCATTTTTGAATGGTGAATTAATTTATATGAATCAACCCAAGGGGTATGATGATAATAGTGGGAGAAAATGTAAACTTAATAAAGTTCTTGGAATTTGTGATAAAACTTAATTTTATACAACTTGTAAATGAGCCATGTATTTTTGTACGATATGAAAAAGAAAATTGTCATAGAACTTTATGTAGATGATTTATTAATAGCAGGTTCAGATGTTACAGAAACTAATATTGTGATTTCTTTGTTATCTAAAGAATTTCAAATGTCTAAATCTGAAAGTGCATCTGAATTTTTAGGAATTCGTTTGGAATTTAGTTATGATAAGTTGCTAATGGATCAGGAATAGTATATTGTAAAATTACTGAAAAGGTTTAACATGTTAGATTGTAAACCTGGTGTGTTCTTCCTATGGATCCTAAATCAACATTAACTGATTTTGAGAAAGGTGAGGTATTTGATGGACCATATCGAGAACTTGTAGGATCGTTACTTTATTTAGCTTATGTATCTAGGCCTGATATTTTGTATGCTGTAAATTGTTCAAGTCAACTTCAAAGAGCATCCAACTAATGCTGGATGGTGTGCTTTGAAGATCTTTAGGTATTTAAAAGGTACTGCTAACTTAAAACTAGAGTAATGTCAAGTGATTTTCAAATGTCTATGTATGTTGATGCTTATTGGGGTTCTAAACCAAATTATAGAAAATTTATTTCTGGTTATGTGATAATGTTTTGTAATTCTCCAATTTTCTGGTCTTGTAATAAACAAAAATGTATTGCTCTTTCATCAGCTGAAGTAATAGCATTAAGTAAAGGTATTCAGAACTTTCTATGGTTGAAAAGTGTTGCTTCAGAAATTACCAATGTTTCAGATATTACTGTGTTTGAAGATAATCTTGGTATCAAATGTATAACGAATGAAAGTAATCATGGTAGACTGAAACATATTGATATCAAATTAAAACATTCATAATGTTATTTGCAAATATAATATAAGAGTTGAATATGTTCCGTCTGATCACCAAATTGCTGATATGTTAACTAAAGCATTGCCTAGGGTGAAATTTTGTCATTGTATAATTTTAAAAGGTAATGTGTATGTTTTGTTTTGTAGATAGCAATGTGAAAAATGTAAATTTTGTTTTCTTTAGTAATGTGCGATTAAGGGCGAGTGTTGTATAATGTAATCCCCATAGAAGTCTTTGTATTTTCTTTGTGCTGCTAGAGCTGAGCATTCATTACAGGCAGAATGTGTGAATGTTCTATAGCTTTCTTGGACGTCCATTTAATTTAATGAATCCTATTGGATAGTGCTGCAATCCCATCCAATCAGTATGTGTTGTATCTTTAATAAATACTCTTTTTCCTTTTGCGATCCACATGGCCTGTGTCATTCCTTTCCTCTGAAGGAATCGTATTTAACATTAACCCATCTTTTCTCAACATACTCAATTATCAGATGAGTGAATTAACTTTTACATTCCAAATTTCAATTCCATAAATATTGAATAGTTATTCTAGTAGGGTAAAGAATTCTAAAGGATCAATGCAAAAAATTTCCCAATATAAATTCAAATAAAAATTAACTAATATATTACACAAAACTACATGAAACTATTAAAATTATCGATTATAAAGATTTATGTGCAAAATTGGAATGCTTTGTGATACTGAAGAAAATCTTTTCGTTATGGGTGTCTATATTTTTTATGAAGACTACAATACTATTGTAAATAAAGAGAACAGCTGAAAAAAGAAAGCAAGTTACCACAATTTTAATAACTTGAGTGAATATATTTCGATCTTCACTCAACACATAGTGAATGGTTTAAAATTGACCACGTGAAATTTAGTCACACGGAATGTGTAAAACCAAATCAACACTGATGAGCACGCTTGTGAGTGACACCTATTGGTCAATGGTCCAATATGAAAATACTTGTCTGGTAATTATAATCCCAATCAGCAAATACCGTTATTTAGTCTTTAAGGGAGGATGATTTTCAATAATTTTGGGGTGAACATGTGTTCTTAACTTATTTGAATAAAATAACATGCATCTTGTTCAGTATTTCATTCTCAATATTATAAAACATAACACAAAAAAATGAAATTTAAAATTTTTTAATAAAAATCACTTGATTTAAATCGGCATACCCTGATGGCAACAGCAACCAATTTTCCAATGAAGAATCAAATGAATTCAGTTAAACAGTTCTCATTTCTTTATTAGAAATTACAAACTCCCTCTTGAAAGGGTATCAGTTCAAGTCTATCCAACCTTTCCGTGGGAGTTTGGTTCTTATGGCGCAACTGCCATATTTGACCATGCTGCGCCAAACAGAAGACTGACATCGAGTAATGGACATACACACACACAAGGAAAGTTTTACTTACACAGAAGAGAGAAATACACCCAGAGGAATTGAATCTTTCCGAGGTCAAGATGCCCAAATTAACTGAAAACACTTTGTGCAAAGTATGGACTAGCCCCAAAGCCTATGGTGATAGATTTGTGAATGACACTTGACTTTAGCGAGGTTGGTTGGTTTTATGGCGCAAGCGCCATATTTGGCCATGCTGCACCAGACACAATACAATATCAAGAAATTGACACATACAGTGAAAGCTTTACCAACACAGAAAAGAGAAATACACCCAGGGAAGAATCGAACCTGCGCTGCCTACAACTCGAAGGTTGGTAGCGCAGTGGGCATATCCACAAAGCCATGACAGCCCCAAGATTTCAGTGAGCAAAAAGAAATATTTGTTGGACAATTAATGTCATCCCAGCATGGGCACTGACTCCTAGAGGTTCAAACACCTTGAGTTCCTCCAAATGAGAAAGGAAAATATTTCCAATGAGTAACCAATTAAGTTTTAAAAAAATTACCAGGCATGCTGTCCTAGCGGCAACTACACCCTCGGAACGATTTAAAAATTTAAAGCTAGGGCATAAGACCCCAAAACACAAGGGATACATATTGCAATACGAGTAATCAAATTTGCAGTTATTCAATTTCACTAACGATCACTTTATGAGAAGGGGCACGAAGTCCTAGACCCTTGGAACTTAATGTTTTTATGATTAGGGGGCCGGGCCACTCCAATATGAGACACATTACAAATGTATCGATAATACTAGTAATGATAAGTCTAGAGTTCAGAAACACTTATAAATGAAGTGGTGTTGAGATGCCAGTTTTTTAGAACTTATTTCTATAAAATAGCATGAATCTGTCCTAGGTTATTTCATTTTCAGTATTACTATTAAAATTTAATAAAAAAGTTTGATTTAAATCATGATTTTTTTAATAAAAATAACTTGATTTAAATCGGCACTTTGAAAAATATAATTTTTTGAAAAATGGGTCTTGTTTTCCCCATGTACCAAAACAATAGGAGCAGCTGAATTAGGACAGCAGGAATTAATGAACATACACGTTTTGAGGGTAAAAAAGTCATTCTTTTAATGTACCCAAATTAATGCCAAGAATGAAGAGGTTCATTCATGGTATATTATTTTGGGTTAACACGAGAAAGTTAGTTAACACAAGAAAAGCTATAGACAACTTAGATCCTTGTAATGTTTACATCAACAAAGTAAAATGTCCATTAATTTCAAATAAAAGTAATAAATTGAGAAGGAAAAAGATGGGCCACAATAAATGCAGGTTTGTCACTAGTTATTTTTGCTAATTAGACTGCAATTGGTGTTGAAATGGTTTGAAATATTCACATTTTAAACCTTAAGCTTCACTTGAAATCTTAAAATGGACATTTCCTAACTGAAGTACATTTTAGGAAAATACTTAGCCAGAGCAGTAAATCTTTCACAAGTTATATAGATAGGTTTACTCAAGTGACTGTTCTGTTATGTGTACATTAGCAATTACGTTGTTACAAATTATGTGATATTTTTAAGTCCATTTATACAAATACTTTTCGTAAAGTATTATGTAAATGTAATACTAAATTAGCACTTCAGTATATAGGTAAATACCAATTGAGTATGCAAAAAATTTCAAACCTGTATCTTCGTTATATTCCAAAATAAACATGCAAATAAGATAAATTAACATTGTCCACATGGAACTTCAACTCCCTCAAGTCAATCGCTGTCAACAAGTTTGGAAATGTGTCTGCTCCAACATTTTTCCAAATAGCTCTTATTTAGTAAGCAGGCTAAAGAAACAAAGTACTTTACAAAAACTTTTATTAATAAGAAAAATACATAAACATGAGCTATATGGAAGGGATGAAAGTTTTACTTAAACCACAATGCATACAAAAATTTGAGAATTTTTAGACGATCAAATAAGAAACATAAAAATGTTGAAGTGCTTCTCATTGTAAACAACACTTCTCTTGTAGGCCCACCACGAGTTGAGACTTGGCTTCTCTTATGTGTCTTGGTACCAGATGATTCAATTTTAAAAATAGGCAAACGTCCACTGAACTTGAACGGATAAGTGTTGCCACATTTGATTCTTTAGCACTCTTTTTGTCATCTTATTGTGTGGAAAGATATTGAGTATTGTAGGGTTGATTTGTTGACCAATTTAGTATATAAAAATCAGAATGTCACAAATTCAATTTTTTGCAGAGATCTTTTAAAAATCGACAACTTGGGAAAAGTTAGGGGAAACATTGAATTTGTAAAAAAAAGTAAATTTGAGTTCAATGTTTTATGCCGGTTGTATGCGTGAAGATGGAAATGTTGGCAGGATTTTATTATGTAAATGTAATACTAAATTAGCACTTCAGTATACAGGTAAATACCTATTGAATATACAAAAAATACTTGCCCTGGGAAGAGGTGTGCAGAAGTCTCTACTCATGGTGGGTGCACAATATCAACTTTTAGAAATCAGTTCGAAAGCAGACTGTCTGTAAATTTTAAATATCATGATATAAAAAGTAAACTGTTTTAGACAGGAGATGTAAAACTAAAAGATAAGGAATGTTTTTGTATACTAGCCTGTATTTTTACATTAAAATTTCTCATAAAGTTAAAAATTGCTTCCAAAGGGTTATCGAAATTTAAAAATTGCATCACAGGATTTAGATTTCAAAACTGCATCAGATCTGCATACATTTTACTAGTTTTGCCATTGAATAAAAAATTTAGCAAATGCTGTTGAATTTTTCGTACAAGAGTTGCATCAAAACAAAATGTTTCAACTTGACAATGCATTTTATGATCCAGGACATCAAGGTGTATAACTATTCAGAAGAATTTTGCCTATACCTACTTAAAATATACAGAATTTCGATCAATGTAAACTCAAATACCATACAACATAAATTGTGCTAAATATCGACAGCATTTAAGTAACAGACAATATAAAACAAGTTAGAATAAATTCTCAAAAATATGACATTTACATGCATATCGGTTGGCGCTACAAAGATTTAGATGTTTTAACCTAATAGCATTTTTAAAAATAGGTATGCAATGTTTTATACAATGCCAAAAGACAAGTCTTACTAATTCAAAGCCATACACCCAAATACCTACATTTTCACGATAACACAATTTTTTCCAATACTACAGAATCTTTAAACATGTTTTTCTCAAAACAAGGATTAGGCAGATTCATGTTTTTGGAGTGGTGCCAATGATATAATAAAATCAAAAATACAAAATACTAGTAATAGATGCAGTAGCATTTCAAATAACCAGAAAAATAAATGACCAGAACCAGTTTTAGAATAGACAATTCAATTTTAAAAACACAATTTTTCCCCCACTATAACATTCAAAAAGAGATTGAATAGGTGAGTTACTTTAAATATAATGAACTATTTTTAAGTATGTTAGCCCAATCCTAATATAAATCATACCAGGAACTAAAATGTCATTTCAAGTCAAGTAAGTTTTTTACACAAAGAACACGTTTTCACAATAATTATAAGAAATGTTCTTTAAAATTGTTTCATTGTAACACTTAGTACTTTTCCCATTGATACTTATACACAAAAACTAAAGAGGCTTAAATGTTACATAATGCACCAACTTACATTTAAATGACATTAAATATATCGCATAAAAACTTAAACAACATACATTAACAAAATTTCCAAGTTACCTGCCATCAGACTTCACGTAACAAAACTTTTCAGCTTTTCGAACACTAATATTTTGCAATATCACATAAGCAAAGTATTCTCTCAGCTATCTGTCTTCATGCAGTCCTAAATTAAATATTTTTAAAAGGCAGAGGATTTCAAGAATGCAATGAAATCACCATACTAGACTATAAGTACAAGAGTCAAACTCATGAAAGAAATTATATGAAAACACTGAAATTTTTCAGCAAAATATGCATCAAAAATATTTTTTCCATTACAGCATAGGTTAAACATGGCTACATTTATACTCCATAAGTAGTTTTACTGAAGTTATCCAGCATTATTCTCTTTTAGGGCTTATCATATTGTAACTAAATAATATTCAAGGGAAAATATGGCATAATAACAGATCTTGCCATTGCACAATAGTATGCCTCACATTCCATTCTTGGGCAAAATATAAGTTTTCTTTTGCAACACAAAATAATGCGGCAACATGATTTAAATAAAAATAATGACTCAACAAAAGTTATTTAAAAAATGCAAGATGGAAATAATACCAACTATTAAATTATTGGCTTATATAAGAGATTAAAAAATACAATATATGAAAGCAGTACATGCTTAAATAAAAGCAGTATATCTTTGGTTGTCAGAAAGTAGATATAGCACTTAACAAAAATGAAGTTCAAATTCCAAAATAACTACTGATACAATTAAATTATTAAAATTACATATTTTATGCTCACCTCACTGTCTATAACATAAAGCACTACTGAGCCATCAAATACTAGTACAGAAATGCGCAAAAAATTATATTTATAATAAAATCAAAATGATCATTACAAAAGAAAAAACAAATGTGTTCTCTAGTAGACATTACAACTTTAGTTCAGTTACCAAAACCTTTGGTATAAGTTCAAGAACACTAAAATAAACAGAAAAATATATTCAAGGAAATAAAAAAAAATTGATATGCATTTATATACATACACAAGACTTTAAAAGTTCTCTTCACTCAAATTACTGTTAATGTCTTTTCAACACTTCACTGACCTTGAGAAAAATATTGCATGGCTTCTACATATGAAATTCACTCTAAGTCTTTAATTTAGTATTTAACTAATAAATATTCATAACCTAAACCCAAAACTTAAGTTTCCCAATGTTATAAAAATCACATCAAAATTATTTTAACCAGTAATGTTTCTACTTTGTATTTTTAAACAAAAGGGGTAAAAATGGTTTAACACATTGCAAAACATTCCTGTCGAGTACTGCATATTATAAATTGATAAGATAAAACATTGTTCTTCAGAATTCAACCAACCTTTGCGATCTTAAAAAAACAATTCCAGTAAATCACTAAGGCACTTTCAGCTGTTCACAAGTTTTAAAAGTATTTTAGTAAGAATCACTTTCTCAACATGAATAATCTAATCTGCTGCTCCTATCCTTACAGTTTACGGAATTTGTTTTTGGTTGGAACCAAAACCTTTTTCGAAGAAACCTTCTCCCATTCCTTATCTAGCACAACATTCAGTTTTCGTTTTTCTCTGTTTTCAGAACTAGCTGTGATAGGAGTCATTTCAAAGGATATATTCGAGGATTGCTTCAGGGAAGGCAGATCATTTGATGTAGAAGGTTCAGGATTTAAACTATCGTTAAATTCAGAATCATTCTTGGAAATATTTCTTTTCGCAGCACTCTCCAAATGTTCAACTTTTTTCTCAAGCTTCTTCACTAGGGCTTTCGAAAGCCTCAACTTTGATGAAGTTAAACCCAAATTTTTGTTCATTTTGATAGCTACATTTCGTAACTTATTCTTTTCATCAATTGTTCGCTTGAGCTGTCTTTTAGTAAGAGAACAACAGTAGGCTAATCTTTTTGCTATTAATAAGTCTGCTCCATGAGTGGCACTATTTGAAGCTTGGTCCAATATTTCATCTGCATCTTTTTGCGTCCCAGTCACGACTGTTTTTATATCTTCCAAATGGCAAAGCTCCTTTTTAAGCGTTTCGTTTTCAGCTCTGACTACTGCAAGACGATGTTTTAAGAGGGGTATATTAGACATGCAACTACTTAATTTTTGTTCAAGGTCCCTGTTGGTCTTTTTAAGAGTAACGATAGTAACTGCATCTTTCTCGATGACTTCAATAAGTTCTTTATTTTTATTAATGAGCCTAATTGCTTCCATACTATCTTGCAACAAAGGCACCTTTTTAAGCGTTTCGGTTTCAGCTCTGACCGCTGCAAGACGTTGTTTTAAGAGGGGTATTTTAGACATGGAACTACTTAATTTTTGTTCAAGGTCCTTGTTGGTCACTTGAAGAGTACGGATAGTTACTTCATGCTTCCCTGTAATTTCACTAAGTTCTTTATTTTTATTGATGAGCCTACTTTCTTCTGTACTACTGTTTTGCAACAAAGCCTTTAAGTTTTCTACTTCGTTGCTTAAAGTGATAGGATTATCAAGCTGTGTGGAATTTACATTAAAATAAAGTTCCAACATATTTTTCTTTTCAGTTATTTTCCTGCATTCAGGACAACTTTTCTTTACATCTAGCCACTTTATTAAACATTTTGAATGATACACATGGCCGCATGGAGCGGCCATAACACGTTCAACACCATCGAATAGATCCGAACATATAACACATTGATACATAGACATGTTTCAAAATTGACGCACTGAGATCACAATCAGAATTCGATTTCTAGTTTAAAAAATTGTTTGCTTCTCACCTAAAAGCAGACGGCAAAATTATAAAAAAGGGAAATAAGGATAAGTACTCCAAACAAGCTTCTTCGGATGAAATCAAACTATAGTATGCACTTAATCCATTCTAATCTCGATTTTCACCGGTAGTTTTAATATCAGGACAAAGTTTGCAATTTTGCGCACAAAAGTATAAACGTGAGAAAATCAGAACAATACTTCCACACAATCTTCAAAGAAAACGAATATAGTAGCAATTTATAGTGAAGCTGTCCTCAGTGTTTAAAAGCTGCACTTTTTCGTGGTAGTCAAAATTTTGCAATTTCTGACGTCAGATGAAAACATCCAATAATCTTGAACTTCAGAGAATAAAAGGAATGAACCAATCAGTGACTCAGTTGAGAAGTAACTTTCCTCTATAGAATTGCAAACAAAAAGTAGGTAGGAATTAACTAACGTCACACAGTAGAAACACAACAGATTATTAGTAACGGTTCGGGATAAATCCGGAAGAGAATGATATGAGAGCACCGTCAATTTTTAACCACGGTCAGATGACGAGGTTCACACCTGAGCTGGCACCCACTACGCAAACTTCCAATCCACGCAAACGTGAGAATATTAGGGGTGGTAGGTATTTTAATTAATATTGAACTAGGGCAACATAACGGGCTATTGGCGACAGTCCAGAATCAAACCCGAAGATTTTCGTCATCTGACCGTGGTTCAAAATTACGTGGTGTTGTCCTCGGATCTTTCCCTTTGGGATTGATCCCGGACCGTCACCAATAGCCCGTTGTGTTGCTCTAGTGTGACGTTAATTGAAATACCCCCCCCCCCCAAACCCGAAGATTCCGAAAGCAAAAAACGTAACAAGGGTCTTACCGCAGACCATCCGCTAGCACCATTTTTAAACTGCGCATGCGCGTCCTTTTTAAGGCGGGGCTTATGACGAGAGGACCCTGACTTCGAGAGTATTTGAGAACAAAAGAGCATAAGGGAGAATTTTAGACAAGCGGATGGACACAGCAAAAGAATCCTAATGTTAAATCTTAGACGAATTTTTGAAGGATAGCGCATGCGCATTAGTTGTGATTTTGTATGGGGAAAAATATTTGAAGGAAGGATATTCGTGAAAATGGGGAAAATCTCGGCATGCATAAGTTTAACATTAGGATTCTTGCTGTGTCTAATCTGGGTTCCATAATTCCATTAGTTTCTTGGATTTTTCGGTGTCACATTCCATTACTAGGCGAATCGAAACATATTTTCTTAATCGTTTTACTTTGATCCGTTTTAAATAGTCTTCATCTGTGTTTTTCTACTTTGTTTCATTACGAAGTTTTATTACATTAGGATTCCTGCTCTGGCTAATCTCGCGCGGTATTTAGTTTATTCTTCATCACATTCATTCGAGTATTTCAGCATTCTTTGGTTCATAATTTTGCATTTTAAATGTTATTTCTTTTATAACATTACGTTGCGTTTTGCATTTCCTGTTCTGCCATATTTTCTTGTTCGCGAATCCGTAAGTTTAATTTTTATCTTTTTCAAGATATAAAATTTCGTTCATTGTATTTCATAATTTAACTGTATTTTTCTAATATAATTAAAGCAATTCATAATTCGATCTAATTTCGTAAAACTTGTATAAATTAAAAAGTTTGACAATTAATTCCCCCCCCCCCGAGTCTTTCCTTTCAAAAACAGATTTCTTGTGCTTCTATCTCAGATAAATTTAAGGGGTTTTATTTAAATAATTTTGATTTGAAAGCATTACTTGATATAAATTAAGGGAGTATTGAGTCATTAATTTTGATTTGTAGGCAGTCACTCCTTTTGTTGATATACATATGCAGCATGATTGAAATGAAGTTCCTATGTGTGTTAAGCATGATAAAGTATTCTCGACCATATTAATTTATGTTGCCTCAGCAGAAAGTGTGAAACTCACTTGAATGTAAAATGTGTCTGTTCCCCAATTACATTTCCCTCCAAAAATTCTTTGGAAAAACACATCTAAATGACTTCACTTGGAAAACTGAAGAATTTTTTTCCATCAAAAAATTAATGGCTTGGAAAAGTGACTGAGAAAGAAATATTTTTCAGGTTTGTAAAGAGCAGAGGAACAGCAAAAATGGGATCTGCACCACTTATTTTTAGTATTATTATAGTGGTCAATTTTCTACAGAATGGGAAAGAGAAGTATTGAGCTGAAAGGTTCCAACAAAAGTAATTGTACATATCCGATGAAAATCACAGAATAGCAGTGATTTGTATGTGTAAAACTATGTTGGTCATGATGACTTGGATAGAATGAACATTGGCAAGGAGGTATTGCTTTGAAACTAGCAAATGGCATACCCATCACAATTCTTGATTACCTTAGAGCTCATTTAGAACCATTCATCTCTTAACTCACAATGTGTCTTATAAGTCCAAAAACTACATTGGTTTCCAAATGTGCCTGCATTCGCAAAAACAAAATAGTTATTTATCTTATGCTGATCAAGAGATGAGCAAATTGAGATTTTATTAATTGTACTAATAGGGTATTTCTATAGGAGTTGCATCAGGTGCCAGTTCTATATGCCAAAAAATGCATAATTAATGATTAAATATATCATTTTTCATTGCTGAGGTAAGGTATGTTGCTGATGTAATTTTTCTTACTATGAACAAATGAAAAATATTTGTTTTATAATAAAATGACAAAATATTAATCTGAGTAATTCTTATTCATTTAATTAATTACTAAGTGTGCAATAATTTATTCACAAGACTTTTCACTAGTCATTCTATGTTACTGATTAGTCCATGACCTCAGATTTTGATGAAACTTTGTTTATCTAATGACCTTACCTAGTTATGAATGGAAAAAAGGACGAGAGGAAAACTTTTTCACCTTCTGTTCGAAAATCATTAAGCTTTGGTTTTAATGAAAATTACTGTATCTTGAGATTGTTACTGTCATTTTCTCAGGAAACAGATAGGATATGTATCTGGACAATGTCTCACTTTAAATGGGGTTTAATTAACTAAGAAGTATGATGCAAATTTAATTTATTTCTAAATTAAGTATTTCAAAAAGGGCAATTCAAAATTCTGATACAAATTACAAAATTATTTTGTCATTCAAAATTTTAATGTTTTCGATAAGACACTGGGGTTATGAGTGAGTTACATGCATGGAGATAGCACAGTATGTAATGTATCACAGAAGTCCTACTTTAAACAAGTTTAGAATATTATGATAGTATAATACAAATTTAATTAACATATTACTAGAGTTATATTTATTTATATAGTGAAAAAAACTCAATTTCCAACTAAAGCTTCAATTTTAAATATATACATCTGAATAAGCTTATTTAAATTTATTTTCTTTTAAATAGTGCTGAAGAGAAACTAGATTAGCTTTGAATGCAAATCTGACCAAAGCCAATATTACTAAATGTTTCTAAAGTTACAAGAATTATCCCATCAGATTGCAGCTACAGAAAATTTTGTGACTTAGATATTTACCAAACTAAAAATTGGTTTTCAATTTCCTCAGTTATGCAGAATGTTTATGTAAGGACACCATTTTGTTTTGGAATAACTTTTAAATAAAACATTTCTAATTTCATTTTGTTTACTCAATTAATGACATTCATAAAATATGACATCGGCCAAACGACTGGCAGGCTGCAAATTCAGTCTCTTTCGACCATTTTCCTCTAAAGCATTTACTGGATTTGAATGTCATTTATTTAGGAAGCTGATGCTTCTGGATGGCGAGTTTGAAGCTTCAGCAGTTAAAACATTTTATCAAAATGCATTGTCTATGATGGACTCCAAGAAAATTATAAAATGCCTTTAGATTGCATCACGTGCCTTCAAAGCAAACACAAAAACATTGATACTGTATGATAAAGTGTTATTGAAAAATCGAGGGACCTCTGTTGATGTCGTACACAAGTAGGCTTTCTCCGAACACAGTATGGGAAAGATTTTGATCTTTACATACACCAATTAATACAACTGCAAGAAAATCTAAATCACCTCTTTATCCATGCAGTCACTTGATCTGTCATTAAATAAGTTCAGTAAACAAAATTCTATTTAAAATACATTTCAATCCAGAAAAATTACTTGGAAGTTAACAACTCTTGATTTTAACAATACTTGTACCAAGACAGCATTGGTAAACTTGAACAATTGTGAAATTGAGTATACTAAAAACATCAAGCTAAATCTTTTAATGCAAATTGTAAGCAGCAACATTTACTATTTTCATAACATTGTTTTGAGAGACTGACATTGACTATTCTTACATTGTAATAGATGTTTATGTACACACACATGAAGGTAAACAAAAACAAATGTTACAGTTACAGTGAATACTTCAATTCATTTATACAAGAAAAACAAAGAAAGAATTGGTACATAAAAACTTTATTTTCAATCAAACATACAATGTAACTTGATATATAAAATTCAGTCATACTGTGCAAAAATTTATTTTTCCCTTTAATATGATTAATTTTTAAAAATTATTATTCCAAAACTCAAGGGGGTATTTCAATTAACGTCACACTGGAGCAACACAACGGGCTATTGGTGACAGTCCAGGATCAATCCCCAAGGGAAAGATGTATTTATAACTCCCTTACCATTGAATTAAATATGCTCTCCTCGGACAGCACCACGTAATTTTGTACCACAGTCAGATGACGAGGCAACACCTGAGCTGGCACCCCACTCTCCAAATTTCCACACCACGCCAACGTGAGGACATTTGAGGCCACAACAGATTTAACGTGCACCAGCCCCCTTTGTACACGATGGTGTTTGGCTGGATTCGAACTCGCAACCCTTCGGTTGCTAGTCCGTTACTCTTCCAAAACTCAAGGAGAAAATTTTGCATGACAAAACTTGACCATTAAATGATTTTTTTAATCTAGAAACCCCCCCCCCCTTCTACTCTTTTATTTTCTTGATATCTTAAAAAAATTCATTTTTCAAAAATTAAAGGGACTATTTATTTTTTTTGTAAAAGTTTGGTCATTTTAAAAATTACTTAACATTGGTGATAACTGGTAATATTTTCGATAACAGTTTCTAAAATAACACGTAATTTAACAGCTACAAAAATAACAACCCATTTGTACACCGACAGAAGGGCAAACTGTTTTTTCATGATAAATATACTTGATTTGTTCAACAATTTTCACTCCTTTGGGAAAACACCAGTCGTTTTCTGTTAATTTTTCAATATAGTCGGTAACTGATTTGCAATAACTTATATAAACTGCTATCGAAATAACACCTGCCTCAAGAAATAAAAACAAAACCATATTGAAGCACGCATTTTGAAAATAGAAATTACATAAACACATTGCATCACAAACGGCCAGTCAGGAATCTGATGAACGAGGAACCTAAAAATATAAAGAGTACATCAAAAAAGAGAACAATTCAAATAAGATCACATACCTTTTTGTGTCAACTGAATGTAATAACACATACAAGGAAAGTTTGATACAAAAAAGAGAAATACACTCAGGGTAGTCACAGGACTCGAACCTGTGCCGTCTACAGCTTAGGTCACTAGTGCAGTGAGCAAACCCACTGAGCCACGACAGCCCCTAAGCTAAATTGAACTTATTGGCACATAATGTGTTGGAAATAAAGTGGGTTAGAGTAATATAGGAAAGAATCATTTGTAAATTTTATAAAAATTTGGGTATGCTTCCTCCTAAGTACGTTTTGTTTTCTAAGTTAATTATATTAAACATGCTATTTCTTTTAACACGAGAAAGACGTATGGGGCCCTCACACTGTGTGCCACTTATAACGCCCTTACCATTGAATTAAATATGCTATTTAATGACTTAATTGTTTGGTCAATACTTATTGTGTATTTAAACATTCTGGCCTGGTTGGAAATAGAACCAAGACTATCTTAAGCTATACCTACAAAGATGGTATTTTGGAATAATATGAAATTTTCCTTGTCAATCACATTCAAAGCAGTTTCACCTTGTTTTCCCTTTTACATTTTGTTTACAAGTGTTGCTCCCCTCCCCAGCTGTAGACACTGTTTTAATGAGACTGTCAACTGACCAGTAATTTTCTTTCTAAATGTTTCCAAGTCTGACACCTTACGTGAACAATTAAGGAACATGATGGCCACTTTCTTTTCTGATAAAGAATAGAGAAGATGGTTTGAAGATGAGGTCTCATTTGGGAAGATATTTTGAAAAGATTTCCAAGATTGGATAATAGATACTGGAAATGGTGACAGTATCTTTGCCGATAAGCTAAAACTAGATCTCAACCTCTTTTTATCTACGAATAAACCATGAAGTTGTAGACTTGGTGCATCAGACATATCTGATGATAACTAGATAAAGTATGGCATGGACATTGTAGGCCACAAATGATACACTTGTTTACTACCAAATCAAGAAAAAGAATTTGTTGATGAATGTATATGCCTTTATAATATTTTAGATATATCTGTGGAAAATACTTGGATTTTATACAAAGTGACAGGGAAGCAGAAACTTAGTTGTGATATTTCATTCTGTTGCTATGAGAATTTGCACTCCTTATATGGCATTTAGAATTAATAATGCAGTTAATACAAAGATTTTGATGCAGGCATATAAGAGATCAGAAAAAATCAAAATTCAGAGTACAAAGATTTTTATCCACCATGGGGTCACTTGCTTCCCACCATCTATCTAGGTATATGACAACTTTCTAGTATTAACACAATTAAAAGATTAATATCTTATCAAAATGTTTTAAATTTTTTATTTTACATATAAAGATTTGTATATACATGAGGTGCGAGTGTGTTGTTAAGTGCGTTTGAACTTGTTGCTGAAATATGTTGATAGTGGGGGATAAATGTTGCTCGAGAAGTGAAGTTATCTACTTTCAAAAAGATTTCAATCCCTTAAATTTAGAATTTTGCCATAATGGAGTTTTTAAATGTACTTGAAGTCTTCGAGATCTCAAAGTACTTTTAAGCACAGAAATTTTGAAAGCTGTCACTTTATTTTGTCTAGTGCATTTACAAAACTTTCTTCTTTAATTTTCAGCTTTTTTAAGTTTCCTCTTCATTAAACAAATGTTTTTGTCGTGTCTATTTTTGAGTTAAACAAATAACGATGTATAAAGTAAGGGGTAATGTCCAATGGATTTCATGACAAAGGTGTGAGGGTGCTTTCACTTCCAATATCTGTTTGAAATCTATCATTGCATATTTTCTAGATGTAAAAATTTTAACTTATTTTTAATGAATCCCTTTTAAATTTCCATCTTGCTGAGATTCAAGTTCTCGATTCATGAAGTTTGATACAAACATCAGCGTTTAATCTTTAACTCCTTCTCTAAATCAAATATGTGACAGTAAAACATTCCAAAATTTACTATACACACATGGTACCTTTGCTAAATCACCTTCCAGTCAGTAGGACTCAAAAGCCCAAATGAGATAGACTGAACAAAAAGTGACAATCATCTTCAGGAATACCTTAACGATGTAACGTCAATATATCTGAGTCTGCTAGCTTTGATATTAATGACCTATGCTGCAAGAACAAGGAACATGGTTTGCACTTCTCAGGGCACAAAAACCTGTACCCAGAGTTGATTTTTCTGGTGTCAACATGCTTTTGCAACAAGTGAACATCCGACTATGCACCTCTCCCCAAACTTTTGATTAGATACGCTTCTTTTCAAAGCATATTCCAAATTGAACTTCCCTAAATTTTGCAGATTGCAATATCTAATTATACCATGAACACATTAAACAAAATTTAAAAGAATTATCGAAAAATAATATAAAATCTGTTCATAATAGCGTAAAAGGTCATCTAATAAAACAACATATTTTTTCATTGGATGCCTTCTTTCAATTCTAGATCATTCGCTGAAAATGCTGATCACACATCAAACAGTAGTTAACATCAAACAACCTCATTTTCAAAATCCATCGAAAACTCTCCTTCGTAAACATTATTTAAGGCGCTTTAGAAAAACACTAACAATCAAAATATCTACGAAATCGAAAATAAAGTTTCAAAATTAAAATAGATTGTGCTTACCTTTAAGTTATATCCAACCTTGTGAACGAGTACTCTTTTGGGCAAGTGAACTTGCATTTTTCAACCCTCAGAAATTCATATAATCCTTGATCTCGATTAAAAGATTATGTTAAATGAAATAACATGCATATCAACAACCGCCATTATTTTAGGGATTTTTTCAAACCCGCTTAAACTTTTCCCTACCACTAACGGAACCAATGCGCATGTGCGAACCTTCGAAAATTCGTCCAAGTTTTAACATTAGGATTCTTGCTGTGTCCATCCGCTTGTGAATTTTAGTGTTTTTGTTTTGTTAGCTCTCGTGTCTGATTTGGTACCGAAAAATACCAGAACCTGGTACAGCAGCAGATTGATTTTAACGTGAAGGTAAGCAAACTATGAATGTTAGATACTTGACGCAATAATCACGGATACGATGTGAAATAGTGGCTACAATAATTTTTTTATTCTATTTTAATATGGTGCTGTACTGCTAAGTGCATTGATTGATAAACAGCATCCCAGTTTGTGCAAAGTGATAGCAGAATTGTCATCAACTGTACTAATATTATGCTTTTCTCATACTGCTAGAAATTCGGAAATTTTTTCAATGTCAGACTTACTGAGTGAAGTGTTGACTGGCTTAGCTGTAAGCAGTGCAGGTTCGATTCTTGTTACTTAACCCTTTGTGTGCTTTCCTTCTGTGTGAGTAAAACTTTCCTTGTGAGTAATATCTTCCTATCTTGATGATTTCTGTGGATCCTTGAAATCAAGCACACAAGTTGGAATAAATGCCTACTCAATAGATTGTAAGAGTTCATCTTTGGAAAAGAATAAAACTTCCATTAAATTAAAGTTCTCGTCAAGATTGGTTAATACTGGTGTAATTTTGCATCATTCATTTTAACTACACAGATGTAGAAGAAACAGAACCCTTTATTGTTTTATTCTTTATAAGAAAATGAATTTAAGAATCAAAATTAAAAATTTATAAAGGTGGGTATGTTATTTTTTGTAGCTAGATGAACCTTTTTTACAATACAAATAAGAAACTTATAAAAATTTAAATTAGATAATTGTTCCAGTAACAGCAATACATAATGACTAACTATTAGCAGTTTTGCCTGCTTGTTTTAGTCTATCATCTAAGTAATAAGTTATGAAATTCGACAAATATATTTATATTTCAAAGCATCTAACATGTACACAAAGTATGTATACAATATAGTGCATCAAATATGAATATAGTAATTATAATATATGGGGCAATGTGTGCCACTATAGTGTAGATCAGTCAACCTTGCGTCAGTCGATTTATGAAAAGGTGCGAAGAGTGTTTAAAAGTTAAGAGAAGAAAAGGCTGTATGTAAAGCATGAATGGTTTTCCTTTGCCAACATGTTATCACTGCTATCGCATTTGGCACTGAACAATGAACTTAAAACCAGAATCCTTGCTAAAGACATCAATAAAAGACATGGTTTGTTTACATTACTGCCAGTATCCTAATTTAGTATGACTTGTTCAAGACCATGTGACTCAACTGCGAACTTGTGTGAGCCAGACTATACTCTGGCTAGGGAAAGTTATTATTTGAGTTGATTTTGTGTGAATGAGTGGGGGATGCTTAAGGGCTGGTTTGAGATTACAATGCCAGACCCACAAATGATGGCGCTGATTTCGAATTTTGTGTCAGAAGTGCCATTGCAATGAATATAAGCTGGTGAAACAATTAATTATCTATGGCAGGCCTGGCCAACACACGGGCCGCATGCGGCCCGTCACGTTAAATTGTACGGGCGATTTTATATTTCTATTGAAACTTTCGTTTTTCGTTGCTACGTGCAACGAAAAACAATTAATAAAAAATTACTAAAAAATATTAAATAAATGAAAATTTGAAATAATGATAAAAAATTAAATTTTAAATTAACGATAAAAAAACCCACGTAAAAATGTAATATAAATTACTCCAGTAAGTGATAATTTCGCCAAGGGGTAATGTTGGTTGTGTATGGAAGCCGGCAGTCAAGGCTGACTCGAGACACTAGTCTAGACACACTTGGGTCCATCATCGTTTTGTTATCCACGAAAGTTACTTTTGGGAGCGAAAATGCAGCACCTGGGTTACTACAAATTTTCGGAGGTTGCTATAGATTTCGCCGTCTTGGCTCAAAAACCTTTCTGGCATGGAAGCCAATTCGATTTCAGCCAATTTTGATTTTGGAATGCGTTGCAGTGGTCAATCACGCCAGTACCACCTTGCTTGATATCGGTGTTGTCAGTGGCTTTGATTACGCTCCTTGGTATTGCGAAGCTTGTTTGGAATCGCTTTTCCTTTTTCTTGCATATTTCGTAATTTTGAAAGTTATTTTGTTTTCGATATACATTTTTGTACAGATTGTTTTCTTTTCTCAATTATTTTTTACTGTTTGTTTAGCGCTTTTTTGTATTTCCATTGATTTGTTGTATTTCCATTTGTTTTCATGATTTTTACTATTTGTTGAATGTTTTAAGAGTTCATTTTGCATTTTAAAAATTGAATTACTGCCAGTATCCTAATTTAGTATGACTTGTTCAAGACCATGTGACTCAACTGCGAACTTGTGTGAGCCAGACTATACTCTGGCTAGGGAAAGTTATTATTTGAGTTGATTTTGTGTGAATGAGTGGGGGATGCTTAAGGGCTGGTTTGAGATTACAATGCAAATGCAATCCATTTGTGCTGTAGTCTTATTTGTTTGATTGTTTTCTGGGACCAGTTTCTATTTTTTAATTACTTTTCCTGTCTGTAAATTATCTAATAATTGTAAAATATAACTATGAAGGTTTTAATTACTGGCTATTCTATGGTTAAATATTTAGATTAGTATTTACCATCGCAATTACATGGTAGTGTAATACATGTTCTAGCTTTTCCAGGAATCACCATTGAATGTTTAATGGAAAAGATTTCGTCTTTAAAGAATCATTATGACTTGATTCTGTTGCATGTAAGTACCAATAACACCTGCGATAGCCTTGATGGATGCTTCTCAAAATTTGAGGACCTGTTTCAAACCATTTTAAACCGAAATCAAGAGACATGTATTGTGATTTCAGCTTTGTTGTCTCGAGATCAGGATAAATACCTCTCCCTTGAAGATTAAGCTGTACATCAAATATTACTTTTAAATGTGTAATGTTGTTTCCATATTCAAGCTTTAGTTGAGGCTTGGGTAACAAGTTCCCTTATTTTTACTAGACGTCCTAGTCCAACTTTCAGTAGTCGGAACTCTGGAGGTAAGATCGCTGTTTTGTCAAAGCGTCAACAGCATCCCAGGATTGAGCAGTCTCAAAACAAAAAGTAACAATAACTTTTTCTAAGATCTGAAGTTTATTTTTCAAAAAAATATTAATCACAACTAGTATTTGAAATATATAACTAACAGTTCCAACGTATTAAAAGCCAATCCTTTTTATTTTCACTTAGACATCCCAAGCCTCAACTATCCAACTACTCCATTACTAGTGAGGATAACGATGGCTGGATTACTGTTTTGCCGAAGGAGAAACAGACGAAGTGTTAAGCTATTAGCCACAAATTAAGAGGTAAGGATGCTTTCTTTTTCTGGAATTCAGAAATGAAATTTCTCGTGGAAAATACTTGAATCACAACCTGTATTTAAAAAAATGCAATGAATCATCACAGTATATATAAATGATGTTTTTTTTCCCATAGACATCCTAATCTGACTCTCCTAAGACCAGTTGTGAGGACCATAATAGTTGCATCTGTTTTCCTAACTTGTGAACAAAATTCAAAGCCTGTGAAGTACAAGAGATGTTGTTGGTAGCTGTGACGATATGGTGAATGGTAAGTATAATGAGGGAAGTAGTCTATTCTTCTATTAATTTTTCCAAAACTTGCAAATCTAAAGTTTCCAAACCTGCAGAATTTATTTGTAATAAGTGCCAAAAGGTATATAATCATCGAGGTAGTCTTATTTAGGCATCAAAGAATTTGCCAAATTTCTGATTGTAATAGTGATGGATATTATCCTTATGTCTTTCCTGAATGTGAAAACTTTCCTTTCGAAAAGTGTACGTGATAAACATAGTTGATGTTCATGACAGTAACATAAAATTACAGGAATACCAGTTTGATTCTATGGAGCAGTTTCAGGCATGGTTAGATGAAGAAACTTTCTAAACTTACAGTTACTTTTAAAAAAATTCTGGAAGCAAATGTGTTGCTGGTAAAACTTACCATTATTATCTACTATGTCAGTTTTATTCATCTGAGTCTGAAATTCAATCTTGAACAAAGAAAAAAATGTAAAGCATAATATGCTTTCTAATTGCAACTGTCCATCGAGAATATCTATGTGAAGAAGTGGATCAAGTTAAAGTCAGAGTTTTTCTCTGGACACAATAAAGAATTAAATTTTGATAACACTAAATTTCAACCTTTGAGACAAAGTTATCGAGATCAAATTAAAGCTTATGTAGAATTGGGAATATCAACTTCCAAAATTCCAAGACATTTTACTAGGTGGAACCGGATCATGAAATAACAGATTGCTTCAATGTGAAGAAGTCATTCGTATCTCTAAAAACAATAAATTACTATATGAAACAAAATAAATCATTTTTATACCCCAACGATGATGCCCTTTCAGTAGCTGCTGTAGTTGAAAAACTCAGCAGAGTCTTATAATCCCATACTTTTTTTAAACCACAAGGGCAGCCTACTGTATATGGACCCAAAGGTCTTGATAAGCTGCCCTCATCTGAGTCTATTGCTCTTGGTTTACAAACTAGAAAACAAGAAAGTTTGATGATTGAAGGAAGGACTAGGGTGTTGTGTATTGATTCGACACATCAAACCAATCAATATGGTTTTTATTTATTAAATTTGATTGTTCTAGATGAATTTGGCTCTGGATACCCTGTAGCCCACTTCATTGTAAACCATCTAGACCAGGATACATTGTACCATTTGTTTAAGAGCATTAAAATAGTAATTCCTGATTTGAAAGTCAATTGTGTAATGATGAATGATGACCACGTAACAGGACCTGTATTCAAAAAAGTATTTGGTGAAAATGTTCCTCATTTATGTAGGATTGTTGTAAATGGACTCCAGATGGCAGCACGATACTCGTGACTCCCCATGACATCATACTTGTGATGTAACGCGATTCTGCGCGGGATTGGAGACTTTCAGTAGGGGACGTTCGTGTGTGCGGACGTGAAACTGCGCTGTGTTTTCTTTTTCTCAATGTAATTTGTATTTTATGTCTCTTCATTGTGTCCGTCCAAATAAACAGTGATTGTCATTTTCACTGACTGTTCTCTTATGTGGAATCACACAAAACAAACCCTACAGAATATGGGGGCTTGTTGGAGGCTCCCTGCCCTCGTCGTCAAGAACACAAATAAGCAAAAACTATTATCAACATATTTAACTTAATTTGTTATTCTGTATTAATTTCTATGTGCTACTATTGAAGAGTAACATTATTTCCTTCAAGTGTGTTCTTTTAAGTTTCGAAAAAGAAACTGGTACAAATATTTCATTTCATGAAAGTTTAAATCGAAAGTACTGCAACACACACAAAAAAATTGTTTCTATGGCTTCTCTGCATTTCCGTTTTCAAAACGAACAGAGAAAGAAAAAAAATCAGTTGACGAAAAGGAAAATCGTTTTTTTTTTAACGTAAGTGATATTTTGATCTTTTTTTTTTGTTGGAAATACCACCTGCAGTAATTTTTTTCCTTAGTGATTCTTTGATAGAGATGGCGTAATAGTTTGATACGTTTGTTTTTATAATTTGAAAGTTGAAGCATATTTTTCTTAGATGTGATTATGTTGTTACCTAGTATTTCGTTTATTTTTTTTATTATAACAACATATTTGGGTGATGTTTGTTTATGCTTGTACTTAAATACCATATTGGCGTCAAAGGTTATGTGCTACATGTTATACCTGTTAATTTCATTTAAATAATTTTAAGATGCATATTAACGCTTAGGAGCAAAAGTGTGTTAATATATGTATTAATTTACAATTGAGTGGTATATTAAGAATTGTGAGAAATTTTAAAATTACGATTGTGTTGGGACATTGGATTTAAGATTGACCATAATGGCTTTCCTTGCAAAATACAAGAAAGTAGATTTGCAATGGCTTGCAGATGAAATGGGTGAAAACGTTAAGCAGGAAATGAAAGTAATAGAACTCAAAGAACTCATAACTAGTAGTTCACATTATGATGAAGTCTTCGTGAAAAATTTGTTAGAGAATATCGCAGAATCACGAAAAGCAGAAGAAGACAAGGCAGCGGAAGAGAGCAAAAGACAAGATGAAGTGGAAGAAAGGAAATGACGGGATGAAGTAGAAGAAAGGAAAAGACAGGATGAAATGGAAGAAAGAAGAAGAAAAGACGAATTAGAGATAAAAACGATTCGAAATGTCCTCAAATTTATCATCCGGTAATAATGAAGTTATGGGTAAATTAAACAATCCAAAATTTGACGTTCAAAAAATAATACCAAAGTTCGATGCAAAAGACAATGATGTTAGTTTATATCTGGTTATGTTTGAATGCCAGGTCAAAATAATGCAAATACCTATAGAGTATTGGGTAACCCACTTAGTCAGCGTACTCCCATCAGAGATAGTAGGTCTAATTGCACGAGAGTCGTATGAACAAGCAACTGACTGCGAATACATAAAATCGTTGCTCTTGAAGAGATTTAAGTTAGGACCAGAAAACTTTAGACAATTATTTGTGAAGCATCAAAAGAAACCTGAAAATACATGGCGAGATTTCTACTACAAAATAAAGAATTATTTAGACGAGTGGTTGATGAGTTTAGAAGTAACAACTTTTGAAAAACTCAAAGATCTCATGATAGTGGATCAATTAAAAAGAAAGGTTCCAGTGGACGTTCGAGAACATTTCATGGATTGATGGGCAAAGATGATATCACCAATCCAGTTAACTGACAAACTAGATGTGTATGAAAAAGTGCGAGTAAATTATAAGAAGCAACCAAGCGAATTTCTAAAAGAGAAAAACTTTCCGAGAAATGCACAGTTTGGACGTGGATGACCACGTACACCTCCTAATCAAATGCATTTCCATTTCAAAAAATGGAATAACAATGAGAACCAGAGGTATCCAAAACAAACACCAAGTCATCGCTTCATGAGAAATGACAGTGGTCTGAATTCAGTGCACAAAAAAGCTGATGAGAAGGAAAGGACATCAGAAGCCCACATTACACAAACGTCTAACAATGTGGTAGACGGGAAGGTTCACACCAAAGAGATCTGTTTGAGCAATTTGACTGTTGCACTCGTCGATACAGGTAGTTCAGTATGCCTCATGCGCGAAGATGTTTACAAACAGACAATAGACCTACCCAAGCTGTCAAACACACCCTTGCTTTTGTCGGGTATTGGAGCATCACAGGTTTGGACGAAAGGATCCTTTGAGCATGAAGTTAAAATAGATGGATATCATTTTTCTTTAACATGGCATGTAGTACCTGCACCACAGTTGAGTTACCAAGCAGTAATTGGAGCAGATATTTTGGAACAAGCTTCATTAAACTTTACCAGCAGTGGTGTTGAATTTAACAACTATAAAGAAAAGATGTGGCTCATGCAAATAACCGAAGTAAACCAGGAAGATCAAGTTGATCTTAGCCACATTAATGACGTACAAATAAAAGCGGAATTAAAACAGATAACGTCATCGTATAAACCGGAAAAGACAGAAACAACTGATGTCTCCATGAGAATTATTCTAAATGATGCTGTGCCGATTTACCAAAGAGCTCGTCGTCTGTCTTTTCCTGAGAAACAAGAAGTTGATAGACAGATCCAAGAATGGTTGGAACAAGGAATAATTAGGACTAGTAATTCTGATTATGCTAGTCCAATAGTATTAGTAAAGAAGAAAAACAACACAACCAGATTGTGCATAGACTATAGGAATCTAAATAGAAAATTAATAGAAAAGACAGATTTCCCCTTCCCTTGATAGAAGATGTATTAGACAAGTTGGAAGATGCTAGAGTGTACACTACTTTAGACTTGAAAAACGGATTTTTCCATGTTAATGTTGAGGAAGAAAGTCGAAAATACACTTCATTTGTTGTTCCAGACGGACAATTTGAATTCACTAAAGTCCCTTTCGGATTGAGTACTAGCCCTAGTGTTTTTCAAAGATATGTTTTTAGTATTTTCCGAGATCTTATGAACAAAAGTTTCGTGATAATTTATATGGACGACATTATCATACCATCGATAAATGAAAAGGAAGGTTTAGATAAGTTAAAAACTGTATTTGAAGTTGCATCCAAGTATAGACTCGAGTTGAAAATGACCAAGTGTCAGTTCCTGAAAAAGAAAGTGGAGTTTCTCGTTCACATAGTTAAAAATGGCACTATCCGTCCATCACCTACGAAAACTATGGCGGTTATGAAGTTTCCTGTCCCAACAAACATGAAGCATGTACAAAGCTTTTTGGGACTAACGGGTTACTTCAGAAATTTTATTTCAGGATACTCTACAATTGCTAAACTGCTTAGTGATTTGCTCAGAAAAAATAGTTCGTTTGCTTTTGGTCCTGAACAAAAAGAAGCATTTGAGAAACTTAAGAACTTACTAACAGAAGGTCCAGTATTAGGTATTTTCAAACAAGGAAGGAAAACGGAACTGCATACAGATGCGAGCAAACATGGCTATGGTGCCATGCTCCTGCAAGACTGAAGATGGAAAACTACACCCTGTTTATTACATGTCAAAGAAATCAAACATAGCCGAAGAAAAGTATAGCAGTTATGAACTGGAGGTCCTAGCCATTGTCGAAGCCTTAAAAAAATTCCGTGTTTACCTGTTGGGCAACCATTTCAAAATTGTAACCGATTGCTCGGCCTTCCAGAAAACAATGGACAAAAAGGATCTTGTAACACGAATTGCAAGATGGGCCCTGTTATTAGAGGAGTTCGACTATGAAATTGTACATAGACCCGGCCAAAGAATGCAGCATGTCAATGCCTTAAGTAGACATCCAGTCATGATTGTAGGAAATGACACTTTGACTGCACAACTGAAGAATGCACAGTTGGCAGATGAACATATTTGTGCCTTTAAAACACTCCTGCCTAATAACGAGTCTCAGGAGTATTTTGTACGAAATGACATTCTCTACAAACTTGTAAATGGTCGCGAACTTATTGTAGTGCCCAGAGATATGCAAACCGAAATAATTAAATTAGCTCACGAAAAGGGCCATTTTTCAGCAACTAAAACAGAAGATGTGGTAAAGCAAGAATTCTTCATTTCTAACTTAAATAAATTAACTCACAAAAAGTAATCACATCAACTGTGTACCATGCATTTTGGCCAATAAGAAATGTGGAAAAAAAGGAGGGGTTTCTGAATCCCATTGAAAAGGAAGATATACCCTTAGGTACTTATCACGTTGATTTTATCGGTCCATTGCCGTCAACAAACAAAAAGTACCAACACATTCTGACCATTGTTGATGCCTTTACAAAATTTATCTGGTTATATCCAGTCAAATCAGTTTCTGCAGAGGATGCATTGGAAAAAATACGATTACAACAACAAACTTTTGGAAATCCTTTGAGGATTATAACCGATAGAGGCTCAGCATTTACATCAAAAGCTTTTGCCAGCTATTGCGCTGACGAGGGAATTCAACACTTACAAATCGCCACAGGAGTACCTCGTGGAAACGGGCAAGTTGAGAGGATCCACCGTACTCTTATACCAGTTCTCACCAAGTTAACACTTGATGACGCGACAAAATGGTTTATATATGTGAATAAATTACAAAGAGTTCTTAATGGTACAATGAGTCGAAGTACAAAGTGGACACCATTTGAACTTTTAACTGGGGTGAAAATAAGAAACAAGGAAGACATCATTCTCAGAGATCTCCTAGTAGAAGAAATGATAGAACAATTCCAAGATGGAAGAAATTGTAACAGACAAGATGCAAAGCAAAACATCCAGAAAATTCAAACCAAAAATAGAAGAACCTACAACAAGAAAAGAAAGAAAGCGCCTGAGTATCAAGTTGGCGATTTAGTGGCCATTCAGAGGACGCAATTTGGTTCTGGTCTCAAGCTGAGACTTAAGTTTTTAGGTCCATACAGGGTGACGAATGTGAAACCCAAAGACAGATATGAGGTTGAGAGGGTTGGTGAACATTCAGGTCCCAAATTTACCACTACCTCTGCTGATCTGATGAAATACTTTTCGAAAATGTGACGCTTTATAGTTATGATTTATTTTTGATTTATACGTATTCTCATATTGTGTTAATTTTATACTCGTTTTCTTTTGTTAAATGATGCGAAATAATATGATCAAAATTAAGTGGAGTAGTTTTATTTGTTGTAACAGTGTTCTTATCTTATTTTGTATTCTAGATAGTAATTTTATGTTCTTTTCTTATGATTGTCCCTGAGGCCAGTGACTAGCAGGATGGCCGAATCTGTAGGATTGTTGTAAATGGACTCCAGATGGCAGCACGATACTCGTGACTCCCCATGACATCATACTTGTGATGTAACGCGATTCTGCGCAGGATTGGAGACTTTCAGTAGGGAACGTTCGTGTGTGCGGACGTGAAACTGTGCTGTGTTTTCTTTTTCTCAATGTAATTTGTATTTTATGTCTCTTCGTTGTGTCCGTCCAAATAAACAGTGATTGTCATTTTCACTGACTGTTCTCTTATGTGGAATCACACGAAACAAACCCTACATTTATTGTGTAAGGGGCATATTTTAAGAGCTTGGCAGCATCAATTGTTGGCCAAAGTTTCCAATTGTAAATTGAAAGAAGAGTTATATTGTACTCAATTAACATTGCTTAAAGAAATTCAACTAACTTTCAAACAATGATGGATAATTTTTTGCAGAAGTTTCAGACCATTGCACTCTCATTTATTGAGTATTTTGAAAAATATTATTACAGCAGAGCAAGTCTTTGGGCAATGGCTTATAGGAATTTTCCCCATGCCTTGCCTTCCCATTTATTGTGAATCATTTCACAATAAACTTAAAACGACTTATTTACAACGAAAATCTAACAGGCGATTAGATCAGCTGATTGAAACCCTCTTACAAATTGAAGAAGATATATTTATGACCCACAAGTATAGTATTTTAACTAACTGCCCAAAAGAGCATATATCCACCAACTTATCAAAGACATTTATCAGCAATGAAAATTCCCAATCATCACATACTTGAAGTAATTGTCAATCATGGATAATAAAATCTGCATCTAATGATCACACTGAATACATCGTAGAGCAGATTCACAAAGCATGTCCTCAAGAAGATCATTGTTTTTTAAAGTGCTTATAGATGGGAAATGTTTAAGTCTATGCAGTCACTTGTATATTGTAATTGTCCTGATAAAAACTCATTTTGCAAGCATATCCATAAAATTCATTCGATTTCCTGCATAGAGGCTTTGTCTAAGGTAATGATAATTCTATCGAAAAGATGGAAATTTGCTCCTCGTTAGAATTAGTGGCAAAACCCAAGATTTCTCCAGATGCTATTTTGTTGAAGACAAGCTTGAGTCATGCAGATTTAATGTCTGAGCTACTTGCTCTTATTCATGATCCAACTGTTAAAAAAGTGTTATTGCCTAACATTACCAAAACGTTAAAAAATCTTGTATCTGAATGCAAAGGTGCAGTTAGATCAGACTTTGGAAGAGTTTAGTAATAAAATGCCATTTGTACCTATATCTCCAAATCAGAAGTTGGCACATCAAAGTTTCTTTAAAACAACAGCCACTAAAGCTTCCAAATGCAAAGCAGGTAATTATCCTACATTTACTCAAAAAAGCCATGCAAGACAATTTGCTAGATTTGACTCAGAGTTATTTAAATAAAGACAATAGTTTATTATGTCAAAAAGCATTTAATAATAAAAATACTGCTGAAAATTACAAAACTTTTACTCCGAAACTTGATTTAAACAATATTACTAAGCCTATATTCTGCACTGATGACATTTCCATTAACTTGCTAGAAATTAAATCTCTTGATCCCTATATTCCAAATGGAGAAATTTTGACCTTAACAGAGCTGCATCTGATTTCAAATGTGGATAGCTTTATGACAGTGTTATTGATGGATTTTTAAGTAAGATCCTTTATGGTACTAATTCCATGGCTGCCAGATGCTTTGAAACGAATTATAGTAGTAACACTAATGAAATATTAAATCGATTGGCTGGAGTACAATTTGCTCTTTGTGAATATTTATTTATACCTTTAAATGAAAATTATCATTGGGTTCTATGGTTAGAAAAATTCAAGAGAAGAAATTTGATTTCTGATTCCCTGGTACAACTTCTGCTGAAAATTACAAAGATTCCATTCAATTTTGGAAAAATCAGATCTGTAAAGCTTTAAATCTTCATGAAGATTGGTTAATTTCATGCCCTCCTCACTTTAACCAGACAGATAGCACTAGTTGTGGTGTCTTTGTATCATACTTTGTACATGAGATTGTTAAAAATTTAGATGTTAGAAAGGAATTTAATACTTTTTACTTTAAAAAATTTATTTTTGAAACTCTGTATGGTTACTGACTATCCATCTAGCAATAAATTAGTTTTATTAAATGTTGAGAAGATAAGACAGCTACAGGTTTTGAAGATTTACTTCAATCATTTTGCATTGTGAAGATTATAAGATGTAATGAAAGATCAGGATTGTTGAATTAAATTGTCAAGAAATATTTTAGATAAGTAGCAAATAAATACAGGATGATTCTAAAGTAACCTCACATATTCATAAGACTCTAGCTACTGCTAAGATTTTAAGTGGAAAATTCGAGATGCAGCTACCTGTATTTCAAGATATACCCTTGAGATTTATGTAGGTGAAAAGCATGGCAACAACTTGAGGGTAAATATGAACCAGTGTATAAAAAGAAACGATTAATTTTTGTTTCCGATGTGCTACTTAAGAGGTTTGTATCATTGTACCTTTATGTAAAAAGAAACAGAATTAATTTTTCTTTTTCAGGATGCAACTCGAGGTTTCTATCATTGTATTTTTACGTAAGAGGAAACAGAATTAATTTTTCTTCAGGATGCAACTCGATAAGTTTTCAAATTATTGTATTGAAATTGATCTTTGCATGCAAATAGAAGTACTGGTTTTCTTTTCTAACTTGAATTTGCATTTTGTTTGAATCTAACTGAATATGGAAAGCTAAAATAATGCTGCAATTTGATTCTCTTGATCGTCCAGTATTCTGCTGTAAATAACTAGATGATGTTTGTTTTTGGTGACCATTTTATTTGGCATCAATAATAAATTTCTTTTAGTTAAGATAATCAGTAGATTATAGAAGAGCAATATTGGAAAACATGCAATAAACTCGTTCGAGCTGAAATATATTCTTAGTGTGTTGCAAAGTTGTGATTTTTTTCTCAGTCATCAGTAAGATTTAATTTTATGGGGGTCAGGCACAGCTTTTCAGAACTTTTATTTTACTATAATTTTACAAAATCGCAGTAGTATTTCCACAGCTTATGAAAACGACCCAAAATGTACTAGAGAAACTTCCTCGAACGAAAACATTTTATAAACTTCCCCAAACATACCAAGGGCAATTTTTAAAAAATAAGTTATTCGAGTTTACCAGAATTTCAGGAAACAATTTTTTTTTTAATTTTACATTTTAGAAATTCTAGCTGCTTTTAGGTAATTTTATCCTTTGCAAAGGAAAATGATAAGCGTCTGAAAAATAAACGGAGATGAAGGTTGAAAATACATGCTTATAATCATTGAAAATCATTTACAAGGGAAGGAGGGATACAAGGAATGGAGGATGTACGCATACAAAGCGGACTTAATGTTTTCCTCGCCTGGGGGCTTGAGCCCTCTCTGCCCCTCCCCCATCCTTTCAGTGGTCTTACCAGCATGCGAAAATTTGCCAAAGGAAATGTTCCGCATGGGAAATGTCTGGTTTTCATTGAGATTAACGAGTTTTTCTCATTGGAGAGTCAATGGAAAAGACATTCGCGCCAATCGATGGGGTGTGGAATAGAAAAGACCATAAAAACGCTACTGCTGGCCGACGAAAGCAGCAAAAAGTAAAATTTTAAAAAGTTTTCTTGCTGGAAATATGAAAAATGCTTATTTATACAATATTTTTCCGTTGCGAGGCCCATCTATAAAAAACATCCTTGTCGAACGTCTAGTGGGTTATTCATCACTAGAATTGTAAATACGATTTTTCAACTTGAATTGCATGTTTCACCTCTTTCTTGAACATTGGTAATAGACGAAAAATAATATTTTTCCTACAGGGATCTTTAAAATTTGTTGGCGGACCACACAAAATCATTCTCGTTTGAAGATGCACATGGGCTTTATTCAGTTTTCATAAAATTATAAATGCCATCGAAATCCTAGCCTTGGAGTAATATCTAACAGCGTCATTATTTTAGCTGTTTGTTTTTCAATTGGTTTTATTTATTGCATGTAGCAACTTTTCAGAAATACAAGGGTATTTAATGGTTTATCACATAACAGAATGAAGCTTCAATTTGAATAGGTTATTTTAGAAACCCCACAAGTCCACTGAGAGCAACTTTTGGGAAATCAAGTAAAAGAGTTTCTGCACAGAGAGAGAGAGAGAGAGAACTCAGTAACGAAAAAGAAAATTATTTCCATTAAAATCTATTTATTTGAGTTAAATGCAATCTTTGTGCTCAATTAAGGTCTCAGGTGACGAATAATTAAATTATCGATTTTCAATCCTTGGGCGTATGGGTTTCCTCATGTATATGTACGTCTGATCAAACGTAAAGGTATTCAGAGATGTATAAAATAAATAGCACACTTCAAAAATTTATTTTAAGGCAAGTCAGAAATGATGTCAAGTCAATGTGAAACATAATTCGGATTATTTAGTTGCATGAAGAATGGTATAAATGTCGAAAGAAAAATTATTATTCAGTTTAATTCTCAGGCATCTCTCACAAGTTGACCACTGGTGAACCATCTCATCGTAGAATGTTCGAATGTTATCTTCGTCTGTGATTCATCACTTTGATTATGAGTAGTGGGAAAATGCGGGTTCTAAAACAGTGGTGGAGAAGGTGGAGAAATCGAGTGGAGTTGAGTTGCACCGGAAGTGACGTCATAACCGGAAGTGGAGTTGAGTTGTACCGGAAGTGACGTCATAACAAACGGAGTTGAGTTGTTAGTTTCGTTTTCAATTTTGAGTTGGGTTTAGTTGTTTTCTTCCTGCTTGGAGTGGAGTTGAGTTGTTAGTTTCGGTTTCTCGTATTTCGCCGAATAACAAACGGAGTTGAGCTGTTAGTTTAGTTTTCAATTTTGAGTTGGGTTGAGTTGTTTTCTTCCTGCTTCGAGTGGAGTTGAGTTGTTAGTTTCGGTTTCTCGGATTTCGCCGAATAACACGTGTTTACGTTTTGGACTTGCGAATTTCAGAGGGATTGGATTTAAGGCGAATTTCAGAGGGGTTGGATTTAAGAGCTGATTTTTCTGTAACTCGTAGCGCCATCTATTAGTACTTTTTTGAGTAAAAATAATAAAATCTTTAAAACATATTTTTAAAAAACTAAAAGATGTGATATTTTTTGCTGGGATCGAACTGACTACCAAAAAGTACTCGTAATCGAGTGTTAGTTGGATGAGATTATAACCACTCGGCCACGAATACCTGGTTACTTACCGAAATATAATCAATTTAAATCGGAATACATTAAGTGCGTAATTGGCTGTTAAAATAGTATAGATTGCTCCACCACATCGATTGCTCCACCACATCAATAAGTTCGATCAGTTTTTATCTGCGTTTCTGACATAGAAAGGTGAATGTGGTGGAGAATGACGTCATTCTAACGTGTTCAAACGTGGTGGAGAATGACGTCATTCTAACGTGTTCAAACGTGGAATCAAACACGTGGTGGAGAATGACGTCATTCTAACGTGTTCAAACGCGAAATCAAACACATGTGGTAGGCAATGAAGTCACTCGAGAGTAGAGTAGAGTTGAGTAGTAAGTTTACCTCCGCGTTTCTGACATGAAAACGTGAATGTGGAGAAGAAAAGTTTTAGTACCGAATCTGGCAATGGTATGTAATAAGGTAATAACCTTATTACATACTCGCAGAATGGCAACACCTGGACCCATTCTAACAGGTCTGACCAGTAAGATTCTTTTGACTGCAAAATATCCCAGAGGAGGACGTGTCGCTGCCCTGAAATCTTGGAAGTGATATCACTTGTATCTTCAAATGTGTTCATTCCTGTTCCTTAGTGCTTTTAGTGGAAAAACATGAAGCGATCATTTCCTTTTGGATATACTTTACCCTTTACAGATCAAAAAGTGAATATGCATTCTGGGGTCGATGTACTTTCATCTCAAGTATCTGATTCATCAATGAATGAACTAGGTCCAAATAGCTTCCATTTGGGTGATACCAAATTTGCTGTTGTCTCTTGCTTCAAGGGAATTATCCGCGTGCATATTCGTCATTATTACAGAGATCAGCAGGGAGTGCTGCAGCCTTCCAGAGAGGGAGTTTCTTTGCTTCCTAAAGTCTGGAAAGCCTTCTACGAAGCAATTCCTAGCTTTCGCTCAAAGAACGCTAGCGATGTTATTATCGTTTCAAGAAGCCTTTTACTCTCCAAAGAAATTCGGGGAAACGAGAAATGTGTGAGTTTTCAAAATATGTTTCAAAAGAAAGACTGTGCTTTTCAACTAACTGCAACGCGCATTCTTCTCTCTGTGAAACAATTGGATCGACTGGAAGCTGTATCGGAGGAAATTACTGAAGCCATTAATGAAGGATTTGTTAATGAATCCCTCGATTATTTTGTGAAAGAAGAATTCGTGAAACGTGGAGCAGGAACCGATGAGAAATATTACGGCGATCCTGATAGATCTGAGAAAGTGAGCGAACTTACCGACAGAGTGGCTAAACATCTAAAAGTACTCATTTCGGAAAAAATAAAGAAAATGATGAATTGTTTTGGATGTGAAAACAACTTTGAAAATCAACTTGGGCATGAATGTATGACTATGAGTTTAAGTGAACGTTACGATCGGTATTTCCTAAACGCTTTATATGAAATCGACTGGAATAGATTCGGAGAAACTTGAACTTCGGAGAATATGTCCTTGAGGTATTTATTCTTTGATTTTGACGTTCTACGTTTTGTAAATACAACAACTCTGTACGAAACAGTACGGAGGCTTTATGTTAATGATAAATCTGATAGTTTTACATGTTAAAGAATATAAATATGTTTTGTATATATATATATGTATAATCAATAAATTCTTTGTTTATCTTTTTCAAATGTGTCTCTCTTTATTTTAAAATGTATAAGTACTTATTTTATTACTTTTCTTTTTTTGTATTTGTATACATACTTTTACTTACTGCAGTGTCATTTGACACATTTAGAATTGTATATTATACAGTCTGTTATTAGAACTAAAAAAATGACAAACAAGTAACATATTTCTGTAAAAGACAAGTTTATTCAAACACAGACATGTACACAAAATAAACATTCCCTTACAAGCTTCCGTGTATTTAACATTTAACAGATTGCAAGTTCACAAATTGAATAGATTTGTAACATTGACATTTTTTTCTCTTTCAAAGATTTTCTGAAAACTTTCTAGAGATCTTTGACGCGGCTGTTTCTGTTTTGGAGAATGAATTGTAATTTTTCTTTCTCCAGGTAGATGTAATTCCATTGTATCATTACACATATTTAAAGAGTAATCATCTATGATTCCATCACTATCACAAATTGTTACATAACCTTTATCGAGTATCATTGTAAGGCCAAATATGAATGCTGAGATTCCCATGAAAATAAGAACAGAAAATGCTCTTCTCTGGATGAGTTCCATTGCTTGAAATGAGACATAGACCTTGATTATAATCAATATATACTGCTTGAAACTTGAAAGCCTCATCTACTTATGGATTTTTATAGCGGGGAAATAACTGATGATTTACAGAGGAAGCCAATTACAGACTCGTTTTGGGGTTGGGGTAGGCATCACTTCTTTCATTACCCTCACTGCCTTACCGAGTTGTTGAGGTATAGCAAATTTATTTTTTACAAAGGAACTGGGGAAGTTAATTTCCTTAAGTGCATCTTTAAACTGTTCTTGTCCATTCACGTACTTATCCATCTTTCTTTTTCGCACTAAACGGTCTATCAGGTCAACAATATTAGAACTTTTCACTATTTTACCTTTATACACAAATTCTCCATTAGGCATCCAAGAAACAACCTCTTTATTGCGTTTTAAATAAAGAATAATATTTGTAGTTAATCCAATTAAGTTTTTGGGAACGGTCTTGAGCACCATCTCCTCCACATTTAACGTTCTTTCTTTCTCATTCGCAATATCTGTTTCCTTCTCTGGATTATCTGACAGTTCTGCATTAATTGTTACAGATGGTGGATTCAATACATTCACGTTAATCCTCCTCTGCAATACTTGATTGTATAACTTAATTTTTTCATCATCATCCATTTTATTAACTAAAATACTTTTCATCTCACGATCTAATTCACTCAGCTGTTCGTCTGAAGGTATATGTCTTGATAATCTCTCCTCTGGAACTAAAATCATTTTCTTTGCATATTGCATTTTTTTACTTGTTAAGTAGAGTAGTCAAGACAGTGAGTGCTGCGGGTATTAAGATATTTAAAAACCCTCCTTTTTGAATAATAATTTTTCGCTTTTTAGTGAGGGTTACTTTTTTTATCTGCTAGGTCTCTAAGCGTATGCTTATGACGAGAAAGTTTTTTCTTCTGTTCATCTGTTAAAGGAACATTCCCTTTTAAAGTGTTCAAACAACATTCAGCTATGCAATGGATGCTAGATTTCGGAAGATTTTTTAAAAAGGCTTTCCGACATTTTGTGGGGCATACAGTTAAAAGTCTCATCCGTTGCACGTCTCCTTCTGTTAAAGGCATGATGAACAATGAATTATTTGCAAGTTGTGAGTTTATTTTAACTGATAAACACAAGTTTCTTCTCCTGGAAGAATTTTTGTACGCAGTCGCATATTCTCTTCAGTCTCAGATTTCAAATCTACAAGTAAATAGCTGAAAGGCTTTTTCGTGGCGTCCTCAAACACTTCAAGAAAAAAAATTAAATTTCGAGGGTAGAGTTGTCGACCGAGGTGTGTAATTTGACTTACATCGCGTCGCGATTTAAATAAAAACATGTAATGACAGTTTAATGAAATTTCTCTGAATTCTTTTCCTTTATGAAACAAATTTTGCGTTACAGTCATCACAGATAAATTCATATGATGAGATCCTTTTGTATACAAGTTTATTATTCTTTTATCACTGCCACATTCAGAAATTAAATCGTCATACATAAAAAGTGTATTATATCCTAAATATTGCTTAAAGTTTTCGGGTATTCCTTCTACAAAGATGATATTCGACATCTCATCGTATAACTTTTGATAGATTCCATAAAACCACACTATTTTATCAAGGGTAGGATGAATCATATCTGTGTGGCTGTTTATCAATTTTTTCAAAAAGTGCGACTTGCCTGATGATGTAGGTCCGCAGACAAAAGCAGTGAAAGGATGCTTTAAAGCTAATGAATTCATGGTTACAAATGACAGAAGTAAAGACTAGGGTAGTTATTTATACTCTTTTTTATTGAAATAAAGGTACATGTATATTCGAAATTTTTTTCACAAAGTTATACACTCGTATATCATTATTTGTAGATTGTCTATCAAATAATTTAACAGTAAATTCCATAGATCTACTTCTAGATCTTTGATACAAAAAGTATACACAATATTGTCCACACACAGCAGTTTTAACACTTTGAAGAGGTATGTCGTTGTAGACCACGTGCGGAAACTTTTTGAAATAGTCATGTATGTAGCCCAAAAAATACGAAGGTGGTTGACCGAACGAATCGAAAAACTCTACACTTGTTGGTGATTTCACATAAACAGCTAACCAATGAGTCCCTGGTTTGTGATGAGGATCGGTGTTTAAAATAAATGCAGCCGGAAAACTCCTAAAATTCTTGGGAATTCGATCACTTGGGAAAACTCCAACAAAATATAAACGCGTGTATGCATCACTTTGTAAAATGTTATTCAATTGTACCGCATTCATATCGAAAAATCACACAAAATATTTCTAGACTTCGTAATTTCGATCACGTTTTGAAATTTTGCATATACCAGCACTGAAACAGTTTTCGGTAAAGCGTTTGCAAACTTTATTTCAATGCGAAGATTTCCTTGATGAATTACATTTAAATGGCTGCCATCACCCAAGTCTGGTGTTAAGTCAAAGGCATATAGCGTGTACCCTTCGGAAAACTCATCTCTGTTAATATAGATACCTTTATTGGATGAGAGTTTTTCACTTCCCAGGAGCAAACTATTGTAAGCACGAATAAATTGGCCGTCGGCATAATTAGGATCCAAGGGCTTGTAGCTGATAGGATTTCCATCTACGTAAACGCCTATGAAATTTACATGGTTATGCTTGAGGTAAAATGGGTTTGTTGGGTAAGTGCCACTAAATGAATCATGATCGACACATGTTACGACCATGCGTTTCGGGAGTTGTCCAGAAAATATGTTATCCTGTGAAAATGAGAAAGAACCTTTCGATACTGAATATAGCTTACACAGAACTCGATCCATTGGATATTTTGCAGATGATTTTTCTAAGGCTTTGGCATGTCCAATTAAAACACCTGGACTGACTTTCACTTTCCGGATGAAAAGGGATGCATGTTCAATAACAACGTCATAATTTGCTTTTTGAGGAGCAATGAGACAAAACTCCGGTTTGCTGCGTATTAACTTTAACTTTAAGTCTACCAAGTTGAGTAATAGACGGTCTTGATAAAACAAGTCGCAGTGTAAATTTCCAATCATATCTAAAACTTTACTCTTTTCAATCATAGAAGCCCGTTTCTTCAACCCTGCATTTTCACTTGAAGGATCGGTTTCACCAAAGTGTCCTGCTGTATCTTTGTAGAAGCATTCTGAAGTAAGGAAGCTTTTCTTATAATCAGAGCCGTAATTGAGCAAAGTCTCAATGTAAGCTCGGTAAGGGTAAGTGTTACTGGATGATGAAATTAGACGCTCATTCAAACTCACATCGACTTGGGAAAATAACGAGTGAAGAAATAAGTTACATGGAGCAACTTTTTCATTTTCTGGTAAAACTGCATTGTCCTTTACAACTTTAACTTTTACATAGAGTTGGGTTGCTGATAAATCGATGTATTCCTCACCACTGCCAGATATGTTGAATTCGATAGGTCCACCATCACGAATATTAGCTATAGGATAAAATTCAGACCACTGCCCTTTTTCAATAGCTGTTTGAGTCGGTGGCATAAGAAATAAGTCAAGTTCAGATTTCACAGAGGGTAGGGAATCATTTCGTATTAAGGCCATGCTAAAGATTATGAGAATATGTCAGGTACACACAGCTTGCGATACTTCTTTCGAATGATGCGTTTCTTATTTGTGCGTTTCCTTTTATTTCCTCCAACCATTGATTTCACTCGATTGGATACTTTATCGGTTAAAGTTTTCGTTGCTTCTTTAGCTCGGTCTTTGATAGCTGACTTTACATCTTTACCTTGCAAGTAATCATTTGCAATATCCACGCCAGATCGAAGTGCTTGCTTTCCTAGTGCTTTTGCACCCGATTTAAATAAAGGAAAAACCATCCTAAACATGCTTCGAAAAATTCCCCCCAAGCCACTTCCTTTCTGCAGAGAGATGCCTTTGTAATATGACAAGCCATTACCTGCTTGCTGAGTATAATAGTCTTCAAATGTTTTTGTGCAACAACGATAAGGTTGATACATTTTGATCTAGAGATTACAAATGTCTCAAGCGAAAATGTAGTTTCACTATCAACTTCCCGCGTTCAAATGAGACGTAACGACCAGTGTGTGTCCTTATAACGATTTCAATCGAGTCAAAAATTTTTCTGGAAACTGGTAGATAATGAGGTCTCTCAAATTGTTCCTGAATCATGTCACCATCTCTTCCCTTCACTGTCAGAGTTCGTAAAAGAGGAGCTAAGATCCCACCAACAAATTCAGGCTGAATGATATCGCTGTAAACGTACAGCAAATGTAAATCAACATTAGGATCCGCAACAAAAGGACTCTCAGTGATTACTGTATCTATGCCTCCATTTCCTGGAATAATATTTTCTCCAATCACTTTATTAGGATCGAACCCTAAGTTTTCAGCTAATCCCTTGGATAATCGCAGCTTTGCTCCGTTAGTGAGCTGCAGCACCACTTTTTTTGTGTGTTTGTTATATTTCATTTGAATTTTTATGTGCTTCGGAAATGCATGTAAAATGTCATTCGGAGAATCATAAAAACCACTCGCTATTTTTCCATTCGTTTTTACTCCGTTTCCTAAATCATATTCGAAAGAATTTTCACCATCAATGATATTATTCCACATTCTGGGATAAATTATTTCAACTAATCCAACTTCCCATTCACCTGAGAGTTCTAGACGTTTGGGGAGTTTCGTGTAGAAGTGAGACATTGTGTTGCCAGGATAAAACTCGATAGAGCTATCACTGGGAAGTGTGACATAGAAACTCATTGTGGGTGATGGGTGGGAAACAAATTTTATGGGCAATTTCAATTTTTCGAAAATAAGTATTTGGAATGAATCCACGTATTAAATTTGCGAGGATAACCTCTAAACTTGACAAAGTATATATATATATATATATATATATATATATATATATATATATATATATATATATATATATATATATATATATATATATATATATATATATATATATATATATATATATTCCAAACGTTTCTTAACTACTCTCTTCTTTAAAATTTTCTCCACAGGAAAAGTATCTGATTTTTTAACTTTCTGCAATTCTTCTGAGTAAAATGTACCAGTGATTATTTCTCCCATTAAATCTTTTATCTTATATACTGGTAGCTTTCTACGTATACAACGCTGAATCATAAATATTTCCTCTGACCAATTATTTTCATACCCTTTCTCAAATGTTAATTTAGTCTTTGCAACCCTAACGAAGTCTCCAACCCGAAATTTGAATGGAATCTCCTTAACATTAGTTTTATTTACATCTCCATATAAGGTATTCCACACTTGTTTTTGATTTTCAGCTGTTACATTAATAGGTTCTTTTTTAATACTGCGATGGAGTGTATGGTTATAACTGTATACAAGTTTGTCTAAAACCTCAATAAATTTGTAAGTATTTTTACGGGTAAAGTATTTCCACATTTTAGTCTTCAATGTACGATTAAATCTTTCAACAACACTAGCTTTGGTTTCATTATTTGTCGTGAAAAACTTTACTTGGACAGATTTTAAATAAGATTGAAATGATTTATTTGTAAATTCAGTTCCTTGATCTGTTTGTAATTTTTTCGGTTTTCTTTCCTTGAAAATTGATTTAAATGCATTTACTATGTTTGCCCCATTTTTCTGCTTCAAAGGTATGACCCATGCATATTTAGAAAAAATATCAATACATGTTAATAAATATCGAAAACCATCATTGTATTTCACAACACTTTGCATGTCTACCAAATCAGCCTGCCATTGCATATCTATTCCTCCAACAATTACTCTGTTTCGAAGAAAGTTGCGACGAACAGTTTTATGCAGAGTGTATGCATTTTGTCTCTCTAACCATTTTTGAATAGTTCTTTTCGAAACTTTACCCTTCATTGCCTGATACAAGGCATTTATTCCACCAAAGCTCCCTGGTAAGCTAGGATCTTCATAAAATGGAGCTAATTCGTTTTGTTCCATACCTCTGACTTACACTTTAGTTACTGAGGTGATCGAATGGGGAACATAATATAAATATACACATGCTTAATCTATAAGAAAATGGATGGATAAAATATCACTTGTTACAATTTCAAATAGTTAAATAAAAAGGATTTTTTCTTAATTCGTTAAATTGTGATTATAACAACAAAAAAGAACTACTGTTTTAGAGATGAAATGCAACTTTATTTACAATTTTAATATGCTTTGGAAATACATTCAAAATTTTACACTCAGTTTCATAAAAACCATGTTTTTTTTTCTCCTGGTCACAATTTGATTCATCATATTTAACAATTTTACTTAAATTATGCAGTCATTATTTTTTCACATTAACAAATGTTATAATATGTATATATATATATATATATATATATATATATATATATATATATAATCATGCAATGATATAATTACTCATCAAAAAAAAATCACAACACATCAATTTAACTTGAAATGGAATAGTGGCCATATGGTAACGTATGGATACCATCAGATAGAACATGTCTTTTAGAATCAGAAGAGGAGAGAGTTAGTTTATTTTGAGTAATTGAATACAATGTATGCTGTTTAGATCTAATTAAGTTCATATTTGCATATGTTGATTGTTTATTTTTAAGACAGTTGAAGTAATCTTCGAACTGAATATGTTCATTTACAGTTTGCTTTTTTATACCTTTAAGCTTTTTGACATCTTTTCGTCCTTCCACTTTATAAGTATACATTTTAGAACGTAACCCAATGAAATCTGTCATAATTGAACCGCCATTTTCATCTTTCATTTTACCCACAATTTTCTTATTTACTTTGGGGATATTGTACTGATTGAATTCTTGAAAATCCGATGTATCGTACAAATCTAAATGTTTTTTCATATCCTCAAAGAAATCCTCTGTGAACACGTGGTAAATAAAAGAGTCAGTATCGGTGTATAAAAGTCTCACTTTATCATCATATTCCTTTTTCATCACATTATAATGGAATTCTACCATTAAAGTTTTGGATATGTCCAGTATTGACATGCCTATACAAATGGGTTTGTTAAAAACCATTTTTGTTTTCTGCATATGAACTGCTGCTAAATTTTCAGAGAAAATGGTCCTATGACCAAAATTAGGTTTAGATATTAATTTTGTTAACGATTTAGCGTTTGTACATAAACGAATATCAACTCTTCTTCGTATATTTTCTATCGTTTTACCGAATATCGAATTATTCATTAATTTAAAGAAATCTTTTTCAAAACTATTTTGAGCCCTGGCCCTCATATGTGTGTTTAATTCTATGTAGCTTTTAAGCCAATCTGTTTCAATAAATTTTATGGCTCGATGTATTTTGATCAATTTTAAACCCAAATTCAAAAAATGTAATAATGATTTGTGATGAATTACGTATCTTTTTTTATCTCTTAGTGTTAACAATAGCCTACTTTCTTTATAACCAGGAGGAATGGCATTTTCAGCAGCCAAAGGAAAATCGCTATGGGAATCGTGAAGCGTATCCGGATATTCTAGATCTACATCTAAAATGTAGCCGAAATCATTAGACTCGTTTAAAGAATCGACATCCTGGATGTCACACCATTCAAACCCTTTTAAAGGTAGTTTTTCTGACATAGCCCATCCATATAAGTTATTCGCATCCAAATACATCAAGTAACTGGATGGTTTCGATACGTCGAATTCAGCCATGTATTTATTATTTGCCCTTGCATGCCGATGTGAACATTGCGATACTCCTCCCCTGATTCCCTGTTCTACGAACAACAACATATCATAATCCGTCAGAAGCTCAATACTAACCCCCGTGCATTTAAGCATAGCATCCCATGACAGACCTGGAGCGGTATAATACCAAGCAGGATCTAAGTGATACGATTGCATGCAGAGTGATCGAAAGTTTTCAAACCCATCACAAAGTAATAGAACATCAGTTTTTACATAAAGATCGGAGTAGTCTCCTAGGGTTTTTACATCGAAAGCTTTCCACACATTTTGTGCATGCTTGTAATCTTCGTCTGAAATGTTCGAATCATTTAACTGACTATAGAAGCTAGCTTTGCACGGGAGTTGTGTTTCTTCAAATTTCTCCACACTATCCATATAGTCATATGGGTAAACTCCTTTTCTAATTAAGAGCTCCCAGCAGCATGAAGAAAAGTGATTACGAATATGATTGAAATCTTTTTTTTCTAAATTATTGGAAAGAGTTTCCAAACTGCTAGCCATAAACTTCAGGGTATCTAAAAATCGCAAATGAATGTTTTTTCCCACCCTTTTTGTGATAGATATGTATTTTTCTTCGGTGTTTGGAATGATAGTTATATTTTTATTATTACATGCAAGATCGCGAATGAATAAATGAGAGTCGTATCCAGAAAAATTATGAAAAAATACCGGTACAAAATTTGGTACCTTGTAATTTAAATTACATTTAGAATGAGCAGGTCCTCTGTAAAGACCAGTGAAATGATCGTGATCGTAAACTTTTGGATCTCCTCCATTTATAAAAGGTTTTTCACACATATAACAAGTATGTGATTCTTCATGCCTCTGCTGCTCTTCCCCAGTTAATAGCTTCATCGGGATAGGATTGAATATTTTATTTTCAATTTCCAAAGCTTCTCTCTCAAGAGATTCAACGAATTTTAGAGAAGCATCTTCCCCTCTGTAAACAACAGGGGTTTTCATTTCTCCGTTGCGTCCTACCACGTAATAACAGAAACTTATTGCCTTATGTTTTTGATACACATTTGTGTAGGAACAATCATCTAAGGGGATACACGTAGAAACTTTCTCTGTCAACGTTTCAAAATCTGCATATATTACGTATGGCACATATTCTGAATGTTTATGGTTTTTAAAAGACAACCACTTTTTGTCTTCAGAAGGCATTTCTACTCTACATGGAATATTTCGATTACATAATTCGCTGTGATTATGCAAATCAACTACAGAATTGAAAAAACTCAAACATCGTCTACAAATGATATGAGAACGTTTCCCTTTTGTCAATTGACTAGAAATCAATCTGGATAAGCTTTTTATGGTACAATAATGAATGTTTTCGTTCTTTTTTATTAATAACAGATCTATGTGATTATTCCTAATTTCAGAGGTAATCACTAATGGAAAAATAATCATATCCTTCTCAGTAAATGAGTAAATATTTACAGATATATCACTGTTGTTTTTTTCAAAAATTTTAACCTCCCCTGGACTTGTGGGGAAACTGATTCCAGTAAAATTAAGATCATCTTTATGAATTATATAATTAGATATACGAGAGGGGTTGTGTTCTGCAGGAAACAATGCAGCTAAAATACTCCAACGAAAACATTCATTATCATAATTTTTAACATTTATAACTGCATGTTTAGCTTTAATAATGTCGGGTAAATCTATATAAACAGTTCCTCGTAGAGGCACATATTTGTTACTTCTTACTTCTAATTTATCAATGGATTTAAGCATCCATCCGGAATCCTTTAGTTCAAATTCTTCACTTTCTTTTAATATTTTTTCTGAAGCGTTAGTGAAAGCGTTGTCAATATCATTTGTAGATAATATTGTTACATTTTTAGTTTTAAATGAACACTCTTTTAATATTACACTTTCGGAGAAACGTTCATAAATACATAAAAGGTGAAAATTTACCTTTACGGCAGTTTGCTGTCGAACAATTTTTGCGACGAGGTCTACTGCTTCTTCTTTCTTTTGCTCCATAAACTCGGATATATCTAATATTCCTTCTGGGTTGGGAATAGTCCAAGTAGAGAGACGGTTTTCAAAGGCACTCTCTTTCTGTCGCACAGTTCTAGAAGATGCTCCACTCGTTGATGTTGATGGTCCTGCTGCGTCTGTCAAAGTTGTAGGCAAATTTCCTCCACGTCTGGGTCGCTTGTTTTGCTCACATGACTCGGATGATTTTCTTTTGGGATGTCGTTGATGAAGTTTTTTATGACGTATAAGAGCATCTAGCCGGGTAAAAACTTTTGTACAGGCATCACATTGAAATTGAGTCTTGTCATGAACACTGTTTATATGACGTAGTAGAGCCGATTTTCTATTGAAATTCTTTTCACAAAAATCGCACGTGAAAGAGTCCTTGTTGTGCACCGAAGAAACGTGTCGTTCCAAGTTGAACTTACTGCAGAACACCTTATTACAAAGTCCACATTCGTATTTATCCATTATGTATTGGATATGAAAAAGAAAAACACTAGAAGAACTGTACACGCTTGCACGTTATAAGCAGGCTGGCCTTTCGAGATCACTTGGAAGTCGATCGAGACGGGACTATAAGGATTCGCAGTGAGTCGATGAATTCAAGTTACGAGCATTGCTGCACAGGTATCAAAGTAAGTCAGACAGAATACCGAGTTTCAAGTGATACAAAACCCAAGTTTGAGGAAGGTTTTATAACAGTGGTAGAGGGGGTAAGAAAAATCGACTCCGTTCCCTTTTGCTTCCACGGGGTCTCTCGTTATTGAAAAGGAGATCACAATCATTGTATCCAAAAGTAAATAGACGAGTGTGCTTGTGAACAACAAAAGAGCTATTCATAGCTAGGGGAATCTTCCCCCCACAGGTATGTGATCGACAAAAGAGCTGCTCATGACTGGAGAAATCTTCCCTCGCACAGGTGTGTGATACACAAAAGAGCTGTCCATGGCTGGGGGAATCTTCCCCCACACAGGTGTCACAAACACACACTGGAAGAGATAGTCAATGAGTCTAGCGCTTTTGAAGGAATGAGATTGGAAGCTTCGAATGAGGAGGGTGTGGGATGCAGGTATGTGAACGACAAAAAGAACTATTGTTCGATGGGGGAACCTTCTCTCACACTATCAATACGTCAGCATTCCTGAGACAACATACAAAGCAGTGAAATTCCTACCAAAGCGTTTGGACCTAGTTCATTCATTGATGAATCAGATACTTGAGATGAAAGTACATCGACCCCAGAATGCATATTCACTTTTGATCTGTAAAGGGTAAAGTATATCCAAAAGGAAATGATCGCTTCATGTTTTTCCACTAAAAGCACTAAGGAACAGGAATGAACACGTTTGAAGATACAAGTGATATCACTTCCAAGATTTCAGGGCAGCGACACGTCCTCCTCTGGGATATTTTGCAGTCAAAAGAATCTTACTGGTCAGACCTGTTAGAATGGGTCCAGGTGTTGCCATTCTGCGAGTCCACAAATAACCTTATTACATACCATTGCCAGATTCGGTACTAAAACTTTTCTTCTCCACATTCATGTTTTCATGTCAGAAACGCGGAGGTAAACTTACTACTCAACTCTACTCTACTCTCGAGTGACTTCATTGCCTACCACATGTGTTTGATTTCGCGTTTGAACACGTTAGAATGACGTCATTCTCCATCCCCACCACGTGTTTGATTCCACGTTTGAACACGTTAGAATGACGTCATTCTCCACCACATTCTCCACCACGTTTGAACACGTTAGAATGACGTCATTCTCCACCACATTCACCTTTCTATGTCAGAAACGCAGATAAAAACTGATCGAACTTATTGATGTGGTGGAGCAATCGATGTGGTGGAGCAATCTATACTATTTTAACAGCCAATTACGCACTTAATGTATTCCGATTTAAATTGATTATATTTCGGTAAGTAACCAGGTATTCGTGGCCGAGTGGTTAGAATGACGTTAGAATGACGTCATTCTCCACCACATTCTCCACCACGTGTTTGATTCCACGTGTTCTCATCCAACTAACACTCGATTACGAGTACTTTTTGGTAGGCAGTTCGATCCCAGCAAAAAATATCACATCTTTTAGTTTTTTAAAAATATGTTTTAAAGAATTTATTATTTTTACTCAAAAAAGTACTAATAGATGGCGCTACGAGTTACAGAAAAATCAGCTCTTAAATCCAACCCCTCTGAAATTCGCCTTAAATCCAATCCCTCTGAAATTCGCAAGTCCAAAACGTAAACACGTGTTATTCGGCGAAATCCGAGAAACCGAAACTAACAACTCAACTCCACTCGAAGCAGGAAGAAAACAACTCAACCCAACTCAAAATTGAAAACGAAGCTAACAACTCAACTCCATTTGCTATGACGTCACTTCCGGTACAACTCAACTCCACTCGATTTCTCCACCTTCTCCACCACTGTTTTAGAACCCGCATTTTCCCACTACTATTATTATTATGTCTTCAATTTTTTCTAGGGGAATTATCCCTTGATAGCAATTTGATATGCTGGTTCATTTGTAAGGGATGGAGGATAAGTTCAATGGGAAAGCATCATATAATGTTTGGGCCACAATATTTTCAAATCAATAACACCTTTTCCTTATCACCTCGAACTTAATAAAAGTGGCACATTTTTCGACAGTGGAGATGCGAACAATTTTTAACGGCGAAATCGCGGTCACACGGTAGAAACGAATGTTTCCGGGAAACTAATGCAGAGCACATACTAACAAGGGTATGGTCTGTACTTTGTGCCCCATACCCGTCTGAGAAAATGTGCAAGTGCTTGATCGATTCCAATGATTTATTTAAAAACAAATTTGACTCAAGTTTAATTTGTTTTTCAATCATTCATGTATCCTATACTTTTTACTTTACAAGGTTCACCGTTCGTTACCATAAAATATTACCTTGCTCAACGAGCAACATATTTCGTAAATATGCATATCACGGCTTAGAGCAGAAACTCATTAACCTGACAAAAATAATGTATTACCATAAAGCTGTTGAAAGGCTAACTATTAGTTTTAGGTATAAGAAAATAAGAATTATGTGGGCATTTTGATAGTGTTATATATCTTTTAAACATGTTTCAATATAACCATGCATTTCTCATCATCAGAAAATTAAGCATTTAGTATCCCCGGAAAAATGTCAGGTAATGAGTTTCTGCTCTAAGCTGACGATGTGGATTATATTATTAGTGAAAGCTGTCGAATACAGAAACTCACATAATTTCAGATGCCATTTTTATTTTATTCGGAAAGTAATTTTACAAATTAAGCGAACAAGACCTGAATGGAAGCTTATGAACGGAATATGGAATCAGTCTTTCGTGAGTAAATTTGTTATTAGATATTAGTCACAGATTTCACTTCAGTGTTAAACATATACGTAATACAATACATAGGTGGAGGTGTAGATTTCTATAGAGAACAGACAGACGCCAAAACTCTGCTTTATATATATATATATATATATAGATTAAAAAGTTATCGAGATCTTACTATTTGTAACTTGATTCATATTAAATTTATATGTTCAGATTTAATACATTTTATTTTCCTGATTATGCATAACTTTTATTTTCGACTTTGAGGTTACCCATGCCTTTTAAAAATTTTATTAATTATTTTGTTGTCTCATTTTTAAATGGGATTGAACTTATGTTCATGAAACTTCACAAAATAAAGCTTATACAACTGACATGTTAATATATAAGTTAACTAAACTTTCCGGAATGTCAAACAACCGCACTGAATTTTACAAAATTCAACAAAAGTAATGGTCAAGCTCCCGAAAAATTTCACTATCCTTTGTAATTTTCGATAACCTAGAACAAAACGAGTGTATTAGAATGAATGAGCGGAGTCTATCTGAAACGGGAATATTTCCTTATCCAGATACACGTATTCCTGACCCTTGGTTGAAAAGGCTCTGGGTTCGAATCATGATCTGGGAAAGAATGTATCTATTGGTTTGCAATCCACTTTAAGTCGTAGGTTCCAGTCTAATTAGCCTTCATTTAGGAAAAAATTACTATAGAGCACCAACCAAAAGTAAACCCATAGCCAGGTACATAATCAGAAAACAATTTCGGAATAACTAGGTCTTCCCTCTATCATTTCCTCCATCGAATAGAACTGAGAACGTTCTATGATCATTGCATTTAATAATTTTTCGAATGTCTACATCTAAATAATCTAGTACTGAGTTAAGGTATCGAGTTGGCAATTTATCATTGCAATAAAGGTATAAACCACAAAGTATTCCCCTCTCACACACAAAAGTGTGATGTTTTCGTGGATTATGCAAGGTACCCAGAAATAGGAATTGTATTTTGTGTTTTTGAATCATTAATATTTTAACAAAATTAAAGGCTACGACATGAGTTTTTTCAGGCTGAAAGAAAACGTCTTCCTTTCACAATAAATTGCTTTTATCTAAAAAAAGAACAAGTTTGCTTTAAAGTGGCAACATTTTTGCTCTAGTGATTTTAAAAGTGAGAATATTCTGTCATATCCCGGATATATATCATGTATTTGGAATTTGTTATTTGAATCAAAACTGTAGAAGCAACTCCACATTTTCTTAACCACTCATGGAGTCTACGACAGAAGAGGTTAAAGATTATTCCTTTTCTATAGTCCCCTTCGATTCGACCAACTTCGGTGCGAGAATGAGGTATTTTTCCCCAACTAGAAGAACCACTATAGCCAAAGGGGATGTCCGAGGCTGTCTTGATAAAAAAAAGCCCGCATCCAGACCCCTATGTCTCCCCCACATACGACACTTCTGAGAAATCTTCCATACCCCATCTCAATGGGAAAGGTTTCACTGATCCGAAAATTCCTGCAGTGTTGTTTCCTCATTTAAATGACCTGTCAGTGTGATGGATGGATTTAGTCATGTTTTCCAGTAATCCAGATTCTTATTGTGTGTACTTTAAGTGAAGAGTAAAGTTGCTACTCATTGAAAAAATGTGCGAAGGAGAATACGATCGAATAATAATACTAATGATTAACGCTCCCAAATTTCTTAGAGGAAGGGACTGATAACTCAAAAATATCTTTCTTCTCAATGGGTCAGATAGTCATTTTGTTATCATATGTACGAAGTATTCGTGCTGTGCTGATACTCCTAACCAGTGGTCGCCAAAGTGGTCGATATAGACACCCAGGGGCGATAGAAAATAGAAAACATCATTGTATGGGTAATATTTAATTCGGTTCATATTTTCAACTTGGCTGCCTTATTTCCAAAATTTAATGATATACAGACCCGTTTACAAGATAAAGCTATCACGATTATTCAAGCTTGGACGATTCTTTTAGATTTCCAAGCTAAATTAGCCTTATTTAAATCATCATTGTTACGAAAAGATTTTCAGAACTTTTCGAATCTACGCAATTGAAAGTAAAAGAGGAAAACTTAGAAGTGTACACAAAACATCTTCAAAATTTGAGCGATGATTTTAAATTGCGCTTTGCAGATTTTGAAAATATGCACATTTCAGATTGGGTTATCATTCCATTTTCTGCAGATATTGAAAACATCGAATGTAACAAACAAGATGAACTTATCGAATTGTCAGTTGATCTTGAAGCTAAGACGCTTTTTAGAAAAGGACTTTAAGTTACTTTTGGAAGAATATGAATGTTATAGAAAAATATTCAAAACTTTCTGTGAAAAATATCCAAAAATTTTGCTTGCATTCCTAAGTCCGAACATGGTTGAAGCCATGTTAATTCCATTTTAATAAAACAAAGAAATAAGCTATATATAGAATTCCGTGGTGTAATGGAATGAACATGAGTCGCTCTAGTTACAGTGGCGATTTAAGGCTGAAACTTACTAATTTTGAATCCAGCATTGCTCATCTTGTCAAGAGTCACGAAGCACATCCTTCACATTGACAACGTTAGTAAATTGTATACTTAGTTAATAAGTCGACAAGAAAGAGCATTTTTACTTCAAGTCTTGAGAGTATTCATGAAAATATCCTACATATAGCTTATATAAATTGATTACGTGACTCCGATTTTTGGTGGGGCAGTGGTAGCCCGGTTGGAAGAGTAGCGGATTAGCAATAGGAGGGTTGTGAGTTCGAAACTCGGTCCAATCAAAGACCGCCGTGTACGTGCGTTAAATCTGTCGTGACCTAAAATGTCCTCATGTTGACGTGGTGTGGAAGCTTGTAGAGTAGGGTGCTAGCCCAGGTGTTGCTTCGTCATCTGACCGTGGTTTAAAATTACGAGATGTTAACCTCGGATCTTTCCCTTCAGGATTCAACTACCCACCCTCCGGTTTTGGAAGTACTGTTCGTTTCACAGTTCACACTTAATAAGCCATAAACGTAGTCAGGAATTATTTTCGGAGGTACAAAATAGAGATTGAATTTTTATGCTAATTGAAGATTTTTTGGGACTTATTACATTAAAAAAAGTATTTTTTATTTTGTACTTTGAACCAACTTAGGAATACAACTTTTTATGCAAAATGAATATCTGAACTTTATTATATTTTAAAAAGATATTGGTTCGCTAAGTCTTTGTATAGTATATTAAATTTAGTCCTGACTATGAATTGAAAAACAGACAGAGTATTAAAATTGTTACACCTCAGTTGTTTTCAGTACAGAAATGATTTTACGAGGGTTTTTCAACAAATATTTATTGTTGGTTAAATACATATAATTTTCTATGCGAAGTAAAGAGTACTATAAACAACAATTATTTTCATAATTTAATAACTATTTGTTAAAGAAATCCATGCATTTTTATAGTATTTTATCTTGAAAACATTTTAAAAAGCCGATTCCAACGCTTTCGAGGTCAGTTCTGGACCCCATTGCCCGTCCCCCTGGCCAAGAATATATGCTTTTTATATAGACTAGATATAATATAACTTATTTTATAAGGTAAATGCCAGACATTTAAATTAGTAAAAAATGTTGTTCTCAAGGTCAACTGAAAATACAGGGTGTTATCAAAATAATGGAAACACACTGGATTTATAAGGAATCCTTTACTAATATGGCGTAGGACCGCCTTTGGCATGTAATACAGCTTGGATTCGCCTGGGAATCGAATCATACAAGTGCTCAATAGTGTTTAGAGGAATATTGTACCATTCTTCAAGGAGATATTGTAAAAGTTCCGGGAGAGATGCCGGTGGAGGATATCGATTCCGTATTGAACGCTCTAAAATAGACCATAACGATTCGATTATATTGAGGTTGGGGGACTGTGCTGGCCAAGGTAGCTATTTCAGTTCATCCTCGTGTTCATCAAACCATGATTGGACCAGTCCCGCTGCATGAATAGGAGCATTATCATCCTGGAAAATTCCATCTCCTGCGGGAAACAAAGTTTGCATCATAGAATGGACCTGGTCAGCTGAAACTTCTCTATACTTCTCCCCAGTGATCCTTCCTTTCAGGGTTACAATTGGGCCAGCAGAAAACCACGACATGGCTGCCCATACCATGACAGATCCACCTCCATGCTTGACAGTTGGAAGGAGACAATCACGATCATACGCTTGTGCAGGTGTCCTCCAAACGTGCACCCGTCCTGTTGTGGTTAAAAGTGTGAAAGATGATTCGTCTGACCATATAACTGTCTTCCACTTATCAATCGACCAGGTTTTGTGGTTGTGGCACCACTGTAGACGACGTTCGGCATTAACATCTGTGACAAGTGGCTTGGGAATTGCTACTCTGCCGTATATGTTCTGTTTATGAAGGTGCCTCCTAACTGTAATTATTGACACTGGAGAATCCAGATGCTGATTGAGCTCTGCGGTCACTTTGGCTGCAGTTGTTTTCTTTTTAGACATTACAATCCGCTTCAATACCCGTCGGTCTCTTTCACTCAGCTTCTCCTTCCGTCCACTATTTTGCTTTGCCGAGCTTGTCTTGCCGCGCTGTGTGTACGCTGTCATGACTTTAGACACCGTACCTCTAGAAATGCCTAAAAGCTGGGATGTTTCGGTCACAGTTGCTCCAACTAGTCGGGCTCCTACAATTTGGCCTCTTTGAAAGTCTGTGAGGTCTGACATTTTACGCTTTTGACAAAAATCCACGACGTATACAACTTCACTAAAGCTACCTCATACTACCATGATATATAGTACTTTTTATATTAAAAAAACTGGTAGCTAGGATTATATTTTAATGCTTACGAAGCGCATTCTTAAATGTCACTTTTATTCACAGGTGTTTCCATTATTTTGATAACCACCTGTAGATATTTATAAAATTATTCTTTGTAGGCACTGAAAATTGTATCTGGGAATTTTTCAAAAAAATTCGAACAAAAAAAGGTCGTAAAAGGCTAATCCGAATCCCTAGTGCATTTTTCAATCAATGGAGTTTTGACACATTTCTGTCTGAAAAATTATTATCTCCTTAATTAGTTATGTAGGGGGACCACACAGGACACAAGTGTAATGGACAAAACTTATTTATTACTTTGAAGCGTAACTAATTTACATTAAAATCTACAACAGGAGTTTACAACCGAAGCATTGCCGCCTACGGTACTGGGCAGTGGTTGGCAGAAAAGCGCAGAACACTCCTACGCGAGTGTGTGTCCTTGGTTCCTTGACTCGAACTGGCGTTCGGTACTTGCGTGCGTCGCGTCGCACCGTGGGGGCCCTCTCGCGGTCGCCACCGACACTATGCCATCCTGATATGTTGTGGACTCCACGACAGTATTTACAAATATTCTATATAAAAGATAAACAAAAGACAGAAAAACGAAAACACAAAAATAACGTTTCACATATAAAAGGAGAAAAAAAAATTAACGTAAGTTTGAAGACCAGGGCTTCATGTGATCGGCTGCCGATGTCGAAACGTTGGGTCCATCATGATAACCACCCACATCGTAGCGTTCATTTCCCTTAACGCGGGTAATGCAGTATGGTCCAAAAAATTTAGTTTTTAATTTACGACCTGGTCCAAATTGGGTTCTCTGGATCGCTACTAGATCGTTCAGCGAATATAAGCGTGCTGGTTTACGTCGCTTATTAAATTGTTTTTTATACTCCTCCTGAACATTAAGAATATTAAGTTTGGCGTCTTCGCGCATTTTATCTCTATTGTCTAGTGTAGATTTGAGAAATTCTTCCTCTAAAAGGGATTTAATATGTATGTCCTCTTTATTTTTCATTTTTACGCCTAACATAAGTTCAAATGGAGAGTATTTAGTTGCTCTGCTCACGGAGCTGTTTAAAATACGCTGGACCTCCGAAATGTATTTATACCACTTTGTTGGATCATTAATTGAGAGTTTTGATAAAACAGGCGCTAGAATACAATGGATACGTTCTACCTGTAAATTGGAACGAGGGATGCCAGTCGTGATTAACACGTGCTGTATCTTTTCCTCACGGCAGTAGGTCTCGAAGTCGCCGGATGTGAACGCTGATCCTCTGTCGCTGATGATGCGCGCTGGGTTTCCAAATACAGTCTGAAGTTGTATCTCGTTTTAACAATTCCTCCGTTTTGTTAACTGAAAAATGTCCTTTACAGTGACTTTCCTTTATTAGTTCTGACTCGAGTGACTGGGGTACCACTAACAGTTCCCTCCCATTGACATATTTATAGAGAACACCTTCCTTAATCGCGTGATCCTCTAATTCGTTTTTAGCAGCTAATCCCTTAAGCACTTGTAAATGTTCGTCAGTGTCCTGTGCTTTACATATTTTATTTGTTATCTCGCCTTGAGCTCGCGTTATAACTAATATTGAGTTCCTGCTTAACGCATCAACATGTCTCATTTGACTGTTAGGGCGATGTACTACCACGTACTCAAATTCTTCAAGGTATAAGGCCCATCTAGCGATTTTTGGAGTGAGGTCCCTTTTTTGCATGGTTTTCTGAAAAGCGTCGCAATCAGTGACTATTTTCACCTTCGTACCGAACAAATACATTCGAAATTTTTTGAGGGATTCAACAACTGCTAACCTCTAATTCGTAGCTACATAGCTTTTCCTGTTGTTGGCTGGTTTTCTTACTCATATAGTGAATCGGGTGTAATTTGCCGTCATCACTTTGTTGTAGCAGAATACCTGCTAAGCCGTGACTACTAGCATCAGTGTGCAATTCTGTTGGGGCTCCCGCACAAAAAATATTAAGGACTGGTCCTTTAGATAGCAAATTTTTTAATGTTGGAAACGCTTCAATTTGTGAATAGCCAAATTCAAAGGTTACTGCATTTCTCAACAAATCGCTCAACGGTTTCGCAATTAAAGCATAATGAGATATAAATCTCCGAAAATAACCCGTAAGTCCTAAGAAGTTTTGCACTTGTTTAACCGTTTTCGGTTGAGGAAATTGCTCCACAGCTAGTGTTTTGGATGGTGAGGGACAAATTGTGCCATTCTCAATAGTATAGCCTAGAAATTCAATTTTTCTCTTTAAGAACTGACACTTCTTAAAATTAATTTCTAGTCCGTATTCTGAGGCAACAGTTAGTACCTCTTTTAATTTCTCCAACCCCCTCCTCCGCATTTTGTGAAGGAATGACAAAATTATCCATATACACTATGAGTATGTTTTCCTTAATTAAGTCTCTAAATACGCTGTGAACAAAACGTATGAAGTTCTGTGGGCTAGTGCAAAGTCCAAATAGTGCTTTTTTAAATTGATATTGAGCGTTATGCGTCACAAATTATGTATATTTGTAGCTAGTCGGTTCTAACTCCACATTGTAAAAAGCGCTCTTTAAATCAATGCAAGAAAAACATTTAGCGTTGCTCAACTTATCAATAGTTTCGTTTACTTGTCCAACGGGAAAACGATTTCGAATAATTTTCTTGTTTAATTTACGGTAATCTATGCATAATCTGTGTGTCCCATCCCTTTTTTTAACAAGTACTATTGGTGACGCAAAGTCGCTTGAAGACGGCTCAACTACATCTAACCGCAATAAATCGTCTATTTCTTTGTCAATTATTTTTTGTTCTACAATACTAATACGCCGGGCACGATGCCAAATCGGAATGCTATTCGACAAAACAATATTCATCTTAAAATTAATACTTTTGGTTTTGAGCGGAGTATAGCCAGCAATCAAATTCGTTAGTTCATTATGCAATGTTTCATTTTTCACGTGCAAGAATTCTTTCTCAAAACACGAAATTGAATCGGCTATGCGAAACAAAAAAAAATCATGACCCTCGATTGAGGAGATGGATATAGAGTTTGGGGGTGAATCATCAAAAGTGTTATTCGAAATCTGTGGTTTTGATATTTTGTTTTCTGCCAAAAGGATTTCGTTTGGGATCATCTCTTTCCGAAAGGAAGTGCTTTCAAGGTCAGACTCGCAAGTTTCGCTGAGTCTGCGATAAATTAACGGTGGAATAACGCCATCGACCGCCAATTTGTCGCTTATTGCTACATTTAACGAAAGATAAGGGTTTAAGCTGGAATTGAGTGAACAATTTATAGTTCCTATATTCGCTAAGACAGAATTACGAAAAGCTCCCGTTAATGTAATTTGACCGTGAAATTTTTCCCCTGGAAAGAATTTTGGGTGTACGCAAACAAATTAACTTCCACTATCCTCTAAGCCAGTGGTGCGCAAACCGTGGGTCGCGACCCCTCTGGGGGTCGCTTGAAAATTTTTGTGGGTCGCCAAATTCAAAGAAATTTATCCGACAATAAAAAATATAAGGCTTTTCTTCAACAAGTATCAGGTACCAGTAAAAGAGTGAAATGAGATAATGTTATTTATCAAAAAAGAACTACATTTTTTTACGAAAACAATTGTCTGTATTAGTATAGGACCTATACTTCGGCAACCGGCAGGCGAACAGACATAGTGATAAAAGATAATTGTCAATTTGAGATGCCCTTTACCTGCTCTCCGGTGGGATTCATATGCAACTTGGGTCGCTCTGACGTTTAGCAGTGGCCATCTTGACTACAGCTTTTTCAATCTAGGTGTGCTGCTATTTAGTCTTTATACTGTGATCACAGCTAGGACCATGCAGTTCTTTCCGTCTGCCTCAGTAGTTCGGTTTTGTTGCGTCTTACGTTCATTCAAGTCCATTCTGTAATTCTGTTTATATACTGCTTTTGCTAATTTTAAGTAAAATTTGCAATCGGGTATGTACATAACTTATTTTTTAAGTATAGGACAGTTCAGTAGCGTGCTCGGAGGGCAATAATAAACAATTAATTAAAAAATCAATATAGATATTAAAATGTTTATAAAGAAAAACTGTCTTTTTTAAATATTTTGTATTATTTTTTCGTTTTTGATTTTTTTCGAAAATCAATTATCATCAACTGATATTTCGTTGGAAACGTTACCAGGGTAGTTACTATTTTAAAACGTGTAAGGGAACAGTTAGTTCTGTTTTTGGATTACAGATGGCTGCTCATTAAACAATGCCTGCTTTTGCAGTTTAAATGCGAGTACAAATTTAAGATCACAGTAAGATGAATTTTGAAAAATAAACACTAATTGTAATATTTTTAAATATATATTTTCCCATCTTTGGAGCAAGTAATGTTAAACATAATTATATTAAATCACTAATTAATTTTATACTTGTTTTGTATTTTTTTAAGTAAGCTCCAATATTTGTGTGTTATGATTCACTGTAACCTCTGTGTACAATACAGATGTGTGCTCGACTGGCAACACCAGTTGAGATATTTATTTACTTGCCTCGATTACCATGTGTAAATTTTTATTTGAGCGTTGTATTTTTTATTTTAAGTAGCGAGCATGTTCAATTGGTATAAAGAGATGTTTCTCTTATAATTAAGTTTTCTTTAATTCTCGTCTGATTAAGCTACAAATAAACATGATTTATACAGAGTAATCACGTACTTTATTTTCTTCCCACGTGGTAGCCGCACGTGATTGAACAAACGCAGATATGAAATATTGTATATTTATAATTTAGTTTTAGTTTTAATACCCTCATGATGGATAAATGGCTAAAAATAGATACCCAACGTTCAGAAAATGAAATGAATGACAATACAAATGAGAATGATGGACCAACATCCAATGAACTTAGAAAAACTGTGAATGAATCCAATGGCACTGTTTCTACATAAAAAAATATCGAACGAAATGTGCTGTCTAATAAAAAATTGAGAAAATATCAAGAAGAGTTTATTAAATATGGATTTACATATTTGCGTTGTTAATGGGAAAGAACATGCGTTGTGTTTTAATTGCAGGGATAAACTAGCAAATGAAAGTAGGAAACCTGCTAAATTAAAAAGACATGTGGAAACCAAACATAAAGGATTAGCAAATAAATCTGAAACATTTTTTAAAAAACGAGCTGAAAGTATGAAAAATCAAAATGTATTTTTGAAAAAATACACAATTCCTGAGAAGGCTTTACGGTCATCCTTAGAAGTTTCATATTTAATAGGGAAAAATTTGAAACCACATACAATTGGAGAATCACTCATTCTTCCTTCAGCAATTAAAATGATATCAATTATGCATGGAGAAAAATATGGTAACGATTTAAAAACGATACCATTGTAACGTCTTGGTTCACGGGTAGCTTAGACTAGTTACCATTCAAAAGTATCCGTTTCTAGACTAATGAATTTATTTTACAATTTGTACAAAAGTCGGAAAAATAAATGAAGAGTTTAATGTTAGTTCATTGGAAAGTCCAAAGTTCTATCGAGGCGCTTCTTATGGCTGCTGGCGAGCCTCTCCCAAATTGCTCGGAAGAGTCTGATTCAGGCTACGGCGAGCCTTTTCTCAATAAAAATACTCCGATGAGTATAGAGTCCCAGGGCAGGATATCTCAGTCTTTTCCAGTTCGGATGAGATCAATCTCCACTACTCGGATGAGCAGTCGCACAGGTTTCTAGGAGGAGTCTCCTTAACGGCTACGGGCGAGCCTTTCTCAATAAAATACTCAGGCGAGTATAGAATCCCGGGGCGGGATAAATCGGCCATTACCAGCTCGGATGAGCTCTCCCGAAAGATGGCAATCTTTCGCCGACAGTGAATGGGTGTTCACTTCTATCTCCAAACCGGTCTCTCTGCTGACCTCCTCTCTCTCTGCTGTCTTTCCTTGCAATCCTCCTCCCTCTCTTCTGTCTGATCCCCCTCTCAAGATCTCAAGAACTCTATATATATCGGGTGCTTCTCGACTCCTCCTTTTCGTTTCGGGTCGGCCTCTCAGTCGGTGCTGGTTGGCTGTTGAAAATCTCACCATCTTCGGACCTTCCCGAATGGCTCTCTCACGTTGGCCTCTCCCTTTGACTTTTACGACAGACTTCGGCGGACTTGAAAGGGGACCGTAAACCCTTGTCGGCAATGGTCATCGTAATTCATCTTCGTCCTTTTTGTCTCGAAATGTCATAGAGAGCGACAGAAAGGCGCCTGCCTTTTGTTTCGAAGTCACCCACGATTTCCGCTACCTGGAGCGTGGTACTCGTTAAAAAGATGTTTTCGGGTGGTCTTTTCCTTTCGGCACGATCCGCCGGCAAGATGGTCAGACCCCCCTATCTCGACTGCCGTGGTGGTCGTTTTCCTCTTCGGCGCACGATCCGCCGGCAAGATTGTCCGTTTCCCTAGCCGCCGTTATACCATTATCAAGAGATACCGTTTCTCGCTGAATTTCCGCCATCTCACGTAATATAGAATCAGTTCTGTTAAGTCGATTACAAAACTATCCTGTATTTGCTCTACAACTTGACGAAACTACTGACATTTCTAAACTGTCTCAATTAATTGTTTATGTGAGATACGTTTATGAAGAAGACATATCAGAAGATTTTTTTATGTTGTAAAAAATTGGAAGGAAAAACAAATGGAGAGAAAATATTTGAAATTATTAATAGATATTTTGAAACAAATGACCTTACCAGATAATGAATTAGGTTGGATACGTGATCCATTTTCGTTTGATATTTTTAAATCCAATATATCTTTAGATGAAAAAGAACAGATAATTGATGTTTCAAGCGACGAAACACTGCGCATTCAATTTAAGTCTCTGTCTTGCCAAAAATTTTGTTTATAGATTGGAAACGGATATGCCGATTTGAAGAAAAAGGCAATTAATATTTTGATTCAGTTTGCATCGACCTACTTATGTAAAACTGGCTTTTCAAAATTAGTTGCCATAAAAACAAAATATCGATCTCGATTGGATCCAGAGCATGACTTACGGCTTGCGATTTCCAATACAGATCCGAACATAGAAGCAATTATGAGCTCTTTGCAAGCGCATACCTCACATTGAATTGTTATGTTGTAAGTTTTTTGAAGTATTTTCCATTAAAATATATATATATATACCCATATGCATAAATGAAACCATTGCTTCATAAAATTATGTGTTTTATTCAGTCCTCTAATAAGGCACAAACATAAGCGCAAATTCCCAAAAGAATTCAACTTTAACTATGTTGATGATTAAAAAAACAATTGTCTATCCAGGGGTCGCGACAAAATAGTACACAAAATTGGGGGCCGGAAATGAAAATAGTTTGCGCACCACTGCTCTAAGCATTTAACTTTTACCCATTCATAAACACGTCAACGAATTTTAAATTGTTATGCGCAATTTCAGGTATAGTTATTCCCGAAACTAAATTTTCCGATGAGTTTTTCTCAGGGTTTTTATTGTCAAATTTGTTAGGGCAAAACCGAGCAAAATGACCCTCACCACACACAAAGCAAGTTGTTTTTTGTGGTGTATGTCGTTGTGGTTTGTTAGTTGACTCTCGGTCCCTTTTTTCGACACTAAAGTTTGTGTTGGGTTTTGGCTTAAAATGCCACTGGTTCTTTTTTGCATCACCTGCACTCTGGGTTACCATTTTTGTCTCTGGAATGGAATCTGAAATTTGTCTTTTAGAACGCGATGCAAAAAAAGATCACACTCACGACCCAGTTGTGATGGACGAAACCACTTTTCACCCTCACGTGTGCTAATATGTTCCTTAGCTCTACCCTCTAGATTATCAAACATTTTATCTGACACTATTAACTCGACTAATTGTTTAAATTCATTTACATCACGCAGTCGACAGTAATACTCAAAAATCGATGTTAAGCGCGCAGCATATTGTGCGTAACTCTCGGTTTTAAGTTTGTGTGAATATTTAAACTCATTTAAACACTCTCGCGGCGTTGGTGGAATTTCCTTAAGGATAAGACCTTTAAGTATCTCATAATTAGTCATTTCCTCTTCAGTTGCATACGACAATATAGTACTGACCTTCTCGCCAAGTAATGTAATTAAAATTTCAGCTTTAAAGGAATTGGGTACATTTTTAGTAACAAATGATTTCTCTAAGCTGCGGAAATACAAATGATACAATTCTGGTTTATCCGGAACAGGCATTGTTAAAGTTTTAACACTTTTTAACAGTTTTTCTAAGCTTTGAGTTGTATCAATATGATCGTTGGTATTTACTCGTGGGTGGGAATTTTGGAGCTCTACCTCTCTTTCCACTCAAGCTAACCTAATTTGTTCTAATTGTATACGCGCTTGAATATTTTCAGCCTCAATTCTTCCACTTTCAGCTCGTTTCAGACGCTGGTCCACGACATTGGACACTGTATGTATTACAAAATCAGGATCAGTTTCGTATATAGCACATTTCTCAATGGCAGTTTTAATATCAATTATTTTAGCTCCCACAGGTAATTGAATATTTAACTCGTCCGCCACGACGAGGAGATCCTGTTTCATACAATTCTTAAACATAATAAAGCTGTAAATTAATTCTCATGCCAAGTAAAAAATAGAAATTTCCCACCTGAGAACTGTTGTCGCCTACTTTTCAGGACGCGGTGGTTCTATGTTGATTTGGGCGGGTATTCGCACCACTTCTGGCACCAAGATGTAGGGGGACCACACAGGACACAAGTGTAATGAACAAAACTTATTTATTACTTTGAAGCTTAACTAATTTACATTAAAATATACAACAGGAGTTTGCAACCGAAGCACTGCCGCCTACGGTACTGGGCAGTGTGGTTGGCAGAAAAGCGCAGAACACTCCTACGCGAGTGTCTCCTTGGTTCCTTGACTCGAACTGGCGTTCGGTACTTGCGTGCGTCGCGTCGCACCGTGGGGGCCCTCTCGCGGTCGCCACCGACAGTTATATTTATGGAAAATGTGTATGAAATAAAATCCAACTTTTGATGTATTAAATTTAACTATTTTATGCTAAATTTATCTATGCCTAATTTCAAAATTTATGACTAATTATAATTAATAATATTTGAAATTTATTACATGACCAGATAATGCTATAATGTTATGCAATATTTGAGCAACACGACATTTTATATTGTCATTGCTAATTCATCAATTCAGATTAATCAGTTTTGTTGTGCTATATAGAACCATTGTGTCAGATTTTGTCCAGAATAAGAAAACAGGAGTGTGTTTTGATCCCTTCAAGCATTTCCAAGATTTGTCCACTAAAAATGGGAAATTTTGAAAATTCCATTTTTTAGTTGATGCTCGTGGAGTACGTTGAAAAAAAATCAAAATCTATACTAAAGGCTTCTCTGTAACATCATACTAAAATTTGATCACTTTATTGTTTTGCATCAAAAAGTTTAAGAGGAATCAGAGTTTAGAGTTGTGAAAAAAATCATTTTTCTATGCATTTACCAAAATTATGTATTAGGGAGACTCTAAAAATTGTCTTGAGCTTGCTTTCTTGATCTTAGGAGGGTTTGAGGAAAATCGATTTACCAACTCCCTGAGTCACCTCGAGACACTTTATGGAGATGTATTCAGATACAAAACGATGATTCTGTGTTGTGTATGGTTTATCATTTTAGCATAGGAAAAACGTATTTCAAGAAGTCTGTTGAAGTAACATCAATTTGAATTGCCTACAATAAATAGACGCCCTTTACATTTTCTTTACAAAAGCAAGCAGCTCACGAGATTTACCATTACAATGTTTTCTTTTCAAATTAAAGTCTACAACATTCAACAAGATCTATCGTCATTTAATAAACTTCAAAAAGGTGTTAAATAAGTAATAAACAGGAAAAAGATAATGAATTGTCCTTAAAAAGAAATAAAGCGAAAAAAGTTTTTCATAATGTTGAACTGATATTTCTTTATTACTCAAAACAAAGTAACCACATTTTTGATGATATAACTAAACATTTTGATGATAAATTCAACTTCTAGAATTTTACTTTCACTCTTCAGTAAAATATTTTTCAAGAGTCCCCAAATTGAAATAAATCCATGGTTATTAATTGCAATGAAAAATGTAATAAACTGTAAAAACGTATTAAATTGCCTTTAAAAATAAATAGAAAAAGTGGATTTATCACCTTTAAACTTAAATATTTCCTTAATTCGCAAAACAGTGATCAAATTTTTTATGTCAGAACTGAGTAGAAGCCATGAACAATTCAGATTTTGGTTGTGTGTAAGCCATATATATATATATATATATATATATATACAGTAACTACTAGATGAAAATTTCTCTTTTTATCAGTGACAAAATCTTGCAAAGGCTCGAAACATTCCTGTTTTCTTACTCATGACAAAATCTACTACTGTCACTGGTTCTTGCAAAAAAGTTTATTTTAGTACTTTTTCCTTCATCTAAATTTTTCTTTGAAATTAAAAAAAGACAAATCGCAAGTTTCAATCAGGAAAGTTTTTGAATACAAAAATTAAGCCAAAGTACAATTAAGTTTAAGCCAAAGTACAATCAAAATTAAGCCAAAGTACAATCAGCAATTTATTCTGAGTAAAGTGAATTTCGTATTTTGTGATTTACTCAATCAGGGGGAGTCATAGCATTTTGTGTACTCCTCAATTGAAAAAATGGAGAGTTTCGCAGTTTCTTAAAATCTCCTTTCCAAATGGTAAAGAAATCTCAAAAATAAAATTGATTTTGAATTTTTAAAACATGTACACACACAATTGTACAAAAATGAAGACGTTTATAAATGATGCACCACCCTTTGTCAAGATGGCGTCCCTACTCCCCTTGTAGCAGATTTCTTCATAGAGGAGAGATAATTCTATTCAACAGTAGTTCTTCGAAAGACGGGGAAAAGATGACTCTGAAGCCATGGATTGATGAGGAAGCATTTTAACAAAACAAATAATTTATTTAGATTAAGTTAAGAGATAATTAAGTACAAAAAAAGAAAGCAGGTTCATACAGCATCACATCATGAGTTTACAACGCTAGTCTAATCATAATAAACACTTAAAACGAAGTAACATCACAAGTTGAGTTGTAAGTATGCTTTAGCATCAGATAAAAATATCCAACAATTCCCCCCTATATTTTTATCATTTACTTATTTATGTTATGCCTTTTAATTAGTTTGGTAACAGTCCATAATCACTTGCATCCAATGGTAGTTGTTATTGGCCCTAATCCTAGTCCAGCCATATATTGGTTTAAGATATCACTAGGAAGGTGTTTTGTCATCATATCTGCATCTAATTCCTTCGTATTTTGATGTGAGAATTGAATTTCTCCACTATCCTTGTCGTCTTTAATAAAGTGATACTTCCTATTTATATGGCGTGTGCGATTACTTATTTTTTGGTTATTGACCCAGTCCATTAATCCCTTGCTATCAGTTTTCACATTAATAGGTTTGGCTATAAGAGAGTCCTCTTCTAATTCTTCAAGTAAATATTTTAGCCACTTCACTGCACAAACACTATCACATGCTGCAATTAGTTCGGATTCCATCGTTGATAATGCAACTAGCTTCTGTTTCCCACTTTTCCATCCAACGAGGGACTTCCCTATTTTCAATAAATATCCACTGTATGATTTTCCATCTGCTGTTGTGCTCCAGCTTGCATCAGTACTTGCATTAAGTTTTCCATCTGCAGCTTTAAGTGTTAGGCAAAAATCCATAGTCCCTTTCAGGTATCGAAAAACTCGCTTGACTGCAGTCCAGTGTATCTGTCTAGGATCTTGATTGTATTGAGACAATTTACTTACAATACAAGCTATATCAGGTCGAGTTCCAGTTGCCAAATACATTATGGAGCCTATCGCTTCTTGGTATTTTTGTGGTGAAAAATGTTCAGATTCTTTAAAATCATCCAATTCCTTGTCACCAGCTACACTTGGAGTTTTCATTGGATTACAATCCAGCATTTTAAATTTTTCTAAAACTTTGATTATGTAATTCTTTTGGGATAAGGTTATTTCATTTCTTGCTTGCTTGATTTGTACTCCTAAAAACATATTTGAATCTGTTGTTTCCTTAATTTCAATATTCTTTTCAATCCTTAATATTACTTCATTGATAATTTCATTTGAACTTGCCACAATTAAAAAATCATCCACATAAATTCCAATGTGAATATATTCTTCGCCTTTCCTCTTAGTGTACACAGATGGATCTGATTTTAATTTCTTCATGTCTGCTTGCTCTAATATTTCAGAAAATCTATTGTACCAGCACCTTCCTGACTGTGGTAATCCATAAATGCTGCGTTTGATCAAATATACTTTATCGTTTGGTAATTGATAACCTTTTGGAGGTTCCATGTATATTTCTTCATCTAATATTCCATTTAAATAGGCTGTTTTTACATCATAGAACTTTACAATTGAATTATATGTGGCTGCAAGTGTCAGAAGTGTTCTCAATGAATCCCATTTCATCACAGGACTAAAACTTTCTTCAAAATCTACACCTTGTTTTTGTCCATAACCAACTGCTACTAATCTTGCTTTATAATTTTTCCCATCATCACAATTCTTGATCTTGTATACCCAACGACTTTTGATAACTTTCTTGTTCTTAGGTCTTTCCACTGGTTCCCATACTTCATGCATTTCTATAGAATTAATTTCTTCATTCGTTGCATGTGTCCATTGATCTTTGTCATTAGATGTCGTTGCACTTTCATAAGTTTCTGGTGTTAAGTCTCCCGCAGAATATACTTGATAATCATTGTATCTTGTAGGCATCCTTCTATTTCGTGATGATCTTCTTACCGCATTACTTCCATAATCAACACTTAAATTATTGCTATCTTGTTCATCCAAGTTGTCTTCGGAGTTAGTCTCAGGTCTTATATTAGTTTCTTCATCATCATCTTGATTATCCATAGTGTAGCTTATTTCCATGTAGTTTATTTCTTTCTTTTTCTCTGCATTTGGTATATATCCATTCTTTAATTCGTCGAATATTACATCTGATGATTCACAAACTTTTCTTTCTTCAACATCAAATATTCTGTAAGCTTTCCTTTCTCTTGAATATCCTAGGAAAATACCTTTCTTGGCTTTCGCTTCTAACTTATGTCTTTTGTTGTCATGAATTTTGTAATATGCTAAACATCCAAACGGTTTCACATGACGTACTGAAGGTTTTCTGGATTTCCAAAGCTCCATAGGTGTTTTATATCTTCGGTTCTTTGTGGGTGTTATATTGTGCATATACTCTGCAGTAGCTACAGCTTCAGCCCAAAATTCAAGGGGTAACTGACTATCTATCAGTAAAGTTCGTGCTTTATCAAGTAGTGTTCTATTTGCTCTTTCAGCCACTCCATTACTTCTCGGTGAATAGAATGTAGTCTTTTCATGCTTTATGCCTTTTCGATCCAAATACTGACACATTCCTTCATTGATAAATTCAGTTCCATTATCTGTCCTTATTCTTTTAACTTTTGTGTTCAGTTCATTTTCTCGTTTTCTTATCAAGACTTGTATAACTTCTCTTGCTTCATCTTTGGATTTCAAAAACTCAACAAAGTATCTTCTTGAAAACTGATCCACCACTGTCATCATATATTTCTTTCCGCTTAAAGTTGCCACTTTAAATGGACCACACAGATCTATATGTAATGCTTCAAGGGGTTTTTCTGATGTTTCTGAATAGGTGGTGTCATATGAACAACGTGCCATTTTCCCTTTTATACATGAATCACAAGTTTTGATTTCTCCTTCCAGTTTTTCTAGTCCTCGTACCATTTTATTTGCCAACATCATTTAAGGTATTCATGATTTAGATGGCCAAGTCTTCTGTGCCACATTTCATAGGAATTTACTTGTGTTTGGAGACATGTTTCATCTTCTGTGTTTGTCTTTCGAGGTATCAGTTTCACAATAAACATATTGTCTCTTAATTTACCTTCACACACCAATTGACCATTTTCATCATAAATGTATGCTCCTTTTGAATTAAGCACTACTTCATTTCCATGTTTAACAATATTCGGAACAGACATTAAATTACCTCTGAGTTTTGGAACACATAAGACATTCTTTAATCTGATAGCTCTTGTATCTCCTTCAGTAGTAGTTGCTCTAATCTCTCCTCGGTAGGTCGATTCGATGTTTCTACCTTCTTCTGCAACACTGACAATTATGTTATCTTCTTTCAAATTTTCCATCCAAGTTTCATTTGGGGTCATGTGTGATGTACAGGCAGAGTCCAAATGCCATTCTGTCAGTTCCTTATCACCATATACTTTTTCACTTATTGTCATAGCTAATTCTTTACCAAGTTTAGGCTCCTCCTCAGAAACTTGTGCACACTCATTTCGGAAGTTGTTAGAGTTCCTTGTACGCTTTGTATCAAAATTTCTTTTCTTAACATTTTGGTTAGATTTTCCAAACCAGCAATCTTTCTGTAAGTGTCCAGGTTTTTTACATGTGTAGCATAACTTCTGCTTCTGTTTTTGCTTGTCATAAGTTCTGTAAGCTGTACAGAACTTTTCTTCACCCTTATTATTTTTCTTTTCAAAATTCATCAAGGTTTGCCTCAGGTCTGTGAAGTTGATGCCTCTATTTACAGATAATGCCATTGCAATCGTCTCATAACTTTCTGGCAGACCTTCCACGATATACCGAATTAATTCTCTTTCAGTAACCGTTTTACCCAGTTCGTTTATTTGCTGTGAAAGTCCTTGCGACCTTGTAAGGTATTCATCTATGCTTTCCTTTTGCAATTTTTTCAATCTCGTCAGATCCAGCAATAACTCTGTTCTTCTATCTTCGACAGCTCCTTCAAAACGAATCTTTATTGCTTCCCAAATTTCTTTTGCCTTCTTGATGCCTTTATAAATGATCGCTTGTTCCGCTGTCAGGCTAAGAACAATTATTCCAAAAGCTTCTTTATTTTTTCTTGACCAAATTTTATGATCGTGGGCATCTTCATTTAAGGCAGGTTCATCTCTTAGAATTACATCTTCGAATAAATCCTTTGCATCTAGTAGAGCTTCTATTTTCATGCTCCAAATTGCATAGTTTGTTTCATTCAACTGTTCTATCCTAGTTGAATTGAAATCCATTTTTCTAAGTGTGCGGTTAGGCTTCAGAAAAGTTCCCAAAGAATGCAATACAAAGTTAGGCTTATTCGAATGAATTCTAATTTAAAATCATTTACAAATATCAACCACGCTCTGCTACCAATTTGAAGCCATGGATTGATGAGGAAGCATTTTAACAAAACAAATAATTTATTTAGATTAAGTTAAGAGATAATTAAGTACAAAAAAAGAAAGCAGGTTCATACAGCATCACATCATGAGTTTACAACGCTAGTCTAATCATAATAAACACTTAAAACGAAGTAACATCACAAGTTGAGTTGTAAGTATGCTTTAGCATCAGATAAAAATATCCAACAGACTCACTAATGAATTCTTTGATAAAACGTCTCAAAGAAGACAAAAGATGCGCCAAAGCATTTGCCAAAAAAGCGATAGCTAGTGAAATGTGACAGTTGCAAAGCAGATAACTTGCCAAATATGATTACCCTGAACACACCCTAATTACCACCTCGGGCGCTGCATTTTCGCTCCCATTCGAGACACTAGTTATCCACTGCACGAACGAAGTTATTATTTCAAGTGAATCTTTGTTCATGTGTTAGGTTTGTTTTTGACTTACTGGCGTGTTTACTAAGTTTTTGTGTGTGGTGCTGATAGTTGAATAAAAGTGACATCTGAAGACATCCAAAGAAAGTTTGAAATTTATTCAAGTGAGTATATTTTTACTAATGCAAGTAAATTTAAAAATTAGTAAGAATTTAATAAAATGTTAAATTGATAAAAGTTATAAATTTTCAAGTTTCAATTGATCACTATTTGCATTAAGTTTAAAAAAGTTATTAAATATTGGTATTTTTACCAGAGGGCTTCGAACCGTAACTGAACCGAAAACCGGAAAAATTTAAAAATTGCGGTTCTTTAACCGTAAACCGAACCCCAAAAATAGTCCACCTCTGAACCCGAATCGAAAACGTTATTTTTTGTACCGGTTTTCAGTTAATTTATACTTATTTCGGTTCAGACACAAATTTTTAACTAAAAGACTTTCAAACTCTCATTTTTATCTGCCGATCAAATATAGCAAAGAGTAGCTGACTGCGTGATCTTTCAAGGACTATTTATTGCATTGTAAGCAAAATTCCACAGAATCCACTAACTGGCATAAAACATTGACGGTTCGTTCTTACGACACGTTCCCTGCGAGAATTCAAAAAGGATTATGAACTTTATAATCAATAATAATTTATAATAAAAGTATTACGTACTTTATAATTTACACAAAGTGATTATAAGGTTAAGTGAAAATATTTTTCGCTATAGGTTGAGTGCTTGGTAAGCAAATCTAAGGTACAGGGGATTTTTATAAATTTATTTCACAAATTAAATTTTTATGAAAATTTCAAAAAGATCTCTTTGAAAGACTTTAATGACCCCAAGACATCTTAGATGACAACATTTTAATGTAAATCGAATTTCAATCGGAGAGAAAAAACTGTTCGAATATACGTAAACCGGTTTACGTATTATTGATGACGCGAACCGGAACAGAACCGAATTTCAAAAATTTTGGTTAATAGAACGAAAACCGGAACGGAAAAAATTACGGTTCGAAGCCCTGATTTTTACATAATTATAATACATAATTAGAAACAAGAATACTAAATTTACTTAAAAAAGTAAATTTTTTGCTCTGTGTAAATATACCAATATTCTCCAACTAACATTTATTTGAATTTTTTTTGGTCCATAACAAGGATGAATTCAAAGAAAAGAAAAGTTGTTGATGAAAACAGGAAATTTAATGATCGTTGGGAAAAAGATTATTTTTTTCACAATGCAGAATTCAAAATTAATGTGTTTAATTTGTAGAGAGACGGTCGCTGTATTTAAGGAACATAACATTAAAAGGCATCATGAGACAAAACATATTGAATGTGTAAATTTCAGTAAAGAAGTAAAAAGTTTTAAGTTAACTGTGCTTAAATCGCATCTGAAAGCTCAGCAAACGATACTTGATTCATTATTACAACCATCTACCATTGTCAAAGCAAGTTATTCTGTTGCCATGTTGATTGCAAAGAAAATGAAACCATTTTCGGATGGTGAATTGGTAAAGGACTGTTTGCAAGCAGTTATAAAAGATGTTTTGCCCGATAGAGCAAATTATTTTCAAGTATCAGTCTTTCACGCCAAACTATATGTCGTCGCATTGATGACATTTCAGCTGAAATCGTAGTAACTTTGCGAGATAAAATTAACCAATTCAAAGCATATTCTTTGACATTTGATGAAAGTACAGATGTCTCAGACACATCTCAACTTGTGATATTTATTTGCGGTGTGAATGGTTCATTCCAAGTGACAGAAGAAATGTTAAATCTTTTACATTTAAAAGACACAACTAGAGATGTTTTCCAGGCGATTGAAAAATGTTTAGCCGAAAATAGCTTAAATTTTGAGGCTCTTTCAGGATTAATAACAGATGGAGCACCTGCTTTGTTAGGTAAAAATAAGGGAGCTGTAAAATTACTTATGGATAAGCTAAATTGCAGAGGCATTAAAACCAATGATATTTTTATTATTCACTGTTTGATACATCAACAAAATTTATGTGCTCGAGTATTATCCATGTATCACGTTATGAAAGTAGTTATAAAAATAGTAAATTATATTCGTTCACATGCTCTTCAACATCGGCAATTCAAAGAATTCCTTAGCGAATTATCTTCTGAATATGGTGATATCGTATATTTTACCATTGTTAGATGGCTAAGTCGTGGAAAATGTTTAAAAAGATTTTTTAATTTACGGGAGGAAATAGATATGTTTATGAACGAGAAACAAGAATTGTTGCTGAATTAAGTGATGATGATTGGTTGTTAGACCTATGTTTTTAGTGGAGATAACAGAAAAACTTAATCAGCTAAATAGGGACTTGAAAGGGCAAGATAATTTAATAATCGATGCTTGTAATTTCATCAAAGCTTTTAATAAGAAATTATTGTTATTTGAGTGCCAACTTAGAAATAATAATGCTCAACATTTTCCGCTGTTAAATAACTTCCCAAAAAGCCAACTAAGAATTTCTCGAAATATGCTAATGAAATAAAGAAACTTATAACTGCATTTGATAGTCGTTTTTCAGAATTAGCAAAATATGATAAAATGTTTGAAATATTTTCATGCCCATTTCATGTTGACGTGAATAGTGTTCCTGAAAATCTGCAAATGGAGTTAATTGAGTTACAGTGCAACAATGAAATGAAACAAATTTTTGCGTCCACGTCAAAAATCAATTTTTACAATACTTATATTACATCCGAGAGATATTCCAACTTAAGATATTTTGCACAACGAGTTGTAAGTGCTTTTGGATCCACATATGTTTGTGAAACATTTTTTTGAAGATGAAATTTACAAAGAGTTCATCACGTGCTTCATTAACTGATGCCAATTTAGAAAACCAGCTACGATGTACAACGTCGAACATAAATATAGATTTACAATTAAGTGAAGTAAAGGATAAACAAATGTATCATTAAGACTCGAGAGTTCATTATATTTGAATCATAGTATAACAATAAAATTTTATTCATTTTGTATTTGTATTATATTTTTAAAAGCATGTTTACCTAAAGTGCGGCCCCATGTAACGTTACTCGTCATCAAAGTGGCCCGTGAAACCATTTGGGTTGGCCAGGCCTGATCTATGGCAATTGCCACATAATTTTGTGTATCGCTGCACTTTCCCCCTGATAAGCTTATGTTTCTGAAAATAGACCGGCCTGTTCTCATGAACCATTCAATATTTTATTTGTATTAATCATGGAAGTTTAGCATCAGGGCAGAAACATAAAATGAAAAATTACTTTTTTGTAGCATTTATTAAATTTAGTGGTAGTTATAAATTTGTTACTTAAAAACACTTAAGTAGCCAACAGAAAATTATAAAAAAAATTAAATTACGTGTATGTAGTTGATGTATTGTTTAGTTTGCGGAAACGAAAGCCCTGTGCAAGTAGAATTATATTGAAAAAACGTCGAAATTTTGAAACTTTTTCGGTTTTTGCTCAATATCTTTGTTCCTACACATCGGAGAGCAAAAGTAGTTATTGACAATATTGCAGAGGACAAAATTTGCTACAACTTTTGTATTCATGAATTTTCTACGGGCTATAGTTATCGAACTACAGAGCAGTGAAAGCGTGATACTTTTTAGAAAATTACAAAACACGCGCATTGCAGATATATTAATACAGAATATTATTGAATATTGATGATTAAATACTATTAATTTATTATACAGTAATTAAATATTAATAAATTTTCAAAGTAAACACAAGATTCAAAAGTAGGTAAATAGTAATACAATCAAATATTAAATGTTATTACATAATGATGTAATAATGTATCGCCTGTGTTAAAAAGGTAAATTTTTCACTAATCTCACTTCACTTAAATCTTGATTCATTGCAGTTTTGAAATTTAGCTCTCGCTTTGAAGGTCCTGGTGTTGAATGATCCTCTTCGTCACTCATTATGTTGACTAATGTGAGTGTGCGGAGGATTGGTGGCGAGCTCCTCAATTTGCTCAAGAACATCCAGAGCCTCATCTTCATCTATGTTGCTGTCATCCAAAACAGGAGTAGGAGCGTTTTGACATGACTGCTGGCCAAGACAGAAAGTGCAAAGGCTTGAACACTTTAGGCCTGCTTTTTGACAGGTGCAAGCCCCACAGCACTGTTTGTTGTGCAGCGACATGATATAAATTTCAGTAAGGATTGAGGTGCAGGATCCTTACTAGCTTGAATTGGTGCGAGCCCTTGATCTGTGCGCATCCAACCCTAGTCTGTAGGTTGTCTTTCGAATTCCAACCACTTCTGGACTGTGTGGTATGTCCGGAAGGAATGGTATCTGGCAGCGTCTTGTGTCTGTGGCAGACGTGCAAGATTTAATTTGCTGGTCTTTGCAGCAGCCTTGATGAAATGCAGGTAATGGAGGCGATCCAAATTTTGTGTGTTCATGTCACCCCATACAAAGTGACGAGATACTTCTCTCCTACGTTGGATTATGCCCTCAGCAGAGGCGTGTTGTTGTAAGAACACTGAAACTAATTCTTTTAGCTGAGGATTTTCTTGAGTATAGTTACAGCATTTGGTTTTGCCTGGGCCAAAAATGGCAGATGTGATGTCGCATCCACTGACGGCATGCAGGAAAAGATCAATACCTGGTGGATAGCTTGATGAATCATTTGAAGGAGGAACTACAATACAGTACACCAGCAGACTCACCTCTTCCACGCTTGTGTAGGTACACATTGCTCACATTAGGGGGCAAACCAATGAGAAGCACCAGCAGGTCAGTATCTTCCCCAATGATGACTTGTTTATAGGCTGAGACCTTGGAAAGTGCTGTCTTCACAATGTCGACATCTGCATCTTCCACCGCCTGCTTCACGTCAATGCTGTGTTGTTGAAATGCATTGTAAAGCAATGTGATGAGACGTTGTTTGTTCCCTTCATTAGTAAGAAATTTCTCCTGTGGCACTGGGACGAGTGTTGCTTCGTCTAATAAGATGATGATGTCTGCACAACGCTACACAGTGGAACGACACATATGTTCTGCACTCTTAGTATTTTTTTGGACTGCATCCACTGGATAACCGTCAAAAACAATGGGACGCATTACTACCAAAATATTTTTGTACATACTGGACATGCCTTGTGATGATTGAGCCGACATAGTCGTGATGCCAGACTACTTTGTGCAGCAGATACCCACCATCCACTACGACAAATGTATCAGTGCCAAATGTCACATTGCTGGAGGCTGGAGTAAAAGCTGAGTACATGGAAGATTTTGTTCCCTTTCGCATCCCTTCTTCTGAGAACAAAGACATCGGGAAGGGTGCAAGTTCATATTTAAGTACTCCTCATCCAACTGTTTCATACCTACACATTTTTCGTGTCTTACAACAATTAGTACATCGTTTATTTGTACCGAATAATGATAGAAAACATTGCAAATGTAATTTATTTATTTAAAGAAGATTTAGCGAAAACGGGTGTTACGGGAACTTTTTCCAGAGTTTGCAAAAATTATCACACTTTCACTGCTCTGCAGTTCGATAACTATAGCCCATAGAAAATAATCATAAATACAAAAGTTGTAGCAAATTTTGTCTTCTACAATATTGTTAATAACTACTTTTGCTCTCCGATGTATATGAATAGAGATATTGAGCAAAAACCGAAAAAAGTCCGAAAATTTTGACGTTTTTCAATAACTCTGCTTGCACAGGGCTTTCGTTTCCACAAACTTGGTTTTTTACTAGTGGCATTGGTCCCTACAACATGTCCAAAAATTATAGATACTCAACCTTTTGCAAGGAAACCCATTTGTTTGGTACATATTGACTGGACTAATATGACTGGATGGAAAATCCTTTTACTGCAAATATTGAGGAGGCTGCTACAACTTGCCAAGAACTGTTAGAACTTAGATATGATGGAGTAAATATAATTTCGATAGTGGTGGATATGAAAACCTATGGCTAAATAAAAAATGCCTGCGTTATATCCAAACATGTGGAAAATGATATTGAATTTATTGATACCTTTCCCTACTTCATATCTTGTAGAATCAGACTTTAGTGCTGTTAATCATATCACCAAACAGAAACCATCTGAATATTTCTGAAAGAGACCTTCGTTTGTTCCTTACGAAAATTGAACCAGATATCAAATTGTTATTAATTAAAGGTCATTTAATAGACTTTATAGTTTTTATATTAAATTTTCTCCAATTTAAGCAGCTTCCGCACTAGTAGGCGCTGCATCGACGGAGATGCAGATTAACATATACAATTAAAAAGATAAATTTAGCTACATATTTTTACTAAACCTCCACTCAAAAATTACGAGTACTTCGCAGTTGCGCTAAATGAAATTACTGCGGAACCGGTGGGCAGTAAGAAAATTTTACTACCAACAAAGATACAAAAGTGGGTGGTAGGTATAAAAAGGTTGACTACCCCTGCAGTAGAGCAACACAACGAGCTATTGACGACGGTCCAGGATCAATCCTAAAGGGAAAAGCCATGAATGAGAAAAGGTTAAACACCAGTTAATTAAATTGTATTGATTGAAAGTCACATATAGTATGAATACAAATATTTAAATAATATTAATATAATGCAAACAAATACAACTTTTGTGGTTTGATACATGCTTTACATAATTGGAAATAAAATGAAACTAAAATATTATTAATTTAATGAAGCCAGAAATTCTCTTCCCTTTATGGACACCATGTTATAATACTAACTCGTAATTGAAAAAGTGTAATTGAAAATACAGCTACAAGATCATAACAATGAAAAACACCCATGACAAGCGCAGAACACAAAACCCCTTCTGTTAAGATATGTATAATGAATCACTATATAGGACTAGATCTTCAAGTATTGCAATTCTAAATAGTTCCGTTTAAATATATAATCTCGAGATTGACGGCATCTCATAACACTAAAAAAACTAAGCTCCTAAATCATGAGGCCAAGAAACAAACACATAATGACACAGAACACAAAAACACACCAGATAATATATATGTACAATGAATCACTATATAGGGCTAGATCCTCAGATATTGCAATTCTAAATAGTTCCGTTTAAATATATAATCTTGATTCCAAACATTTTAAGATTACTTCATGAATAAGAGCATTTTGGACACTGAATATCATCTTTTGCTTCAGCTCTGATGTACAATCTCATGCAATGTCATTGATGTCGTCTCAAATGGAAATTCTTGTCATAAGTTTTGTCGCAACATGAACACTTATGTTTACTAATTTTAATTCCCTTTTGAACCTGATCTGGATGACTCAGTTTGAAATCTCCCTTGAGATATGATAGATTCATACACACGATGACATTTAGGACAGGGAAACATTTTGTAAACAATTTCAATGAATTCAAATGCAAGAAACACAATATAGTACAAATGATAAAGCACTTGAAACACTGAATTCAAAATTTTTACAGAATTATACTAGATAACAGATAATTATATTTTAGAACACTAATCTTTAACATAAATGAAAATAGACAAGAGTAAAGATGTAGAATTCGGGACATGTTTGTCGCCAAATCAAGATGGCGTCCAATACCAGTATGGCGGCCATTTTGACGATTCGATTTGTTATAATCGCAAGTGAAAATGAGGAATGCACAAATAAACAATAAAAAGTAAAGAAAAATGAAACTTACGGTCTAATTTAATTCGGTTCCTCTGGGTTGTAATTGCGAAGAATTTCGGCAACAAATGCCAAGAACATCCGCTGGATTCAAATTGGTATATAACCGTGCTCTATTACTATTACTTACTATTTTCAAACCATGTTCCCTTTCGCACCGATCGCTTTCGCTTATGCCCATCCTTTCTACACAACGATTCGTACCTATCGCCCGCACCCTTTTTGTCTTTCAAAACCATTTCACTCCCACATTCTGAACATTATTTAACACTTTTCGCAATCAAGCCAACTTTCTGGCACCATTCAATCACTTTCAAGCTCTCCGGTTTTGCTAAAGATTCATCATACATTTTTCCAAAGAAACGCATTTATACGTCCAGTCAAACCATCCTTTGCCATACCTAATCAAAGGTAAGTGACCGGCTAATAAATCTATAATAGCACGAACAATAATTAATTAATTTAATTTCTAATTAAAAAACAATAAATATCAATAGAAATGTGCCACTTGAAAAAATTGTAATCAAAATTTTGGAAATCCAACGTCAAACACGGAAACTAAAGAAACACGGATAGGATCCGTTGCGACCTCGAATGAGCCGGTTAAGCGGTAACGGATTCAAATCATTCTTCAAAGCTAAGAATCCAAATTTTAAAACGGTAACCAATCATAGAACGCAATACATCGAAATTTTGTTAAAGAAATGCGTTAGTTAAAAAAAAGAAGCGTTCTTTCCTTCCGAAAAACCAACCTTTAGCATAGGGTTGCCATAAAGTTGGATTAAAAATACAAGATTACCAAGTTTGGCGATAAATCGCCAGTGCCCCGGATTCGACATCGCCATTTAAACAAGAAATGAAACAATAGTTAATAATTACTAAGTAACTTTGTTAAGACATACTATCACTTAAAAGTAATAGAAGTAATCCAGAAATGAAAGAGACGTAATACTTAAGTGATTTCCCAAATCGACTGCAAAATCAGGATCTACGCCTTCCCGTCAGATAAGCCCCGCTTTCCGTACACTTAAAAAGTTCGCGCAGGCGCAGTTTAAAAATGGTGTTCGTGGATGGTCTGCGGTAATACTCTTGTCACGACTACGATTTAAAAAACGGATACTTGAGATCAATCACACAAGACAGTAGGTAGGTATTTAAATAACGTCGCACTGGAGCAATACAAAGGGCTATTAACGACGGTCCGGGATCACCCCCGAGGGGAATGACCCGAGGACAACACCAAGTAATTTTAAACCACGGTCAGATGACAAGGTCACACCTGAGCTGGCACCCCACTCTCCAAACTTCCACACCACGCCAACGTGAGGACATTTGATGCCCCGACAGATTTAACGTGCACCAGCCCCTTTGTACACGACGGTGTTTGGTTGGATTCGAACTCGCAACCCTCCGGTTGCTAGTCCGTTACTCTTCCAACAGGGCTACCGCGGCCCATTCACACAGGACGGAATACTTGAGTAGAAAGAAATTCACTCAGATTAAGTTAGAGGAATTGAAATTTCCCCTTCCAAAGTGCTCAGGCTGCCGCATTGTTGGAAGACCTTAACTTCAGGGACTCCATAGACCGTGAGTGGTTCAAAATTACGTGGTGCTGTCCTCGATTCTTTCCCTTTGGGATTGATCCCGGACCGTCACCAATAGCCCGTTGTATTGCTCCAGTGTGACGTTAATTGAAATACCCCCCTTTGGGATTGATCCCGGACCGTCACCAATAGCCTGTTGTGTTGCTCCAGTGTGACGTTAATTAAAAAATACCTAAATATAAATACCATTGACCGTGAAGTCTCATAAACTTAAAATCTCGTCATCTGACCGTGGTTCAAAATTACGTGGTGTTGTCCTCAGTTCTTTCCCTTTGGGATTGATCCCGGACCGTCATCAATACCCCATTGTGTTGCTCCAGTGTGACGTTAATTAAAATAGTTACCTACCCAGACCGTCGCCAATAGTCCACTTTGTTGATTCAATGGGACGTAAATTCCAAATATATACCAACCTAAAATAAAAAAATTGTCTTGTTTCTTTCCCCATATATCGAGCAAAAACCTCTATATTATGTCCAATTAAATTCGAGCACCCGTCTCATCTCAATTGTCATAAGTAGGAAAACAAAAGTAGGTGATTCAAAATTATATTTTTGTGTGCCTGAACCAAAGCATTTAAAAACTTTGAAAGAAATTGTGCTCTGGTGTGGAGTTTCACACAACTTGAACCGAGCTTTTGTTGGAAATTTATGTGGCTTAGTTTTGATTTTCTTACCGAATGCTTTGAAAAATAATTTTGTTAAAAGTTTTTAATATATATTATGTTAGAAGTGAAAATTTTAAAATCTGGGTCAACATTTAAACGAAATGCGACTTGGTACTATTTTTTCTGTATCATTCTTAGAATAACTAATGACAGTACAATCCCCTCAATTTCTTTCTTTCATTTTCTTCAATTCTTTCCTTTACCTTTGTAATTTTTTCACATTTTTGTTTCATAATATTTAATCTGAACCGTTGAGTCTCCGAGAAAATTTACACAATTCAAAATGAAACAATTCTATTAAACTGGAACAAACCTTGGAAATCAAATCAGAAAATTAAAAATTTGTTATGAAGATATGAAAGAAATCTACCTATTTCAAATTGAAAGTCAAGTTTTCTAAAAGTTTTGAAGACTAACATGACATGTATTAAGTAACTACGATACATTAATTTTCAGTAAAGCTTTTTGTATTTGTAGCAATGAAACATGTAACATTAAGTAATCAATTCCCTTAGGTGATGTAACCTGTAAGTGTTCAGATAGACTCAAGTGTTCTAGTTAGGTCCTACAGCCCAAGTTAAAAATTAAAAAAAGTAAATGTGTAAAATACCTCCTAATAAAAGCTTCATAAGATGTTTAATTTGTTCATACAAATTCAAGACAAAGATATATTCCAACATGACAATGCCTGACCACATGTTACCAGGGAATGTTAGTCTTCTCAGCGTGGCAGATACTGAGTCTTCCCTGACCTCCATGTTCACCAGACATGAACATGGGATATGATCACTCGGCAACTAGCCCGTTCAAGTTCTCCAGCAGCCAGTACCAGTAACTATTGGCTCTTAAGGTACCATAACTATGGGCCTGGTAAGCGACTCCCCAGGAACACATCCAAAGCTTTGATTCAATGCCATGATGTGTAGCAACTCTTATTGCAGCTCATATAGGCTTCACAATATACTTGTTTTTTCAAGTTATAATTGTATTCTGAAAATGTAATTGTTTATTTACAGTAATATTAGCAATGTGGTATAAATTTCATTCTGATCGCCTGATGATTGCAATTTTCACAAACAGTAGTGTATGATGGTAATGTGATCCATAGTAGTGAGTGGTGATGAAAGTAAATCCTCAGAAATAAACCAATATAGAATTTATTTAAACATAAATATGGAACGTGAGCCGGTGAGCAGGGCAAAAAAGAGAATAAGTTTCCACTCGGTATTATATATAATCATGTGACGTCAGGCACACGAGCTGCTTGCAGTGTGCTCCTTAATCAGGAGGGAATGAATCACTATAATGGCCTTTAATTGATCCCTTATGAGATTAAACATGTTTCCTATGAAAATTCTTTTTTTACCTTTAAAATTCCTGGGTTATTGAAATTTAAAAGGTATGTGAATTTATGGTCAGTCACTACATCACAATCTTTGAACTTTGGGATTTTTACATCTCCAATCAGTGGTGTAGCTTTGGGGAAGCGAGGTGGGCAGTGGCCCTGCAATGTTTAAAGGGGTGGTGTTTTTGAAATGTTAGTCATGTTTTCTCCTACAAAAATGTTTAGTGTCTTATGGGGTGCATGATGGCTCCCTTTATTTAACTGTCCCTCAGTGTCAGCTGGAGGGATGAAAGAAGGGAAACAATTTCTCAAACTCAAACCATACAGGCTTCTCCAGTTAATACAATATCGGGAGGTTTTTAATTGAGTTCAGCTTCAATGACAATAGTTTCCTCAGTTGAACATTTATTTTTTAAGAATACCACTTTTTCTTGATTGATTGTTTCTCAGGCAAAAGGTATAAACTTTACTTCTGTAATAAATTCAATTTTTCTTTAAAACGTTTGTTAAACACTTGCCGTTATCATGAACTATTAAAGCAGATCAGATGGTAAAATGTGCTTTTTGTGAGATCTGGGCACAAAATTGGGCATGTTGTGGTTTTTCCACCTGATTAAAGGAATATTTGGGTACTTTTGAGAAGACTTATATTTACTGACAACTCCGTTCTGTTTAGCTCCTTTCTGTTCTAAACCCTTTAACTCTACTTAAGGAATGTGTATGTATAATTTTGGAAACAGTTAATTGTAATGAGGTGAAAATCAAAAGTCAATGCTATGAATTACTTAAAAAGTCCAAAATAAATTGTTTCAATAAGATTAAATTTTGAATTTAACTATGTCTAACCATAAAATTTGCTATGTATAAGTTATGATTGTTCTCTTGAAGGAACTTATGATGGTATTTCTTTTGAAATAACTCAAATTTAAATGTAACTCAAACAATCCAAATAATTCTATATTTTATAAGTTGAACAGAAAGATTTCATACCAATTTTAGCAAGGTATAAGATTTGCATACTATTGTTTATATACAAGTTTTCCCTCTTAGATATTCTATCATAAAATTAGAATTATGTTATGTGAATCATTCCATTGTAAGTGACAGAAAGAAAGTATTTAATTAGCCTTAGTGACATGCACTGTTATTTGTAGTTTTATTTGTACTTGTTTTTTCCCAAAAGGATGGGCTACTATAAATAGTCTTTGATCATCCAATGTTTTTTAAATGATTAAGAGAAAAACTATTGTAATATTTTTTGCATAAATGATATAAATGTAATAAAACTAAGAAATTCAATTAATTAAAAGTTTTGTCACAACAATGTGGTATAAAATTTATACTTTTTGCTTTGCATGCTAGAACACCAGGTAAGTTGTGCCATTACTGCAATGTTAACTAAATAATTGCACTAGGCATTTCCTATTAAAACAGGAACTACAAAAATCAAATGTTTTGGCATAAGGAAAACTCCCTTAGGCTGACAATTTTTTACATTATGCTCTGCATTAAATCAATTTTTAAAAATTGACTTGCCGAGTACAATTGATTGCTAGCAAAGTCATCGCCAAACCTCAATGATAAATTCTGTATAATTTTTATTGTTCTCTATCATGCTCAAGTAGTAAATTATGTGTTTCTAAACAAAAATTGAATGCGTAAAACCAATTTCCACCATTGACAATATCAAATATGCAAAGTTCAATTAAATATTTTGACTTAGAAAAGAGCTTGTGTCAACGAGCTTTCAGCATATTAAATGAGATCTACCAACTGCATATCAAATGCACACTAAGCTGAATTTCCCTTTTTCAATATAGAACAGGCAAGAAATTTAACACACTAGTCAATATTGCTTAATGTTCAACTATTTTAAAGTTATTTGAATGAATTCGTTTCAGCAAATGTCATGTATCCTTAAATAAAAATACTATAAAAAGTAACTCAAGTACAATTACTTGTAATCAATGATTAATAATGTAAATGATTGATTAATGAAAAAATTAATATGGTTCTAGTTAGGATAATTTGTTGTAATAATTGTTGTATGAAACCTAATTTGATGAATATCACATGGTGTATCTAGATTTTAAAAATAGTATAAATTTCTCATTTTTTCCAAACATGTTGATCTCTTACTGTGATGATAAACTAATATATCAGCTATGTGATTCAGCAAGTTTTCTTAATTTACTTTACCGCTAAAAACGATGAGTTATCTATTTCACAAGATAAACCTTCAATATTTGAAATTCATGATATTAATGAACATTAAATTTTTGGATAAAAAAATTGATAAAAATGCTTTCAACCACTGAATTTCATTAAAAGTTTTGATAGTTTAAATAGAAAATAACAGCATGGTTAATGATATTACCCAACTGGTCAAACAACTACTGATAGACACTTTTTCTTTTATAGTCGAAAAGCAAGTATGTAGAGGTGAGAATCAGTCCTATCTTAGGAAGAAATTTTTTTCAATTATGTCATATTTGGATGCCAAAATATGCATTTTGTATCCCTGAATCGAATTTTATTTACTTTCATTAGCCATTTAATATTTTCCTTTCATCAGCTATTGTACATGTGGATTTTATTTGATATTTTTAGGGTCAAATTTGTTATCCTGTGGTTGGGTAACAAATTTCACTTTTGTATAAGTCTTGACACCTCTGCTTTATTTTTAAATATGCTGAGTAGGCTGCAGCCTAGAGGCAATTTTAAGGTTGTCGAGCTTTGTAATTTTACCCGCAAAAAGTGAATACTTTTAAACATTAATTTCAACAATTTATAAAAAATTTATTAAAAATTATATGTTAGTTTGTTGAAATGACAACTATTAAACAGAAGGCTCAACATAATAAGTAATTTGGCTGTTGAATATGGCCTGACAAAAATTAATACTCAACTCTGACCAGATCAGGAATTGTGTTTGTTTGCAGACTTTTGATTGGCGTATAGGTGGCAGAAATGTATATCCAGCCCTGCTTAACATACCCCTTTAATTAATTAATGATTAATCTTATTTTAATTATAGAAACACAAGTGCTAAAAATTTATTGGAACTGAAAACTGAATATTAAAGCACATAATCTTGATTGAGGTCTTTTGGAAATGAACTTGACAAATTATCCTGCAACTTGCATTACAATTGTAAAATTGCTGTACCAAAAATGTAAGTGCTTAATTAATTGTATTAACAGATGCACCAAACACACATTACCACCTATTTCAGTTTTTAAAGAAAGTGTAAAGTTTGAATAAATGTGTTTCTTCAGATATAAGTATATATTAAAAATGACCCACATGGGTTGAGTCTCAAGTTAAAAACAAGACGTAACCAGTACCACTAAGAGCACATCCCTACTTTTACAAAAGTTTATATAACAATATAATGCAATTGGACTAAAATGTAGGAGCTTTAAAAGGAATCTAATGTGTTTATGAGAAAATAATGAAAGTATATATGCCTAGGTCTGTCAGCCTCAGGTTGTGCACTCATGAGTTAAATCACTCATGAATTTCCACAATGTATCTTGTTTTAAACTGGATTTAAATTTTAACTATCACATGTCTATCAAGTGTATGTCAAATGATTATTGATTTTTGTTGTATTTTTCTGGTGTTTAAAGCAAAAACGCCATTTACCTTTACTCTGAATTCAACATGGATTGCATAGAAGTTCAAACATTCTTCAGCTACTTAAAAAGCTGGAACATAATTAACAGGAGATGAAGCACCAGCGCTTCATAGAAGGATTTGAACACTGCAAAACACATTTATATTATTTTATTTTAACCTATTATAGTTTAATTAATGCTATTTATAATGTTTGATTTGATGTATTTCATGTTTTATAAATTAAATACTTTAAATAATAGATAAAAATTCACTAATTTGTGTATATTATATATAAATCACATTAAAAATTACGAATCTCATAAAAATTTGACGTGCTGTGCTTTGTTTTCTTTTCTCTTGTACTTGAATGACATGAAAATTAAATTCCTCAATTGTTAACTTAAGCTTGCAAATATTTATGCCGTATTGATGAATTATCTCTTCTACAAACTACACTGCTTGACAATTGCTAAGAAACAGACATCTTTCGTAATAACTAATGACAGACATTGATTCAAGAAATGAAACTTGCCAAATATTAAGAGAGGTACTGTGGTATCTATATTAAGCAAAATGGTAGATTTCACACCAAGTTAAAGCAAGATAACATTCTGCCTGATGGTAACAGGTTCCCCTTTCCTGCCACATCAACTGACATCCAGCATCACTCTTGATGGTGAATCAGGATTTGTTGGAGAACATCATTTTTGACCACTCCTGATTATCCCAATGAAGATGCTAATTACACCACTAATTTTTCCTGACTTTGCTGTGCCGATAACGGAATGCATCTGATAGGCTTCCGTGCATACAAGCCAACTTGATTTATTCGAAGAGAAATGACTGGCAGATACACAAGTCCCTGTAGAACTTGCAAGGTTTGTAACTAATGCCAGGAGTAAGGTTTCTGTTCCTTTTTGCTACAATGGATACATATCTGTCATCCTGAGCTGTTGTGCTTCTTCTATGGCCACTGCCATGCTTTGCAGAGCAGTTCTTCAGGCAACGGCTTTTTTAAATTGCAAAATGACACTTTGGGACATGCCTATTGCTGTCTCAACTTAGTGACACTTTGTCCTGTCTCAAGGTGTCCAACTTCCCGTCTACTATCATACACTCAAATGTTGTCTTAGAGACATTCTGCAACCTCTATTTGCTCTGAAAAGTGAAAATTTACAGCACAATCTTCAAAACCTTCAAAGTGATTTTACCTTCAAACTTCACTGCTTGTGATTTGAAATGAGAAACAGCTCATGAGACACTGCCTTTTATACATATAAGAGAACTTGCCTAACAGGGCCCTCTTCAGTTATTTTTTCTGTGACTGCATGCCCCTTAAGGGCACTGTCTGGCAAAAACTAGTTATTCCTTAGCAATTGTCAAGTAGTGTAATATTTTAATGGATTGCAATTTGTAACTTTGAAATAAATATATTTACTGAGGAAATGTTTCTTTTGAATTATAATTTATACTGATTCTTATTTGTTTTAAACTCAAGTACAACACAAGCTCCTTAAGATTAATTAATTCCCTGTGATGCAAATATTATAAGTACAGTACTCTCTTGGGTTTTAGGCTTTTAATAATCCTGCCTCTAAATTATTTGGCTACAATGTGAAATGCTTCAATGCCAATGGCTTCATGAAAGCAGAAAAATCTGGGATGTGTTCAAAGTCACTGCACTGAAACGAGTAAGTGATTCAGTATGGTACTATACTGATAGTTTTTTACTATTATGATCATATTTATTTTTGTTTTCTTAAGCATCACCTACCGTAAACTAAATTATTAACCAATTAATTAAACTAAATTAATAAACTTAATTTAATGAAGAATTAGATTGTTTTGTGTCCTCTCAATCTTGCACTCTTCTGCTAGAGGGGTGGGTTGCTGCGGCTCAGTACGTTTGCTAACTGCTAACATCCTATGAATTGTAGGTGGTGCAGGTTTGATTCCCTCCTGTCTCTATTTCTCTTGTATCAGTAAAACTTCTCTTGTGTGTGTGTCCATTTACTTGACTTTTGGCGCAGCTTGGCCAAATATGGCCCTTACGCCATAAAACCGAGTAACCAAACCTCTGCAAGAAATAACCAGATTAGCAAAAGTAATATGTGTCATTTATTTTGTTTGCTTGACTGCATGCTTTAAATTATAAGAGGTTGCATCGTTTCAAAATAGCAATTATTTTAGCTATCCACTTATATAAAAATTACCTTTTCTTTCCCCAACTACAATGTGTATAACAGTTCCTAAACCATAACTTACATGATGTGAAAATAAAAATTAAACACTGCATGGAATTATATATATAGCAAAAAGTGATAAAATTTATTGGAGGTTATAAACTTTGGAACTTTTACGTCCAATTGATCTTAGGTGTTAATATAAAAATGTATTGCAGTGTATACTTGTTAGAACAATCTCCACCAGAACACAAGAATATTTCCTTGTAAAAAGATTTTGCTTTATAACAGAAATATATTATTACCTAAAAGTCTTAAAAAAGCATGTCAAACATTTCTAACCAGTATAATATAGGAATTTGATGGGAAAATAGTTAAAAAAGGATGCAGAAAAACTGAGTGTAAAATTTGAAATTTAAAAATATGTACAAGACATTTAGGCTAACCTGTGTTTGAAAGAAATCCAAATAAAGCTTTCTGCATAAAAAACCTTGTACAAAAGATAGACATTCACTTTTCTAGCCAACCCTAGAAAAGTGAGTCAAAATTTTGAAACTTCTTTTGGGTATTAAAATAGGGATGTCTTTTGATTTCAGTTTAAAATTAAGATGCATTCAGAATTCTTTCATTGAAATGCAACATTCATTGCAACTTCTGCTTTCTCTATTTCATTTTTATTTAACTTGGTTAGAGTTAATTGGATAAACAAATTCTTAGCTTTATGTTGAATTGTTATTAAAGTATGTGCAAGAAATATATAATTTCGCTGATAGAAGATAAAAGTGCTCTGAATTTTCAGATATAACAAAAACATTTTATCAATGAAACGAATTTTACTGTGAGATTGCTCTTTGGCAGATTATGAGTCAATAGAAACTTATTCATACCAAAATGTTTTACATTTTTGCATAATTTAAACTAATTATTTTGTTCCTTAAAGTGTTTATTTTCTTGTAAGCTGTTCAATTATTCAGACTTAACTTGATTTAGTCATTTACTGATAACTATTGTGCATTTAAAAATTTTAAAGACATGCATTTCTTGAAAGTCCCCCCTCGGGGGCACATCTTCTTTAGGTGTGTACGGACTTCACGAACCCAAGGTACCTGAGTGAACTGCTCTTCTCCCATGGGGTTTACTGTCTTTGGTAAACATGGGAATCACACTCCCTGGGTACCCAAGCGATCTTTTCCCTTTTCCTCCTACTGTTCTATCTCCCACCCGCTTTATTTTTCCCTTTCATATGTCTTGCGAACATTGAAATTATGAACAATTTTGCTTTGAAATCCAATTATCATATCCATTATATCAAGATTCCATTTTGAGTTTTCCAATTTGATTTGCTTTTTAACAAAAATTCCCATCACTATGAGTTATGTTTAATTTTTACTTTATAAAATGTCAGTACTTTTTCTGACCTGCATGTTTGCCGTGTGCGGTGTCCCATATCGGGGGAAAATGGAATCCTAGGGTACCTGATGCGTGCCCTTTGGCCCATGCTTCAACATAGGTGCTGGACTTCACTGGTTTTAAGTATTTTGAGTTAGTGCTGCAGCTAGGGATGCCCTGGGTGAACCTTCGGATCCACATCCCGATACTGTAGCACTATATCATGGTGGTATCTTGAAGTGTGTGCTGAGGCTGGAATGTTCTAGAGCCAGCAACCACTTACCCTTGTTGGACTCCGTGGTGTGTATGTGTTCACCATGAAGAAGATAGTTATTTAATCTATTGATCCAAAATTTTCTTTGTGGCCTAGATAAGGCCTAAATCCCTCTAACAACAATACTTGCTCAATTCCTAAATTTTTAATAATGAATAACTCTGAAGGAAACTTGCAACCTTTTCACCATTTGCTGTGCTAAAATATATTCAATCTACCGCTGGCGAACCAAAAGCAATAAAGAAATTGCGGTCTGGTGATCTTTTCACAGAAACTATCTGTATATTAATCTGAGCAACTAATGAAATTAAACCAAATTGGCGAACTAAAAGTTAGTGTAACTCCACACAGAACTCTAAATTCTAGTCATGGAGTTATATCTGAATCTGATCTTTTTAATATATCTGAACAGGAGTTTATTGAAGAATTGAAATCTCAACTTGTTTATTCAGCCAAACGCATCTGCATCAGACGAGATGACAAAAGTATTAACACGAAACATGTAATATTAACATTCAACACACCAGACATGCTGACATCCATTAAAGCAGGATACTTAAATTGCAGCGTTAGACCGTTCATTCCAAACCCCCAAAGATGCTTTTAAGTGTCAGGTTTGGACATTCCCAGGCTTCATGCCGATCACCTGCAATTTGTGCCAGATGCTCAAAACCCAAACATGGGGAAAACTGCACTGATGAACCTGTATGCTTCAATTGTTGTTCATCCTACTTACTCCAGGTCTTGTCCTCAATGGAAAGCAGAAAAAGAAATACAAAGCATAAAGGTAAAACAAAAGATTTCATATCTCGAAGCAAAAAAATTACAAAGTCAGACACCAAGAGCAAATATTTCATACGCATCTATAATTAAAATGATGAAATCTGTTGCTATCCAAACAGATACCATTCCCAATGAAGAAATTGAAAATACAGTTGTGCAAAATAAAGAGAATCGTCCAAGAAAAAGATGCAACCATTAAAAAATCAACAAAAGCAAACATTCCCAAACCGTCTGTTCCTCATCTTAAAAACACTTCTAAAACAAAATCACAAATAAAATTTGATACTATAAAATCTAATAGAATTGATGAAAAATACTGGGAGACCTATTCTTCATCTGACTCATCTGGTGAGAAAACGGAAATAGACAAAAAATAAAAAGAGGGCACAAACGCAAAAAATTTCTGAAAGAATATCATAAGGATAAAATATTTTGGAAATACCAAGGCTGCCGTAACCATGTTGAGAATGAAGGCTTCGATTGATTGTTGCCATCCTGTATGTCTTGGTCTTCAGGAAACTTTTGACACCAGCATTATGCACAGAAATTGGAAGGTATAATATTGCAAGAAGAGATAATTTAAAAAACAATCATGCTAGTGGTGGTGTAGCGCTTCTGACTTGTCTGGATTGTCCATCATCGACTGTTCAAATTTCACACTTTCAAAATTTTATGCATTTTTTATTTTGTACATATGTAAATTAAATTCTTCAATCTCATTAGTTATGCCTCAGATGATCTTGTTTTTATTATCTGACTATTTAAATATTTTTATTCTCATCTACACATTTTACATGTTTTAAATCTATCTTTGTCTTGAATTTTAAATATATATTCTACTTTTATTGGGTTATGTTCTGTCTTGTGTTTGGCGCAGCTTGTCCACTTTTGGACCTTGCACCATAAAACCCTAACATCCAATCCTTGAAAGTCAGAATTTTCCTACTGATGCTGAAACTGTTTTGGAATTTTATCTTCAAATTTTTCTGTTTGCAAAACTTACCTTACTTGTGAGAGGCCATGTGGAACCATTCTTCTGTTCAGCATACAGTGAATTTTGTACTTACAAATCTTGAGCCAATAATTGACAATACTATTCAGTTAAAAGAAAATATAAAACAAGTATCTGTTCATTTTATGTTATCAGGGAAAATGGATCATCTAATATGATCTAATCTAACTTAACTAAGATGGAAAGAAATAAGTGACCATTAACCTTGAGAAATGCACAATTTTTTCTGGAAATGTTTTGAAACATATCTTGCTTTTTTTGCTGAAATACACTGTTAAAGAAATCGAAACTCCTTGAAGACAGTGTTTAATTGGAATGGAACTTGGCTTGTGAAAAAACTTAGCTCTTGAAGAAATAAAGAAATTATATATGTAGCATACTTTTATGCTTTAACTAGTTTTTAAAATTATGTCAAATTTTGGGAAAAAATTAATGTTTGTTTAGTAAAGTCTTTCTGAATCAAATTTAATTCTGAATTTATCCAATTTAGATTGCAATTTTTAACTGAAATTATTAGTGTCTAGATTTTAATGTCCCTTATACAAATTGGTTGCTGCCAACAGATCTAATGGTATAGATGTTATCTAATGGATCTAAGTGTTACTTATTTAAAAGAGACTAATTTAGGCAGACCATATGTACTGTTTTTAATCGGTTAGTTCCTTTTTTTCATATTTCCCATCTGTCTTATTCTGATAAAAATAGCAATTTTGTCCAATTTTCAATAAAAACTATATGATAATATTGGTCAATCATAAATTATTCATAACCTGTAATCATACATCAATATCTTGGATACAAGTGATTTGTATAGCCATGGAGTCATTATTTGATAATAAGTATCGATATCTGCTGTAATTTATTTAGAGAAAATAAAAAATACATTTTGGCAACACTTACATGTCTCAGATGTGGCGTCTGTTCTGCTTTAGTGCTTATTTTTGTTTTACCTCTATGCTCACCATTGGTTTTGCTATTCAATGCTAGCAGTTTAAATTTTGTATTTTAAACGGTGTTTTCCAATGACCAACAAATTTGAACTTAGAAATGCTTTAGTCATCATAGCACTACAAGAGTGGAAATGTAAACCACTTGGAATTAACACCTAGTGCATCTCTGGGGGTTTCATGTTTTATATGTATATATATGCGTATATATATATATATATATATATATATATATATATATATATATATATAAATTTTAAAATCTTTATCCCCCAGAGACGAAACTACCTTTGTAATGATGATCTCCAGGAAGAATTTTTTATCTTTCTTTTTAAATGAATACAAAATATCACAACCTCATCTTATTTTTGTCATCTCAATATCCCTTTTCATCCCAAGGAAATATTATTAGCCTAACTTAATTATACTAGTCACACTTCTAAAGCTCAAGAACTTCGATTTTTAATAAAAATCTTACAAATTACTTGTGAATAAATAGGAAAATTATCATTCTAACTTGGCTGTTTTCTTGAGGGGATAGGCTCCCACAGAATTGTTAGCAGTACTTTCTTTGGTAGAAGGTTTCGATTTGGAACAAACCTTATTGATTTAGGAAATACATATAGTTGATTTATTTACTAACTCTAAACTTTTTGATTGATTGATCAAAAAGAATTCTTAATTGATTTAATTTTTATTGATCAAATCATTGGTATAGAATTTCATTTATTATGCATTTACAATTCAACTTTCTATATCGACATAATCCTAAATATTTGCTCTGCTGAATTTTTGTGCAAGATATATATATATAATTTTATTAATAGCTTAGAAGTTTTAGAAATACATACTTTTACATATTAATATAAATTTTTTCATGGAAGTATACTGGCATAACTTAAGAAAAATATTTTTGTAAAGTAATAATTGATTTAAGGTACAATATGTATCTTGGATTATTAGTACACCTTGGAGAACACTATTTTTGAGCTATTCTTTACTTGTATTAATCTGTTGATTGAATCTAGATATTCACCTTAATAAAATACATTTTTAACAGTTTTAAAGCATATTAACTCAAATAAATCAAACTATTTGAAGAATAAATTTAATAGAAATTAACGTTTTATTCGAGTATTTGACTAGAGCATGTATTATATAGAGTATGTAGCACAGTCTGCTGGAAAATATATTTGCTAGCTGGCACTATGAAGCATCTGTTATACATGCATTATTAACATATCAAGTTGGAAACGTGGAGTTTCAGTTGTAAATGCACCCCTCTAGCTCCCTGATCGTTTAAAGAGCAGGTTAACCACTTAAATATATTTATCAAGCAATTCTTGCAATATAGAAGCAAGAGTTATTTAGTTTATTGTACTAGAGGCAAAATTTAACGTAATTTTAAAAAATTCCAAGAGTTTAGGTATATATCACTGACTTACAAGTGAAACACAAAGACAGCTCTAAGAAAACGGGAAAAAATTCTACTTCCTTCCTTTACTCACTAAGTGTCTTTCACAAGAAGAAATCTAACCTTAATGCAAAGAAAAATAGCTTAACGAACTGCACTAGTTTTAAGAACACCAGCGCTAGCAACCTTCAAGTTGTAGGCAGCGCAGGTTCAATTCCTGTCAGGTGCATTCCTCCCTGGGGTGTATTTCTCTCTGTGTCAGTTAAATTTTCATTGTGTGTATGTATTACTTGATGCTGTATGTCTTGTGTCTGGCGCAGCATGGCCAAATATGGCCCTTGCACCACAAAACCCCCAAACCAACCAACTTCAGAACACCCATTCTGGTCCAGAAACACTAAAAAACTCAGCTGAAAATTTTTGATTTAGTGTGTTTCACTTATAAGCAGATGATATAATTGTGATAACAGCTTCAAAAATGAATATCTGTTTCTACTCCTTTGATTATAACGTTTATTAATACCACACAGATTTTTCCATAAAAGATATCAGGGTTTGGAGAGATTGCTCTTATTTGAGCTTTATATAATCTAGAATTATTCATGGATAAATTGAATAACAGATGACATACATGTTTTGTGGAATGAAAAGTCGTTTTTAACATTCCTTTGTACATCAGTATCTTTGTTATTTATTTAACTTTTATAAATGTAATTTTTTCATGTGAAGTATGTAATAGTTCACATTAGATTAAATATACATTTCTCCAATAGGCTTAAATTTAAAGTTGATCTTTTAATTATTAAATTCTTGTAGCTTCTGAGATGGAGATAGGGCATTGGAATATATGAGCCTATGTATTACCCCTTTGTCCTCATTGGATTTAAAACTAATTTTTCATGATTATGTATTTAGTAATGATTTTTCTTTGGTACCTTAAGCTCAAGAATCAACTTAATTTTATTTTCAGAGACCGACCCAAATCAGAGCTGTGTAAGATAACGATTTGAATGTAGCAAAAAATTATAAAGAAAGTTTATGCAAAGATTGCAAAATCTAAATGAGTTCAAATTTCATTATGCATTTTTACATCAATCTTGTGTTTGGGCTCAGCTTGTCCGCCATTGGACCTTGCGCCATAAAATCCAAACCAACCATTTGTGTTACAAGCTTTCATAAGTTCAAATTTGTTGAGTATATTTGTGCCACTTACATTTGCTTAGATAGAACAGAAACTTGACTTTAGATCATACTTAGTATTTACAGTACTAGTTATAAATAAATTGTTTCGTTTTCTGTTACAAACTTATTTTTCATTGATAATATCTATTCAATTTAGTTTAGTTAATTCAGGGAAAATTGATATTTTTTAATTTCCAAACATTTTATTCCTCAGATTCTAGTCACATTACAACCACCTCTTTTGACTAGCATTGCATAGCCAATGAAATAAGGCACATGTCGGGAGCTGGCTGTGTAGGTATATAAGGTGAGATGTAGGCATTCTGCAAACATATCAACCATTGCTGTCATGGGTAAAATATGTGATTTATGAGACTGAGAAAGAGATGATTGTCTTTCGGACCAAGGGTGTCAGTATTTCTCAAGCAAAGCAGTTTGTGAAGTATTCGCGTGTTGCTTTGTACAGTGATTGGACAAATGGCATCATTGCAAATAAGTGGCATGGAAACTGGAGCACCACATGCCATTTATGTCAGGTGAATGTCAGCTGCGAAGGCGTGTGAGGGCAAATGGCTGGGCACTGCACCCATGCTGACAAAGATTTATACCCAGAAATGGTCGCAATTTGCACTACTACTAAAGTTGGACCGCTTCTGATTGGCAAAAGGTTGCCTTCTGATGAGTCACATTTCTGCTTCATTAATTGGATGTATGTTGGAATGTGAGGTGAAAACCTCCAAGAACACTCTGCAACCATTGTTGGAAGGACACAAACTGGCGGTGGCAACGTTACAGTTTGGGGAATATTTTCTTAGCATTGTCAGATACCCTTGCCAACCTTTCAGATTCCTATTGACTGACTGCCACTCCGTGTAACTGCTATTTGTATTGCACTCAAGGGTTATTCTGGATATTGGCTGGTGGTCATAATAATGTAACTACTGTGTATACGTGAATAATTTTTAAGATAAATGTTAGCACTCTGAAAATGCATTCCAATTATTTCTGAATATGAACACTCACGTTGGTGTGGTGTGGAAGTTTGGAGAGTGGGGTGCCAGCTTAGGTGTTGCCTCGTCATCTGACCATGGTTCAAAATTACATGGTGTTCTCAAATCTTTCCCTTTGGGATTGATCCCGGACCATCACCAATATCCTGTTGTGTTGTTCCAGTATGATGTTAATTAAAATACCTAAATATGAACAATTTTTTAATGTAATGAAAGAGACAAAAATAACTTACAGAAAATTTTGTAAGCAAGTAACTAACTCACAAATTATAGCATATTACAGACAAAATTCAATGAGTCTTGAAAGTATGTTTAATAATCAAAGTTTCTTCAGAATGTAGCACGAGTCTAACTCATGTCATGATAATATAAATTCATAATGAATTATTGAGTTTTATTTTGTTTAAACTTACCCCTTATGAATATCTATTCTTTTGAAAGTCTTGTTTCTTTTTTATTTAATTAAATTAGAATGCAATTAAAAATTCCAGAAAATCTCATTCCAAATTTGCATTTAGAAGGTCTCAATTTCTTTAATTTGTCCACTAACAATTCTTTTGACATTACAAATGTGTTATCTAAATGCAAAAATATTTTAACCGAACTGGTTCTAGAATCCTCAGTAAAACTGTTTTGATATTATTGAGTTGGTAGATGTATCTCAAATATATGCCATTTAACATGTAAGAAATTGGAGTTCACCCAAAATGAGTACATGTGAAAGACTTATGAGAATTCATACTTTTTTGATATTTCATACCTACTGAATACAAAAATTTATAAAATATCTTTTTATGATAAATATTTTGCATCAATGAGACTGAAGAAAAATGATTTGTTACTAAATATTTCCAGAAATTGTCCTCTAATATTTGATTAAAATATTTAAAATTTATTTGACAAAATGCAATTGGCTGAATTAGTGATAAATGGAGTATGTTTTGGTTTCCCTGTTTTATATATGTACCTATGTATTTCATTAATCTAGATAGCGTTTAAGTGGTCAAAAAAGTTACTTAGTGCTTGCATTTTTTCTGTACATTACTGATTTAAGTATTACTCAAGGTACACCATTTTTCAAGTTACATAGTTCTTACATTCAGGTGACAATATAATGAAAAAAATATAAGAAAACTGGAATGATTTTTCAGTAACAATAATTCTCACCAATCTCCCTAACCAGCAAACCTGGTTTTCAAATCCTGATTAGTACTAGCCTTACTAATTAGTAGAAGTAGCTACTCAACAAATTTCATCTGCGGAAAAAATATTTTGGAAACTTATTTTAAGTAAAATTTCAGCTGAAAATAGTTTTCTGAAACAGTTCAATCTAATACTGTATAAATAATTTGGAATGGGTTGATATTTATGAGAAATAAGAATATTCTGAATGAGTTGTCTTACTTGCCAACTTCAACTTTTGCAGTTTATCTAAATTAAAAATATATATTTATGCTAAAATCCAAATTATGTTAAAAATATGTTATACATAACTGCATTTGATTCCAAAATGTATAATGCTAAAGCATCAAATTATTTTAAAATTACATTTTTAGATAAAGTCAAACTAGATAATTTGAAGTCTAATTTCTGTTGTGGAATACTAAATTAATTGTACACACAGCAATTATTTTATTTATCGTTTTGATTATCAGCAATACAAGTTTACTGTAATCAGTTTTTTACTGAATAGGAAAATGAAGAATTTTCTTATTGTTCACAATTGATTTAAACTCCACCAATTTATAGTTTTGATTTCTTGAACAAAACAATGACTCCTGTGGATATCTCATGTCTTTTGTGCTCTTGTAGACATGAATGCTTGGCCCCTATGAAACGAATAGGAATAAATCTTGTAACACGTAAAACCACAACATATATATTTCAGTCAAAGGTTAAAAAAATTTGCCTAAATGTATTTTCTACAGAAATGATACTGAAACCTGTTGATGTTTCACATGGTTTCTTTCCCCATATGTTTCTGCCATAAGATAATTGTTCAAATACGATTTTTATGTTTCTGCCATAAGATTATTATGTCCCAATAAGATTTTTATGTTTCTGCTATAAACTGTTAGCAAAATTGGTAAAAATTGTCGAGCGAATTTCATACAAATATTTTTGAGGTCTTTCCTATTTAAAATTTTCTGCTATATTTTACCAGATATTTATTTTGGCTGAGAATATGAAAGTTTGTCACTTCTGTTAAATATTGTTGCATTATTAATAATTTATTGAAAGGTTACTGTTTTAACACTAAATTTTCCATTCATCTAAAAATTGTAAAAAAGTATAAATTTTTATATTTCATAAGTAAACAATGTGAAAAATATATTCTTAACATTGTAATTTTTTGCATTCAACAGGCAATTTCGATTATTTTCCTGTTTGAAAAATACTTTAAAAAGGAAAATTTTCTATTAAAATGTGTTCAGAAGGGTAATAAAATTTTAACTTGCTTCTACGTATAGTTGTAGCTGGCAAAATCAGAATTATGATCAATATTTAGATGTTATCAGTTGGGAGAGGATAATCTCCTTTGAGATTTTCAAAACAGTAAAACCATTTTCGTTCGGTAGAAAATCTTTTTGAGCTGTATATTTATATATAAATATTTACTCACCCTCCTACTTTTTGCTTTGTTTCACACACTCTTTGTTGTCTCTGGTGTTTAGCATAGCTTGGCCAGGTGTGACCGTTGTACCATAAAACCCAAAACCAACCAAGCATTTATTTTTGCAATCATGCAATTTATATACTTTTATCAAAAGTATTCAGCCACTATACTTTTGTAAAAATAACTTTTATTCATTTGCTAGCCATTCAACATTTTGCTTCTATGTTTTGATATTTGTCACAGGAAAATTATTTGTCATTTTTCTGCTTTTTTTTGTCTGCTGTTTTATTAATTTGAATCTGAAATAATATAAATGTAAACAAGAGATATTTTCATTAAGAATGCAATTATAATTAATAATTTATCGAAAGGTTATTGCTTCTAACACTAAATTTTCCATTAATCTAAAAATTAATTAAAAAAAGCATAATCTTGGTGTTTTATAAGTGAAAATATTCTTCACATTTGCAATATTTCTAGCATAAAATAATCATATTCATTGGTTAATGCAACTGCCTTGTGAACTGCCTAAACAAATGTAAAAGCAGTTTTTCAGTAAATATGGCCCAATTATATTAAAGTATACGTATATAATGAGTTTACAAATTTTTTGATCATTTTATGGTTGCTGTCTTACTTTTGATCTGTTTTTATCATTTCCTTCAATACATTTTAAAAAGTAATGACATCTTTATTACTTGATGAAAGTGATATAAGTCTTTGGAAGGCTTCCTATCTGACTAGAAAATGCAAAAATTTGAAAATGCAATTTTGAAAATGCAAAAATTATTTTAAAAGGATTTTCAGATCAAATCCTATTTTACTGAACTTTAAATTTGAACTTTACAAATCCATCGATCTTTTCAATCCAAGTAATCTTGAATTTTCTTAAATAGTATTTGACAAATGCATATTTTGTTTAGAAGGATAAGACTGCAAGGAATTGTATGAAATTTAGATAACTTGATGTTAACTTTTACTTAAAATTTATTAATGTTTTGATTGCCTACACTGTTCAATTGTTTTTTTGTTGTTAAAATTTGTTTATTTTCCATAAACGTATTTGCTGCCATTTTGGTTTAGCCTACATTTGCTTCAAAGTGATAATCTGTATACATGATCCTTAGCCTTTTTGTCGTGGCTCAGTGGGTATGCCCACTGCACTAGCAACTTCCGAATTGCAGGTGATGCAGGTTCGATTCCTCCCTGGGTGTATTTTCTTCTGTGTCAGTGAAACTTCATTGTGTGTATGTCCACTTGATGCCTGTCTTGGGATTGGCACAGCATGGCTAAATATTGCCCTTGTGCCATAAAATCCAATCAACTTTAGCCTTTATAGCACTACTAATATAAACTTTTCTTTGATCTTTATTAAGCAAACAATTAACTATAAATTGTATTAAATTGTTATATTTTCACTAATTGGTGCTGTTTGTATAATATATTTTTATTTTCAATAGATGCGAAGAAAAGACTTCTATGTTGGTCTAAACATTGCTTGAATGTAAAAAATGCAACACTGTGAAGAATTTGCTGTACCAAATTGCAGGATACATTTAGCTGGTGAGTTTTGCAAATTATCGCAGCAAAGTATAAGAAAACATTTGTTAAGGTAACTTATGATTTTGCTATGGCTGTAAAAATAGATTCTTTATGCTGTTTTCTGTATCAGAATGAAATGTAAGAAATGGGAAAATCACAAAAACACTAGCAAGAATCTTCAAGTCACACAGTTTACTAGAGGTTTCTTTAGAGGCTTATGTACATCTAGTTGGTATCTGCAAGCTCTTATGGCAGAAACACCAACAATTGGGTTAAATTAGGAGATAGTGATTAGAAATTAAGATAAAAGTGAGAAGAAAGAAATGTGAATTGTTATAGAGGTTCTGCGTTATACATTAGAATGTCATAATGATTTTATCACATTCCACATAGCTCACTCTGAACTCTCCTATAACTGCCGATTTACAGAAAGGGAGTTGAAATGACTCCTTCAGAAAACCAGGATGGCAGCACCTGGTCCTGATGGCATCAGCTATATAATGTGCCAACATCTGCCCTTCATAACCTGTTATGTCTGTTTAATCGAATATGAGAGGAACATACTTTCCCTTTGTCTTGGGGCAATGCAATAGTTATACTTTTCTCCAAACCTGGAAAAGATCCCTCCAACCTATATAACAATCGGCCTATCGCACTTACCAGCTGCATGTGCAAGCTTTTTGAAAAGATGGTGAACTCTCGTCTGACTTGCATCTTAGAGATCACTCAGGCTCTGTCACCATATCAAAGTGGTTTCAGGGTTGGCCGTTCTATAGTAGATAGCATCTTGTCCCTTGAAACTCAAGTACACCATGCTTTCCTACTACGAAACATCTTGTTTTCATCTTTTTTTGTATGGAAAAGGCATACAATTTCAATTGGTGATATAGTATACTCCATGATTTACATTCCCTTGGGTTTCAGGGGCACCTACTGATACACATATGGAATTTTCTTGCCCTTGGACCTTTTCATGTATAGGCTTTACCAATCCAAGGGGTACCTCAGGGAAGTGTCCTCAGTGTAACCCTTTTTCCATCAAAATAAATGGGCATTTTGAACCAATTGCCTCCAACTATCCAGGGTAATTTGTATGTGGATGACTTGAACATTCACTGCCAGGGTAAAGACATGCGGTACGCTGAGCGACAACTTCAGACAGCTGTCTCATGCTTGATGGGGTGGAGTGTTGAAAACTGTTTCAGCTTTTTGCTCAAAAGACATCCTATGCTCATTGTACCACAACCTGCATCCTAACCTAGAGATCTTCCTGGATGGTAATAGGATTGCAGTGGTGGACAGAGTAAGGTTTCTTGGTGTCATTCGAGCAGAAACTTACCTTCCTCCCCCACGTCGCACAGCTCCCTCCCATTTTCTCAATCTTTTTAAAGTGCCTTCCAATAGGGTATTCCATAGGGGGGGGGCAGAATGATCCTCCGTGCTCAATATCTATCGAGCTATAATTTGATCCAGACTATACTGGCTGTGCAGCTTATGCCTCCCCTGTCAGTCTGTATTACGAAAGCTCGATACTGTGCATCACACCGCACTGAGGATATGCTCTGGAGCTTTTCGCACTCCACCCATCAAAAGTTTCTATGTAACTTGCCAAGAACCATTTTTGCTTTGACATGTCTTTTGTTGTCGCTACAACTATATTACTCTCTTCAAACAACCAGATCTTCCACTACAAAATTCACTCATGGACAATTCATATAATTGGCTATTCAGGAATTGACCTTCCTATGTACCATTTTTGGTGTTATGCATCAAGAATATTCTAGATAACACACCTCTTTATTCTATAGAAGTGGGATCTATTAGAGTACCCATTATTTATTAGATTAAGTACCAATCCCATTATTTATTAGATTAAGTACCAATCCCATTATTTATCATCAGCTTTTTGTTTCGCATTGTCATAATTTTAAAAATCACACAGCCCTATACACTGATGGATCAAAATCACCCAATCATGTTGGCTGTGCCTTTTGTGGACAAGATATTTTTAGTTTTTCATTACCATGAATCATTTCTGTTTTGAATGCTGAATATTTAGCTTTCTATAAAGTTTTAAAGTATGTTTCATACCTTGGGATTGTCAATTTTATTCTTTACACAGATTCTAGAAGTGTTTTGGAATGTTTGATGTCGGATTTTTTTTAAAACATCATTTGGTGTACGATATTTTAAAACTTAAAAACAAGCTTATCAGACATGATTTTAGTATCACATTTTGTTGGATACCCAGACATGTCGGAATTATTGGCAATGAATTGGCCGATGTTGGAGCAAAAAATGCTGTGACCTCTCAATCTATGAATTTCATACAATGATCTTCATCGTTTTGTATGGGACATTGTATGGAATGGATGGCGTGAGGACTGGAGTGAACAAGCAAACAGTTACTTTAACTATATGAGAGCACTGTTTATTATCACATTGACTTTTTTAAAAATTGTAACTGTTTTTATTGGGTAGAGATTAATCTTGCGCTTGGCGCAGCTTGTCCGTTATTGGACTTTGAGTCATAAAACCCAAACCAACCATTCCACATAGAAATAATCTTTGATGTACAACCTCACTATTTACTCTTGGGAGGTCTGAATGTTCCCATTCTAATATTGAGTGTTACTCAGATTAATGGGAGAAAGTTTGCACTGTTGCAAAAACTATTTGCAACTGCCCCTTACCTTGACTTTTCCTCATTAAAGATTGTAGTGGTATCCTGAGCATATCTTTATGAAAATGAATTTGTAGACTTGTCAGTAATACCATATGATTTACAATTGCTTAGTTGAAAATTTTAGGACATGCATGCCCTATTGCCAACTCTAACTGCCGATTATTTCTTGTGGTCATATAGCCTGTTTTTTCTCAAGTATCAATAGTGTACTTGGGTGAAGCACAGTTCTCTACCAAATCACCAAAGTTAAGCACTGTTGGGTGTGGGTAGCTCTTGTGAGGTTAAACACATGGAAAATCCATTTTTTATGGTTCTCATTTACAAGCCAGAAATGTTTATGTTAAATCTAGTACAATAAGTCCTGGGCAATAAGACTGGTGGTGGCATGGAGTATGAGTCCAGTGCTATCCCTGTGAACTTAATCTAAATTGGGTATGCATTCTTACCTTCCTGTGTTGCACTAACCTTGGGGCATATGTATTTATCCCTTCAAACAATTGATGTGGTAATTTTGTCAAAAAATGTGATGTAATTAATGTAAAAGCAATATTATGCTACTGTTATTCCTGCGACGGTCACTGGACTAAATCTTTCGATGAACTGGGAAGAATGAATTGTGAAAAACAATTGTGTCACACATGGTTACACAGTATAGTTGCCTACAAGATTAATATAAAACTTTAACTTAAAACAATTTAATTACAACAATAACTGTTGAATTTCTTTTCATACCAAGCATTTATTAAAAATAGGAATGAAACAAACCCAGGCACTTGACTTTACGTCATTCGCCATCTGGCTTCCCAATACTTCTGTACTCTTACTAAAATTATTAAGTGCAGTGCATGTGTCTGAGTGTTGAACTGTCATAGGTTGTGTATTATTACATAAAATAGTCAGTCAACAATATTTCAATAAAATAAGTGTGCATGTAGGCAGTCATGCCCAGTTAGAAAATGAAACTCAGCAACTGAAGCCTTCCTTGTAGAGTCTGAGTAGATCACTAGAAGAAAGAAGGCATTCCCAAGATTTGTCTTTGGCAGAATTGAAAAGTCAGGTGGTGTTTGAGCAACTCTTTTATCCAAAGTTTCAAAGTGTGAAAGACAGGGTTTAACGGCTTTTGTCTGATCTTGGTTCCCTTTTTGGTAGGAATCTGCTCTTTCATTTCCAGGTACATCACAATGAGCCAGGACTATTGAAGCACCAACACATCAGCTAGGTTATCCAGGAATTGTCTGCAGTGCATAACTCATGGGTAATCTCTGATTGAATTTGAAGAGACCTCTTGTATTGCAGATTTAGTGTCAGATAAAATATGAATACTTTCTCAGAAGAAGCTCTTTTAATGCCACACAAATTGTTTCTCTTGTTCAAATTGTCATTTCTTTCAATTGTTCAATTTGTCACACTCTGTCACAATCAGTAGAAAAGCTGCCAACGGCTTTGTAGAAAGAGAATAATTTACAGTGAATACCAGAGCCAGCCCCTCAAACTTGTCAAACAGAACCATCGGTATATATGCAACTAAATGATTTTGAGGATACCAAGTTTTAATAATTTCCAATGTTAAGATTCAGATTTCATTATTATCTGCATTTTTCGTACAAAAGTTTTGTCCAAAATCTAGCTGGATCTCAACTTAATAATTTAATGGACAATAAGGATATGGTAATATAAGAAGCTTATCAGACATCTAGGTTCTTAGCAATCTCTAAGCTAGTGCTGCACAAGTCCTCTTTGAGTCTTAAGTTTATTTTTTTGAGATGTGTAGATCTCCAAAGTCGTTATTTAGAAGCCTTGGGGTGTAATGTGGTAGGTCTCCTCGTGGTGCACCTTGGATTATGCTAAATCACTTCTTGTTGCTTTGCTAGTTAAAAATATGACATTTTAAGTAACTGTGTTGTGGTATTTGAATTTTTTATACATTTTCATCATAGTGTTTCATGCATTGAAGCTTAGGTGAGTTGCCATACATTATGGACTTGCATAACCATCCCGGATTTATTGCAATATTAATATTTGTTCAAAATTATTTTTGACAAATTATTTTTACTTGTACTATTCAATTTTTACTGCACAGTGTCTCATTTTTTATTGTAAATTCAATTTGATTTTCTAATCTAGAATGAAATTTTATTGCTTTTTATTTTGTTACAGATCACTTAGATGTGTTTATAATTGAATTCAGTTTTCTGTCTTTGTTATTGTCATTCTTTTAAAATTTAAAATAGTTTCTTTGACAATTCAGATTTGATATCTATCTGTAGAATTTCATCCTATCCGAAAAATATCCAATTATTTGATTTATAAGCCAGGATATACCAAATACTAGTTTGTCTCGTTGTTTCTTATGTAATGAAGAAACATTTTAACTGGCCTTTTTATGAAATTTTGGAAATTGCATACTTGTAGAATTGAGTTTAATGTAAATGAAAATAAAACTAGACTTTCAAGTCCATCATATTGATTTTAAATTAAAAAGAATATAACATTTTACAAGTGTTAAAATATTCTTTAAGGTACTGAACACTGAAATTTTTAGTGCAGTATGATTTATCACCAGCTCATGCATTTCATCGTAATAAATATCCTGGAATCAGGTTTCTTTCATGATGCCTCAGAGTGATTAAACAGATGACTTAGCTAATAGTTAAAAATTCAATTAAATACTTCTGTAACCTAACATCCTGTTGAATTGGATACTTTTTATATCCTCTAAGATATTTAGAAACTAGGATGGTATATCATTCTTGATATTATATATTTCCCATTGGTGATGTTAAAGTGTGAAAAGATAACATGAAAAAAGTGATTACATTACATGAAAAGATTAAAATATTTGTGTTTGAAAAAGTAATTTCCATCTTCAAATTTATACCAACTAGACTCACTTAGTCCCATTTCATTCTTGCCCATTTTCTTGCTTTGTAAGCTGTTAGTGAATTTTTGATAGTTCTGCTATCATTCATTTCATGTACATTCCTTTTAATTTTTAGCTTTATATACTTAGTCAAATTAAGTTTAAATAATTTGAGTTAAAATTTATCTTGGTCACTCTCCTACTATACCATCAAACTGTAATGTATAAAAAATTCTTTGAGATTCAAAGGTATCCTTTCCCTACTATAGTAAAATGTCTGGCATGTTACAACTTATTTCACTTAGTATAAGCTATGAATTATTTAAAATCCTGTAAATCTCAGTTGATATTCATCAGACATTTTATGTAGGACATATTTATTTGCATGAGCTTTAATCTTGTATACATGTTCAAAATTATAATTTTGTGATTTATTAACTGGGTGAAATAGATTTATAAACTTGGCATATTAATCATCTTATAAATAAGTTTGTATTGATATAGAATTTTCTACTAAATTGTATTTATATGCAATAATATCATAAAGGCAAGATTAATGTTTAAAACAGCTCACTGGGAATATTTTGATATTAATCAAACAATATATTTAATGGCTAATCTAATATAAAAATTAGATTATATTTCAATTCAACAGAAAAAAAAATTAGAGAGCTTCATGAATAACTAACATCTTTTAAAACATTATACCTGATAATAGTTCTTTTAATTTAGTTATAGCTTTGAGAATTACCATTATTTGGTGATTTGTTTTATAGGATACTATTTGAAATCAGTATTGTATATTTCATTAAAAAGATTTTAACTTAATGTTTCAGATAATAGTTCTCATACATGAGTTTTTTGGAAAATTCTTTGAACAGAGGAACTCTGCAATTCATTGTTTGGTGGAAACTTGGATGTTGTACAGACTTTAGGACTGGAACTCTTAATGGAAACTGTAACTTCATAATTTCTATAGAAAGATACTCATGATGCCAAAACTGGTGCAGGAGCATTACTTTTAGTTAGAAATCTTCAAAAAAAATTACTGTGATATTATTTATGTAAATCAGAATTACAATTGAAGTCCAAAAAAGAAAAATTGAATTGTGAACCTCCTTAACTAATTTTCATTCCCTCATGTTTTTGCATAGTTTTTATTGTCATATGTAAATGTGATGAAAACTAGAATACATTATTGCATAACACTGCAGTTTCATATAATGCAGTTTCAACTTGTGGTTTTGTACACATCTGTGCTGTATTTAAAGCTTACAAATATGTTAATGAAAATATATTTTTCATATGCAATGAGATCAAAATAAATAACTGTTTAACACTAGAAAGATGGAAGGGCCCTTTTTGGCTCCTTGTGTTGGTTCCCACCCTGTAACTCCCTTCCTTGCCTATGGATTGAATAAGTTGATATTTCATGACTTTTAATTATTTAGCTCATTCTTAATGTGTATTTAATCACTTTGGCCTACCTGTCATAGAAGCGGAGATAATGAACCATATACCTAGAAAGATGGGAAGGGGCCAAAATGAACCCTATTGCATTTTGCAGTGATAGTGCGAAATTTTTCCTTATTGATGGCTATAATTACCTTGTAACGACCTTGAAAGTAGTTTTATTTTGTCTTCTCTACATCCTGTGTGTAAGCATTAAAAGCCTTCCCCAGCTGCGAACAAAGATTAGTAACACAATGAATGTGATTTTGTAGTGATTGGTGACACTGTTGGCATAGCCACAATTCTTAGACTAAACAACTGCAATGCCTAATGCTTTGCTCGATGGCATGTTGAATAGGAACATATGATTAGTTACTCTTTTGATTGAGAAAGAAGATGGCTCGTAGACGTGGGCTCACAAATGAAGAGATTTTGAGAGAATTGCAAAGATTAGATGAAATAGATTCTGGAAATAGTGATGAAACTAGCAGTTCTGAAAACGAATATTATCTGTATAATAAAGATAGAAAAAGTAATAGTTCTAATGTTCAAGAAGCTGAAACTAGTTCTCAGCCCCTTCCAAAAATAAAAAATCCACAAAAGCATGGATGTGGGTGCAGCAGAGAAGTAACCAGCATAAAATATCATAAGCAAATTCACAAATCAGCTCAGAACGTAGTGCCCAATTCATTGTCAAAAGAAAACGAAACCTGCAATGAAAGTAACAGTCTCTATGATAATTTTAAAACAAATCCACAGCCTTCTACATCTAGAACCAAACTGCAAGGGCCAGGAGATGGAAGTACCAGTGATATGTTCAATAGCTGTGAATGGAAACGTCGTAAATCCTCTATTGCACTTTCTGATCCACTGCCTGTCGGATTCAAAGAGATTTCTGCAGACAATACAATTTGGCAAGTGATGGAACCTTCTGTAACTGCAGGACGTTGTGGAATCCAAAATGTGTTGCAGGAAACGCAAGGACTGACATCGTATGCTGAAAGAAACATTTGTGAAGACAGTGTACTTAGTGCTTGGCGTCTGATCTTTAGTAATACAATGATGCGTCATATACAGCAATGCACAGAAGCTGAAGCTCATCGTCATTTAGGCAAAAATACATGGTCGGTGTCTTTGGAGGAACTCGATGCTTCATTTTCAATAATGTATGCAAGAGGAGTATATGGGGCAAAGAACACCCCCTTAAATACTTTATGGTCAACTGTTTGGGGTCCACCCTTTTTTTCTCAGACTATGCCTAGAGACCGTTTCAAGGAAATTCTGAGATTCCTCCGATTCGATCTCAAATCAGGAAGATCAGTTAGTCTTAAAACTGATAAATTTGCTCTAGCATCAGCAATCTGGAATCCCTTCATCAAAAACAGTGCTGCTTGTTTCAAACCTGGAGCGAATCTTGCAGTAGAGGAGCAGTTGTTGCCAACTAAAGCAAGATGTCCTTTCATTCAATATATACCAAGCAAACCAGACAAATTTGGCATTAAATTTTGGTTGCTTGTTTGTGTGGACACCAAATATATCCTCAACGGATTTCCTTATACTGGAGCAGATAGCAGTCGGCCCGTAGATCAAGCTGTGTATGAAAATGTTGTCTTGCATCTCACTGAAGGTTATTTGGGAAAAGGGAGAAACATAACCACAGATAACTATTTTACATCCTTAAAATTGTGTGAACAATTGAAATCAGAATGCACAAGCCTTATAGGAACACTGAGAAAAAACTGCAGAGAGGTGCCACCATCAGCAAAGTTGGGAAAACAACCTCTTCATTCCACGATATTGTACAGAAAAGGCTCGGATATATCGCTTACTGCTTATCAGGGAAAGATGAACGAAAATGTTCTGTTATTGAGTTCTCTTCACCCTACTGTTACCATCGATAATAACGAGAAGAAGACGCCAGAAACTGTAAATTTTTATAATCAGGCTAAGTACGGCGTCCACAGTGTAGACCAAATGTTACGCATGTACACTACAAAATCGGGATCTCGTCGCTGGCCTATACAAGTATTTTTTAATATTTTAGATATGTCTGCAGTAAATGCTTGGATTTTGTATAAAGAAGTGACGGGAAAGCAGAAACTTAGCAGGAGAAATTTCATTCTGCAGCTTTGTGAAGAGCTTCGTACTCCATATGTGGCATCTAAAATTAATGCAGCAGATACTCAGATTTTGTCACAGGTAGTTATAAAAGAACACATCACCAATAAGAGATTGAAATGCAGAGTGCGGAGATTTTGCATAGGAAACCACACAAAAAATAGCTGCGTGAATTGCAAAAAGGCAGTGTGTGGGAAATGCTCATCGAGAGAAGTAAAATGTGCTAATTGCTTCAATGAATGAACAAAAAAAATGAAAAAGCAGGTCAGTGATAAATTTTTAATTTGAATACTGATATATATTCTATTATCTCATTTAAAACCTAAAATAAGCTGTATAATATAATCCAATGCTCAATAAGAGCCAGGTGCCAAATCGGCCCTTTCCGTCTTTCTAGGTATTACTTGATCTTGTACGTCTTATGTCAATTACTTGATATTGTATTGTGTCTGGTGCAGCATGGCCAAATATGGCCATGTCCAGTTGTAAAGGGGGCTGTCATGGCTCAGTGGGTATGCCCACTGTGCTAGCAACCTTCAAGTTGTAGGTGGAGCAGGTTCGATTCCTGTTGGATGCATTCCTCCTTGGGTGTATTTCTCTTCTGTGTCATTAAAACTTTCATTGTGTGTGTATGTCTATTACTTGATATCATGTACGTACTGTGTATGTCTATTACTTGATATTGTATGTCTTGTGTGACACAGAATGGCCAAATATGGTCCTTGTGCCATAAAACCCCAATCAACCATTAGCAAGATTTTGACAACTGGACTGGCACATCATTTGGTGTCCTGCAGTTAACAAGATGTACTGTGTATGTCAGCTGCCAACTCTGCTTTTGCATTGATAGGATGAATAGTTTTGTACATAGCCTAATAGACGAACTCTCATTAAATTCAGGTGTAATTTGTTGTATCATAGTGCTATTTGCTTTCTAGCATATATGTGAATATATCTACTGGCCTTGACAGTGCCATATTCCATTACATTTTCTTTGATTTGAATTTCTATGGTATTACTGTTGGTCATGACTTGATATAGAACCCCCAATAGTCCATCTGTTGATGAAATAGTGCAACTGATCTTCCTAAACATCTTCAACTGAATGTGGTCAAACTCATCAATATAACTACATTTTATCTTTATCTATGTTTACTTTTTGGTGTAATTGTTATCAATTTTGGCCTGACATGATTTGATGAGATAATATGAATTTACATTTATTTAGATCTATGTATAGATTACAATCTTGATGCATATAAATTCTTTTTGGGGCACACCAATTTTTCTTACTTTTAGTAAAATTTTAAGATAACATTTAGAAGTATATGTAGTAATGGATTGACATTTAATGCATAAATGGTTTGTATTTGCTTAGATTGACCAAATAGAATGATAGTAATATTTTCGGCTCATGGTTTGAGCATTGTAAAATAGTGTGTTCTGTTACTGATTTTTGTACATAATTTATAAGATTCATTTGATCTGCCCTGGAAATTAAATCAGTATAAATATCAAACCTGTTCATTATTAATAGTGAATTAGTTGTACAAATATATTTTATATAACAAATGAAAAATAGTTTCTTTTGGGAAGCTTGGCTAGCTTGCTTTCCAGTCTGGTTAACTCTGGTTGGCACGTAGTTCAACACGTCCTTGGTTTGTCCCGATCTGGGCATAAATGTTTGTATTGGTTTATAGTTCACCTTAAATCATGGACCCCAGTTGTACTAACCCTTGTGTAACAAAGAATTATTGTAGAAGGACAATCCAAACTTCATGAAACTACCAGAAAAAGTGAAACTAAAAAATATTAAACTAAGGTTTTAAAAACGGTTATGTGACGGATTCTGTGTAGCATCAAAGTATTTTTGATTTATTTTATATTTTAAATGCACCCCTATTATATCTCTCATTTTGTCTAATTTGCCTTCACATGGCAAAAAATGCTAGAAAAGTCGATCAATTTTCCTTTGTATGACACATAAAAAATCTTGCATTAAATCTGATTTTTCACTTTTAATGACTGAGTTTAAAACTACTTTTTCAACATGTGTATGTAAAACATTTTTATTTTCAATACAATATTATCAGTGGCAAGCATAAAAATTTTTTAGTAATGAATATTGTAACTCAGGTATACTTTGACTTATTTTATTCTTAGGTTTTACAATTTTCATCATGTATTTTTTCCTTATATTTCTGTGTAATTTTTTTATGAAGAAGAAATTGCTTTCTGAAAAAGCAAAACTTTCAAAATTCTTAATTTACACATGTAAACAATCAAAAGCTCCTCACATTGCTTATAAAAATGTTAAGTGTTTACCTTCGTTTTTTGAAAAGGTACATTATGGTAGGTCACTTTTGATCATTATTTGAGCAAAGGGAATAAATAATAGGACAGCAGCATCGTCAAGTTCAAGCAAATTTACTAGTATGTGTAAATAGTGCCAATTGGGATTCTGTCAAGAAAATAAAGCCACTAAAATCTGCTCTGCAAGAAACCTTTATGTTTCGAAGATGACTGTGGGAAGTGTTTAGCAGAGCAACCTTTCATCTATAAAAAATGCAGCAAATGAATCAGGATTTTGTTATCAAATACTCAAAAAAAGGGAAACTACTGAATGAAAAGTCAAAATAATCTTATGATTATGGTATTTTTTATATTTTTACGACTTTCAATTGTTATTTTGTTTTAAAAAATATTACTCAGACACTTATTCAAAAGATGATTGGTTGATTTTGAATTTTTATGGCTCAAGGGCCATATTTGGACAAACTACGCCAGACAGAAGAGAGACAACTAAAAAATAATGCACATAACACACGATGGAAGTTTTACTGGCACTGGAGAAGGGATATTTGAATTTACTTCGCACTGGAGCAACACAACGAGTTATTGGTAACGGTTCATGATCGATCCCAAAAGGAAAGATCCGAGGACGACACCGTAATTTTGAACCACGTTCATATGACGTCCACATCAGGTGAACACCTGAGCTGGCATCCCACTCTACAAACATCCATACCACGCCAACGTGAGGACATTTGAGGCCATTACCGATTTAACGTGCTCCAGCGCCTACGTTCACGACTGTCTGGGTGGATCGAATTTCGAACTCGCAACCCTGCTAATCCGCTGCTCTACCAACTGGGTTACCTTGAACCATAATGTACGGATTTTGGTTGAATTCGGTTATTACGGCGTATTGCAGGATTGCGATTTCTTGCAAATTTTACGAAAAATCTTAGACTGATTTGAAGAGAGATGTGATGTTTGTTTAGAGATCGCACTACCACAGATTCTCCGTTGCTTTTACAAGAAAATAATTCTGTACAATGGAAAACAAATTCTCCGTTCTCAAAGTGTTTCCTCTAGCTGCTTTGTGTAATATTACAGGATCGCGCGCCTTCCACCAAACATTACTTACTTTCAGATACTTGCCAAGAATAGCAGCATGGCCAAATATGGCCCTTGCGCCATAAAATCCCCAAACCAACTAACCATGCCAAGAATCATCAGCTGAAAGGATTATAACGAACCATTTCTGTACTGTTATTTGCCCAGTTGGCAGAAACTAATACCAAAGATCTAATTACTAGTTTAACCCTTCAAGTAGTTTCGACGGGATAGTTCGTCCACTAAGATCTGACCAATTTTGCTAATGACGAGATAATTCGTCATCAAAGTCGTGGGTGTCACAGAATCCAGATCGATGTTACGGTTCCTCTATCCCCAAAATGGTTTTAAAATGTCAATTTTTGAAAATGGCTAAATCTGTCCTTTAAAAAGCAAATTGTATTAACCCTCCCAAATGGTTTCGACGAGATATCTCGTCCATCAAGATCCGACCAAGTTTGCTAATGACAAGATATCTCGTTATCAAGATATTGCCGATTTTTTTATGACGATATCAAGATCTGGACATTCTTCTAATGATGAGACATCTCATCCCTCATCTGGTCAGTTTTGCTAATAACGAGACACGTCTTCGAGACAAACACCAGGAGAGTTAAAAATACGAAATAATCCGAATAATTTATACAATCTGTTATGAACCTGTGAAAAATTATAAGATTTCCAAAGTTCACATGTTGGTAGGTATGAACGAATTTCGCAAATATCAAATATTTTATTTATTGTGCCTAATCACATTATGTGCCTAGAATTTTTATTTAGCTGGCCATTTCGCTACACATCCCATCGCCTATGAAGGGGTAGAGTGCAGATTAATTTCGAAATTAGTAATTTAGGTAATCATTTCTGTTGCATTGAAACATTCTCGCGTCCCCCCCTTGAAACCCCCTCATCTCATCACCTCTGGGGCACCTAACCGGGAACCCCCTGGGTATCGGGCCCCCAGGTTCCGAACAAAGCGTTTCAACTGAAGGGGCCCGATTATGGTGCAAGTCAAAATATTCATGTGTATGATTTATATCTTTTGACCAACGTCACTTTATATTTGAATTGGGGGTTAATACACTCACTGCCAAAAGTTAAGCACGAAGCGGTAAAATGCGAAAAATCGACAAGTACAGTTTTGACACGAAATGCGGATTGAAAGTAGAAATATGTTTATTCATGAAACAAAACAAAGAATTACATACAAAGATGAAAACAATATTGAATTTTCATAAATTATAAGATGAAGTCATACTGGAGTCATTAACAAAATGATGTGTAAATCCAAAACAAACCAAACCGACATTAATAGGGTTTGTGACCACCCCTCATCCTCATACAAAGTTTACAGCGTGTGACCATGCTTTCCATGAGGTGATCAACCACCAGATTCAAGTAATCGCCATTCCTCCTGTAGAGCAGTTTGCAACTCTGAGGGTGGGAAACGTGCAGACACAGCACGGCCGAGGGCATCCCAAAGATTTTCAATGGGATTAAGGTCGGGCGAGTACGCCGGCCAATCCATATGCGCAATCACCTCACTCTCCAGGTAGTCGATGTTGGCTCGATGGGGACGCGCATTATCATCCATTAAAACGAAAGCAGGACCAACTGTTGCAGCGTTGGGTTCTAGGACTTCATCCCGATACCGGACCAGCCGTCACAGAACCCCGTCTATAGATATGCAGGTCGGTGCGATATCCCAACGAAATCCCTGCCCACACCATGATGCTTCCATCTCGGAATGCGTGATGTTCGATGATCTGGGGCCGATTGTGTGTGCCTTGTTCTCTCCAGACCCTTACACGCTTGTCATCTGGCTCCAGGGCAAATATCGACTCATCCGTGAACATACCGTTGGCCCAATCAGACAGTCCAATTCACATATTGCCGACACCACTTTAATCGTGCCCCTCTGGATTGGACGGATAGAGGAATACAGTCCGTTCATATGTAGGCTTCGGCGAACAGTAGTAACAGATATCGTCTTACCAATGGACGTTGCAACCATAGATGTAACACGTGTGGAGGTCGCTCTTCGATTCCGCTTGGCTAAAACAACATATCGATCTTCCGCGGAGGTCGTAACTCTTGGGCGACCGGCCACAGGTCTTCGGACAACTGTTTGACTTGTTTGGAATTTGAGACTCGCCCTCCTCCCAACTCACCTAAAGGTTTAGAGTTTTTAATAGGAGGAGGGAGATGGATTCCCGCTGCACAAGAAAGAGGATCAAGGGAAACCCGACCCCCCCAGACAGATTTATTATTTTCAATAAAGCAGAACATGTGGCAAACAGGGCCAACACACTTAAAAAACAAACGAACAAAAAGAATAGAACAAAATCGTCCGGAGTCGAGCAAAAGTAACAAAATAAAGTGCTCGACTCCAAGACAAGACCAGGTTTTAAAATCGAGCAAAGGTAAAGGCTTAATAAGAGACGCCCAAATAGTAATAATGGTTTATATAAGACACCTAATTTTTATAAAATAAAGGAAGGGCTTATAAAAGGCGCCAATTTTCGAGGACGTGCTCGAGTGAGCTTAAAATTAAGAGGGCTTGTATGAGGTGCCCAAAAGATATAGAGTAAAATTCTCCGGGCTCGAACGGAGTGAAATCCAAACAAGCTGGTCAAACAGCAATTTCAAAATACAATTAAGACACAATTTTAAAACATTAAAATTGGGTGTCCTACACAGTATTTATTTCAATTAACGTCACACTAGAGCAACACAACGGGCTATTGGTGACGGTCCGGGATCAATCCCAAAGGGAAAGATCCGAGGACAACACCACGTAATTTTGAACCACGGTCAGATGATGAGGCAACACCTGAGCTGGCACCCCACTCTCCAAACTTCCACACCACGCCAACGTGAGGACATTTGAGGCCACGGCAGATTTAACGTGCACCAGCCCCCTTTGTACACGACGGTGTTTGGCTGGATTTGAACTCGCAACCCTTCGGTTGCTAGTCCGTTACTCTTCCAACCGGGCCACCGCGGCCCTCCTACACAGTAGGACAACCCAAATGTGTGAACAATGTATGTGAGAGAAATGAAATAAATAACATGAGAGATGGAGCTGAATAATTAATGAGATGATATGTCAAGATTTTAAAATTTTAAAAGGTTAAAATTAGGCCGGGACTATCCCTAGGCCTACTACTATAAAAGAATCAATCTGAATTATGAGGCGTGGCGACCCGATCCGCCACCTCTCCAGCAGCCACAACACATTTAGAGATACGATATAAAGAGATTTTATTGTTCTCGACCCTACGCAACCATTCGTGCTTATGCTCTGGGCCTTAATGTGGTAATTGGCCGTATGCGGGCAGCTGAAGAGGTAGTGGTCAGCGTCGCCAACCTCCCCACATATAGATATCAGTGATTTTTCTCTTGAACCTACAGAGGTACGCTACGAACGGGCCTTGTCCGGTCAAAAACCAAACAAGACGGCGATCCGATACCAGAGTACGATAGGAGACTCTGGGGTGAAAGCCCCGGAACCTAAGGCCAATCCCAAAGGGAAAGATCCGAGGACAATACCACGTAATTTTGAACCACGGTCAGATGACGAGGCAACACCTGAGCTGGCACCCCACTCTCCAAACTTCCACACCACGCCAACGTGAGGACATTTGAGGCCACGACAGATTTAACGTGCACCAGCCCCCTTTGTACACGACGGTGTTTGGCTGGATTTGAACTCGCAACCCTTCGGTTGCTAGTCCGTTACTCTTCCAACCGGGCCACCGCGGCCCTCCTACACAGTAGGACAACCCAAATGTGTGAACAATGTATGTGAGAGAAATGAAATAAATAACATGAGAGATGGAGCTGAATAATTAATGAGATGATATGTCAAGATTTTAAAATTTTAAAAGGTTAAAATTAGGCCGGGACTATCCCTAGGCCTACTACTATAAAAGAATCAATCTGAATTATGAGGCGTGGCGACCCGATCCGCCACCTCTCCAGCAGCCACAACACATTTAGAGATACGATATAAAGAGATTTTATTGTTCTCGACCCTACGCAACCATTCGTGCTTATGCTCTGGGCCTTAATGTGGTAATTGGCCGTATGCGGGCAGCTGAAGAGGTAGTGGTCAGCGTCGCCAACCTCCCCACATATAGATATCACTGATTTTTCTCTTGAACCTACAGAGGTACGCTACGAACGGGCCTTGTCCGGTCAAAAACCAAACAAGACGGCGATCCGATACCAGAGTACGATAGGAGACTCTGGGGTGAAAGCCCCGGAACCTAAGGCCAATCCCAAAGGGAAAGATCCGAGGACAATACCACGTAATTTTGAACCACGGTCAGATGACGAGGCAACACCTGAGCTGGCACCCCACTCTCCAAACTTCCACACCACGCCAACGTGAGGACATTTGAGGCCACGACAGATTTAACGTGCACCAGCCCCCTTTGTACACGACGGTGTTTGGCTGGATTCGAACTCGCAACCCTTCGGTTGCTAGTTCGTTACTCTTCCAACCCGGCCATCGCGGCCCTATTTCATTTGGAGACATGAAATATGTATATTAATGCAAATTATATACGATTATATGAGTTTAATTCATTATGTTTGAATTTAAATTTGGATAGAAATGTGAATAATGATCCTGCTATTATCCCTCCAAGTGGTTTCGACGAGATATCTCGTCCATCAAGATCTGACCAATATTGCTATCTCATCAAGATATTGCTGATTTTTTAAGGTGACGAAATCAAGTACGAAATCACGAGTGTTAACAGATTTGAGCAACTAAGAAATTTTAGCCCTGATCCTATGCACGCAGTAGCCCGTTGTGTTGCTCTAGCGTGACGTTAATTGAAAATACCAATACCTATGCACGCAGTGTCGGATCGTGTCATTTTGAGGCTCTATGCTCAACTTATTTTAATGACCTCCGTGAATTTTCTGGCCGCGGCAGACCAGTTGGCAGATTAGCAACCGGAGGGTTACGATTTCTCGAACAAAGACCGTCTTGTACCGGAGGGGTTTATGGCGCAAGGGCCATATTTGACCATGCTGCGCCAGACACAATATCAAGTAATAGACACAAAGTCTTTACTGACACAAGAGATGCATCTGACAGGAATCGAATCTGCGCCGCCTACAACTCGAAGGTTGCTAGCGCAGTGGGCATACCCACTGAGCCACGATGGCCCCACCGGGGGAGAGGGTCTGTACACGTTAAATATATCATGACCTCAAATGTCCTCACGTTGGCGTAGTGTGGAAGTATGGAGAGGATGCCAGTTCAGGTACTCACTTCGTCATCTGACCGTGGCTCAAAATTACGAGGTGTCCTCGGATCTCACTTCGGGATATATCCCGGACCGTCGTCAGTAGCTCGTTGTATTGCTGCAGTGTGACGTGAATTCAATTACCTGCCGTAATTATTCTCCATACTCTGGGTGTATTTCCTCTTCTGTATCAGTAAAACTTTGAGTATATATGTATTACTTGACGTTGTCTGCCTTGTGATTGGCGCAGCTTGGTAAATATGTCCTCTTTTGCCATGAAACTCAATCTACCAAAGCAATCTATAATTATTCTGATTTGCTGACGCATACACATTTTTATTAAGAAAAAAAATTACATTCTTATTATTAATCTAAAAATAATATTTATTGCGTTCGAATAAAATTCGTAATATAATTAAATCAGTTGTAAAGTAACAAGAAAACTTTCAGACAAATCAATTAAGTAGAAGTAAACCAAGCATTCAACAATCTAGTGTTTCTTTACATTATACTAATGAAAACATTTAGACAAATTTATTGCGATGGGTACTAAGAGTTAAAATTCAACTGGTTAAAATAATAACTTAAAATAATCAAATGAAATCGGTGTCGCATTTTACACTCAATCTTCAATAACTACAAGTTTTTGACACAAGTGAATTCTCAACCTGTTATAGACAAATAGGAAAAAATTGAATCCATGATTTGAATTTAATCAGGGCATTTCGATAACTATATCTGAAAAAACTCCGATTATGGATATCATGCAACTCTTACTCGATTGCGGCCCTCCTATAAAAAGTGACCGCTCATGCGGACAAGTCTAGCCTGTGATATGCCACAGTATGCGCTGTTAGTTTTAATTAAACAGATACGTGTACCAGAAGTTTAATTAGTATCTCATTAAGCAGTCTAATCGTCTTGCTACGTCTTATTCTCCAATTGCGGCAATGGAACTCAATGCAACAACTATGGCTTGAATTTGGAGACTGGTAAGATCAAAGGAAACGTGAATCGTGGACTAATAAGGGTCTTGATCTATACACGCCGATTTCAATCAAAAACTTGTGGTAATACGATTGAAATTTATAACTTTATAGCGTGAAAATTAGCATCTGAATACTCCCCAGGAAAAAATAAGGAAATATTCAGAAACGATCACCTATCACCATCGACCTTCCAATGAAATAGACGGACCATGTGCACAGGTTTCTCCCGATCGCTCAGTTTGCAGATATCTGGGTGGTCGCATGGTATAAGAAAGTACGAATCGTAGTGTAGGACTCGTATATATAATTGACAAGCGAAATAAAAATTACTAGTTCGATAGCCAATCGGCTCCACTCGATTCTCTAGCCTACGTTCTGAGATCTTACAACATCGACGCCTCACTCATACTCTAGGGAAACAATGAATTATATCAGAAAGGTCATAATTTTTGAAAGTTGTAGAGTACCCTCTGGAGGCGATACATACTGATACAAGGCGTGGCATGGAGTCAAGAGTCGTTATGCTATTCTGTGGCAAATTAGGCCAAGCATTTTGCAGCTGCTGCTCCAGATACCATAAATTGCATATTGGACTAGCATATTCCAGACATCTGGGGATCTCTCTGGCCAAGGAAGGGTTTCAACACCTCGTAGTCACTCCTGGGAGAGACGAACCGTGTGACAGGGCGCTATCGTGCTGGCACATTCTCTTAGACACGGAACATAAAAGGCAAAACAACAAGTTGTAAGATCTGCTGGACGTATCGCTGTACTGTCAAACTACCTCGTACCACTGCTAGGAGTTACAGCGGTGTGCTGCTCGACAGTAAACTCAGAATGGTAGAAAAAGAACGCTCTGTGTTTTGTTATAAAACCGCTAATATCACTGCAGAGTTCCGTTGAAAATAGCGTGCGAAACCCAGTGTTTCATTACTTTCAAATCACCAAATTCTGATGGAATATTTTAAAACCATTCATAGAATAAATTTGGACTATTTTAGTTTGGTGGTTCTCACTCACATGAACACCTCGGAGAATTTTATTTTTCAAAGGTTTCCGTGTGAGAGATTTTCAGCATAAACAAATAAACTTAATGGTCTGGGAAGATTTTACTTTGCAAATGCTCTTGCCTGACACAGATAGGGGTTACCTTAAAACGGAGTTTATCGCCATTTCGGTGTTTAATCAAATATTTATTTATTTATTTATTTATTTATTTCAATTAACGTCACACTGGAGCAACACAACGGGCTATTGGTGACGGTCCGGGATCAATCCCAAAGGGAAAGATCCGAGGACAACACCACGTAATTTTGAACCACGGTCAGATGACGAGGCAACACCTGAGCTGGCACCCCACTCTCCAAACTTCCACACCACGCCAACGTGAGGACATTTGAGGCCACGACAGATTTTTTTAATCAAATAAGTTCACCTATCAACTATTATAGATCAATTCGGAATTTATTCTTTGGAATTTTTACTGTCTAATGCTAATAACCAATTGTGCTGCTCCAGTGCCATGTTAGCTCAACTACCAACCTACTTACCTTGTCGAAGTGCTGAAATCATACTCCAAAAACAAGCCAACTGACGTCACGTTCAGAATACGTACAGGAAATACGTATCGCCGCAAAAACACTACCGTCACCTACACTTAACTGGACAGAAAATTCCTCTATTTCTTAGATGAGTAATAAAGTGTAATTTCTATTTGCGAAATATCTGATTAATCCATCCATGCCATGTAAAATAGCCCATATTTCTATTTTTTTACTTTATTATTTATCAAGTTTATGTATGAGTGGTATTTTCAGAATAAACAAACCATACGGAAAGCGAAGGTTTTATTTCCGTTACCCAAATGCTCTCTCATCATACAAATCGAGGTTACCTGAAAATGCAGTTTTTCGCCGTTTGGGTGATGTTTGGCGGAGTTTATCCTTCGGAATGTTTATTGGAGAAGTACTGAAATCACATTCGAAAAACAAGCCAACTGACGTCACGTTCAGAATACGCACAGGAAGCACGCAGAAACACTACCGCCACCTATATTTAGCTTCACAGAAAATACCTCACACATAGCACGCACACATAGAGCCGTCGTAAAACGCTTTGATAAATCCTCTTTGGATGGGAAAACTAGTCTTTCATCGATAGTTAATTTGCATACCACACAGAGCACAAACATCTCTGCTTCCGTGTTTCCGCATTTGCATTTACAAATACAAGCGACAGAGAAGATCATACATTAATCTTCATTGATCCGTGAGTTGCATTCTGCGCTTAATGTGTGATGGGCTGAGAAAGTGGTTTTCCAAAAGTGAATGACGTAGGTTTGCATGTTGATACGTCAACTGAAAGAGGAGGGAGATTTACATGCGCTGCATACGTGTTTTGGTGGGTCTATAACAATTATGTTTATTTCATAAACGTATGGGGTACTGATTGCTTTTTATCGATTTACAAGATTGCAATAACAATCCTTTTGAATCGCAGTGATGTTTTCCTTTTTAGGAATGCATTAGAAGGATAGAAGACTTGAAATATAATTTTTATCCAGTTTCTGTTCAAAACAGAATAAACTTTTTTATGATTGATTTCCCCTCCTATGATAATCGAAATAAGTTTGAAATAAAAGGGTCCAGGAGTTAAAAATGTTTCCTCTCAGGGTGTCATGAATTACCAATTTTCAATTTATAAAAATGTGTCTTAAAGTTACGATAAAATCTCTTAATTCATGGGGGTCACACAGAAATTTGTTGGAGGTCCACTGGTAGATCGCTATTGATATCTTAGTCTGTTATAGAATACCATGGTTTGTACTCGTAACAAAGTAAAATAGCATTTTTAAAACGTTTAGTTTTAGAAATTATTACTAAATTATTCAATGTCTACAGAGGAAATCTTGGTTTCCTTGAAAAACATTCCAGATTGAATCCCACTTAGTTTCGATAGGCTCTTAATTCATAGGGCAGTCACCCCAAAATTTCTTTCGGTCCACCGGTAGAGCGCTATCGACATTTTACCCAAACCTGTTATAGAGGAATACCGTGATTTCCGCTAATAAGAAGCAAGGTAAAATGGCATTTCTAAAACGCCTTATCAACAAATTATGCAATGTTTACAGAATAATATTGGTTTCTGTCAAAAACATTCCAAGCTGAATCCCACCACTTATTTACGATAATCTCTTTATTCAAGCGGTCACTCCAAAATTTCCTTGAGGTTCACCGGTAGAGCACTATCGACGTTTTACCCAAGCCTGTTATAGAGGAATACCGTGATTTGCACTGATAACAACAAATAACATTTCTAAAACGTCTTATTACCAAATTATTCAATGTCTACAGAAGAAATCTTGGTTTTTGTGAAAATATTCCATGTTGAATCCCACTTACCTACGATATCTTAGTTCACTCCACTGGTCACCCCAAAATTTCTTTGATGTCCACCGGTAGAGCACTATCGACGTTTTATCCAATCCTTTTATAGAAGAATACCGTGATTTGCACTGATAACAAATAAGGTAAAATGGCATTTCCAAAGCGTCTTATTACCAAATTATTCAATGACGCCTACAGAAGAAATCTCGATTCCCCGTGAAAGACATTCCAGACTGAATTCTCCACTTCACTGAATAGATCAAAAAGTGGAAAACACTTTGTGAGGAAAGAAACGAAAGAGGAATCACTGGCAAAGATAAAAAAGATTTGAGGAATCTAGCAAATACACTATCGCTCGAAATTGAGGATTACCTTTCAAAAGGAAGCCTCCGGTTCACTACGTTTTTCGGAAAAAACACCTATACAAGTTAGTAGGCTCTCAAATTTGTTATTTACAATAGCTCGATTTCTGATTGACTTACGGTTTCGTAAATTCCCTACCTGACAAATCTAGCTTTCCGGTAACAGTAAAACACTATCATTAAATATAACCCGTAATTTACTTATTACGCCTCTTTTTCTCATTTTATTTAATTAACACATTCCAGACGGGGTTCCCCACTTCACTGTAGAGAGCAAAAGTGGAAAACATTTTGAGGAAAGAAACGAAAGAGGAATCACTGGTAAAGATAAAAAAGGTATGAGGAATCGAACACAAATACACTCGTTCTAAATTGAGGATTACCTTCCAAAAGAAGCCTCCTGTTCACTACTTTTTTCGGAAGAAGCACCTACGCATTAGTGGGCTCTCAAATGTGTTATTTACAATTGCTCGATTTCTGATCGACGTACGGTTTCGTAAATTGCTTGCCTGACAAATCTCTGGTGTAGTCTCGCTTTTAAGATAAAAATTAACTTTGAAATAGCTTTCCGGTAACAGCAAAAAATAATATCGTTAAATATAACCCATAATCTACTTATAACCACGCCTCTTTTTTAATCTTATTTACATATTATTTTTTAGCTATTTGAGAAATAGCTGTGCTCGATCGGTGTCAGGTTTAACCTCACGTTGACAAAAAAACGCACGCATAGGATAAAGAAACGAACGCTTAAGATAAAGTGTAGCAAATAGATTGATCTCAGGCCCAGAAACCAGATACGGCCCACCGAATATTTTTATCAGGTCTATAGACCAGATACGATCCTCCAAATATTTTTAACAGGCCCGAAGATGAGATATTACCCTCTGAATATGTTTAACAGTCCCGCAGACATGCGTCCCTCCGGATAGGTTTAACCGGCTCGCAGGTCAGATATGGCCCTCCGAATAGGTTTACTCGGAGCTCAGACCAGATATTCCTAGAGGAAACATTAATACAAAATAAATATTTAAGAAAGTAGAGCGTTATTTCGAATAGCTATAGTGAATAGCAAAACTACGGGTTTCCCGTAGTCATCTTGAATTTTGAAAACTATTGGTCCGAATGTTACTTTATACCATTAATAGTATTTTTATATTTAGATTTTACCTTTATAAAGTCACATTAAATCGTAGACGTATAGCACTTTTCAAACTATGTACAAGTGAAACTTTACCATGCATAGTATCTTTGTATATGGTTTTAAGATTAATTGTAGTCATAGCACTTTGTAAATTATGGTTAAAATGTTACTTTATCAGTCATGGTATCTTTGTATATGGTTCCCGTTAAATAGTAGTCATATTGCACTTTAAAAACTGTGTTCAAATGTTACTTTACCAGCCATAGTATCTTTGTATATGGTTTCCCGTTAAATACAGTCAAACCTCATTAAAACGAACTAACTTAATACGAATTACTGATAATATGAACTAAATTCCAATCCGTCAAAATATATATTAAAATAATGTTAACTCATTCGTTTAAGAAGAATTCGGGTTACACTAAATTCCGGATAAGACGAACAAATTTTAAAAACTTAAGGGCAAACGGTTGGTTGGTTTTTTGGCGTTTTATAGCGCAAAGTTTAAGGGCAAACGGATTCTTTTAAATTATATCAAACATTTTAATATCAGACTATTTTAAGACAAAAATTGCGTAATCAGGAAATATCTGTAATCAAGAACTATCTGTGTAGTCCATAATTGTTTATGTAATCAAGAATTATCTGTGCAATCAAGAATTGTCTGTATAATCAAGAATCATCTTTGTGATGAAGAATACTATATATCTGTAAACAGAGAATTGTACAGTAAGTAGTGTAAATACATTAATATTTTATTTCATTGTTGAAATAATGCTTTTTTTTAATTCAGATAGCACGAACTACGGTTAATACGATTTTTTTACAGTCCCGTGTGGTTCGTCTTAATGAGGTTTGACTGTAGTAGTCATCTTGCACTTTGGAAACTATGCTCAAATGTTACTTTGCCATGCATAGTATCTTTGTATACGGTTTCCCGTTAAATCGTAATCATTTTGCACTTTGCAAACTCTGGTCCGAATGTTACTTTACCAGTCATAGTATCTTCACATACGGATTTACGATTATAGTTTTCGAATCGTAGCGAACAGACTTTTTATCGCTTTCCTTTTCATCTGAAAGAAATAAATCCAGCCTGCCTAAAAACTTATCCACACGTTATAAAAAAACGTACTCGATCCCCCTGAACCCTTCTTCTTTCCCTCTCTATTGTGAGATCCCCTCTTCTCCACTATTCCGTTGCTATGGAAACCAGCTGCTACATTTATATATATACATAAAAAGGCCCTTTCCCCAGTTTAATTATTTCTGTACGTTGTGTGCCAGGGTAACTGTGGCATTCGGTTCACGTAGAGTTAATGTTGTAATCACATCGAGACGGGATATTTAGTTCCATAAACAGTTTTGAAACATGAATCCCTTTAATCGTAACCTTTTCTCGTTTTTGGCATCATATTTTTTAAAGGCTGATTTGAAGATTGAGCAGTTAATTCAGTTTTGGGTTTTAAATTCAATCTCAGACGTTTTCTGCGAGGAATAACTTCCCGTTATGTTTCCTATTTATTTTCTATAAGCTTTAAGTTAATTAAAATGGAAGATGAATGATTCTATTTGGGCTTAACTATTTATTTCCTGGTGTCGGAAATTTTTTTTTACGTTGAAGACCTTTTAATCGTAAGCTTTACTCGTTTTTGTCATATTTTCTAATGACTATGATTTGAAGATTGAGCAGATCATTCATTTTTGGTTTAAATTGATGTAATTTTCTTACACAATTTATAATCTGGTGAAACTTAAATTTTTTATGTTTAAAACCTTTTTATCGTAACTTTTCTCGTTTTTGACATCTACTTTTTAAATGGCTATGATTTGAAGATTGAGCAATTCATTCAGATTTTAGGTTTTAAATTGAATCTAAGTTAACGCGAGCAACAATTTCACCTTTGTGTTTCCTATTTATTGCTCTATAACCTTTAAGTTAACTAAAATGAAACATAGATGATTCCATTTAGATATAACTATTTTACGTAATTTATATCCTGGTGTCGAAACATTAATTTTTTTATGTTTAAAACCCTTTCATTTTTCTTTCATTTTCCCTCACCTTTTCTAGTTTTTGTCATATTTTTTTATGGTTATGATTTGAGATTGGGCAGTTGATTCAGTTAAGATTTTAAATTCAATCTCAGAATTTTTTCTCGAGCAACAATTTTCCGTTCCATGTTTCCTATTTATTGTTTGTTCCCTATAAGCTTTAAGTTTACTGAAATGAAAAATAGATAATTACATTTATATATAATTATCTTACGCAATTTATTTCCTGGTGTCGAAACGACAACTGTGCCCGTTTTAGGATATTGGGAGGGTCTGACGTTCTAATGTTACCAGTATATATATATTTTAGATTTCATTGCTCTTTTAAAATAGGAACAATTATTTTGTGGGTTAGTTTAATTAAACTGATATTCACAATATTATTAATACCACGTAGCCCTTAACCGTCTTCGCTATGTCCATGAGATAACTTTTTAGTCCCGAGATAAACCTCAAAAACGTTTTATTGGATAATTAATGTACTTTGAGACTCAGAAATAATGAAATTATTTTATTTTTTGAAAAAAAAATGGGTCCATATGGATGTAATGTTCCAAATGGGTTCAATATGCTCATGAGATAACCTCTTATTACCGAGATAACCCTTATAAAATTATTTTATCGGCAATTTAAGGGACTCCGAGACTCAGAAATTAAAAAAATATATTTTTTAAATATGGGTTCTGTGGATGTAATGTCCGTAATAGGTTCAGTATGCCCACGATATAGTTTCTTTTTCCGTGAAAAATTTCATAAAGTTATTTTAATAGCCATTTAAGATACTTCGAGGCATAAACAAATTACTTTTTGAAAATATGGGTCCCTATGGGTGCAACATCACAAATGCATTCAGTATGCTCATGGATAACCTCTCATTCACGAGATATACCTAATAAAATTATTTATCGGCTATTTAAGGTACTTTAAGATACAGAAATAAAAATATAATTTTTTTGTAAAAATGGGTCGCTATTGGTATGTCTTTAATAGGTTCGATATGCCTATGAGATGACCTCTCATTCTCGAGAAAAATCCCTTATAGCATTGTTTGATTGGCTATTTAAGGTACTTTGGAACTCAGAAATAATAATAAAAATTACTTTATTAAAAAATTGTATCCTCATGGGGGTTTCCAAATGGATACTTTACACATTTGGAGACATTACCCCATGGGTCAGAACATTAGGATGCAGCTGAATGGGGACAGTAGAAATTAATGAATATACTCTAACGTTTCGAGGTAAAAAATATTCTTTTATGTACCCAAACGGGTACTTCAGGAATGAAGAGGTTAAGGCGGTACTGGTCAAACTTAGTTTCGTTTATATAACAGGAAATTCAAGTAAAAGTCAGTTTTAAATTAAACTGCAATGAGGTCAGAAGAGTTTGACGTGTCCATCTCTAATTACTAAGTGGAAAAAAAATCAAACACATGTCCTCAGTGTAGCAGTGTAGGAAAGAATTATTTTCTTTCCTCACCAGGTGAAAGATCATTAAACGTGATTCTAAGGTTCCTGGGAAGATGAATGTTGCATATTGAACATTACAAACTATAGTTCAAATCTGTACCTCAGAATCAGACGAACGTAAGTCACATTATGCCAACTTTTCAGGAGAGCATAAAAACTGAAAAGAAGGATCTCGTTGCCTGACTACAAAGCTAGTATTTGAATTAACCTGCAAAAATTGATTGTTAACAATAAAAATATACGTGCTTTATCCATTGTTGGTTAATTTGTATGTAATTTTATAGCTTAAGAAAGGACTGGATTTACGTTATTGTGGTTCTACATCAAACCTGTTTTAGGATTTACAAGCACTTTAAAAAGGTGTTTCAAGTAAACTACACGAGCAATCATAGTAACAATGTCTTTAATACTATCAAAAACATAGAGAAAGTACAAAAATATATAATATTGTATAAAATATATAATATTGTATAAAATATATAATATTGTATAAAATATATAATATTGTATAAAATATATAATATTGTATAAAAAATATTTAATATTGTACATATTGAGTGTTGTAATGTTGTAAAGGGCTTAAAAGCTACAGATTAAGCAAAAACGTTACTCTAGAGCGGTTGAGTCATCTTCAGGAAAGTTTCCTTCCTTCTCTCCATGTGGAAGGTTTTCAAAGTGTCTATACTCTTCAGGGACCCACTGCATTAAATTCATGAGGTCTCTGTACTTCTCATTACTTATCTTGTTTTTGGTTACTCTCAATTTTGGGATCGTCGATGGCATAACAACCCTTTGTTCTCTCTGATTTCTTTTAAATTCAACAGTTTTAAAGGTATCATCTGCGAAACTGGTCTTATAGTACAACTTGCTGTCTCCTTTGCGAAGCTGTAACCACACTGCATTGGATATCAAAAATGGTTCTTTGTGTTTTTCTTCCTTGAAACAAATGGAGCTTCTTTGCTCTTCAAGTAGAGAAAATCAAGAAAGTCTTCAAGGCACATCCTTCTCACAACAAAGGGGTTATTTTTTGAACATGAAGCAATAAGATTGGCCCAATAATTTGTGGTAAAAATAGTGTGGTTTTTTTAGTTGCTTTTTCGCTCTTTCTATCACACTGCTTGCCATCTACTTTCATGTGGGTGTGTCCAGTAAGTAGGAACTTATGGTTGACTTCTTTTAGAGTAGAAACTTTTTCCAACAGCCATAGGTACATGAAAATCATTAATATTCCTGTTTAGGCCATTGCAATTATCTGTCCACACTGTTAAGTTTTCAGTAGGCCTATCAGGATTTCGAAGCTCTTCATTCGTCCATGTGAATAAACATGATGCTATTTCGTTACTTCCTCGACCGGCTGCAACTTCATCCCAGATCATACACCAAGTTTTGTCAACGGTTGTGTCATAAATTGTACTATTTAATGTCCAGAGTTTTCTTGGGTAAAAACTTTGGGAGTTCTTCAAATCTGGCGTTGGAAAACATTTTTGGAGATCAGACATAACGACTCTCAAACCTTGATTATCACGGCCTTTCAGTTTATCTTCCCTTTTTAATTCATACCTACATGAAGCTTCTTCCAGGTGGTTTTCTTTTGTAATTTAAGTTCATTGAGTTTTTCATCATTTTTTTCATTTTTAATTTCGCAGTCTAGTTTGTCGCAAGCATCACAAGTGTCATTATCTGCTTAGTGGAAAGTCAAGTTGAAATCTTCATAGAAAACTTTGGAATAAACCCACTTTTTCTCTGGTTTAATTTTGTTCTTTTCGTACTCATCTACATACAGTGAGTACATTGTGGAATTGTTCAGGTGTTTGCCCAAATATTTATGTTTGGATCTTTCCCTGCTGTAGTGGCTTTCATACACCGGAAACTTTGAAACATGGTTTTTAATTCGTTCTAAGCTATCACTCGGAAATTTATTTGCTGGAATATGTTTCCCCTAAGGTTTGGCGTTACCAAACCCGATTTACTGGCTTTTTTAAAAGCAACTCTCATGAAGGTTTCAGAAATAGAAAGCGTATCAGGAAAAAGTTTTGCAAATGACTTTCTCATTATTATTTAAGTTAAAAATAAATGTATGGCTCTCGGTTTTGTTTCTTGTGCCGTTTCTTTTCCGTTGTCTAACAATAGTCTAGTTTTTATGTATGAAAGTACAAACTGTCTTTGAGTGGATGGATTTACGCTTGTCTGGCTCAAAGGTTAGGACTTACTCTCTTATAACCCTAGTAAATCATAAAAGGAGAATATTTTACAAACTTTCGTTGTTATGGCTTGATGCAAAATTAGATTCTACATGCAAAATTGTAATAACCTAAAAGTCGTCATTTTTGAACTTACGTTCGTCTGGTTCTGAGGTACAGAAATGTCACTTTTTCAGCCATAGTATCATTGCATATACGCTTTAAGAACTAATTCACTCTATGTAAGTTAAACTGAAGTGATGTTGAAAGTTTTGTGGCCACTTTCGGCTACTAGACGGCAAAAATCAAACACATATCCTCAGGCCGTAGCAGAATTATTTTCTTTCTCCCATGAGAAGTGGTCCTCAAACATGATATTCTAAGGATTCCCGAGATGATTGTATAACAAAGAGAACTGATATGTAAGGTTTTCCTTACTCTATCAAGCCATGGATAGCACTATTAGTAATTGATACTGTTCAGACTGATCATCTATCAACTCGAGCAAATGCCCGAATCGTAAATCACAAACAGAACAATTTGTTTCGTTTCACAAAATTTTTTTATAGCCGATTTTGCTGTTTCTCAAAGTAACTGAATAATCGTAATTTAAAAGTAATTGGTAGTTATACACTCACGTATATCGTCGATACAATTTTAAACGTTCGAATGTGAAAAAAAATGTTTTTTCATATTCACTATCTTACTATTGCATTGGACAAGTTATGTCCGATGGCAAATCGTAGCCGTCTTAGAAGTTTGGAAATGGCTATGGCAACATTGTGAATATATGCACAATTTTTACAGATATTTATGCTGAAGTATCGAATAAATTTTTTTCCACTATAAATATTTTCTAAAGTGTAAAGTAATGGAATAAGTATATGTGAATGTCGTAAAGTGACGAATATGGCTTATGCATTATTTAAGCCTGGCAATCACCCATATCAAAACCAAATACATGCATTGGAAAGTCTCGAATACGTCCCATTCACATTTTTACCATTATCCTTTTCTAATTAATTCAATTTGTATAGAAAGAAGATTTGAAGATAGCACATTTGCTCCTTTAGAACAAAGAGCTTGGGAAAATCATAAAATCGCAGTGATGCAAAGTAACGTACGTACCGTTTAATAAAGTAACAATAACCGATTGATAAATCACAATAACAGTCGTAACAAAAATCCAAAAGAGTACACGGAAACAGTGCTAAATTTTTTCTTGTCTTCACTAATTTTTAATTCCCAATCCATATTTTTGCTCTCCTGAAAAGTTGCTATTTTCGCATTCGATAATTTAGCAAGATATCGACTATCTCTCATATATACGTCAGTAAAGCTTGAATATTACCGATATTCTCAATAACGGTAAATTACCAAAGGAAAATCTCAATACCGGTATATTACGGGAATTCTCAATACCTTTGAATTAGCAACGGGGATTCTCAATAACAGTAAATTACCAACAGGAATTCTCAACACTGGTAGATTACCAAGGGAATTCTCAATACCGGTTTTTAGTTCTACTTTTATCCTTAGTGAGAGGTAGGGTGACCAACTTTCAGACATGAATTCGAGGGAGATTTATTCGAGACAAATTTTGGACATTTTTAGCTGCATGGCATCACTCCAAGAAATGTTCATGGAGTGGACAATATTAAACATAACAAATAATTTACATTGTATATAACATACAGGTCACAATATAGAATAAAAATGTACAAATTTGCATGTTTCGCAACTCTTTTATCTATAGAAAATTTCAAAAACTCTTTATAACTGCAGTCAATTAATTACTGCCATTTACTCTGACTTAATTAGTTCTAAGCTGTTTTGATTTCTCTGATCAATCCGCTTATTACTCACCGGGGAAAAAGCTTTTTCAGTATGAACGTTTGAGCTTGGGATGCTTACAACAAAACTTAAGATCTTACTAAGGTTTAGACCATCAATTTGTTTCTTAACCCTCCTGATGGTTATCTTGACGAGGTAACTCGTAAGTCACTGGTATCCCTCGAAGTATCTCTGGCAAAACTGACCAGATCTTGATGAACGAAATATCTCGTCATTAGAAAAAACAACCAGATCTTGATATCGTCATACAAAATTCGGCAATATCTTGATGACGAGATATCTCGTCATTAGGAAAATTGATCAGAACTTGGTGGACGAGATATATCGTCGAAACCACTTGGAGGGTTAAATCACTGCAAATATTGAACCAATTTTGTTCTATAATCCCTGTTTACAATCCGGAAAAGGGTATTACGCTATTGATTAGTACATGTTCAACTTTCTATCGATTATCGGTAAGTTTTTATAGTAATGGTAGTTTGTATCGAAATGTATTTGGCAGAATAATACATAATTCAAACCTCGATTGTGAGTTTAATATACGGGAGAAATAGAAGGTCAATACCGGAGCCTGGAGGATCCAAAAAAGTTAACTCTAAAAAAAAAGTTAAAAGTATACGGGAATTCCCGACAAACACGGGAGTCGGTCGCTCTAAGAGGAACTGATTGGGCGTGTTTATAGAACTCAAATAAGGACTAGTTCAGTATTACAGCATTCAATGAAAAAGTTTCAAATGTGTAATGGGTTAATGTAAAACAATATCAATACTTAGAACATAGTTACTTCCGGACAGAAAAAATATGTATAGCTTGATCACTTATTAAGGTCGACAGGTAGTTTCTAACTTTGACCACATATTCAGGTTGACAGGTAGTTTCTAACTGTGACCACATATTCAGGTTGACGGGTAGTTTCTAACCTTGACCACAAATTCAGGTTGACGGGTAGTTTCTAACTTTGACCACATGTTGACCCTCCTGGTGGTTGTATCAAGGAGGTATCGCCATAGTAAAACTGACCAGATCTTGATGACGAGGCATTTCGTCATTATCACACTTGGTCAGATCGTGATGAACGTGATATCTCGTCAACACCACTTGGAGGGTTAAGTTAGGATTAGTAAACCAAGAGTACAATCAATTTCCAATATAGCAACCTTTTCCGTTTGGTTTACCTTTTCATTACAAATAAACAGAATGAGAGGTTATTCAATAAGAAGCAATTAGCGAAACTATTCAGTTTATTATATGTGGAACTGATTTTATTAGAAAGAGACTTAATACCTCTATATTAAAAGAGCAATACTTAGCAAAATTTTCAGTTACATGAATTTTCAAATGGTTCCTCTGCGCGGATGAATATGGGCTTATTCAAGTAATTCTCCATCTCCCATTGCATAGAGGCCGCGGTAGCCTGGTTTGTAGAGTCGTGGATTAGCAACCGGAGGGTTGCGAGTTCGAGACTCGATCCAACCGAACACCGTCGTGCATAGGGACTGGAACACATTACATCTGCCGTGGCCTCAAATGTTTACGTGGTGTGGAAGTTTGAAGAGTGGGGTGCCACTCATGTGTTGATCTCATCATCTAACCGCGGTTCAAAATTGCGAGGTGCTGTCCTCGTATCATTCCCTCCGGAACTGATTCCGGATCGTCGCCAATAGTCCATTGTGTTGCTCCAGTGTGACGTTAATTCATACAACTCTCTCTTTCTAACACCACCTACCGCTTGATTTATCTTTCATTACAAATACACAGAATGGGAGCAATTAACGAGAGCATTCGGTTTAAGGAGCCACGGTAGTCCAGTTGGAAGTGCAACAGATTAGCAACCGGAGGGTTGCGAGTTCGAAACTAGATCCAGCCAAACACCGTCGTGTACGTGGGGGCTAGTGCATGTTAAATCTGTCGTAGCCTCAAATGTCCTTGCTTTGGCGTGGTGGGGAAGTTTGGAGAGTGGGGCGCCTGCTCAGGTGTTGACCTCGCCATCTGACCACGGTTCAAAATTATTAGTTGTTGTCCTCGGATCTTTCCTTTCGGAACTGATTCCGGACCATCGCCAATAGCCATTTTATTGCTCCTGTGTATAATGTTGATTCAAACACTACACCCCCTCTACTTACTGTTTGGTTTATCTTTTCATTACATATGCACAAAATGAGCGATTATTCAATAGGAAACAATTAACGAAACCATTCGGTTTAATATAAGTGGATCTGATTTTATTAGCAACAAGCTTAACGCCTCTATACTAAAAGAGCAATACTCAGCAAAATGTTCAGTTATATGAATTTGCAAAATATAGATCCAATGCGCGGATGAATATGGACTTATTTAAGTAATCCTCTCCATAGCATAGTTGTGTACATTTTAGTTCATTTCTACCAATTCTCCAGCACAAATGGCTTTTATTTTCAAAATCCATCCTTACTACTTTGTGATTCCAGAGCTGTTTTGTTAGGAAATAGTTTCGGGAATCACTCTTTCTAACTATGCTAATTACCGGTTTTAGATGGCCTCCATGCATCAGGGCGAATTTCTGAAAGTCGGTTTCGGGTGAAGTTAGATTTGGGTATTACAGACTCCATTTAAAGATTGCCGAGGAAAGGTGTAATTTACAATGCATTAAATTCTCATTATTGTTACAAGCGGTTCAATTTTATACAAGCCTATTCCCAATTAAGTGCGCTCTTTCAGCACGAGAAAGTATAATTAAGATCACTGTGCGAATTGATGAGTTGGAGAATAATCGCTTTCAGTGGATGCTGTGAGCCGTTAGGAAGAACATAAACATGAAGAACTAGAGGCATAATGGACGGTACAGGCTCAACAAGCATGCAATGAAAAGATGAGCGTAAATCCTAATATTTCCTCTCACCATACTGCTTATTTTGCCGTCCTCTTTTTTCCAAATAATGAGGATGAAAACAGATGATAGTAAATAGATAAGTAGTAAGTGATGGTTTGGAATTTTTGATGTTCAAAAATGCATGAACTCTTTCCCCCTAAATACTGAGGATGGTATTTGGTATTTGGTATTTTCAATTAACGTCACACTGGAGCAACACAACGGGCTATTGAAATACTGAGGATGAAAACAGATAGTTGTAAATAGATAAGTAATGATAAGAGACGATTTGGATTCTGTCAATAGTCCAATTACTTAAATTTCTCTTTCCAAATATTGAGGATGAAAACAGGTGATAGTACATAGGTAATAGTAATTTTTTTTAAAACTTTTGTAACGAATCCCAATGCGGGACATTTTTTTGTCAGATATTGAGGATGAAAACAGATAATTTTAAATGGATAAGTACAAATAGATGGATAAGTACAAATGAGAGACGTTTTGGATTTATGTTAAGACTCTTTACCCCCAAATATAGAGAATGAAAACAGATAATAATAAATGCATAAGTGATAAATAAATTTTTTATTTTTTTAAAAGTTCAAGTACATGAAATCTCCCCGCTCGAAATATTGAGGATGAAAACAGGTAATAGTAAATAGAAGCAGTAAATGATGGTTTGTATTTTTCATGATCAAATGCATGAACTCTTTCTCCCCAAAATATTGAAAATCAAAACATATAATTTTAAATAGGTAAGTAATGATAGGAGACAATTTGGATTTTTATTAAGAATCCAAATGCGGGAGCTTTTTTCCATTATATATTGAGGATGAAAGAAGATAATAGCAACAGGATAAGTTGTAAGTTATGGTTTGGATTTTTATATGTTCAAATGCATGAACTCTTTCCTCCCAAAATATTGAGGATGAAAACAGATAATTGTAAATAGATAAGTAATGACAAGAGACGATTTGAACTTTTGATGAGTCAAATGCGGGAAATTTTTAAATCAAATATTGAGGATGAAAGCAGGTATAGCCAATAGATAAGCAGTAAGTGATGGTTTGGAGTTTTGTCAATAGTCCAAATGCAGGAACTTTTCAAAAATCAAATATTGAGGATGAAAGCAGGTATAGCCAATAGATAAGCAGTAAGTGATGGTTTGGAGTTTTGTCAATAGTCCAAATGCAGGAACTTTTCAAAAATCAAATATTGAGGATGAAAACAGATAATAGATAAGTAGAAAGTGATAGTTTGGATTTTTTTAATAGTTCAAATGTATGAACTTCTTTTCCCCAAATATTGAGGATGAAAATGGATGACAGTAAATAGATAAGTAGCAAATGATGTGATTTGAATTTTTTTAAGTTCAAATGTATGAACTCCTCCCGCCAAATATTGAGGATGAAAACAGGTAATTGTAAATAGATAAGTAATGATAAGAGACGATTTGAATTTTTATTGAGTCGAAATGCGGGGATTTTTAAAATCAAGTATTGGGAATGAAAACAGATAATAGCCAATAGGTAAACTGAAAGTGATGGCTTGGAGTTTTGCCAATAGTCCAAATGCGTGAAGTCCTTTTTCCAGATATTGAGGATGGAAACAATAGTAAATAGAGAATAAATGCTCTTTTTAAATTTTTGTTGAGAGTTCAAATCCGTGAACTTTTTAAAAATTTATTCAGACATAGTGTCATAGTGAAAACCGAACACCCCTTACAACTAAAAACTTTGCTTGAAATCACCAAATCAATCAAATATATTTTTATGTGTACTAAATCATATGTATGTATATATATACACATATGAGCATTGTGATTGTATGAATTAAACGCAATTTTATCCTGGTTCGTTTTCCGTTTTTTATCTTGTTCAGACATATTTTAGTTTCTTCAGATGTTATCTCTCTATATGCTGCTCTTGTAATCTTTCTGTCTCTGTATTTTCCCCAGCATTGGATTTTTCATTAATTTGAAAATATACTAAATAAATAAATAATAAATTAAATTACACAATACAGGAAAATATGTTTACAGGAATTTGCTAAATTGAGAAAGTCATTTAGCTAATTTAATTTACTAAAAATGTTCTGTCAAGTAGTAAAAAAAGAGGAAGTTCTGTTACCTTCTGAATTCTTCGAACTATTTTTAGTGAAACCTTGTTCAAGTAATAAAGTTTCCAAATTAAGCAATATTATTCTTTGCCTCTGAGTACTTCAAAATATTTTGTTAGATTTTATTCTAACAGAAAGGGGAGGGGAGTGATGCAAACTAGTTTTATAAGAATCCTTGTAAAAGGTTTGTGCCTTTATATTTTGGCTTTCAAACTTAAGGGAAATAAGAACGAAAGAAAATTGAAAGACTGCATAACAGAGAACAAAGTTAGTATAAGATATACGAAAATATTTTCAAAAACCATCATCAAAGTTTCTACGAGCCTTTCTCTTTATTGGGGCTGCGGTACACGGTTGGAAGAGTAGCAGATTAATAACCGAAGGGTTGCGAGTTCGAAACACGATCCAACCTAAGACCATCATGCACGTGGGGGCTAGCTCACGTTGAATCTGTAGTGGCTCAAATGTCCTCACCTTGGCGTGGTGGGGAAGTTTGGAGAGTGAGTTGCCAGCTCAGGTGTTGACCTCGTCATCTGACCATGGTTCAAGATTACGAGATGTTGCGTCCTTGGACCTTTCACTTCGAGATTGATCCCGGACCGTCGCCAATAGCTCGTTGTGTTCCTCCAGTGAGACGTTAATTCAACTACCTAAAGATAAACAAAGATACTAAAAAATGCGGCTCCTTAAAATGTTTTAACGCTCCTAGTGGTTTCGATGGGATATCTCGCCCATCAAGATCTTATCAATTTTGCAAATGACGAGATATCTCGTCATCAAGATCTGGCCAGTTTTATTCTAATGACGAGATATCTCGTCCATCGAGATCTGATCAGTGTTGCTAATGACGAGATACCTTGTCGAGACAACCACTTGCAATTGCAGGGGCAGGATTCTATGCCATCTCATCTCAAGTTTACTGTATAGTATTATAAATAAGTGGAAATATTTAAATCATTACCAAAATGTTTCTGAATTGTGTGACGAGTAGTTATCAGTTTGATGCTCTGCAGGTGAAATACCTATAGATTTTTCAAATAATCTTTGCTTCCAACTACGCACGCTTCCTTCAAATAATGATAGAGAGTGGTGATTTTTATCGTCGATATGGTACAGGGGTCTAAAGACAATTCAAAATCCTCATAGGAATAACATTGTGTATTTATATGATAAATGTCAGACAAATTCACATTAAATTTGGTGCATTCATCCTGTAGTATTCTGCGGGCCATATAGATAGGCTATATATTAACCCCGTTCGATTTATCCTGGGTCTGCAGGGGGCTAAAAACAATTTGAAATTTCCATGGGAATAATATTGAGTAATATTACGATGAATTATAAGCAATTCAACCCGAGCAACGCCGGGTAATTCAGCTAGTTGAGTGTAAAACGATTGCTGTAAGCAGTTCAATTTGTTTAACCCGTATTGATAAAAAAACAACTTTTCCAATAAAATTGTTTTACCAGTATTGCTCGAAAAACATTTTTTTCAAAACAAATTTAATTATAATATTTATGTTTGAGCTGACTTTTTATTACTTCCCATGATGTAAATAATTTATGAATATTTGATTGCTAAAAAAGAATGTTTAAAATATTCAATTTTACATAACTTACATTTTATAATGGAACACGAAAAGCCCAAACGAAAAACTCATTGATCACAAAAGCCTAATTTTGCTACTCGGTATCTAGCAACGCCAGAAGTAATGATTAATTTTTTAATTTGACTTAGAATTCTGTGTTTGTGTATTTGAGTTGACAGCGAAATGTTGTGGTCATATTTGAGCATTTCCAAGTATTATAAATATTCTTTTTGTAAATAAATCATTGTCTTTATCGAAATTGTTCAAAAGTATTTTGTCGAATTGTTCTTTTTCAGAATATATTCAGGAAGTCGAAATTCGACACGTTTGCACATATCTTTCTTTTTCAGAATTCTGCCTTTTTTCAAGGATCGGAATTTCGTTTATGTTTGTATTTACGTGTTCCAGTATTTTACATATTGCAGATATATTATTTAGGAGTTAAATTTTAATGATATATTTATTTCCTGCAAAATATCAGACATGAGTGATTTCTTGGTGGCCATATGTATATTTCGACAAACTTTCCTTAAATCCTTGATCGAATACGTTAAAAATAGTTTGTAGAATTCTGTTTCATAAAAATAAAACATACAAAACAAAACCTTTTAAGTAAGGTGCGTAACTTCTTATTTTAAAATGATCGGAATTTCCTTTCTGTTTGTATTTATGTTTTCCAGTATTTTACTTATTGCAGATATATTATTTAGGAGTTAAATTTTAATGAATTATTTATTTTCTGTAAAATATTACTAGACATGGATAATTTCTTGGCAGTATATGTATATTTCGACCAACTTTCTTTAAGTGTTTGATTGAATACGTAATGGTTTGTAGAATGCTGTTTCATAAAAATAAATAAAATATACAAAACAAAAGATTTTTAAGTAAAGTGTGTAATTTCTTATTTTAAAATGACCGGTTAAGTATAAAAAATCACTTTAAAATAAGATGGGTTACGTTAAATTAAAACGAGTAGTCATACTTTGTAGTTCAAATCTATTTCAAAATTTTGACATAGATTTTTATTACATGACGATTAAAATAAATTTAAATTTACATTTGTTTTTCATGTTTCATCGGTGTTATTGAAAGCTGTACTCTATAGTCAAGTAACTACATCTGTCATTCTAAATAGGTACGTGTGGTTTCCATTTAGAAACCGAATCTCTGAATTTAAAAAAGTACCATAAGGATTCGATTTAAAATTGAATGTGTCTGTTGGAGTAAAGGACATTTTAAATAACACTTTGGCTGATGTTGGAATAATATCACAGTTAGGAATTATGAAAAATTGAAATTTTTTGTCTTAAGTGACAGAAGGTCGAGGTTGCTTACTCTTAAATTGAAGTTATTACGCAACTTAGATACATGTGAAACATTCGTTGAAAGCAGTGATTTTCTTTTTCAAAAACGCTGTAAAATAGACCTTCCGTTTTTTGAAAAATTGTAATTGATTGAGTTTGCTTTGTCTACACTGATGACATTTATTTATGAACGTACGGGGATATTCTTAATCACTTCAAAACTCAAAATCGACTCCTGTAGTAGTCACCTTAGAAAAAACTTTTGTGGTTTGTCTTACAGCAGAAGTGTGATGAATATGAAATGGATTATATGGATGGATATATCATGTATACATATTTGCGTCCGAAGTAAATTATAGAAGCTATGGTTAAAAAATTATTTTCCGTACACTTAAATGATGCTTGCATTCTTTTATGAAAGAGAAGTGATTAGTCTGATCACTTTTCAATCAACATTTAATTAATTCAACCCGAGCAACGTCGGGTAATTCTGCTAGTATATATAAAGCAGAGTTGGCGTCTGTCTGTTCTCTATAAAAATCTACACCGTTCGACCATTCCACACCAAATTTGGTACACTTATTCTTTAGAACCCTGAGGGTAACGTAAACTACGTATTAAACCCCGTTCTATTTGTCTTGGGTGAGCAAAGGGGCTAAAACCAATTCGAAATCCCTATAGAAATAACATTGAGTATTTTTACGATCACTGTCAGACCAACTCACACCAAATTTGGTACATTTATTCTTTTCAATCCTGCGGGAAACATTGGGAATACATTAAACCCCGATTTATTTAACCTAGGTCTGGAGAGGGGGCTAAAAACAATTCGAAATCCAAGTAAGAATAAAGTTGAGTAATATTACGAAGAATTACAAACAATTCAACCAGAGCAACGCCGGGTAATTCAGCTAGTTTACTCTAAATTTAACAACTTTCACTTTTAATTCTCTAGAATTTTTCATACATACCAACTGCACCCTGATTATTCAGGTTCTTTGAAATCGATCAGCATTCTGAGAGCAGGTGTAAGTACAGAAGCCTAGAATTTTTCTAAGTTCGGTGCGTTTAATTAATAATTGCCAGCTCAGAGTCTCATACTAATGATTAATTATGCTTTTCAAGCTTTAATTAGGGTCGGGAGCAAATGTTGCTTCTGAGAATCAGCGGATGCGAATTCTTTTCTGGTTTCTCGGTCGGACATTTGCATTCATTTCGAAACTTCGAAAATTCTTAGGAATCCAAGTCTTTGCAAACAAAGTAGCATAGAATTTTATAATTTAACAACAAATTCACCGACCTTTTGTACCTATTTTTACCGAAACGGTTTAAATTTGAACCATTTTCCATTTAGAGGTTGGTTAACAGTGCTTGAAATAATTCACAAAATAACCTTTAAATAATAATTTAGTAACGATAAACAAAGCAACAAAATTCAATAATCATAAATAAGATATTATTTTGACTTTTTATTCAGTAGTTTCACTTTTCTGAGTATTGTTTTGAAAATCTCGATACACTTGTCCCCGATTGGAATACTAGCGGATTTGCAACCGGAAGGTTGCGAGTTCGAAACTCGATCCAACCAAAGACCGTCGTCCACGAGGGGGGCTAGTGCACATTAAATCTATCAGGGCCTCAAATCTCCTCACAGTGGCATGGTGTGGAAGTTTGGAGAATAGGATACCGGATTAGGTGTTGACTTCGTAATCTGACCGTAGTTCAAAATTACGAGGTGTTGTCCTCGGATCTTTCCCTTCGAGATTAATCCTGGACCGTCGCCAATAGCCCGTTATGCTGCTCCAGTGTTACGTTAATTCAACTACCTACCGATTCACTTGTCGCATCTTTTACAGATGCAAGGTTGCTCTGTTAAACACTCTGCAAACTATTTCGTGCAGAGATTGTAGTGACTTTATTTTCATTCATTGGCAGCATCTTATTTGGTACTTTTTACGCATATTTACAACTTTGCTTGAGCTTGCCAATGATGCTACCATATTAGTCACATTTTCTGAAGTCTCCGCTGTGCATCTGCAGCCGCGAAGGTGATCCCATCCACTACCTTTTTGACTGTGATCTCCCAAGTCCGTGGCATTCGGCGAAACCTTCTCTACAAAACTACTTTCATTGGTGCAAAAGTACTGCCAAGAATAGATACTGCCACCACAAAATCCTCAAAATGATGGAATTTCTGAGCTCCAACATTGATTATATCTGTGAGAGCTGAGAAGTCGAAAGTTCTCGAAATAACCTAGCTTTTCTTACGAAATTAGTTTCTCTGTATTTTATAGTTGTCTTTTTTGACGTTTCGCTCTTATAATTTTTTGTTTTGAATGCGTATTATTGTTCATTGTGTTTCGTTACCGTTTTTTGTATTTGGTTCATATTTTTATTATCATTTTGTTCTCTAGATTTCACAAATTTTGTAATCCCTTTCTTACGTCATATTGTATTTTTGTGCTTACATGTTTCGCCCTTCACTTAACTTTTGTTTCTTATGTGTACTATCTATGAATGTTTTATGTGTATAGTGAATTGCTCGGCTCTCCTAATCCTTGGAACTTCACCGTAAGGCAAGGCGGACTATATAGCTGAAAGCCGCACGGGTGAAACAGTGTCCGCCTACTGCGTCCAATCCAAGTACTTGATATTTACTAGCAAGCTCTAATTGAAATAAAAATTCTTTCATTGAAACATTTCCACTTGTACACCATCCAGGCAATTATTCCGGTTAAATCAAGAATATTGAAAAATACCTGCATAGGCCATCTATGATTCACGCTATATCTCTTCACAGTGGTGGGCGTGCTTATTATTGTGCACTGCAGTGTATATGGAATTGTTTTAGACTTGACAATGTTGTAAAAACAAATAAAATATTAAACTTCATTAAATAAATAATAAACAATATTCATAAAATATTAAACTTTAATTAAATTATACTTCATACATATGCCGGATGCAGGGAGAGGTGGCGAGAAATATATACTAAATTAAATTTATAAACATTTCAGGAAGTCGTAAAATCAATTGTGAGGAAAAGCGATAAAACTTAAAAAGTAACTTTAAGTCTGAATTTAAAAATGGGTCATTTGACCAGCTCGGGTGTGTTCGAATCCAACCAAAGACAGTCGTGTTCAAATGGGGCTGGTGCACGTTAAATCCGTCGTGGTCTCAAATGTCCTCACGTTGGCGTGGTGGGGAAGTTTGGAGAGTGGGGCGCCAGCTCAGTTGTTATCGTTGCCTCGTTATCTGACCGTGATTCAAAATTACGCTGTGTTGTCCTCGGATCTTTCCCTTTGGGATAGATCCCGGACCGTCCCCAATAGCCCATTGTGTTGCTCCAGTGTGACGTTAATTAAAATACCTACCTATCTTGACCAGCTCGGTAAATTTAGTATTAAGGGAAGTTGGAATCCAAATGTTAATTTATTTGTGTGTGTGCTCAATAGACATTTACTTATATACTGAAGTGAGGATTAAGTATTATATTGGGCTTAGAATCAGAATATACTGAAGATATCGGTTTCAAATGATCTATGTACTTAATAGACATTTACTTAAAAATGAAGTATTAAATTAGTATTATATTGTCACAGGGGCCTTGAATTTGAAAAATCCTTTACAAAAACTCTTCAGCTTATATATAGTCTAATTTCAATTTTCAAAATCTTTTAATTTTACTTAGGGAGTTGAAAGGTACTACAATGTACTACAATGTTTAGCTAATTTCTTTGTGCCGTTTTTCAGAATATACTAAAGATATCAATTTTTGAAATTATTTTTCTGTGCCCAATTTACATTTACTTATATACTAGAGAGGATTAAGTATATTAACATAGAATTGGAGTATACGGATGATACTGGTTTGAAATTATTTTCGTATGCTCAATACACATTTACTTTTATTCTGAAGTGAAGATTTAGTATTATTTTGCATAGAATCGAATATACTGAAGATACCAATTTGAAATTATTTTGCGTGTCCAATAGACATCTACTTATAAAATGAAGAGAGGTAAGTAATATATCGCATAGAATCAGAGTGTACTGAAGATATTAGTTTGAAATTATTTTCGTATGCTCAATTGACATTTACTTTAATACTGAATTGAGGGTTAAGTATTATATTGAGGGGTCAGCATTTTTCAAAATTATTTCTATTCTAATTTTAATATTTAAGTTCTAATTTTAATTTGTAAACATTTGATTTTATTTAACAAATTTATATAAGACAAAAAAGGTTAAGAATTTGTAGGGTTTTATGAAACATAATTTGCGAAAGAAATATCTTAAAATGTATCACATGAAAACGAAGCCACATATGATCTAATACACAGTAGTTTAATGTTATGTTTTAACTTTGCACAGAAAATGTTTTCTAGTGCTTCGTCATACATTCATTTTTCTGTCGATTAGAATATGTTCCTGAATTCAATTTCTTATTTTTCACAGTACCAATGACCAAAATTTCGAAATATTTTTATTGTTTTATTTAAATTATACAGCCTTTCAGAATAGTATGAAAAATTTTATAGCTTTGGCTTCATTATTTAACGAGTTATTGAAGTTTTTCCATAGAATGTCAGGGACAAAACCGACTAATAACCTTTATTTTCTTAGCTTTCTGTTTTGCATGACTACCACACATTTAAAACGCTAGGGTTTCTTTCTAATTAACTAACTTTGAGCATGGGATAAGGATTCGAATGAATAATTGATTTTTAAAAAGTAATAAATTGAATTGACTTTTTCCACTGTTTCTATGGTATCGGAAGGAAAAGTAAATTTATATATATAAATAGCAATAACGCGTGCAAACATATGCCCAAAAATACTTCATGGTAGGTATTTTAATTAACGTCAGACTGGAGAAACACAACGGGCTATTGGTGACGTTCCGGGATCAATCCCAAAGGGAAAGATGCGAGAACACCACCACGTAATTTTGAATCACGGACAGATGACGAGGCAACACCTCGGCTGGCACCCCACTCTCCAAACTTCCACACCACGCCAACGTGAGGACATTTGAGGCCACGACAGTTTTAACGTGCACTAAACTCCTTTGCATACGATGGTCTTCGGTTGGATTCGAACTCGCAACCCTCCGGCTACTAATCCGTTTCTTCCAACCGGGCTACTGCGGCCCAATGCTTCATGGAAAAGGAAGAAAAAGTTTTGAATAATAAAGAACTTTACAGTGTATAGAGATTTTAAATTAATAAAAAAAATTGTTTAAATATTGTTAATGTGAAAATAATTTTTCCCTTGAAATGTATATTTCATGCGTATTGAAATAAGGAACACCAAGGCATTTTAATCTTAATATAAAACAAATATGTATTCAAAGGTAGTACTACTTTAAGCATTTGCTACACTGGAATGCTCTCAAATGTCAGAAATTCATGAAAACGTATTACTTCTCATTTGAGGCAGTAGTCTGTTAGTTTCCTCATACAATATATCGTGCTTGGAGATGAGAAAAGAAGCATTATATCTAGGGGGACGATATTAGAACGGTCGAGAAAAACGTATAGAAATCAGGGTCCAAATTATACATTAGATCGCCCGTTTCCTATTTGAAATGATGCTAAAACAACTGCCTAAATCCAAAAACGATGGCTAAACCTTTTGAAACAATGCTAACTACAGTAAAATATTTTTGAACGTATTGCAATCGCGAATTGTTTTGAAATTTTATAGTGTATAAATTACAAGTTATACTTATGGAAACCTGTGGCAATTGAGGCTAATGCTGTACCTCTGTCTTAAACAATATTAACGTATTTGGAATGATGATAAAGACATTATAAAATAATAATGTTAAATATACTAAATAGTTCATTATTAATTTGTTAATAAATTTTGTTCAAAACATCAATTCTTGGTTGAAATTTTTATTGGCCATGTATAAAAACAATCAAAAACTTTGTTAACTGTTCCTGTTAATGGGTCTCCAAGTCGGAAGTAAGAAAAGGTCTGCAAGTCGGTCGTAAGAAAAGGGCCTCCAAGTCGGAAGTAAGAAAAGGGCCTCCAAGTCGGAAGTAAGAAAAGGTCTGCAAGACCTGTGTAAGAAAAGGGCCTCCAATTCGGAAGTAAGAAAAGGTTTCCAAGTCGGAAAAAAGGCAACCCTCATTCCTGAATAGTAATACAACTGCAGGGGATTACACAAAATAAATGATTGACTTTTAAGCATTGCATTCTAAAGATGGAATGATTGAAAGTAGAAGCACTGGAAAATACTTCTGTGACTATCACGAAATTGTGCTTGAAATTATAAGACGTTTTTCCAAGAAAACAACAAAACTATTAAATAAACATTTCTGAAATGCCGCCCTTATAGACGTTGGAGCACGTGGTCACTGCCCCTGTCGACCCTCCTCTAGCTACACCTCGGTACACCACTGACTCCTACAAAACTACAGTAATCCTCTACATATCGCGCATCCCGCTATATCGCTTATCTTTACTTGTCCCACAGAATTTCAAGTTTGCGAGAAACAGAAAATTGGGATCTACTACTTTAGAATTAGGTAGGTTGGTTGATAGTTGAGTTGCATTGCACTGGAGCAATACAACGGGATATTCATGAAGGTCCGGGATCATAGACGTGATGTATACGTAGACTGAGTATTCATATTGAGAGGAGCTTCAAAAAGTGTGACCAACATGTCGACTAGTAGTCACGTGATTGCTCTTTGAGAAATTGACTTGGTTAGCCGATTTGGCATCTGATCGCCTCGTTTGGCGATATAACATCTTTTGGCAGGTAAACGTGTGAATGAGCATTTCTATAGTGTCGAGAAAATGATTAAATCGCCAAAGTCTACTACTATGTCGCGTGAACCAATCCACGGGTCGAAGAAGACGCCCTCTCATGAATCAATGAATGGGAGCCTTCTCCCGTCCCGTAGACAAATCAGATGATGAATGGTCGTTTTCTCCCGACAGACGAAAGTAGTTCAGGGTCTCGTTACTACTAGTTTTGGTCACATGATCATGGGCACATTAAAAGGTTACCATTTCTCAACTCCACTTTTATATTTCCTCTATGGGATCAATCCCGAAGACAAAAATCCGAGGAAAACACCTCGTAATTTTGAACCACTGTCAGATTGTGAGGTCAACACCTGAGCTGGCATCCCACTCTCCATTCTTCCACAACACGCCAACGTGAGGACATTTGAAGACACAACAGATTTAACGCGCAACTGCCTCCACGTACACGACGGTCTTTGGTTGGATTGAGTTTCAAACTCGCAACTCTCCGGTTCCTAATCCGCGTTTCTACCAACTGGGCTACCAGTGCCTTCGTTAGAATTGGAGCTCAAAAGCTACTTCTTTCAAGCCGTTGTTCTGGGCCGTGATAGCCCAGATGGTAGAATCGCGGATTAGAAACCATAGGGTTCCGAGTTGAAACCAAAGATCATCGTGTAGGTGATGGATGGTGCACGTTAAATCTGTCGTGACCTCAAATGTTCTTCCGTTGGTTTGGTGTGGAAATTTGGAGTGAGGTGCGAGATCAGGTGTTGACCTCTTCATCTGACAGTGGTTCAAAATTACGAGTTGTCCTCGGATCTTTCCCTCCGGGGTTGATTTCGGACAGTCGCCAATAGATCGTGTTGCTACAGTGAGACGTAGATTCAACTAATTCAAAGGCCACTTCTTTCAAGCAGTTCTAAACTGAATTCGTATAAGAGACCGGGATTTGAAGGAATTCAGTTTTAGAACCTCCAATCGTGTGTGTATTTGTTGTCATATTAAGATCAAAGGAACGATTTTGTGTTTAACTTGCAGTTTTACATAACTTTAACAAAAAACGTGTAAATTAAGGCATTTCCCTCAACGCAGCTGGCTATTACAGACTACAAATCCTTCAGCCAAAAGTACACACAAATGAAAACAAGAACTAAAACATAAAATACATTCAAGGGTTAAATACAGTAAATAAAAATTCAAAAAGCTAGGGAAGGTACCGAGTAGCTAAAAGTTCCTTCCCTGCGAGTAACGTTCTCTGAGAGTTGTTTCAGTTCAAGCTACACAGGTTAGTCAATGTGCTGCATCCATTAGTGCACCATCCATACAAAGAGGGCACGAGGGGTTAATAGCGAGGTTATGCAGATGGTACGGAAGGAATTAATGCATAAATAGTGCGCTTTTATATCTAATAAGCAAGTTTTTCTCGCCCATTCCTCGTCACCCAAAAGAGTGCGATATATCGACGGGTTACCGAATAACCAGGTGCCCCTTTTCATTTTAGTCTGCCCTAACCAGCTCTCTGAATAGAAGCCTGTTTGCCCCGCACGTTCATTTCGCAAAGAAGTAAATTTGTTGCCGACCCCTAATCTCAGTGTGAATCCAGCAGTTGGCCTCATCCAATACGGGAACTGGTACGGAGGCGGAGTCAGCTGCTTTTGGCATTAACCAGCTACACGCAAAGCTTGTGATGCAACTCGGTACACAATACACGTTTGAACCTAAGCGTTCCGACTTCACCGATAGGGAAATTTAGTTTTTATGGCTTGACTAGGAGAAACGAAACTTTTAAACAGACTGCTTCAAACTGTACTGGGAAAGCGATATTTGTAAAACATTCTATTATTTTAATACCTCTTTTAAACTCGCTGCGTATTAATACTGAGACATCTTTCCCCTGAACTACTTCTACTCCATAAGTTGATTCATTTTCTGTGAATTAGTTTGGAAGATAGATGTGTGGGGACGTCATTGTCTTGTGGATTTCAAAGTATTTAGATGACATCTTGAGCTAGGGATGTTGGGGATATAGTTAAAAGTAAAATGAGACTAATGATAAAAGACGAAGCTAGACTCTTTTGGGATCTGGGGAAAATGAGTCTTAAACCGCCCTGTCCAAAATACAAATTTAGGTACTTAAAATGAAGATAATTAGGATAAAACATACACTATTCGTACAATATTATTAATTTTGTGTTTTTATTAATGTACCCAATATTAATTTTTCATTGACAATTAGAAGACATAGCATCTGCGCTGAAATTCCTTAATTGCCCATATCTATTGATGTCAAAGTGTGGTACTCACATTTCAATGGTACTCACATTTAATATCTTATTTCAATCCTCTTATAATAAACCAGCAGAATTACCCGGCGTTGCTCTGGTTGAATTAGTTGTAATTGATCGTAATATTACTCAACGTTGTTCCTATGTGGATTTCAAATTGTTTTTAGCCCCTCTGTAGACCCGGGGAAAATCGAACGGGGATTGATAGATAGCATATATTTTCCACGAGATTCTAAAGAATGAGTGTACCAAATTTGGCGTGGATTGGTCAAGAGGCGAAGAAAAGTAGTTTGTAAATCATCTAATTTGTTCATCGAATTTCAGGATCAAGACATTCTTAGATAAGGCTAATTTTGACCCAAAAAAGGAGAAAGGACATATATTTAGGCCTCTGTAAACCTCCTCCTTGCATGGTCCTGGAGATGTTACAATTCACAAGCATTAGTCTGCTAAAAAGAGAAAATAAATGCGTAGGTGGACTGAGGAGGCTGCAAATGTGGTGTTTGCAGAAATATACTGCCAGCACTAGAAGAGTACAAAAGTGATAAAAAATGTAGTATTGAGCTTGACGTTAATCTATGCTACGCTTTGCACGATGGAATGTTGAACAAAGAAGGAAACAAAGAGTAGTTCATCGAGCGCGGAGTAATTTTTATATCGAATTTCACGATCGACATTCTTCAAAAAAGGGCAGTTTTCACCTACATATAAAAAGTAGGGTTTGGTACCCCGTAGCTCTCTTCCTCTGAACGGCCCTGGAGGTGTTACAATCCAAAAGCATTAGATTTTGCCAAAAAGAGAAAACAAAACACGCGTGTTTGTTTTCAAAACACGCTAAGGTGGCTCCAAATGTGGTTTATGCAGAAACACACTGCCATCACGAGCGAAGCGAAAAAATGAAAAAAAAATATGCAATATTGGGCTTTGCATTAATTCGTGCTAAGCTTTGCAATTGCTTTCAAATTTTAAGAGTGGCTCAGTGGGCATACCCACTGAGCTAGCAACCTTCGAGTTGTAAGCGGCGCGGGTTCGATTCCTGTCAGGTGCATTCCTCCCTGGGTGTATTTCTCTCTTCTGTTTCAGTAAAACTTTTATTGTATGTGTAAATTACTCGATATTGTATATCTTGTGTCTGGCGCAGCATGGCCGAATAGGGCCCTTGTGCCATAGAACCCCAACAAACCAAACCAAACCAAATCAAATTTTACGAACATTCTTGCAGAAGTAGAGTTTTCACCCAAAAAGAAGGGCAGGGGTTTGGTTCCTCTGAAAGACCCTGGAAATGTTACAATTCACAAGCATCAGTTTTTTCCAAAAAAGAGAAAAAACACACGTGTGGGTATGAGGTGACTTCAAATATGGTTTATACAGAAATACACTGCCATTACGAGCGAAGCGCAAAAAAAATGCAATATCGCATTAATTCGTGCTAAGCTTTGCAATTGCTTTCAAATTTTACGAGCAAGACATTCTTTCAAAAGTTGAGTTTTCACCCCAAAAGAAGAGCAGGAGTTTGGTTCCTCTGAAAGGCCCTGGTGGTGTTACAATTCACAAGCATCAGTTTTTTCTAAAAAGAGAAAGCAAAACACGCGTGTGGGCCTGAGGTGGCTCTAAATGTGGTTTATGCAGAAATGCACTGCCATCACTAGCGAAGCATAAAAACGAAAAAAAATGCAATATTGAGCTTCGCATTAATTCGTGCTACGCTTTGCACGATCGAATGTTGAACAAAGAAGGAAACGTAGAGTAGTTCATCCAGTGCGGTTCCCGCAGAAATCACACAAAGCAAACTCACCACGCAATTCTTTTAGTCTCCAAGGAAACCGAAACTCCAAGATTTGAAGCACGTGAAATACAGCATACTTAAATGTGTACCATTGGTATCGAGCCATTGTTGTTTACCTGTTGGTGATTTGCCCGTCATTACCCTGTGGTGGGAGGAGAGATTTATGCAGGTGCATTTCGCTTGCTTAGGAAGAAAATTATATGCCTTTGAAAGAGCGCTTTCCCCTTAATTTGAATTCGATTAGGCTTTTTTTTTCAATATAGTAAAAATTTCTAAATTTATCTTTCGTTTGTTACAAGAGAATAAATTGTGTAAAAAAACCTTAAAAAATTGTAAATATAAGGGTTATTTTTTTCATTTTCTGTCATCAAAGAACGATTTTATTACAAGTAATCGTCTCGAAGAAAGTCTGAAAATCTTTTTAATGGATTCAAAGTAAAATAGTCGAACGTACGTGATGTTTTAAAAATAAAGTTTAGTTTAATAAGTTTAGTTAATTTAGTTAAGTTTAATGTTTTAAAAAATATTTTCATGAATGAAAAAGTTGATAGCATGTTTGTTAATCGCACGAGGAAATTATATATTCAAGTGAAATATACGCAGACACAATTTTGCTGCTTTAAAAATATTTTTTAATGTTTTGAAAATAATATTTCATGTTTTAAAATAATGTTTAATGTTTTAGAAATATTTTTAAAGATGGAAAAGATGATTGCACGTTTGTTAATCGCATGACGAAATGAAATTCGGTATCTTTTTGCAGTCAAAATAAACTTGCTGTCCAAAAGTGCATATGCAGACACAATTTTAATATTTTAAAAATAATGCTTTATGTTTAAAAAATATTTTCAAGGGTGGAAAAATTGGTAGCAAGTTTGTAATCGCATGAGGAGATTCAGTATCTTTTTTTCAGTCAGATAAGCTACGTGCCTTTAAGTACAATATGCACAGACACGATTTTAATGTTTTAAAATGATGCTTCATGATTTAAAATGTTTTCAAGGATGAAAAAGTGATTAGCATGTTTGTAATCGCATGAGGTAGGTAGGTATTTTAATTAACGTCGCATTGGAGAAACAAAACGGGCTAATTGTAATCGCACGAGGTTCAATATCTTTTGCAGTCAAAGAAGCTGTGCCTTTAAGTGCAATATGCAGACACAATTTTAAAGTTCTAAAAATAATGCTTCATGCTTAAAAATATTTTCAAGGATGGAAAAATTGATAGCATGTTTGTAATTACATGCGGAGATTCATTGTTTTGCAGTCAAATGAACTACCTGTCTGAAAGTGCAATAAGCGCAGACAAAATTTGTTATTATCAGCAATTTAAAAACTTATCTCTATACAAAGCAAATGCCAATGTGACATAATGTATAGAAATAGTTTTTAAGCATGTAACGTTGTACGCATTTGTAAATAGTAAGAGCAAGTTCAATATTTTTATAGTCTAAAAGACTGTCTCAAAGCGCATGAAGTTCAACATGAGCAAACGGAATATGTTGTTCTCAGAAATTCTAAGACTTCCCAATTATAGATAAAGATAACGTAGTAACCGCTCTCACTAAGATTTCCAATTTTTCTGTTTTCACTACTTATATAATTTTATTTTTACATCTTTCGGCGCCTCTTGTAGACGTGCATTTTTATGATTAAATGCTGAATTAATATTTTCATACTTAACACCGATATCCTGTAAATAACTGATACCTCGTCAAAGCAACCACCAGGAGGGTTAAGAACAATCTACAGTCACAAATTCGCTAAGAAACGCATATTCTATTGCTGGATATAACTTGTAGGGCCGCCCTGGAATATCAACCTTGGTGAAACTGTGCTTACGAACAATTATCTGTTCAAAGGCTACAGTTAATTCAAATGTAAAGAGTGAACATCAGATAAAAGCTTAAAATTTTTTTGAGCAATTGCTGGAGGGTCAAATTTTAACTAAGATCTCAAGAAAGGACTTTACAGGCAAATTTTATGTTGATAACAAACTGCTATTTACAGGCGCATATAAATAAAATTGGAATAAAGGATACTGAATCCTGTCCGTTCCGAGACTCCAATGCAATTATGAAGACCGATCATTTAAGACTGAGAAGTTATATGCGATTGCCGAGCTCCTGTTTCCTATCAAAGGGATGTTGTGTTGCTCCAGTGCGACAACAATTAAACTACCTACCAAAAAGGATTCAAACTCGTACGTCTACTGGACTGCAAGACTAGAAATGGTTGACCTTTCGTCTTCCGGTATAAGTTGGTTGGGTTCTTATGGGAGTAAGGGCTTTATCTGGACAAGCTACATCATGCACAAGAATGACAACGTCAAATAATTTATATACACATCCAAGGAAAGTCTTACTGACACAGAAGAGAAAAAGAAACTCAGGAAGGAATCGAAATGACCTTTTGTGATAAAGTAAAAAAATTCCTAGTTTCAAAGTACTTTGAATAGATGATAAATGGTATTTTTAGGAGGGGGTCTGTGGAGAGGTTAACTGACTACAATCCAATCCCTGATCCCCTTAGTAATGGACATACGCATACAAGGAAAGTTTTACTGACACAGAAGAGAAATAAACACAAGGAGTAATGGAATCTGACCTTTTGTGATAGGATACAGAAATTTCGAGGTTGAAAGTACTTTGAATCGATGATAAAATTGTATTTTTAGGAGAGGGTCTGTGGAGAGGTTAACTGACTACAATCCAATCCCTGATCCTCTTAGTAATGGACATACGCATGCAAGGAAAGTTTTACTGACACAGAGTGGGGTGCCAGCTCAGGTGTTGCTCACATCATCTAACCGTGGTTCATAATTACGAGTTGTTCTCGAATCTTTCTCTTCCGGATTGATCCCGAACCATCGCCAATAACCCGTTGTGTTGTTCCAGTGCGACGTAAATTCAATTACATATCTACCTACCTTTACTGACACAAGAGAAAAATACATATAGGGAGGAATCGAATCTGACCTTCTGGCACAGGATAGAAAGTTCCGTAAGGATCAGGATAAGATAGTAAGGATCAGGAATTGGACTGACTCCAGTCCAATTCCTGATCCTTAGTTTTACGTCAAGTAATGGACATGCACATACACGGAAAGTTTTACTGACACAGAAGAGAGGTACACAGGGAGGAATCAAATCTGACCTACTGGCATAGGATAAAAAAGAGTTCAGTTTCAAAGTACTTTAAATAGATGATAAAATGGTTTTTAGGAGAGGGTCTGTGAAGGGGTTAACTCACTCCAATCCAATCCCTGATCCTTAGTTTTAAATAACCAATTTGAAAAAGATTTAATTTAAGCATCCATCTAATCTGACATTTCTAACTTTTTGCTGATGTTGCTTCCATTAAATGATACATTTCCCAACAAATCGCCAATCTTAAGTTAAACCAGTAACACAATTTCAGACAATCAGAAAATTTCGTTTCAATAAAAAAAAAGCATCTTTCAGATCTCAGGGAGGAGAATAGGAAATGAAATTGAATTTAATAAAACAAATGAATAGTCCATTACAATCAATCACATTTTGCATTTCTTCCAATTCTTATCTCGATACGAATCAATTGCTTGTAACTTTCTAGCGAAGAGAATTCATACTGAAAGCAATTTTCTTGCACTAAATGGTAATCAATTTGATAAAACAATCAGCTTGCTACAGTCAATCGCACATTGAAATTCTCTCAATTTTTCTTTCGCTTCAAATCAGCTGCTTGCTAATTTCTAGCGAAGTGAAATTCAAAGTGAGTTTCTTCAAAATGGGATTCCCCAATTTGATAAAACAAATAAACAGCATATTACTGTCATTTGCATATTCACTTTTTCTCAATTTTTTTAGATTCAAATCAGCTGTTTGCAACTTTCTTGTGAAGTGAAATTCACAGTTCTAGTGATTCTCTTGTACGAAATGGTATTCAGTTTGATAAAACAAAAAGGCAGCCTGTTAAATGAATCGCATATATAAATATTTTCACTTTTTCTCTCGCTTCCAGACACCTGCTTGCTAATTTTTAGCGAAGGGAAATTCAAAGTGAGTATCTTCCTCAAAATGGTATTAAATTTGATAAACAAAAAGACAGCCTGTTAAATTAATCTAATAGAAATTCTTCACTTTTTCTCTCGCTTCAAAACAGCTGCTTGCTAATTTCTAGCGAAGGAAAATTCAATGTGAGTATTTTGCTCAAAATGGTATTCAATTTAATAAAACAAAGGGTCAGCCTATTAAAGGAATCGCATATATAAACCTTTTCACCTTTTCTCGCTTCAAAACACCTGCTAGCTAATTTCTAGCGAAGGGAAATTCAAAGTGAGTATTTTGCTCAAAATGGTATTAAATTTGATAAAACAAAAGCATATTAAATTAATCTCATATAGAAAATCTTCACTTTTTCTTTCGCTTCAAAACAGCTGCCTGCTAATTTCTAGCGAAGGGAAATTTAAAGTGAGTTTCTTACTCAAAGTGGTATTCGATCGGATTATACAAAAAGACAGCTTGTTACAATCAAACGCATATCGAATTTCTCTCAATTTTTCTTTCGATTCGGACTAGTTGCTTACAATTTTCTTGAGAAGTGAACTTCAAAGTGAGTGAGTTTCGTGCACAAAATGGTATTGAATTTAATAAAACAAATGGGCAGCCTATTACAATCAATCTCAATGTATTTCTCTTAATTTTTCTCTCGATTTGAATCAACTGCTTGCAACTTTCATGCGAAGTCATAGTGCGAGGAACTTTCTTGCACAAAATGGTAATCTATAAAAACGAACAAGTAACTTGTTGCAATGAATCGTATATTGAATTTCTCTAAATTTTTCTATAGATTCAAATCAGTTGCTGAAACTGTCTCCTGCGGACCAGATATCTCCAATTGAATATAACTGATCTTCGTTCAATGACACATGAAATTTAGAAGTATCAATCTCTTAAGATGAAATTTAGAAGTATCAATCAATTTGATATAAAATAAATTAAACACTGTTACAATCAACTCCATATAGAATTTCTCTCGATTTGAGTCAGCTGCTTGTAACTTTCTTGAGAAGGGAAATTAAAAATGAGTGAGTTTCTTGTACAAAATGGTATTCAATTTTATAAAACAATCAGCTTGTTACAATCAATCGCATATTGAATTTATTTCTGTTTTCTCTCGATACCAATCAGCTGCTTGCAACTTTCTTGCGAAGTGAAATTCAAAACAAATTATTATGCAAGATATTCAATTCTATAAAACAATCAGCCTGTTACAATCAATCACATATTGAATTTCTCTCTTTTTCTCTCGATACCAATCAGCTGCTTTCAACTTTCCTGCGAGTTTGATCCATGGAATGCACACCCAGTGGAGCAGAATCCATGCTGTAAAGATACGATTATCGATCCCTGGTTTCTCAATAGAGCAAGCTTTCCCGCGTGGAAAGGCCAACATGCTGTCTTTGTTTACATTTTGCCCTCATACCACTCTTGTTCAGTTGCAACACAAATTTCCATGTCTCGCTTTCCCGGCAGTGTGTTTCGCACATGCAGGGAAGTGTGCTTTACCACACTTTTTACCCATTGGTAATAAAGCTTCCATAAAATGCCCGGTATACTATAAATTATTATTTCACTGATATGATACGAATGTGTATGCGATCGGATACGATTTTGTAGCACTACAGATGGATGCACTCTTATTCATTGTGAGTCGGATTCATTTAAGCTTGCATAAAATTCCCGATATAATATAAACTCGTATTTCTCTGTATGAATTGGGAGTCGGATTCATTTAAGCCTACATAAAGTATCCAGTATTATATAAATTCCTATTTCACTGACATAATACAAAAATGTGTGAGATCGGATACGAATTTCTCACATTACTGAGGGATACACTCTTATGCATAGGGAGTTGGATTCATTTAAGCTTGCATAAAATGCCCGGTATAATATAAATTTTTATTCCACTGACGTGGTAGGAATATATGTGCGATCGGATACAAGTTTGTCACGTTACTGATGGATACTACTGTGCCACAAAATAATTTTATATAGCTGTTGTGGGATATTCTAGATTTTTCCGGTTAGCAGGGTTTCGTTTAACCCTCCTGTTGGATGTCTCTACGAGATATCTCGTTATCAAGATATTGCCGTTTCGATGATGACGAGATCAAGATCTGATCAGTTTTCTTCTTATAACGAGAAATCTCACCCATCAGGATCTGGTCAGTTTTGCTAATGACGAGAAATCTCGTCGAGACAACCACCAGGAGGGTTAAATCCACATTTCATACCTCCAAATGAAAAAGAATAATCAAAAGTATAAAGCAGTATTTCTGTACTTGCTGGTCTTGTTCTTACTTTCATTAAAGTGCTTGGAAAAAAGTTCCCACCTCAGTAATGTCTCAACAATTAACTTCTGAACGTCCACTTCAACTGCATCCCATTGACCAAAGCAAATTTCTTTTCCTTGCTATCTTCCAGATTTCTCATTGCGTTCTGTAATCAGACTGCTGGAGATATTCATTAGAGCAGCGAGATCTTTAGTTGAGCTTTAGCAATATTATGAAGCTCTGTAGCTCAAATCGAGCATGTTTAAACTAAATGGCAAAATCCCGCAGTGGTTGATTTTACATTGCTTATATTCATTTGTTGCCATTCGTCAAAATATAAATAGCGTTGCATTCTGTTCCATGTAGTTTTGTGAAATATATTTATAGATGCTGATGAGATATTGAACATTCCACATAAGGATGCGTCATATAATGAGATGATGTTATATGAATTCTGGATATTCCTGGCAATAGAGTTTGCTATTAAACGTTTTTTTATACAATCAGTTATTTAAGCATACATAGAATGCCCGGTATGATATAAATTCATATTTTACTGATGTAATGCGAATATATGTGTTGATTGCATATGAATTTGTTACATTAATGATGGATCCGAATGCGCCATATATGAATATTATATTGCTGATGTGATACATTTGGATTTTTCTGATAAGGGTTTCTTTTAAACATTTGTTTATATGTATATACTGATGGTATATGAATATGTTACATTATATGTCATATTACAATGATGTATTATAAATTGATAATTTTGGTAATTGTTTGCTATTAAGATCATACATATCTGTACATACATATCTTTACATAATCTGTAACAATTTTGGTGGATATTGTCACTAATAATTTCTGCGAAATTGGTGATTTCTGAACACTTTAAATAAGAGTGCGAAATTTTCTTTCGTTCAAAGCTCATTCAATATTGATTGATAAGATGTATTATTATTCAATTGTAAATAGATTCTATCTAATGGTTTGATAAAGTGTAATAAGTTAATATAAGAGAATATGTGTACCTAATTCTTCAATATTTAACCTACAAGAAAATGCTTTAAGGTAAGTAGGCGATAGAAAATATTATTCTTTATTATTATAATTTTCATAATAAAATTCGATTTTACGGGCTTTATTGTTTGATAATTTGCTAGATACTTGAGGCGCCAGACTTCCTTTAAAATTGGAATTCATAAACCTTGAGATCGTGAAAAGGGTGATTTTTTCTTTCTTCTTTCTAATCGATTAATCGCTTTTTAAAATTTGTTTGAATCAGACTTACTCATACTTCTTCAAGAATTTAAATATGGGTGGTTGTCTAATTGATAATTAAACGTATATTAGAAGAATACGATGATTTTTATTCAAGATCTTATAATTATAGGCCATCACTTTGCATCCATCACTTTTAAAAGTGAATTTTATTCACCTTGAACCCTAGGCTAGTATATTTTGTAAAATGTTAATTGTGCGTTCGATAAAAATTTTGAATTTATGTTTACGATTTTTTTTTATTTTCAACAGGGACACCTGGCTTGAGAAAGATAAAACGTTCTTAAAATACTGATAGATTGATTTGATTTTGATTAGTTTCGCTCTACATTCACTTTTTGCTACATTGGGACTAATTAGACCTTCAATACTAATGAATCGTAATAAGAATTTCACTGTTTAATAAAACCATTCACACGCAGACTATGGATACTCCTGTATTTTGAAGCAAGCGAAGTGTATGTTATCCAATAAACTTGTAATTTGCCAGTCGAAATGACCTGAAATACTGATGAATCATAATTATTTCTTTTTTGTGAAAAAATCTTTCACGAACTCTAGTCATATTCTACTTTGTCTTACGCATACGAAGTTTGTGTCACCTAATATTATTTGTCATTTTTCAGTTGAAATAACCTAAAATATTTATGAACCGTTATAAGAAATCCATTCTTGTTTAAACCTCCAAGTGCTTCGACGAGATATCTCGTCCAAGATCTAGTCAATTTTTCTACGAACGAGATATCTCGTCGATACAAAACTTCCCTATTACTCCAAATGGAAATGAAGATCCAATTAAAAAATCAAATTGCCCCTTGTCCAGAACTGGTGACAGTTTGGGCAATTTTTTGCATCAGAGGTTAGCCAGTTTTCGATTCGAAGATGAACCACCAGGAGGGTTAATAAAAACCTTTACTCAGACTCTGATAATACTCCTAGAAAATGTGTTACGTAAACGAAACTCTGTTATCCAATATTAGTTATCAGTTGAGTGATTGAGTGGGAATGAAAGAAGAGTTTTTAGACCTGAAAAACACATGAATATTAATAAGAATTTTCACGAAACGGTCGAATTGTAATAACCACTACTTTGCCTTACACATGCGAAGTTTATGTTACTGAATATTATTTGTTAGTTAATTAATTCTGATTAGCGAGTAAAAGAGATTCTTATATCTGAAATACTAAGATTATTATATCTAAATACTAATATATGACTAATACTGAACATTTCATTCTTATTTAATGAAACCAACACTCAAATTCAAATAATACTCCTCTACTTTATCTCACTATGTAAAGTGTTGCCTAGTATTATTTGTCGCTTACTAGATTGGATTGTGAGTAGCGAATGAAAGAGAAGCGTTTTTAGACCTGAAATGCCTGATGCGTCCTTAAAAAGCAGTTCATTCTTGTTTAATAAAACTATTTTTGCGAACTCTAGTTATGCTCCGTGCGAAGTTTGTATTAGCTAAAACTTTGTCAGTTAAATTATTGTGAGTAGTGAATGAAAGAGGAGCTTTTTAGACCTGAAATGCTGATGAATGAGAAGCGTTTTTAGATCTGAAATGTTGATGAATCGTAATAGGAATTTCACATTCTTGTGTAATAAAACTATTTACGCGTACTCTAGTTACGCATCATGCGAAGTTTGTCACCTAATATATTTATCAGTTAAACGATTGTGAGGAAAGCGAATGAAAGAGAAGCTTTTTAGACCTCAAATACTGATGAATGAGAGGAATTTGAAATCTGAAATGGCTGATGAATGAGAAAAGTTTTCAGACCTGAAAATGTACATGAGTCGTAATACAAATTTCATTCTTGTTTAATAAAACTGACTCTATGCTCCATGCGAAGTATGAAATTTTTGTCCGTTAGATGATTGTGAGTAGCGAATGAAAGAGAAACTTTTTAGACCTGAAATGCTGATGAATCAGAAACGTTTTTATACTCAAAATGTCGATGAACAAGAGTTTTTAGAGCTGAAGTGCAGATGAATCGTAATAAAAATTTAATTCTTCCTTAATAAAATTGACTGTAGTTATGCTCCGTGCGAAGTTTGAAACTATTTTTGTCCGTTAGATGATTGTGAGTAACAAATGAAAGAGAAACTTTTTAGATCTGAAATACTGATGAATGAGAAGCGTTTTTATACTCGAAATGTCGATGAATGAGAAGTGTTTTTAGAGATTAATCGTAATAAGAATTTCATCCTCTTGTTTATTAAAACTGTCTCTCTCTAGTTATGCTCCATGCGAAGTTTGAAATTTTTGTCCGTTAGATGATTGTGAGTAGCGAATGAAAGAGAAGCTTTTTAGACCTGAAATGCTGATGAATGAGAAGCATTTTATATTCGAAATGTCGATGAATGAGAAATAGTTTTAGAGGAAAATCGTAATAAGAATTTCGTTCTTGTTTAATAAAACTGTCTCTATTTACGCTCCGTGCGAAGTTTGAAATTTTTGTCAGTTTTATTGAGTCGAGGGAAAGAGAGAGAAGGGTTCTTAATGAATAAGCATTTGATTCGCATGCGAAGTTTGTGTTGTCCCATATTATTTGTCAGTCAAGCGATTGTGAAAGAGATACTTTGTCCGTGGCGCGAGTGTTTCGGTGGTTCGGAAAGGTAGCGTGCCCTTTTGATGCTGTGAAAAAGAAGCGGGTGCGGGGGGAGGGGCCGGCGCAGGCGCAGAGGGGCGCGAGGGAGCGTGCGTCCCGCGAGGTGCGCAGATGCATCCCTCCCAGCAAAGATGGCGGCAAGCTCCTGGCGTCTGTGGCGAGGATAAGGGAAATCGCGGAGTACCGGGAAGCCCAATGAACGAGGAAATGGCCGAGCTGGTGGGTCGCGAGCGCATCTCGCGGGTCGTGGTGGTTTCCGTGGAGCAGGAGACGAGCGAAGCCGTGCGGCCCGCGGACTCTGACGACGAGGAGGACGCCGTGGTGGACAACGTGGAGCCCTCCGTGGACCTGCTGTCCCGCTCCGACTCCGAAGAGGTGAGCGGCACCATGATCGAGACGGCCGACTTCCGCGCCCTGTCCGAGGGCCCGGCCTACGCGAGCCTCAACGGCCGTCTCAGCCCCGGCTTCTCGACGGCCTCGAGCTACGCGACTCTGACGCCCCTTCAGCCCCTGCCCCCCATCTCCACGATGTCGGACAAGTTCTCCCACTACGCGCACCACGGCAACGTGAGCGGCACCTTCACGCTCATGCAGAACAACCTGGGCATGAACTTCCAGTACGACAAGCTGGGCTCTATGGGGGTCATGAACATGAGCCCCACACTCGGCGTGACGCACGCGTCGGCGGTGTCCATGCTGGCCGCCAACGGGCTGAGCTCGCAGTCGATCCCGTCGCCGCCCTACTCGCAAAACGGCATCCACACCCCCGAGAAGTCGCTCAGCCCGACCGGGTTCGAGTCCTATTCGCACCGGGACCTCAGCTCCCCGCAGAGCCCGGCGCTGCACACCCCGACGTCGATGATGCAGACTCTGAACGGCCTTAACGTCTCCGGCAGCCCGCCGCCCGCCCAGATCCAGGTCCCCAGCCCGCCGAGCAAGCCCTCCCCAGGCCCCATGACGGTGCCCGTGGTCAGCCTGGCACCCTCGGCAGCCCTCAACGTCGCCCTGTCGCTCGCATCGGCGCTGCCCGTGCCCGTGCACGTGACTGTCCAGCCGGCGGCGACCATGGTCAGCACGCCGCCCCAGCCCCAGCAGGTGGTGGTGGCCACCCCGGTGGTCCAGCCGCAGCCACAGGCCGCCCCGGCGGCCAAGGCGGTCATGGTGGCCGGCGCGGTCTCTCCCGTGTCAGCCAAGAGCAACGGAGACGAGGTCGAGGAGATCAACACCAAGGAGCTGGCTCAGCGGATAAGCGCCGAGCTCAAGCGTTACAGCATACCGCAGGCGATTTTCGCCCAGAGGGTGCTGTGCCGGTCGCAGGGTACCCTCTCCGACCTCCTGCGGAACCCCAAGCCGTGGAGTAAACTGAAATCAGGGAGGGAGACGTTCCGCAGGATGTACAAGTGGCTGGAGGAACCCGAGTTTCAGAGGATGTCTGCGCTGAGACTAGCAGGTAAAGTGCCTTTTCTCTACTACACACTCTCTTGTGCACTCGTATATCAAAACGCAGACGGCCTCTTAAAGAGGCCAGTGAAATTATTCTGCTGTACTCACTTATGCTCTCTCAACACGCTCAGAGATAGACCCAAAACAACCTGTGAAAGCACGCTGCTCAATTAGCATCATACTGTGGTGAGGGAGCATTAAAATTGCTCTAAACTTTTTTGCTCTCTCACCACTCAAAGGTATATGTAAAGGCAGCCAATTTCTTAAACAGCTTGTGAAATCACTACTGGATACTGTGTAACAACAGACCCTTTCGATTTGCTTACTTAGATAAATTTAATTGGAGGAGAAATTGCTTGAATAGTCGAATAACAGTTTCGTAACATTTAGTCTCACATTAGATTATAATGACACTACTTTAGATTAACTTTTATGCTCTCTCATCATTCAAAAGTATATATAAACAACCTATGAAAGCAAGCTACTCAATTAAGCATCATATAGTGGTGAGGGAGCATTAAAATTGCTCTAAACGTTTTGCTCTCTCACTACTAAAGAAGCCATTTTCTTAACAATAACATGTGAAATCACTACTGGATACCATGCATTTATCATTTAGCAACAGACGCTTTTGATTTGCTTACTTAGATCAATTTAATTAAAGGAGAAATCGCTTGAATAGGTGAATGACACTCGTTCGTAACATTTAGACACACACATGTTAGATATTACAATGACATTACTTTAGATTAACTTTTATGCTCTCTCACCATTCAAAGGTATATCTAAACAGCATGCGAAATCACTGCTGAATATTGTGTAGCTATCGTTTAACAACACACTCTTTTGATTTGCATTATTAGATCAATTTAAGTAGAGGAGAAATCGCTTGAATAGTTGAATAACACTTGTTAATAGCATTTAGCCACATTAGAGTATAATGACACTACTTTAGATCGACTTTTATGCTCTCTAAACACGCTCAAAGATGTATGTAAAACAACCTGTGAAAGCACGCTACTCAATTAAGCATCATATTGTGCTGAGGGAGTATTAAAATTGCTCTAAACTCTTTGCTCTCTCACCACTCAAAGGCCATTTTCTAAAATACAGCCTGTGAAATCACTGCTGAATACTGTATAGTTTTCATTTAGAAACAGACCCTTCAATTTGCTTACTTAGAGGAGAAATCGCCTGAATATTTGGATAATTCATGTTCATAAAATTTAGCCACACAATACATTAGATTATAATGACATTACTCTAGATTGACTTTTATGCTCTCTCATAATTCAAAGTTATATCTAAACAAAGGTATATCTAAATCACACTACTCAATTTAGCATCATAATTTGGTGAGAGGACATTTAAAGTTATGAACTTTTATGATCTCACTCAAAGGTATATCTAAAGGCAGCCAATTTCTAAAAAACAGCCTGTGAAATCACCACTGGATACTGTGTAGTTATAATTTAGCAACAGATCCTTTGGATTTGATTGCTTAGATCAATTTAATTAGAGGAGAAATCACCTGAATTGTTGGATGTAACATACGATTGTAACATTTAGCTTTATTAGATCAGAATGCCACTACTTTAAAATAACGTTTATACTCTCACTCTTCGAAGGTACATTTAAATGCAGTCAACTTCTAAAGAAAGTTTGAAACCACGCAACGAAATATTGTGCTATAATAATTTTGCTACAGACCCCTTTCTGATTTTAGTTACTTAGATGAGGTTAATTAGAGGAGAAATCTCTTGAATAGTTGGTAACACTAATTTGTACATTTATCCTATATTATAAGAATGTCATTACTTAAGATTAACTCTAATGATGTCTCACTCTCAAAGTATATCTAAAGCAGCCTGAGAAATGACACTACTCAATTTAGCACCATACTTTGTGAGAGAGAGCATTAAAATTATTTCGAACTTTTATGCTCTCTCGCCCCTCAAAAGTAGCCAATTTGTAAAGTACAGCTTGTGAAATCCAGTATTGAATACTGTTTTGTAATCATTTAGCGACAAACCCTTTCGATTTGCTAAAGAAAAATTAGCTTGAATAGTTGTATAACACTTATTTGTATATTTTAGCTACATTATATTAAAGTGTCATTATTTTAGAATAACTTTCATGCTCTCTCAATATTCAAAGTTATATTTAAATGCAGCCCACTTATAAAACACAGCCTGTGAAATTACAGTACTGAATGCTACATCGCTATCATTTAGCAACAGATTTACTTAGATAAATTTAATTGGAGAAATATTTTGAACGGAGTTGGTTGACTAGTTGGATAGCACTTGGTTGTAACATTTAGTCAATTTTGTTGACATTAGATCAAATTAACTCTTTTCACTCAACACCCAAATGTATATTTAAATGCAGCCAGTTTCTCAAAATCAACCTGTTAAATTGCACTACTGAATACCGCGTCGCTATTATTTGGCAACAGACTTAGATAACTTTAAAGAAATATTTTGAATGGAATTGTAGATGGATAACACTTGTTCGTAACATTTAGAAACACTAAATGACATTGACACTACTTTAGATGAACTCTTTTTCTCTCTCATAACTCAATGGTATACCTAAAACAGCCTGTGAAAACACACTACTGAATTTAGCATCCTACTGTGACTTTACCATTTATCAATAGATCCTTTCTATTTGCTTATTAAGATAAATTTGATTAGAGAAGTCTTTTGGTTCGAATGGTTTGGACAGTTGGGTAACACGTGTGGTTAACATTTGGTCAGTTTTTAGAAATTAGATAACAATGGCATTACTTTCGATAGAAGGCATGTCGCTGTTTATATAAAGAAAGGTGTCATCATACTTACCTATAATGACGTATATTTCAAAGTAATCGTAAAATAAAAACCACACGACTTTTTAAAGTTATAATGATTCATTTGAATATCGTGGAATAAACAAAACCCAACCTAAAAAAGTAAATAACGAATAAATTTCTTAAGTATGTTTGAATGATTTCTGAAAAAATGATAGAATGTGTTCTAGGATGCTTATTTTAATCTCATAATAGGCCTCGAAAATATTTGTTGCAACAACAGTGGAAAAATAATTTAAATCTAATTGTCCCAACCTTTTCTTAACACATAAATTAGGATTGATAACCTATCCTATACTCGCAAGCATATAAGTCAGGTTTGGAAATGTAGTTAATATATTCAACGATACATATTATTCTCGCTTTCATAACACAAAAACTATCATCTAATGCTTGTTTACTAAATAAAGCTATCTACAAATATGATACATGTATTGACACAATGCATTTAACGAGATCTTGATGGACGAGATATCTCGTCGTCTCTCCTGATCAGATCTTGATCTCGTCATCATAAAACATATCGGCATTATCTTGATGACAGGATATCTCGTCACTAGCAAAATAGGTCAGATCTTGAACGAGATATCTCGTCGAAATCACTTGGAGGGATTAAAGAGAACCCTTTCTATCGTTAAGTATAAATTTCCTCCATATCAAATCTGTTAGTTCAAATAAACCTGCGAAAGCAAACGCGAAATGAAGATGACACGGTGTAGATATCGTTTCTGCCCGCTCAGAAAGCACGTTTTATGTAGAATTGATGCGAAGTCAGCACCTCTACATGTAGAGTAACGTCCCCTCTACAGCGCAATCTGTCATGGAAGAGCTAGAATAGGGCTTCACGGTACAGTAAGTCCGCTTGCAGTAGAACAGATGTTCAGTGAACATTTTGGCGAAAGTTTTTCCCACTGGGCTCCCTCCCACCAATTGCAGCGACGCGTGCTTCCATTGATAAACAAAGAATACACCTACCTGGATTTCCACAGAAATGACGACTGTGGGCTTCCAGTGCATGGAGATACAAGAGATGGTGATATGTGGGCTTGATATATTTATATATGTAGAAAGAGAACGATGTTAACAAATTAAGGGAGTTTTGACTCAAAATCTTCAAAAACATCGATTTTGAAATTGGGAAAAAAGTTGTAAAAATTGACGTGATCTGTGTTCAGAGGAAATTTTTCAACTTCGCATCAAGATGGTTTACCAAATGTTTTCAAAAATACAGTTTTTGAAATTTAAAGAGACTGAAAATTAGCATTATCTGTATTCCGGGGCAATTTTATTTACACTGTCAAAATGATTTACCATATATTTTCAAAAATATCAATGTTGAGATTCAAAAAGTTCGTGAAAACATATTATTTACATTATCTGTATTGTTCGGAGGAGAATTTTACCAACTCTATCAAAATAATTTACTAATTATATTGAAAAATATAGTTTTCGTGAGTTTGAAAATTTGTGAAAATTAGCGTTATTTGTATTCGGAGGGCAATTTTATCAATCCCCACCCATCGAAATAATTTTCAAAATGTTTTCAAAACTATCAATTTGAGCCAAAAAAACTGAAAATTACATTATCTGTATTCAGAGGGCAATTTTATCAACCCATCAAAATAATTTGTCAAATGTTTTCAAAAGTATCGATTTCGAGATTTTAAAGGAACTGAAAATAAATACTGCCTGTACAGAGGGTGATTTTATCAACTCCCATCAAAATAATTTACCAAATATTTACAAAAATATTGTCTGAGATGTTTAAAAAACTTGAAAATTAACACTATCAGAGGCCCATCAAAACCCATCAAAATAATTTACCAAATATTTATTAAATATAGATTTTGAGAATTTTAGCAACTGAAAATAAACATTAGCTCTATTTAGAGAGCAAATTTATCAACGTCGATAAAAGTAATTTACCAAATATTTTCACAAATATTTATTTTGACATTATTGGTATTCGGAGGGCACTTTTTTAAACCCATCAAAATAATTTATATCCCAGAATGAAATATATTTTTGTTTTCTTAAAACGATTTGCTTAAAATTTTGATTCATCTTACGCTTAACTTGTCATATAATTTTATTGTACTGTTTTTTAATCTGTTAAGAAAGAAATTAAACTGCACTCTTTGAAGTGAAAGAGATAATGATTGGAAGGTGGGAAATATTTTTCTTAAAATATTTATGGAAAGTTGGAACCAAAAAAATTTCAATTATATCGCTGTTGAGATTTTTTTAATTTGGGAAAATTAGCATTATCTGTATTCAGAGCGAAATTTCATCATCCCACTAGAACAATTTATATCCTAGAATAAATTCAACGCCCCCAGAATAGGATTGGGTGTTGTGTGAATACTTTTCATCATATTAATACTTAAGAGAAGTTGAAACCAAAAATGTGCAAATACATCTATTTTGAGATTATAAAAATTGGATAGCCTATTTTTCGGTCTTTCCAATGATATCCCACTTTTGTTTTTCTCCAATTAGGAGTTTTAAAAATATAAATTTAACTACTAATAGACTCAAATCAACTGACATTTTGAACTTTAAACTTGCCTATTTACAGGACAGCCTACCTTTTGCTCTTTTCCCTATACTTTATTTTTGTTTCCCCCTATTTAGTGCTTTAAAAATACATGTTAAACTAATGATGGACTTAATAAACTGAAATTTTGAACTTTGAATTTGATTTTCTCAAAACGATTTTCTACCTTCGAGCTACTAATTTCAAATTTTCAAAAAAAAAAAATAGATTTTTAGATTTAAAAAAATTGACTTCTGCTGTTGGGATATACTTAGATTTACAATTTTCCGCAATCTACCCGTTTCCATAGTAATTGAATGGGAGTTTGTCATTTATAGAATGGCTTGCGTAAATATGTAAGTCTAGAATATTATGAATCAAGTAAGCCTATTAATTCGCCTACACAAATTGCGATTACATAAGCAGTTTACAATTATGCAAACTCCATATTATCTTCTTAAACTTCTTTCGAATGAAAATAAACATTACTGCGACAACTTTTCCGAAACTTAATAGCAGTTCAGTGTGTTTGACCACTGCACTAGCATTTTGCGAGTTGTAGGCGGCCCAAGTTCATTTCCTACAAGGTTCGTTTCCTCCCTGGGCCCATTTCTCTCTTCGGTGTCAGTAAAGCTTTCCTTGTGTGTGTATGTCCATTTACTTGACGTTGTTTGGCGGAGCTTGGCCAAGTATTGGTCCTTGTGCCATAAAACCCAATCGAAACATAAAAGTTAGGAACACATTTTCAGCTATAAAATTATGTAAAAAACTGATCTATGGTGGGCAAAAATATGTAAAAATGCAATTCCGTTTTTTGCTATGTAAAATGTAAACAAGATCATTCATTTCTATTTCTTCAATACATTATAAACCAACTCTAAATGAAATATGGAGTCAAACAAGTGTGCTAGCATTTAAAACAAACATACTTTGCTTGTTTCTCATTTCCATTGTTTTTGTGAGTATAAATGCGCTGAACATATCAAATCTTTGGATATTAATGTACAAATTATGCTAAATTTTCGTGCAGTTGCGATTCGGTAGCACAATTACTCTAAATCGTAAGGCTTAGACGAATGAATACTTAGATGAATGAATAGGAAATGAAAGTATTTTTTCCGAATTGTTTCCCAGTTTGAAAATGCTATTAATTTAGTCAAATTTAATAACACTATAAAAATAGAAAATTTGAATGCAATCCAATTGGCATCCAATAGTCCTTTAATTTATAATAATCCATAGACAAGTGACGTTAAGACTGAAACAAATATGACAAAAATAAACTCATTTAACAGCTATGAAATTCAAATTATTTGGAATCATTATGCAATTACTGGAATGACAGTAGTTACACTAACAAAAGAAATTAAATTTGATTTTATTTACAAATATTTTTCTCAATTAAATTATTCACTATAGCTGTAAGTATTGATCACTGAACTTTTTAACTCAAATAACTTAGTTCAATTCAATACTTTTCGTATGTATTTAGTTGTATAAAAAAGTTTTCGAATGTTTGTAAGGGATCATTGCCATCGCTATCGAGACGTTTTGAACAGTTTTTAGCTTATAAAACTTAAGATTTTAATTTGTGAAGTATAAATAAAGGGTGGATTTATCATGAACATTTTAAGGAAATGAAAACCATTTTTGTTTAGATTAAAAATTTTTGTTTTCAAATATAAGCAGCATTTATGATTTCCCCCTGAATTCCTGAATTGTTTACAACTTCAGAGCCATGAATTTATAGTTTTATTTATATTTTTATAATTGAATGTAATGTTCAGATAAATTTATCAATATCGCTATGTGTCTGAAACTTTTTCTGTTAAACTAACTATACCTTTTAGTTGAGAACATTTAAAATAGAATAGCAGAACAGTTTTTAGTTTATAAAATTTAAGATTTTAAATTGTGAAGTCTAAATATGGGTTGAATTTATCGTATTCTATTCTGAATTTGAGGGTTTTACCTCTATATATCTAAACGTTTTTATACGTTTTTGTGTTTAGAAGATTAAAAAAATTTTGTTTTCAAACAAATATATAAACAGCATTTATTACCTCCCCTGAATTGTTTACAACTTCAGAGCCATGAATTAATAGTTTTATTTATATTTTTATAATTTATTGTGGTATTCAGATAAAATTATCACAACATTTCTGTGTCTGTGAAACTGTTCTTTCTGTGTAAATTGGCCATACTTTTTAGTTAAGAGTATGGCCAATTTACACATTTAAAACAGTTTAATTTTTAAATTTATTTTATGCGTCACCCGGAATTTCATGAACATTTTTAAAAACAATTCAGTACCATAAACAAAGCGCCTAATTTAATTTTTATAAACAATGCAAAATGTTCTAGAATACTTATCGACAGTTTTGGGTATGTCTGTGGAAGAGATTACTGTTCGTGGAATTTTCCGTGCTCTTTTGCTTGCAAAATATAAAACATTTTAATTTTCAAACATAAATATAGATTTCATGTTTATTAGCTCATTCCTAAATTTCACAAATGTTTGCGTGAACCCTTAATCACTATAAACAAAATATAATTTTGACTTTTATACACCAATGCTACAAAATGTCAATTTATTCTTGCCAACAATTCTGCGTTTGTGAAGTTCTATTATTCTTTTTAGTAATATTAGTTAGTAAATAAACAATTTCTTTTTAATTAGACTTCACATTAATTATTACATTATTACTACAATCCAGAATTCGATTAATCTTTTACAAAAACCATTCAGCACTGCATATAGAGTCTAATTTCAATTTTCAAAGCATTTTAATTTTATTTAGGGAATTGAATACGACAATGTAATAATTTACTTATTAGTATGACATCGAATGACATATTATCAGAACAAACTGAAGACACGGGTTTGAAATTTTCTATGTACCCAATCAATATTTGCATACATAACGAATTGAAGTGTTAGTTTGTGACTCGATAAACATTTATTTAAATAAAACAAAGTCAATATTTAGTCTTATATTGCCATCGGGAGCTATGAATTTGAATTTTTTACAAAATCCTCTTTTTATATCTATAGTCTAATTTAAAATTTCAAAATATTTTAATTTTATTTAGGAGTTTTAGGGAGGAGAGAATCATAAGATTAACGAAAGGTAGTAAATATGAGACATTGAATATTTCAGAAATTTCGGTTAAAAAATGCGTTTTCAGTCATATTATTAATGTAAAAACCTCATTAAATTATTATGCGAATGGGATTGACACAAGATAGTAAATATGAGACATTGAATATTTCGAAAATTTCAGCTGAAAAAAATTTCGTTTTCAGTCATATTATTAACGCGATACTCCATTCAATTGTTATACAAGTCATGAGATTAACGAAAGACAGTAAATATGAGACATTGGATACAAGAAATTTCTACTAAAATGCTCTTTCAGTTATATTAATGTGAAACTCCCATTCAACTATTATGCGAATCATAGGATTAATGAAAAGTAAATCTGATACTCGCAGCAGCGAGCATAAGTCGACTGATCAGGTGCGTATATGAGATTGAAATAAGTACTCTGAGTCAGGTGACACAAGCTCTACAAAATATACGAGTACTAAATGTTGCCCTGTCACCTCGTTTTGTGTAAATAAGTACTATTTATTAGGGAGGAACGGTCACGACAGGTTTGATTTCGTGGAAGATTTATAGAGATAAATCAATAAGGTGATGAAATCATATTTCCTCCTGTAGTGGGATAAATGTATCCCCCTTGCACTATTAAGCGCTTGTTTGAACCGCAGGGTCGTATTTCCTTTGTGTATAAGAAATCTATGAAACTATTTATAAAACAATAGAATATTTTTCTATTATGTCTTTTTGATATTGTTAGTAAATCAATCCACTCATTATGTGGTTCTCGTCCTGTGATCACTGTTTCAATTCATTTATCAAAATAGATGTATTATTAAACACATCATAAAGAAACTTCTTCAAAATATCGTCATGTGCGACGAAAGATTGCATACACATAAGTTAACCCTCCTGGTGGTTGTCTTCACGAGGTATTTCGTCATTAGCAAAGCTGACCAGATCTTGATGGACGAGCTATTTCGTCATTGGCAAAACTGACCAGATCTCGATGGACTACATATCTCGTCATTAGAAACAAAAACTGACCAGATTTTTGTCTGGTCATCGTAAAAAATAATTGGCGATATCGTGATGACGAGATATCTAGTCGTTAGCAAAATTGATGAGATCTTAAAGGACGAGATATCTCATCAAAATCACTTGGAGGGTTAAAATAAGCGCTAATTCAAGAAGACGATTACAAAAGTAGCGCATAAACTAAAGATAAACTTATATTGCAACTAGGTAATTCAATACATTTTTAGGCAGGGCTTTCATTGTCCATATAATGTCTAAAATAGGCCTGGTTTTCATTACATTTTTATGGGCCAAAAGCTAATTTGCCTTAAATATTTTTAGAACGCCGAATTTTTCGCAACAAAACACTATATTTTATTTCACCTGGATTCAAACTCCAAGAACGCTGTTCAACCGTTTATTTAAGAACTTAGTTATTTTACCTATTATTGTTTTTTATGCATTGATACACTTCCTGTAAATTATTTTACATTATTATTTTTTACAGAACTGTAAGAAACATTTTGTTCCTTAACATTTGTTGGAAGGGGTATTTCATTTCAAAGATTTTAACCCACATCTATCTATGTTAAGTAGTGTATTAAAAATGAAAAATATCTTTGAAAAGGCTATAATTTTTTTTGCTTTAACAGTTGGAATTTCGTTAAGTTATAAAATACAATACTACATATTACATGAAACTTGTGAGTTTTGTATCTCTCTTAATCTCAAATAAATTCAGTTAATTTTTTCGACATATATTTAGAATAAAAAGTAAGCGCATGTGCTAAGTGTATAGAGTACTATTTTGTAGGTTGTTCAAACCGTTACTGAGGCTTTGAGTGCAAGATTCGTGCTTTACCACATCGATGAAATGAGCTCGCAAGGGAAATGTCTATCCAGTTAACCCACCTGGTGGTTGCCTCGACGACGTATCTTGTCATTAACAAAACTGACCAGACTTTGATGGACGAGATATTTCGTCATTGGAATAAAACTGACCAGATCTTGATCTCGTCATCATAAAAAAAGTCGGCAATATCTTCATAATGAGACACCTCGTCATTAGCAAAATTGGTTATATCTTGATTGATGAGATATCTCGTTGAAACCACTTGGAAAGTTAAAATGATCAGGATATTATTTTAAATGTGTCAAAAGTTTGCATTAATTTAGCTTATTATGTAACTTATGGGTAAATTATGTATTATTTTTCTATGGGTTTTTTAAAAGTAATTTAATAAAACATTTCTGCAATAGTAAGATAATTTCGGATGGTATGAAAAAAAAATCTGGGGAACTAATTTAACGCGAAGTAATCCACATTTTCCATACTCTTAATCCAGGAAAGGAGTAACCAATGACTTAACCCTCCTGGTGGTTGTCCCAACGAGGGATCTCGTCATTAGCAAAATTGACCAGATCTTGATGGACGAGACATCTCGTCATTAGAAGAAAATTGTCCAGATATCGATTTCGTCATTATAAAATAACAATAATAGCAATAATAAAATAACAGCAATATCTTGATGGACGAGATATCTTGTCATTAGCAAAATTGGTCAGATCTTGATGGACGAGATACCTCGTCGAAATCACATTGAGGGTTAAAACTTGCTACCCGAGGAAAAATTGCAATATAAATTAGAAATTTGTCATCAAAATGGGTTGTCGTCAATGGCAATATTTAAGTTGGTGCTCAGTTCAATAAGACGATTCTTTAAGCAAATTTTATGCATTTAAATTTAGAGACCTTATTTTCTGTTGAATGGCTTTGCTCTACTATACTCACTACAGGTAAAGGAATCTATGAATTTGCTCTACTGTGAAAAACACGCGAATAAAGGGGAGTGATTCGATTTCCCCCCGAACTGTTTATAAAGGTCTATATATAAAATAAAAGAGAGCATCTTACACATTTGAAAATCTAGCACTATCCTTTTTAAACTTTAAATTTTTATCAATGCTTTTACTATTTATTTCGGTCTTTGTTCCTTTTTTCTTGTTGCCTCTTTATAATAAAGCCTCCAAATAACTAGGAAATACTTAGTTTCACTTAAAAAACATGTAACAAAAGGCTGAAATGCTATCTTAATTAAATTCCAGTCTCAACTATCGAAAGTGCTCCGAGTTAAGTATGTTTATCGCTTTAAAAATCACTAAAACCAATTCCAGTTTTTTTCCACATCTTTCTATTTCGTTTACGTCAGTCAATCAAGATATCTGGAAGTAATTTGTTGCAGAATCTTCGTTTGGTCAATTTAAACAATTGGAACTAATTATTTCTTCTGCCTTTGAAATTTAAGACTTGAAAAAACTGTTTACTTGAACTTTAGGGAAATAGACCGACAAAAGAAGTACAAAATAACTGCTTTAAAAACGTTTTTACACTCGTTAGGGAATGTGTTGGAATTAAATTTCGGTGCAGAAGTAAATTTCTCACATTACACAAAGTAGTCCACGAGTCACTTTACCATTTCAAAATTTAGTAACTTTCTTATTTTAAAAAGTTAACTTAATACATTTTTGGAGTATTTCCTGTTAAGTTTGGAAAATTAAACATCTTAAATGGCCGCCAATTCCATAATGATGACTGTTTGCTCTCTGGGTGATGACAATAAAACATCGGTGTTTTATGTACAATTCAAATAATTTTGAAACTTTGCTCGGTCGTGTATTGTATAGTAAATTACCAGCGTTTAATTTTTAATAACCTGTAATAAAAATTGAAAAGTTATTGAATTTTTAAATGGTAAAGTGATTCATTGGGCCAATTTGTACGCAACAATTTTCGGTCAATCTCCAATAAATTTAAATATGACATGAGACTCTGAAATTTTTTAACCTTCCTGGTGGTTGTCTCAACGAGGTATCTCGTCATTAGCAAAACTGACCAGATATTGATGGACGAGATATCTCGTCATTAGAAGAAAACTGACCAGATCTTGATCTCGTCATAAAATAAATCTGCAATGTCTTGATGACGAGATATCTCATTAGCAAAACTGACCAGATCTTGATGGATGAGATATCTCGTCGAAACCACTTGGATGGTTAATGGTAAGCTGCAAGCCAGAAAATTGTTATAGGTGAGGGTAGGTAGTTGAAATACGTCGCACTGGAGCAACATAACTGACTATTGCTGACTATGTGAGAGATTTTCAGTGTAAACAAATAAACCAGACGGAAAGTGAAGATTTTACATCTGATGTTCAAATTCTCTCGCATGATATGTATCGGGATTACTTTAAAATGTAGTTTATAGCCTTTTGACAACGTTTGACGTTTAATCTAATTGGTGTTGACCAATCACAATTGGAAATTCCTTCTTTGGAATTTTTATTGAAGTGCTGAAATTGAATTCGAAACACAAGCCAATTGGTATCACGTTCAAAATACTAGCAGGAAACATGTATCGCTTCAGAAATACAACACCCACCTACATCCAGATTGACAGAAAATGTCAATCATAGTCAAGAAAAATATTATAAACAATAATTTCATCTTTGAATTAAAAATAAAAATTCCTTTAAAGGCAAACAAGTTTTCATAAGTTTCTATCCTATTTTCAGTTTTGTCTTGATTTAACCAAATTTTTGTAGCTCCTCGTGTAGCAATTAAACTAAATCACAATTTCTCAGCATGGTTTTGTTTTTGTAACAAAACGTATTGCAAATGATTCATCTGCAAATTTCTGGCGCAACAAAATAAGTGAAATACCTTTCAACGCAAAACAGCATTATATGCAATTTGTTATGAGAGGGAGTTGCAGTGTCAACAAACAAACCAGACGGTCTGCGAAGTTTTTACTTCTACTGTTTAAATATTCTCTATGATGCATATCGGGGTTTCCTTAAAATGTGGTTTATAGCCGTTTCAACAACGTTTGGCGTCTAATCTAATTGGCGCTGACCAATTATCTATCATGTTCCAACTCATCCCTTGGAATTTTTATTGCCGAAGTGATGAAATCGTACCCGAAAAACAAGTCAACTGACGTCACGTTCAGAATACGTACAAGAACACGTATCGCCGCAGAAACAATACCGTCTCCACTAGCTTGACAGAAAATTTCTCTCATTGTTGAAGTGAAATCCTCGAATCCTTTTTAAAGTCTTATAACATGTTGTAAATGAGAAAACATTTTATGTGTAGATAAATTTGTAACTCTTTTGCTAATTGAAAGTATATAAATTAAACTTTTAAGCCCTTTTTTACATTTTAAGGTCATTTGCACACATTTTTAGGTCAACAAAATCCGAGCCCTGATATTAAATGCCAACAAGTAAATCTAGTGAAACCCTCTATATTCTGCTAAAAGATTAAGTGTTGCGAACTAATAAGTATTACGTGGAATAATTATACCTAGGATATGTGAGAAATTTAAAGTACATTAATATTAACGACGAGAATGTCGGTTTTAAAGCTAAATGGATTTTCCAAGTTTTCAACAAGTTTGTTTATTAATTTGGGCACCTAAACTCTTGGCGGGGTGATGGGGTATGTATTTTAATAATAATTCAATAACTTTTTCTAAATATCTGGATACTATATTCCTTAGGTCTAATTAATCGTCATGTAGCAAACAAAATGAGAGCAAGAAACCAAAACAAACAATATTCTTTATCTTAATAATTTTTAATACCAAATGTCAACAGTTTTTTATTATTATCATAAGAAAATTACATAAAAGTGAACTACTCCCAAAGCGCTAGCCCCAATTAATGAAAGAAACAAGTCACGAATTGTTCAGCATTTATTCGCTCCAAAATATTCTAAGTGTTGCATTCGTCAACTAGTTTGCGTATCACTTAGGCACCAAACTGAAGCATAATAACTAGCTTGGGGTATGTCTTCAAAATAATTATATAATTTTTTCTAAGTATAATAAAATATTCCTCAATAGCTTGATTGTTAAACCTCCAAGTGGTTTCGAGAAGATATCTCGTCCAAGATTTGACCGACTTTGCTAATGACGAGATATCTCGTCGTCAAGATGCTGTCTTTTTTTTTGATGACGAGATCAAGATCTGGTCAGTTTTCTTCTAATGACGAGAGACACTTCAAAGAGCTTGATGAACGAGATATATCGTCATCAAGAAATGATGAGTTTAGCTAATGCGACATACCCCGTCAAGACAACCTCCAGGGGTTTAACAACTGTCAACACGTTTCCTTTATTATCATTGGACATTTCATATTAAAAGTTGCTTCCTGAAGCACTGCTACACATAATCTATACATATAAAGCAGAGTTGGCATCTGTCTATCTGTTCTCTATACAAATCTACATCGTTTGACCAATCTACACCAAATTTAGTACATTTATTCTTTGGAACCCTGCGGGTAACGTAGGCTACATATTATCCCCCGTTCTATTTGTCTTGGGTGTGCAGAGGGGTGTAACGTCCCGTCATCCTGGACAGAGCACCTGTTAGGGGGCGCTCTCTCCCGGTCTGGCTGTGCAGATGACGTCAGAGTAAACACATACAGGAGTCGCTTCTCAAGATGATCTTGGAGTTTTTTAGAATCTTAGAGTATGGTGCAATTGCAGATGGATGCGGTTGCGCTGAAAATCTCTCAGTCTCATATCGTTTATGTATCCCTTCTGTATATCTTTAACTGTAGCTTTATTATTGGAATGTAGATTTTTATGATAATATAAGATTATTTTATAGAAAGTGGTCTTCTTTTATCGTCGATATGGTACAGGGGGCTACAGAGAATTCAAAATCCTCATAGGAATAACATTGCGTATTTATACGATCAATGTCAGACCAATTCACACTAAATTTGGTGCATTCATCCTGTAGAATTCTGCTGTACGCATAGGCTATACATTAACCCCGTTCGATTTGTCCTGGGTCTGCAAGGGGCTGAAAACAATTCGAAATTTCCATAGGAATAGTATTGAATAATATTACTTTGAATTATAAACAATTCAACCCGAGCAACGCCGGGTAATTCAGCTAGTTAATAATAAAAACGCGGCATATTATCTAAAATATTTATTTGCTCAAAAATATCCAGAACATTACTTTTGTGATAAATTCTATTATTACTACAGCTTGTCCGCTTTTGGACCTTGGGCCATAAAACCCCAAAATCCAATCCAATCTATTATTACGACATAACAAAGTAAGGGGTTTCAGAAGCTTTGTTCATCAACTACAGTCCAGGACGTTCTGCGGGATACTAAGAATACCACTTAACAATAGATAATAGTATGATCGGCATTCAGTTTTCAATTTATTAGCCTGTATCATATACAGGGTGATCAGAATCGCTGCACAATAACCATACCACTGGATTCCTTGTCAAGAACCAACCCGAAAAAGCTTAGTCCATTTTTCGATTGTATGAGGAATTCTGAAGCGCACATGTGAACTTTCAGCTGACAGTTTAATGCACACTTTCGGATTTGCACATCCCACCTGCTGCTATATTTTCACACAGGGTCTCGATTTACTCTCAGATACCGGCGATCCCAGGGACGCCTAAAGGATAGTTTATTTGCCCTTTTTAAATTTTGAGTGACCGGAAGTAACGTCACACAACTTCCGACTTTAATATCAGGAGTGTCACGTACCAAAAAACTGACAAAACTTTTTCTTGTTGGTTTTTGACAAGGAATGGAGTGGTAGAATTATAACAACCATATATACCAATATGTACCTTGACTCCTTTAATGTTATATTATTTTACCTCTCATTTCTTCTTTACATTCCTTTTCAACCCTCTTATTTGAATAATAATATCTCAGCGATAATTGTCACTTCATTGCAAAGTTAACCCTCCAAGTGTTTCCGACGAGATGTCTCGTCCATCAAGATCTGACCAATTTTGCTAATGACGAGATATCTCGTCATCAAAATACTGTCGATTTTTTAAGTTGACGAGATCAAGATGTGGTCAGTTTTTCTATTGACGAGATATCTCATCCATCAACGATCTGATCAGTTTTGAGATCCCTCGTCGAGACAACCACCAGGAGGGTTAAGGCTTGATCAACGTGATATCAAATCCATACCACAAAAACTTTCCCAAGCTCTTTTCTATAACACACTCTGCCCCTTAGATATATAATGTAAAATAAGTTTTTGCTGGCCATGACCACCACCATGCAAGGAGTTCAGGGAACCATTATTTTATTGTTCAAAACACAACAGAAAAATTAATTTCTTACACAAAAAGAGATATATTTAAAATTATTCATACTTTAACGTATATGTATCCAACGAATGAGCCCTGAGAAACAACACAAGCGATTGTTAACATGCAAACTCAGGTTGTACTTTTAGAACGTAAAAGTGCGCTCGCAATGATTCATAATCATATGGAGGGGTTCATCGGTTTGACATTTGTTTACTCTTTACATCAATATAAAGAATAGAATGCGAACACAATAAAGACATTTTGTTGTTCCGAATGTTTTCGGTTCATAAACTTCCTGCGCTTGAATCGTGATTTCGGGACCTAGAATTAATTACAAGTTAAGAGTCTTTTCTAATTAGAAGATCCCTTTGTTCTATTTTAAAGCTTCACCCCCTTTTCAGGTAATTATGCAAATGTAGATCATGTTTATAAACTGAACAAGCATTCCAAACAAATAGCCGTTCATTAATATTCGATAGAAATTAAAACAATGCATAAGACATGACATTTTAATCAGCGACATTCCTCTTTGAAAGATGAACGGTTTTCTGGAAGCCGTTGGACCTCTGCCAAAATGGCTGATGCCATCTTTTTTCCAAATCCTAATTTTGAATTGCACAATTAATATAATGCCGAGTTTTTGTTTCAATTCTTATGACAAAACTCTTCCGAATTTCACTGAAACCTTCGCAAAAACTAATTGTTTATCTTTCCACTCTACAAGCAACTTTCTCCCTTTCGTAATTTTCATACTTGGAATTGCCTTCATTATAATTAAAATACAATTCGTCTATTGAGATCGTCGTAACAAGCGATAAATTAAAATTATTTTTCACATCTAGCATTATTCAATCTAAAAACATACGTCTTCTGTCCTGACGATGGTGGACGTTTTGCTACATCGAATTAGCTACTGACCATTTTCACCTGTTTTGTTTAACAGGTGAAAATGGTTTTGTTTATCACCGTTTGTGCTTTTTTTATCACCGCTGTGTTTTTTTATCACCTCCTGGTGGTTGTCTCGATGAGGTATCTCGTCATTAGAAAAACTGTCCATATCTTGATGGACGAGATTCATTAGAAAATTCATTCGAGACTTCATTAGAAAAACTGACCAGACCTTGTCATCGTCAAAAAGTTATCGATTTCTTGATGATGAGATATCTCGTTATAAACAAGCTTGGTTGGATCTTTATGGACGAGATATCTCATCGAAACCACTTAGAGGGTTAATCTTTATTAGTCATATCCAGTTTCAAGTTTCATTCAGTTTTCAAATATTTAACTGCCATTTTGATTGTTTTGATTTCATCTGTGTGTCTAAATATATACTAATTTTATAATTATCCATGTGCTTTATGCAAAAGTGACTTGCGTGTTGGGCAGGGTTCTAAACTATCAGTGTTAGTCGTATTTAGCTCTTATGAGAGGGTTTTTCCATGTAAACAAACCAGATGGAAAGCGAAGATTTTACTTCCGATACCCAAATGCTCTTGCATAATGCCAAATCGGGGGTACCTTAAAATGCAGTTTATCACCGTTTTGGCGACGTTTGACATTTAATCTCATTGGAGGTGACAAATCAACTATCATATATCAATTCGGAATTCATTCTTTGGAATTTTTATTGGTGACGTGCTGAAATAGTATTTGGAAAACAAGCCATGTGATATCACATTCAGAATATATATGTAGGAAACACGTTCCCCTACAGAAACATTACCTCCACATACATTTAACTGAACTGAAAAAGCCTCTCATACATTTCGTTTTGACGGCCAAGTTTATAGATACAGTCGTCATTTTTGAATGACGAACTTTTCTGAAATTTCCTCTTGTTTGGCACAAGCTGACTGATCAATCTATTAATCTCCCAATAATTTTTATTTTTAAGTAATCACATCAAAGTCAGAAGCATTAGTCATTACATTGTATATAACATACATCTCACGAAAACAAAATAAATTAAGAAATGCACCCAGGTATAGCATTTTGGCAATTGGAAATTATGCTTCAAATTTCTAACCCTGTGTATCAGTAAATCTAGCGTTACTAGAGTATCTTTCGGTGGGGATGGTATTGTATTTCGCCTATGAAAATGACGCTGAGCAAAATACTGATATCAACTTCCAAATTTGACTTGTAATTTGTATCAATGATTATATTTAGCTCCTAATTTGGACAAGTGTATTCAATATTCAGAGAGAAATTTGAAATTTTGTTCCTAGTCGAAGAAATAGGGATTTGAATACATATCTATATATATAATGGGTCATCCGGAAAGTTCTGCAGTTTTTTACGATAAATACCAATGAAGCAGTACAAAAGCTTAAGAAAATGTTATTGAATCACATAAGAACCATTTTGTTCTATGACTTTTTGCTGTCTTTCCGGCAGTCGGAAAATTCCTTTTTTTAAAAAGTCATTAGGCTTATTTGTAAGGAAGTTATCGATGTGCTGTTTGGCAGTCTCCAAAGAATTGAACTCCAGACAGTTCAGAGAATTTTGAAGTGACCTGAAGAGGTAAAAATCTGAGGGGGCAAGGTCTGGCGTATATGGGGGTAGACGCAAAATAATATCAGCCATACTCAATAAGTCTTTGACATTCATTGTCATGCTGGAAGACAACACCTTGACGATTGGTCAGTTTTGGCCGCTTTGCTTCGATTTCTGCTTTTAATACCGCCATTTGAGAACAGTATTTTTCCAAATTTATTGTCTGATTTTGTGACAACAATTCATAATGAACAATTCCTTTGTAGTCCCACCATACACAAAGCATTACGTTTTTGGGATGCAGCCCCCTCTCGATGTTAGTTGGGGAGGTTCATTTGGCTTATCCGATGATCTTTCTCTTGTAACATTATTGTATAATATCCAGTTCTCATCTCCAGTAATGAGCCGTTTCGAAAAAGGATCTTCTTCATTTCGTTTCAGCAAAGAATCACATGCCGAAATTCGAGCAAGCATATTCTGTTGTGTTAAAATAGGGGGTACCCATACATCGTAGCGGCTTACATACCCAATCTTCTTCAGATGATCATGAACTGTACTTTTTGGAATATTTAGTCTGTGGGATAATTCCTGAACTGTGTAACGTGGATTTTCAGCGATGGCATCTTTTAATAGGTCCTCGTTTACAGAGGATGGTCGTCCAGAGCTGGCTTCATCTTCGAGGCTGAAATTTCCGCGCTTAAATTTATCAAACCACCTTCGAACTGTGTCATCAGAAACACACACTTTGTCCATATACAGCACAAATTTTACGAGCAGTCTGACTAGCACTTTTCCTTTCTAAAAATAAAAGAGCATAATATGACGAAAATGAACTTTTTGGTTCTCCATTCTTAGCACTGCAGTGAAACGAAAATTGTGCCACAAAACAAACTAGAATTATGCAGTGAAAGTACAAAAGACCGAATTACACATCTGCTTCAATAAAGGTCACTCCTTATCAGCGGTAGCAAAATAGTAATAAGAAAGCGCGCTTCGATTTGAAAAACCGCAGAACTTTCCGGATGACCCAATATTTACTATGTTCTGAATTTCAAGATCTGGTATTATTTATTTACTCAAGACTGGTTTTGATAAAACTAAATTCCAGCGATTCCTCACGAGACTTGCAAATGCGAGCAAATAAGGAACACATGAAATATTTTCCATGTGTCCCTCATCTTCATATACAAGTTTTACTCATGCTGTGTCGTCTAAATTTAATTGGCTTTGTTCGTTCAAACTTCAACATCAATTTCTCCGAAACACCAACTAAACTTAGCAACTATACATTAATCAGGTGTATGACTAAAGGAAGCATATTAAGACGTCGAAATGAAATCCTAAATTTAATTGGCCTTTGTCCGTTCTACTGTCTGTCTACCACAAGAACTGCTCCTTCGAAAAATTTTCGTCAGTCTGTTGCCGTAGAAACGGACCTCATTCCATTTTCCAAAGGTAATGTTTGAAGAAATGCCTTCAAGTTTGTCACATTGGTGTATTTAATGTTATATCAGAAATATACTTGTTATGATTTTTACATGTTGCTGAGATCTGAACTATCTTTTTTCGATTCTAACATTCTCCAAAGCAAAATAACATGACATCCTCAGAGTTCCCCTACTCAAAATGAGCGAGTCCTGTTCCTATAGCAACATTTACCACCCAGATTTAAGTGAAGGGACCCGATCCCGTGATAGACAGACAGTTACTTTCACTTCAATCTTCCACGAACGCCAAGTAAACTTAGTAACTGTACATAATCAGGAGTATGATTAATGGAAGCATATTAAGACGCCTAAATGAAATCCTAAATTTATCACCTAAATTTAATTGGTCCTTGTCCGTCCTACTGACTGTCTACAAGAACTGCAACCTCCGAAAGTTTACACTCGTTTATTACCATGGAAACGGACCTCATCCCATTTTCCATAGGTATTGTTTGAAGCAATGCAATCAGGTTTGTCACATTGGTTCATTTAATGTCAAATTGGAAATACACTTGTTATGATTTTTACTTGTTGCTGAGAATTACCTCTTTACTTACCTGTGAATTACCTCTTTCCGATATTAACATTCGTCAAAGCAAAACATCAAAAGACATCGTCAGAGTCTCCCTATTCAAATTGAACGAGCCCTGTTTCTATAGCGACATTTACCACTAAGATTACATAAGTGACGGGATCCGATCTCGTGGTAGACAGTTACTTTAATTTCAATCTTCCACGAAAAGTCAAGTAAACTTACTTAGCTATACATTAATGAGATGCATGACTAATGGAAGCATATTAAGTACTGTCGCGCCAATCAAGAAGACAGCATCTCTAAATTTGATTTTTAAGATTAGAAGCTGCTAAAATGCTACGTATAAAGTCTGATGCCTCATAAGGCTTGAAAACAGCGTAAGCTCAATCAACAGTTGGTTGAGTGATCATGCTGTTATCCAGTGTTAAGTATTGGATATTTATATGGGTAGCATGTAACAGTCTTCAACTTTCAAAGACCAAACATGGAAATACCGTGTTTTTGGCAAGAGCGAGAGAGTATTGGATTGGTAGGTAGGTAAACGAATTTATGTCGCACTAGAGCAACTCAACGAGCTATTTGCGACTGTCCGGGATCGACCCCAAAGGGAAAGATCCGAGGACAACACCTCGTAATTTTGATCCAACTCGTAATTTTGATACAAATGACGAGGTTAGAACCTGAGCTGGCACCCTACTTCCCAAACTTTCACAAGTCAGCGTAAGGGCATTTGAGGCTGCAACAGATTTAACGTGCACCAGCCTCATCGTAAACGACGGTCATTGGTTGGATCGAATTTCGAATGTCAATATATGTAGTCAATTACTATATATATGGATTAAAGCTATGGATTTTTTTAGAAGGTCTTTTTTTTATGTCTCACCACTAACCTAGAAATCTCCTAGACATCAGAACTTCAAGTGAGAGAATATTTATGTATCTTAACCTTTAATATATCAAAAATATTTCATACGCCAGATGCCCTACAGTACCTGAAGTGGTTAGGATTCACCCACTGACGGATGCTGATATCATTTTACAACTTGATAGGTTTGGAATAATTTAAGCAATGCCCCTGAGATTCTGTTGAGTGAACCTTCCACCCATCGACTGATCACGACTTTTACATGAACTCCTTTTTCTCATTAATTTGCTGACTCTACTTAGTATATTATTTATTCTTCCTACAGCTAATGAAAACCCATTTGGATGAGTATAGAGCCAGTAAAGAACTTAAATATTATAAAAACATACCAAAAGCGAAATGTGCTGGGCATTTGAAATCATCACAATCTTCGTAGGGTTAATATCTTAAAACATATGCTGAACTGGCAACTTGTAGTCCTTTCTATTTGCTACAGGTTTCAACTAATGATAAATAGTTGTGTTTAACAACGGAGTGGCGAAATCACATATTTAAGAAACCCTATATAAATATCACTAAGTGCTCCACATAATTCAAGCGATACGCTATTTCATAGCATAAACTAATCTATAAACTAAATTCTTAATATGAGGAGCCATAGTGTGACATTAACTTTTCATTCAATTATCTGAAAACTGTTGGTATGTTACATGAACCTCTCTAGTTCTCAATCGCTCAATTATTGGCGAACAAGACAAAGTAATAGCCGTTATTAGTTTCTCCATGTCTGTGTTCCCGGATAAGGATCATTTTGAAATACTCAACTTTGTTTCTTAACTTATTTAACCCTCTAAGTGTTTCGAAGAGATATCTCGTTCAAGATGTGGTCAATTTTGCTAAGGACGATATATCTCGTTCAGATAAAACTGTCCTATTACTCTAAGGGGAATGAAGATCCAAGTAGGAAAAACAAATTGATTCTTATACAGAATTGGTGACAGTTTTGAATAGGTTTTTGCACAAGAGCCAAGCCACTACAAGGCGATTTTCTACGCGAAGATAAACCGCTAAGAGGGTTAAACGTTGAATTTTAATTGTTAACAGGATTATGTTGGCCCATGCTTGAGGAATGTATTCAGCGACGCGCTGACTTGGGTGATCGGTCCAGAAAAAGAAACGGCTTCAGATGGGGAAGACTGAATTGCTAAAAGTAAAATATGCAAATTTTAAACAATCTGACGCCTTATAAATTAGGTTTAATTTCTTTGAATTGATTTTACATCAGTTCAAAGAAATTAAACTTTTCAACTGTCACATTGTTTCATTTGTTTTTATTCAAATACATATTGGTTCAATATACAAAATTGATCCATGCTAGATATTAAGCCAAGGAAGATCTATGTAATGTGAATTAATTCAAAGAAACTGCCATAGTCCATACTTTTGAACTAACGAATGTGTGGCACGTTTGCATCCTTCTTTACTAATATGGTAAGGATTCCTCTCAATGCTAATATCTTTTTCTGAACAAAGGCTTCTAGGCTTGTATCATTGTTTGACCATTTAATTCAACTATAATTGGCCTGCCTTTGAAGTACAACAGAAAACTAATGCTACAGTCGTATTAATATCCCAAGGGCTTTCGACGAGATATCTTGTCCATCAAGATATTGCCTGTTTTACTAATGACGAAATCTCTCGTCATCAGGATATTGCCAATTTTTTCATGATGACGAAATCAGGACGTGGTCAGTTTTCTTCTATTGAAGAGGTATCTCGTTCATCTAGATCTGACCAATTTTGCTAATGACGAGATATCTCGTCCATCAAGATTTGACCAATTTTGCTTATGACGAGATATTTCGTCTAGAAATTGCAGATTTTTTTATAATGACGAGATCAGGCAACTCCGAGAGCAAATTTCCAATCAATCCGTCATGTTGATGGGATATTTATAAATTTGTATTGTCAAAAAATTGAGGTTAAACATTTTACTGAATCTTCTCTAAACGTCTCATCAGAACCTCCTGTTTAGCGATGATCTGTCAGTCATGTTGGTGAGATATTTATAAATTTGCATTTTCGTCTAAAAATTAAGGTAAAATATTTTACTGCATCTTCTAAATGTCTCAGACTCTCCTGTCTAGCAATGATCTGTCCATCATATTGGTGAGATATTTATAAATTTGCATTTTTGTCGAAAAGTTGAGGTAAAACATTTTAGTGGCTCTCCGCTAAATGTCGTTGAATTCGTAAACATATATGCTTTTATCTTTTAACGATATGTTAGAGACATTACTGAATGGTAGCTGCTAAATTGTATAACAAACGAATTCAATAGCTATTGAAATTAGGCATTACTATATTTTATGCATTAAAAGAGTTTAACTCTTGATAAGTTTTCTTCTTGAAGAAATAGAATTGATCCCGGACCATTGACAATAGTCCATTGTGTTGCTCCAGTGCGACGTAAATTCAACTATCTACCTTGTTGAAGCACTTTTAAAAATTTTAATAGAAAATGCGCACTTCAACACTTAAACTTTTAACTATCCAAGCAATGCTAAAATGTGTCTTTAACTTGTAGTTAAAGAATTGTATTGTATCCCACAATTACACCAACAGTTAATCACGCAATTTTACACACACAATCATTCTATAAAGAGCACTATACCACGCAATTATTCCAATTGTTAAGAAATCTTTAAATTTTTACGTAAGATGGGATTTTTTAATTCCATTTAGTGCTTCTATCTTTTATGTCTTTTAAACTGCATCATTTTATCTAATTTATTTTATATCTGTATGCTTTAACTCTCATTTAATATTTTTCATGATGATTTGAGGATATTTTTTAATCTGATATTTACTGTTTTCATACTTTGTATTAACGTGTTAATTAGATTTTTCCTTCATATTGTTTATCGGGCCGCGGTGGCCCGGTTGGAAGAGTAACGGACTAGCAACCGAAGGGTTGCGAGTTCGAATCCAACCAAACACCGTCGTGTACAAAGGGGGCTGGTGCACGTTAAATCTGTCGTGGCCTCAAATGTCCTCACGTTGGCGTGGTGTGGAAGTTTGGAGAGTGGGGTGCCAGCTCAGGTGTTGCCTCGTCATCTGACCGTGGTTCAAAATTACGTGGTGTTGTCCTCGGATCTTTCCCTTTGGGATTGATCCCGGACCGTCACCAATAGCCCATTGTGTAGCTCCAGTGTGACGTTAATTGAAATACCCCCCCCCATATTGTTTATCTACAGATTTTTACATCTTTTTATTGTTTGTTTGACGGCTTGTTTGAATTTTAATCTGGTTGTATTGAATTTTATTTGGTCTTGCTTTTGGCGTAACTTGTTCATTATTGGACATTGCGCTATAAAACCCAAACTACCCAACCCAACCAATTGTTAATTTTCATTAAACCATCCAATCAATTGTTAACACACGTAGTAATCAATTTGAATGTTTCCAGTTTAGTACAAAACTTTTACGAGTCTTTTACCTATTCATGAAATCTCTTTTCGCTTTCTATTAATCTTCTCTTAAATTATCTTTTTAATCTCTTTAAATTTCTCTTTTCATAAATTCTCTTCCTTGAAAAGCTCTTTTCATATATGGTGTTGTGTTTAGCGCAGCTTGTCAGTTATTAGACATTGCGCCATAAAACCCCAACTCCAACCAATTGTTAACGCCCGCAGTTATTCAATTTTAATGTTTCAGTTCAGTACAAAGTTTTACGACTCTATTTTACCTCAGTTTATAAAATCTCTTTTCAATAATTCTCTCTTCTTACATTATCCTATTAATCTGCTTAAATTTCTCTTTTGATTAATTCTCTTTCCTGAAAAGCTCTTCATATTTGGTGTTCCGTTTTGGACAGCTTGCCCATTACTGGACTGATGTTAACAATTGTTGGTTGGAAAACCCTATCCAACCAACAATTGTTAACACCACGCATTATTCAATTTCAATGTTGCAGTTCACAGTACAAGATCATCTATTTTATCTGTTTACAATTTCTCTCTTTTCCTATCTGTTTAAAAATAACTAAAAAGTATCACGATTTCCGAATAAGTCGGAAGAGATCGTTTAATATTTGACGGAAATGTTAAAATCGATGGCAAGTTGGAAATCCATTCGACTTCAATCTTAAGAGGGGAAATATTCTGTCTCTTCAATAAACCAAATTAAAGAGTGCTATCAATCGCTCAACCGTACTATTTACATTTCGTGCATCGATAAGAATAATGAAGTATGAAGCCATTACTTTTACAATTATCACGCACATATATTTTGTTTATCGGGAATCCTTTAGAGGCAACGATTATTACAGATACCGCTTCGCTGTTCAATCATAATCTTCATCGCCAGGAGAATGCACTTTTCTCTTATCATGAATTCAACAGAGGGATCGATTACATGTTGAGCGGTGGAATTCTGAAGACCTCTTCTTGTTTCAGCGCTAATGAAACAATTTGTAGCGTTTCTATCAAGCGGAAGTTAGCATTTATGAATAGGAAAAGATAATTTTTTTCTTTTCATCGCACGAATCTAATATTCAATACAAATGTATCATATAATAATCAAATCAAAACTTATGTAGTATAATTGTGTGATTAGATGTTTCGTGGAAATTAAATCCGGTACCTAAAGGTGAAATGATAACAGTTAAATAAAGTCGAAACTTTGTAATGAATTTATTTAACTAATAAGGAGATAATGATAACATTTAAATAAAGTTGAAATTTTGTATTGTATTTATACTATAGCCAATAAAGTGATAACAGTTAAATAAAGATTAATGAGAAAGAAAAAGAGAAAGAATGGGAAAGAAAGAATGAGAAAGATAAATAAATTAATGATAACAGTTAAATAAAGTTGAAGCTTTGTATTGTATTTATATAATCAATAAAGTGATAATGATAACAGTTAAATAAAGCTTAAATTTTGTATTGCATTTATTTAACTGATAGAGTGATATGATAACAATTAAATAAAGTTGAAATCCTTCATTGTGTTACAGTTATTAATTGAAAAGCGATGATGATAGAAGTTAAAGCTGGAAATGTTTTCATTGGGCTGTACTCATGAAGTGATAATGATAACTGATGAAGTGGTAACAATATCACTTAAATTTAACTTTAAATTGCGGTAATGATGATAGGACTCGTAAAAATCTTGTACTGTGAACTTGAGTGGTGGAATTCTGAAGATCTTATTTCAGCTTAATGAAACAATTTGCAAAGTTTCTATCAAGCAAAAGTTAGCATTTATGAATAGCCAAAAGCGAGAGAATTTTTCTCTTTTCATTGCATGAGTGTTGCTTGATCTAATATGATTAGATGTTTTGTGGAATTTAAATCCAGCACCTAAAGAAGGTGATGATGATAATACATTGACTGATTGGAGTGTGATAAAATATTTTAAACGATAAAGCAAGGTGTCAAAATTCTGGGGCAAAGTAGTTTAAAATGGATTGGGGTTCTCTTCCACAATAACGAAGATCCGATAGTGATGCTTCTATGCTTTTTTTTGGATTTTGAGTTTTATGTCGCAAGGTCAAAAAACGGACAAGCTGGTACAAAACATGCTTTTTATATTATAAGTTAAGCCAATAGCGAGTAAGGATTCTTGCAATCAGCCATAAGCTTACATCATTTTTTGAACGGAGCATGTTGCTGGTTGTAACATGTCTATTTATAGCTTTCCATGCATGTATTGGATTTAAGTCGGGAGATCGTGGTAGCCGCCTTATAATCACAATTGTCTTTTAAAGGTACTGTTCATCGAACGCGCCATCATACTATCTACAGTTCGCGCAACGATAAGAATAATGAAGTATGAAGTCATTACTTTTACTATTACATGCACATACATTTCGTTTATCAGGAATTCTTTAGAGGTGCCGATTATTACAGATACCGCTTCGATGTTCAGTCATAATCTTCATCACCAGGAGAGAATGCACTTTTCTCTTATCGTGAATTCAACAGAGGGATCGATTACATGTTGAGCTGTGGAATTCTGAAGACCTCGTCTTGTTTCAGGCGCTAATGAAAAAATTTGTAACGTTTTTATCAAGCGGAAGTTGTCATTTATGAATAGAAAAAACAAGAGAGAATTTTCCACTTTCATCAACATGAGCCCAATATCTAATATAATTGCATGATCTAACATAATTGTGTGATTAGGTGCTTCGTGGAAATTAAATTCAGCAAGCACCTAAAGATGATAATGATAACATCTAAATAAAGTCGAAATTTACTGCATTTATTTAACATATAAATAGATAATGATAACAGTTAAATAAGGTCGAAATCTTTCATTGTGTTATTCAGTTGAACATCGACGATGATAGGAGTCTAGTTGAAATATTTTTCATTCTATCGCACTCATTTAAAACTGATAGACTTATAATAATAAGATTTAAACTGAACTTAAGCTTACATTCAAGTTAAATTAAAAATAAAGGTAACGCAGATATTGCATTTATTGAACTGATAAATGAGTAATTAAATACTTAAATGAAGTTGAAATCCTTTCATTGCAGTACACGTATTTAATTGAAAAATCGAATAACTTTAACAGTTAAGTAAACCGTGTTGCGGTCTTATCACAACAGCTGTTTCGACTTTAGAATTATTCGTGTATATCCAATATATTGGTCATTATAGTGCCAATATATTGGCGCAGGCCAAATACTTGTATAGTACAATTTTAATTTGAGTTGTCAATGAATTAATATCATGTTTTTATCTTGTGGGATTCATCCTTATGAATACTATAGGTAGGTAGTTGAATTAAAGTCACACACTGGAGCAACACAATGGACTATAGGCGACTGTCCGGGATCAATCCCAAAGGGAAAGATTCGAGGACAACACCTCGTAATTTTGAGCCACGGTCAGATAACGAGATCACACTTGAGCTGGCATTCCACTCTCGAAACTTCCACACCACGCCACCCGAGTACGTTTGAGGCCAGACATATTTAACGTGCACCAGCCCCCACGTACACGACGGTCTTTGGTTGGACCGAGTTTCAAATTCGGAACCCTCCAGTTGCTAATATGTTGTTATTCTAACTTGGCCACGTGGCCCATGAATATATAAATTGTTCAGAAGCAATTGGAAGAATAAGCTATATTATCCTGTCTTACCAAGACAGACCATTTCGACTTTTAAATTATTCTTTAACTTTCATGTGTGATATCCAATATTATATTTGCATCAGGTCAAGCAGGGGTCTAATAATTCCAAAATAGCCCTTTGTGTTGCTCTAGTGCGACGTAAATTCAACTACCTTACCTACCTAATAATTCCAATATGAGTTGTCATTGAATTAATGTTGTTCCTCGCCTGTTATCTCGATGAACACCATAAAACTATTTGAATTGAGCATTCATTTCAGTTGTTCAGTTAAGCAAATGGAAGAACGAGCGATTTTACCCATGTTTGATCATATGTTATGCTATACCCCTTTATGGTTTTATATTATGCTTTTGACAGTAGAGTAAATGGAAGAACGAACGATTTTACCAATACTTGGTCTTATGTTATGCTTATCAAAACTTCGACTTTAAATTTTTTTTATCTTTAAAGTGCAATATCCAATATTATATTGGCATCAGGTCAAGCATGTATCTAATAATTTCGATACGAGTGGTAATTGAATTAATGTCGTGTTTCTCGTCCGTCATTTCGATGAACACCATAAAACTATTTGAATTGCGCATTCATTTCAGTTGTTCAGTTAGGAAAATGGGAGAATGGGCTATTTCCCCCATGTTTGGGGTTTACTTACCACGCGTTTCGACTTTCAAATTATTCTCCCTCTCTCATGTTAAAGGAAGTACGGAGTCATTTCTTCGTACTTTATTCTGAATGCAGTGCCTGAAGCAACTTCTCAAGTGATGTATTAGACGCTAACTTCTGCGCACCCTTTCTAAAATAACCATTTAGCTTATACAAGATGTAATCTAGTTTCCTTTCAAAAGGATTCCTTTATTGTGCATTGCCCCATTTTAGCAAGTGACTCCTAATTCTTTTAAACTTTGAATGCGACCGTCATCTAACTTACGACTAAAGAGACTTTCTCTTGCAAGGTCTGAAAGCAGGGATCTGTTTAAGCGATGCTGAGCTGTCATGCAGAGAGGTCTTTTAAATACATGTCTTGAGATTTGAAAGCGTGCACTCGAGTCTTTTCATTTTATTTGGAATATATTTTGGTCCGCCTTTTTGATTGGTGTTACTGAGTTGGAATCTCATGGCGAAACTAATGTGCTTACGTTTTTCAAATGTTACGATTCTCACATTTGGGGAATTATCTCAACAAATTTTGGTGAATGTTTAAATGAGATGCAAAGAAAAATCTCAATGATGAAACTAATGCGTTTACGTTTTTTAAATGTTGTGATTCTCACATTTAGGAAATGTATCTCGATAAATCTTGGGAAATTTTAAAATGAGATGCAAGAAAATAAACGTTTTTGTTTTTATTTGATACATAAGTTTGGATGCTTGAAATGACGTCAGTGTAGACTAGCGATTTTCAACCTTTTTCATATCATGGCACACATAAACTAATCACTAAATGTGAGAATCACAACATTCAAAAAACGTAAACGCATTAGTTTGATCATTCAGATTTTTCTTTGCATTTAAATATGTACCAAAATTTGTTGACATAAATTTCCCAAATGTGAGAATCATAACATTCAGAAAACGTAAACGCATTAGTTTTATCACTGAGATCTTTTCTTTCATCTCATTTAAATATTTATCAAAATTTGTGGAGATAAATTTCCTGAATGTGAGAATCATGACATTCGAAAACCGTAAACGCATTATATCATGGCACACATAAACTAACTTTGTGGCACACCAAAAAGTATATTTTAATTTTTGCCGATCTGACAAAAATACTATAATTTTTGCTTGATTTACAAAAGAATATTAATTACCTACCTTTTTTGCTTCAAAGTGGTTTTTGAAACAATTTATTTGTGATACTTTTTAATGAAAAATAATACTCGAAAAATATTTGTACTGTAATTACTTAAAATGTCTTTGAATACACTTGTAGAAAGTTCAGAACGAAACTTTTAAAATGAAATACAAATCTTATACAATTTAACCCTCCTGGTGATTGTCTCGACGAAGTATCTCGTCATTACCAAAACTGACCAGATCTGGATGAATGATTTATCTCGTCATTAAAAAGAAACTGACCAAATCTCGATCTCGTCATCATAAAAAATATTCGGCAATACCTTGATGACGAGATATCTAGTCATTAGCAAAATTGGTCAGATTTTGATGGACGCGATACCTCGTCGAAACCATTTGGAGGGTTAAAACGTTCCACCTCAAGCAAGACACATCACTGCTATTCTCTCTCTGCCTATATATATAGTATATATACAACGAGTTATAGACGTTGCAGATTCGATCAATGGGTGTATTTCTTCTGAATCAGTAAAACTTTCCTTGTGTGTATGTTAATTATTTGACGTTGTCCTGTCTTGTGCCATAAATATCCAAATTAACCAACTACTAATTACACATAACTAAACCATTTCATTGATCAACATTCATTCGATGCATTATCTATTTGATGAATTGTATATTACCTTAACTTGCTTTCGGTTATGAAACAAAATAAAATTCATTCGTATTTCAGATGTTTGGTTAGCTTAGGTTTTACGGCAAAAGGGATATTTTTGACCAAATTGTGCCAAACAACATCAAGTAAATTGACATACACACACTACTAGGTTGTTTGTGTTTTTATGCCGCAAAGGCCATATTTGCACAAACTGCGCCAAACACAAGACAACGTCAAGCAATGGACATGCACATACAAGGAAAGTTTTACTGACACAGAGGAGAGAAATACACCCAGGGAGATGTCGGATCTGACAGGAATCGAACCTGCGCAGCCTATAACCCACAGGTTGCTTTGTAATTCAGAAAGAAAACAGTTTCGTAGCTAAGAGCATGTTTTTAAATTTGTCCATTAAATGTAAAAATGTGTTTGGATTAAATAAATCTTGGTAACATCTAAAGTATTAAGATACTTGGATGTATGGAGTCTTAGGTTTGTTGCTCTACGGTTATTTTTTGCTATACAATAGCTGATTGGGTATAGATTAAATTAACGCCCATTATATTTGAAAAGGGCTTGAAACGAGCTTAACTTAATGACGTACTACTTAATAGTGTTGTAGAGATTAAATTTGATACTCAATACAATAACGGCAATTTTGTAATTATTTTGTTTATTCGCTGTCACATGGTCAATTATCCAATCTTTATTACGGTGAAAAGCTTATGTACCGCATCAATTATACAGCAAAATTATTCAATTCTAAACTGCGATTTATAAATGCACCTGGAACTATGCGAAAAACTAAACGACACACGATTTTTTAATAGCAAAACAATAGTATCGTATCTTATTTGAAATCCCGATTTAGTGCTATCGATTAGTGGAGATTGAGCTGTGAGTAATCTTTCTTTGAAAGTTCGGTCAATTTGAGGTAGTTTCGGGGTAACGAAAAGTTATCTTTTAAAGTATCAAAACTATTTGTAATTAACCTTTTAACAAAAGTTCACAAATTGTACCGGATACAAATTTGTAAATAACAACTCAATCAAGAAGAGCGTTGATATTTTTTCGTGTGTTATCATTGCAATCATTGATATTCAATATAAGTGTCCATTTACGTTCTTGTAATGAGAAGTTTACCTTTCTTCATATTCAAAGACATATATATGTACATTTGATATTCCGGGTAACGAAATATATCCATTTAAACTCTTCATTCCAGAGTATCCCTCTGGATATATTGTAAATAACTCAATCGAGGTTGGAGTGTTTTCGTGTGTTATCGCTTCAATCACTAGTATATTCAGTTAGAATATATATCCATTTAGATCTTTGTGATGGGAAATCTACCTTTCTTTATATTTAAAGACATATGTACATTTAATATTGTGGTTAACAAAATATATCCTTTTAAACTCTTCATTATGGAGTACCCATTTGGTTACATTGTAAATACTAACTCAATCCAAAAGGGCGGTACTATTTTTCATGTGTTATCGCTTCAATCGTCGCTATTCAATCAGAATAAATATCCATTTACAATCTTTGTGATGGGTAGTTTACCTTTCTTTGTATTCAGACTTATATTTGGTGGGGTGTGGAAGTTTGGGAAGTGGGATGCCAGCTCGGATGTAACCTTGTCATTTGACCGTGGTTCAAAATTGCGAGGTGTTCTCAGATCTTCCTCCTCGGGGTTGATCCTGGACCATCGCCAATGGCCCATTGTGTTGCTCCCGTGCAACATTAATTAACTACCTACCTCAAAGACTTGTATATGTATATTGATATTACGGTGGAAATTCTCTTTATGCAAACACAATATTCCAAAAATGACCAAGAATATCGAATTTTTCATTATTTGTAGTAGTACCGGTTTCAAGAATACGTGAGCAATTTTCATAGGTGTTTCATAGGTTCATTGTTTAGTGAGGTATTAAAGTTTTTCGATTGTATAACCAGAAGTAAACCCGAATGCCTTTAAAACTATAAAGTCCTTTGTCTCAGCTCTTTGTTTGCCATGACTACAGTGCATTTAAAATGCTAAAGCTTTTTTTGCAATTGATATAGATATTTGAAACTTTTTGTGGTTGTTTTTATGATGTATTTGATAACTTCGTTCATGAAATAAGGATTTAGAAGAAAAGTTTATTTAATAAAACGGGTAAGATCAGTCATGAGCTGTTTTTATACTGTTTTCAATAGTATCTGTTATGAAAAACATTTGTAAAAAAGTAAATAACTGTAGTATATGCAAACCCATGCATAAAATTGTGGGAAACACTTTAAGGGAAATAAAGGAAATATTTGGGGGGGGGCAAAAAAATTGGAAAAATAACCAATTTAAAATATTGAATTTTTTTTTAAAAAAACTGAACTTCCATATTATTGTTTATGTAAAAAATGTGTACTACTTCGTTCACCTTAGTACATTCTATAATTCCATTTATCTAAGTGGTTCAAAATTACGAGGCGTTGTAATCGGATCATTCCTTTCTGGACTGATCCCCAATCGTCGTCAATAGCCCGTTGTGTTGCTGTAGTGTGGCGTTAACTCAATTACTTACCTACCCATTATCCATTTATCTGCATCCGTCCAGTATATCCAGGGTTCTAATCCCGGTTTGAAAACTCATGGTTGTTGGTGGTTGGTTGCATTGAGTTTTATGACGCAGGGGCCACATTTGGCCAAGCACAAGACAGACCACATCAAGTAATGGACAACCCTGCACAATGAAAGTTTTACTGACACAGAAGATGGAAATACTCCCAGGAAGGAATCGAACCTGCGTCTCCTACAACTCGCAGGTTGCTAGGGTTGTGGACAAACCCACTGAACCTCGGCGGTACCATGGATGTTGGGGATTGTCTCTGTTAGGAGTAACGGCGACTACCTCCTGGGTGCTCCTTCATAAATAGCCTTCAGCTTCCCCCTTGTAGTGCCGAAGTCAGTGGTTGGGCATTAGAAAATAAATGCATCCAACCCATACATTCTGACACATAGGTTTATGTCCCCAAATGGGTAATATACCCTTTGGGAATATTACCCCATTAAAAAGCTGCTTCGTTGATCATTTATCTGTGACTTTAGTATCTTTTCTAATGTATTTTACAATTTTAAGAAGTAGGTATTTGGTATTTTTAATTAACGTCACACTGGAGCAACACAACGGATTATTAAGAAGTAGGTAGCAAATTAATCTCACACTGGATCAACGCAACGGGATATTGGTGACGGTCCGGGATCGATACCGAAGGGAAAGATCCGAGGACAGCACCTCGTGATTTTGAACCACGATCAGATAACGAGATCAAACCTGAGCTGGCACCCCACTCTCCAAACTTCCACACCACGCCAACGTGAGGACATTTGAGGCCACAAATATTTAACGCGCACCAGCCCCCGCGTACACGACGGTCTTTGGTCGAACCGAGTTTCGAACTCGTAACCCTCCGGTTGCTTATCCGTTACTCTTACACTAGGCACGGGAATGTGAGTTGGTGTTAGTTAGTTAGTAGTTATCCGTTACTCTTCCATCTGGGCTACCGTGGCTCCACGTTTTAAGAACAGTATTGGATTAAGAATCCTTTGAAAATGATCCTACATTAACCCTCCTGTTGGTTGACTCAACGAGGTATCTGAGATACCGAGTTTAAAATTCCAGATTTTTATGGGCGAGATATCTCGTAATTCGAAGAAAACTGACCAGATCTTGATCTCGTCCTCATAAAAAAAATTGGTAATATCTCGATGAAGAGATATCTCGTCATTAGTAAAATTGATCAGATCTTGATGGACGAAATATCTCATCAAAACCACTCGGATGAGGTTAATATTAATCTCGTCATCATCAAAAAATTGGTAATATCTCGATGAAGAGATATCTCGTCATTAGTAAGATTGATCAGATCTTGATGGACGAAATATCTCATCAAAACCACTCGGATGAGGTTAATCTTAATCTCGTCATCATCAAAAAATTGGTAATATCTCGATGAAGAGATATCTCGTCATTAATAAAATTGATCAGATCTTGATGGACGAAATATCTCATCAAAACCACTCAGAGGGGTTTAAAAACTTAGAGGGCTGGCTATATCCCTAGTAGGGTTTTAAACAGGTTTTGGAGATAGGCGAGAATTACTGTCGCGAATCAGATTAGTTTTCTTTATATTATATTATTTTAGCTTTATTTGCTTTGTTTAAATATACCTCAGAGATCAATTTATATGGCCACATTAGTTGCAAATTACATTAGAATGTCAACATAATATCACCAGAAGTCTTATCTGACCGATTTTGGTCGTGAGGTCTAAGGTAAAATAAGTCTCAATACTGAAATGTCACATTCAGAAAAAGCTATTTTCTTATTGTTTTCATATTTATGTGTGAAAAGAGTTACAATATTCCAAAGTCAAAAAATAATTTTAGTTTAATTTTTGAGATTTATACATACACTTCTGGAAAAGAATTGTAAAATTCCTAAGTTAAAAAGTTTAGCAACCGGGGGTTCTGAGTTCGAAATTTGGTCCAACCAAAAACCGTCGTATACGTGGGGGCTGCTGCACGTTAAATTTGCCATGGCCTCGAATATCCTTACGTTGGTGAGGTGTGGAAATTTGGAGAATGGGGTGCCAGCTCACAGGTGTTGACCTCGTCATCTGACCATGGTTTAAAATTATGAGGTGTTGTTCTCGGAAGGTAGGTATTTAATTAACGTCATACTGGAGCAACGCAACGGGCTATTGGTGACGATCCGGGATCGAACCCCAAGGGAAAGATCCGAGAACACCATCACGTAATTTTGAGCCACGGTCAAATGACGAGGTCACACCTGACTCTCCAAACTTCCACACCACGCCAACATGAGGACATTTAAAGCCACGACAGATTTAACGTGCACCAGCCCCCTTAGTACACGACAGTCTTTGGTTGGATTCAAACTCGAACTCGTCCGGCTGCTAATCCGTTTCTCTACCAACAGGGCTAACGCGGACCGTGTTGTTCTTGGATCTTTCCTTTCGTTCCAGTGCAACGTAAATTCAACTACTTATATTTAACTTGACAGAAAATGTTTCTCATTGAGAATGTTGGTAATTTTCAAACCTTAACTGGTAGATTTGAAGACGGGCTTGAAAATGAGAAATTCTAGAATCTCTGCTCTATATCCTTTAGCTTAACATCACTTTAATTTTGAACATGCTAAAATAATCCAATCTCCGAAATCTATATTTGAATTAAATATTTACGTTTACCGTGTCACCTTATCTGACAAACTAGTTAACGATACGAGGTCATCTCCACCTTTACATGTGCCCTGGAAAAGATTAATTAAGAAGAGTGGGTGTGGACAACCTCAAGTGAAGTTATTTCTTATTTATCAACTCTAGTGTTCCTCTCACGCTTACTGTTGATCCTATGCGGTAGTGGGCGTATAGTCACACCTAAATTGGCATTGACTCGTATTATCTACTAATCAGCTATTGCGCTATGATTTTAGATATTTGAATTTTATTTTGATAAGTGTTTATTTTTAACAACACTCTTCTAGCTCTCTTTCTCCTCTGTCCCCTGAATTTATTTTAATTCAATGTACACTTACACCTAGACAGGAATGTTAACAAAAAATAAATGAACCCAGTACTATTACATGCTATCGTCATGTCAACTATATAAAATCGTTGTGACACCTGGGTTTCTTTAAATTCACTGAACACTTACATCTAGACATGAATGTTGAGTAGGAAGAAATGAACCCAGTCTTCAACAATTATATACCATCGTCATGTCTTATATAGGAAATAAAATTGTCGTGACATCTGGGTTTCTTTGGATTCACATAACACTTACATCTAGACATGAATGTTGAGTAGGAAGAAATGAACCCAGTCTTCAACAATTATATACCATCGTCATGTCTTCTATAGGAAATAAAATTGTCGTGACATCTGGGTTTCTTTGGATTCACTTAACACTTACATCTAGACATGAATGTTGAGTAGGAAGAAATGAACCCAGTCTTCAACAATTATATACCATCGTCATGTCTTCTATAGGAAATAAAATTGTCGTGACATCTGGGTTTCTTTGGATTCACTGAACACTTACATCAAGACATGAATGTTAAGTAGAAATAAATTAACCCAGTATAATTGCAAGATATCGTTATGTCTTTCATAGGAAATCATTGCCACCTGGGTTTCTTTGAATTCAATGTAAACTTACAACTAGACATGAATGTTAAGGAGAAGGAAATGAACCCAGTTCAATTACCACGAGAACAACTCCAGACGCAAAGTCTACCTCTGCCTTTTTTTGTTGCCGCAAAAACGGACCTTATCCTATTTTCTATACGGGGTGTTTGAAGAAATATATTCAAGTTTGTCCCATTGCCACACTTAATGACGATTTGGAAACATATTTGTTGAGATTTTTACTTGCTGCCGAGAGTATACTGGTAAACTACATCTATCAGGGATTCAAAATTCGCGAAAAACAAAATAAAATTACGTCATCCCGAGAGTCACCTCTACTCAAAATGATTAAGCCCCGTTTCTATGGCGACCGCCATCCCCCAGTCAGGAGCAGTTCTAGTGGAAGACAGACAGTATATACTATCATAGAAAATCTTACCCTTGCGATACTGGATTCATGTTTAAGCAGATGGTTCTTTGGTGGACGGTGGAAAAGGTGCAAACTGTGGTGTGTTTTTAGCGCCCTTTTCTATTTTTATATCCCATTAAGTCAAAGTTTAAGCCACTTTGACGGATGTGGAAGCTATTTTCTTTGCTTTCCAGTAGCTTCACGTTCAAAAGTATAGCTTTAAAAATGCTGTGATCCTCTCCCATTCAGTCCACTTCTCAATCCCTGACAAGTACAAGACTTTGTTATTTGTAGCTTTCACATCCTAAACTGTAGAAGAACGATGAGATTCTTGATTGACCAGGTTTCCTTGTGATGGATCCCAGTCATTGTGGTATTCAGGACAACGAAATGACCGAGTTCTTGGCAAAAAAGGAATCTGTCATCCAAACCTACACCTTTGTCCTTTCCTTCGGCCAAATTACTTACCATCAGGAGATTTAACCTAAGGGCGAAATCTACTTTAGCATCCTGGACTGTAGAAGAACAATGAGATTCCTGCTTGACCAAGTTGCCTTGCGATGGATTCCGGTCACTGTGGTATCCAGGACAACGAAATAGTTGAGTTCTTGCCAAAAAAGGGGAACATGTCATTCAAAAGTCTTCTACACCTTGTGCTTTCATTCGTCCAAATTTCTTACCACCAGAAGATTCAACCCAAGGGCGAAATATAGACTTTTCCAAGTCGCAGATGGTAAGAGATAGTGACCACTCATGAACAAGAATCTCGTCCTGGACTCCATAAGATCTGCGGCAGTTGTCCATTTTAAACTTTTAACTAGTCGTGACTGTTTGTCTACCTATCTCTTTTGGATTGGCTTGACCAACTTTTCCTTTTGTTTCTTTTGTAACTTCAGTTGTTTTGAAAACTGATCATTTGAACGTGTGCATAGTCCTTAAGGACTGGAGAGCCAGTGAGTTAATAGCACCATAGCCAAATGCTCGGTATTTGCTAACAGCAACGCTCTTCTAATAATCAATTTAGCAATACTCTTCTAATATCTTCTAATAATCTATCTGCAGTAACACTCTTCCAATAATCTATCTAGAATACTCTTTTAATATCTTCTAATAATCTATCTAGAATACTTCTTCCAATATCTTCCAATAATCTATCTGTAGTTACACTATTCCAATAATCTATCTAGAAATACCTCTGCTAATATCTTCTAATAATCTATTTAGCAATACTCTTTTAATGCTTCTAATATTCTATCTAGCAATACTTCTGATATCTTCTAATAATCTATCTAGCATACTGTTCTAATAATCTATCTAATAATACTCTTCTAATAATCTATCTAGCAATATTTCTAATTATCTATCTAGCAATACTCTTCTAATGTGTTTGTACACATTTAAATGAACAAAATGTATTTTGAAATTTCACCCAATTAGAACATTTTTAGCCCTGATTGAAAGTGCTTAGTCTCCATTAAAGTGATAAATTCTGAAGCTCCTAATTTCTAATCATGAAGCATAATTTTTCTCTCAGAAAATTGATAAGTAGGAGTATTATTTAGCAGATATTTTGTTCTATTACAAAATTGGTTGGTTGGGTTTAATTTTTTGGTGAAAGGGCCATATTTGGCTAAGTTGTGACAAACCGCTCCAAGTAAATGGGCATACACACACCAGGAAAGTTTTACTGGCACAAAAGAGAGAAATACACCCGTGGGGAAATACAATAATTGACTACTTAAATTAAATTAGGACTGACTTTGCATCCACGACTCAATATGGAAAGTCAAAGTGCGTGATACATATTGTGAGTGAAACACGATTTAAATTCCCTGAAAAAAACCTAATGTTGTCGTTGTCCCCTGAATAAGATGTCAAAAACACATGTGTTGCTGTGATTACGTCACTGATGTATGTTGTGCGTGCTTTAAACTCAACCTTCACGTCTGTGTTTCCATGATGCAGCTGCAACAATTGACTACAGCATCTTTTAGTTTCATTTAGTGCTTGTTATTCCTTGCAGACATTTTCAAAATAATCAATTTCTCTATCTCCCGTGGATTATCATCCTACATTTTGTGTTACATAGAGCAACATTATCGGAAGTTCATATTATAATCGAATGAGCTCGATTCGCTGTGAGACGGCGTCAGTATAACTGCTCTAATTAGCACTAAGTAGCGAAAAATGACGTAGAGCGTCAAACAAAACCAAACGTCAGAATAAGAGGCAAATGATTTCGCGATGATCAGTGAATGAGAGTTTTTCCGTGTGAACATAAACAAACCACCGGAAGACGAGGAAAATACTTTAAATTTAAAGTAATTTGATTTATCAACGTTTGAATGACGTTTGAAGCTAATTTCCTCCGACAATAAGTTACCTATGGGGAACAATCCATGGATTGTAATTCATATATTGGACATGTTTCCAATTAAATAAAAAAATTAATTAATTAAAATATAAGTTCGTGATCAGTTCTAGAAGCAACATAAAATCGCGTATGAGTGACATGCCAAACAAGCCATTTCTGGAATAACATAGGGAGTAAGTTCCACAAAATACTAATGCTCTCTATATTTAGCTTTGCAGAAACATTCGTATAGATCAGTTGTAAACTTTACATTCATGACTTGAGAGTAATACTTTTCTTCTCAGATTACATTTTTATTTCGAAATATTTAAACAGATTTTATTTGTCAATGATTTAAGGACATAAAATTACACCAATTTAAGCTACATAAATTTTTTATAACCAGAAGGCTATAAAAAGCCAGAAGGCCAAAAATGCAGACAAGTAAAAAATGCCAAATGCCAATGTAAAGCCAAAGTACCGGGGTACACAGGAGAGGTATGTGGGCTGCTTTCGGCAAACTGCCACCCACACGCAGAAAACACCATATTGTTGTTGATTGGGTCAGGCTCCTCCCTGATGACGCCCTGATCCACCAACACTTCATTTTTTTCGAAATTTTCTTGGTAAACTTTAATCTAAATTCCTAAACTTCTCTTAGTTTTGAATTATATATATATCTATATATATATGTAAAAATTATAATATATTTATTAATTCCTGCTGTCCCCACTCAGCTTCATCTTAATGTTCTGACTCATGGAGTAATGTCCCCAAATGGACATTGTACCCAATTGGGGACATTACCCCATGGGGAATCATTTTTTTCAAAAATATTTGCTATCCTTTCTGAGTCTCTAAGTACTTTAAATACGGATACTATAGTTTTTTTAGATTTATCTCGGGACGGAAGAGAATAAGTTGAAATATGTGAATCGAGGTTTTAACACAGAGTGTAGGGTACTGCTATTTACTGGGTTAGGTGGTCTATTTCAATGTAGTTAAATATGTGACGCTTTTAAAATTGTAACATTATCTTCGTCTCCGGTTAACAGGTAGAAAAATGAATTTGACAATATGTACTGAAATCGATAGAAAAGAAGACGCTTCAAAATGAAATAAAATTTAAAATACACTTTTCTTTTTCGAAAACGAAGATGCATGTTGATTCTAGCAATTACTAAGAAACACGTGTGACTATAAAAGCTGAATAGTGTGAGAGGATTTGCTTTTCGTCGTCCAACTGCAAAATTTAAGATGCGCAGTTTTTACGAAAGCACATAAGTCTACTGATTCTTACTATTACTGGCAAACACTCATGACTACAAAGGCTGAACAGAGTGAGCGGATTTATTTTTCGTCGTCCATCTGCAAAATTTGAGATACATAATTCTTACGAAAGCAAATACGTCTACCGATTCTTACAATTGCTGGCAAATACACGAGACTACAAAAGCTGAACAGAAGAGAGGGCAGATTTGTTTGTCTTCGTCCAACATTGATTTGCACCGGAAGCACAAGTCGATGCAACATTAAGAGTTCAGATTACTTTCTCAGAAAGAGGAAGTTCTCTCTTACAACCGTTCAAAGCCAATTGCACAAGAGGGATCAATTTATATACAATATTTGATAGGCATTTTCTTGGTTCACATATACAAGGGAAGGTTTTTCAGTAAGGCTTAAATGCAGAGGGCGCAAGTGTTTTAGTGGGAGTGCGTACTTTCTGTTTTAATCCGGAAATGCGTAACTCGGCACCCTACTCGTATAGAATTTACAGAAATAATCATACATATAATAATCTTTTGGGTATTATTTTTTTATTTAACTGAAAATATGCCCGATACAAGTGTTGGACTAGAGTGATCGTGAAATCTGATTCGAATTGTTCCCTACAAATAATTTAGGGCCAGAGGCAATTAACGCCAAGCGTCCCCAACACGCTATAAATCAAATTTAAGGTAAATCCGTTGCAGAAAATTATAAATTCTTAATTGTAAGGCATTATTTTATTCTTTCGTTTGTTTATTCACACTGAACTCACATGAGCAGATCTAAAGGGAAAAGATTTTAAGATGGATGAGGGACATTAAATTTCAATCAAAAAGATAACCAAAAAGATTAAAGACCAGAGGCAATTAACGCCAAACGTCCCCAACACGACTATAAATCAAATCTAAGGTAAATCCGTTGTAGAAAATTATAAATTCTTAATTGTAAGGCATTATTTTATTCTTTCGTTTGTTTGTTTATTCACACTGAGCCCACATGAGCAGATCTAAATGGAAAAGATTTTAAGATGGATGAGGGACATTAAATTTCAATCAAAAAGGACATGTCTCCCTCTTCTATACAAAATGGTAGCCTTAACTTCGTCCATTGAGGGTCTTATAACCATTTTCGTTGGTGGACTATTAATGTATTAACTAATTATAAATGTATAATTAGCTATTAGGCTATACAAGTAAAACCCAATTAACGTCTTCACGTTATAATAAAATCTCTAATCCAATAACATGAAATCCTTATGCGATGATAAAAATAAGATTTTTTATTGTAACAGCATAAAATATCAATGCAAACCAGTTGGATTCTTGTCATTTAGGTCAATGCATTGAATAGCCTACAGATTAAATCAAATCGAAAAAATACAAGTACGACTAAGCGAGGCGAAAGCATGCAGATTGTATAATTCATGTGATTTCACGATCTTTAAAGCAAAGAACGCTTAAAATGCAACGTCTACTTGAACAACTGTGTCCTGATTTTCAACTTTTTTATATCCTTCCTGTTTAAAACAAATAACAACACCCCGGCAAGAGTTTGAAAACTGCGGATATGAAACAATTTTGTCAGTCGAAATTTAGATTCTTTGCTGTTTCAAAATACCTTAAGGTCATATTCCAATGTACCGATTTTCAAATCTAGTTTGAAAAGAAAAAAACACACACATTTTTGTCTTCGGTGGCTCGGTGCCAAATGTCCTATGAAACGAACGACTCTTCGAATGACTCTTCAATGCGACATCAACCCTTGAGAATGTGTAAAATCATTACTTTTTTATGCGTGCCTTCACTCACTGTTTGTCAATTATCATTCTGTTCATGTCATCTCGGATGAATCGGAAAGTTTAAAGGTTGGCAATAATCCGTGCAGACTCGAAAAGAAATCTGGGCAAAATTTCATGACTCATAAAAGTTACTCAAAGAAATTGTTTAACTTTAATTCCTCCCTCACTAGTTGTCTGTTAATTATTAGCCGCATGCCATCTCGGATGAATAGGAAAAAGTTTAAGGGTTGACAACAATCTTTCCAGACTCGACAAATTTGGGCAAGATTTCAGGACACCTAAAGTTGTGTGCTCTCTCTCTCTCTCAACCAAAGTAACTGCTTAATTTTAATGTAGTGTCTTCCCTCATACGCTATTTGTCAATTGCCATTCCTCTCCTGTCATCTCGGATGAATTGGAAAGTTTAAGGGTTGACAACAATCTTTGCAGACTCGACAAATCTGTGCAAGATTTCATGACACATAAAGTTGCTCACGCAAAGAAATCGCCAAATCTTAATGTAGTGTCTTCCCTCGCGTTATTGATTATCATTCCTCTCATGTCATCTTGGATTAATCAGGTTTAAGGGTTGACAACAACCCTTACAGACTCGAAAATAAATATGAATGAGATTTCATTACTCATAAAAAGTTGCTCAGTTAAATAAATTGCTTAATTTCAATGTAGTGTCTTCCCTCACTCATTATTTGTCAATTATCACTGTTCTCATGTCATCTCGAAAGTTTAAGGTCTGACAACAATATTTCCCCACGTCAAATCTGGGCAAGATTTCATAACTCATAACAAGTTGCTCAACCAAATATTTAGAGATTTCCTGATATCGAAATATCAAATGCGGTAAAATTTATTTATATCTTAGAAGCCTTAATATATTTGGAATACTTATGCACCTAGCCTTAATCATTTCTAGGAGGCGAGTCGCCCGACAACTCACTGCCCCTGAAAAAGTTAACTTACATTAAATGTATAGCTTTTTTTATCTTTTCCTTCACATACTTACTGCATATTACCCTGAGTGTATTTCTCAATTCTGTAACAGTAAAATTTTCCTAGTGTGTGTATGCCCATAACTTGACATCTTTTATCTTGTGTTTGGGGCATATTGCCCTTGGGCCATAAGACCCAGCCAGCTTAGTGACTTATTATAAATACAATGGAAACTGAAACTTAAAAACAGACTATCAGTAGCGTAACATTGATAACTGAGAATACCCAGATTGGATTGAAAGTAAAAAAATCTTATGCTCTTAGCTGCAGACATCGTTATCAGTCACCGACCCATTCGCCTTTGTTTCTTTTCCGCGAAGACTATACAACGTTACACTATATCTTGCTACATGAGTCCGGCGATTTTACGCCAATTTCGCGATGCCTTCTATAATACAGGGAAGTATTAAACATTAGAAAAACAGTAAGAATAGAAGATGAATTACAAATTTTCTTTAAGAGAATTCTAAAAATGCTCTCCCCAGTGCAGTCGAAAAAGATATGCTTCAAAGTCTCTTTCTCATCACGGCACTTGTTGGAGTCAGTCAGGTGAAAACGATTCAAGTAGGCCTGAGTTACAATCGAAGACCATACAAAAAACTCATTTTTAGCTGTTTTTAAAAAAAGGAGCCCAAAAGGCGCTATCTCGCCCAATTTTGGAAACTCTGGGTTGATTCAAACGCTGTCTTGGAACTTGATGGCAATCTTTTACAATGGCGGGAAAATGAGGAGGGAATAATACACCATGCGAGCAAGACCAACTGGTCAAATTATCTGAACTGGATGTTTACCACAATAACAAGTAATGGGGTAAGGAAGAAGAGTCTGTGATGTAGGTACCCATTGCGTACCACTACCCAATCATAGTAAGAAACCATTTGAGACTGATAGGATCGGACATGAGCAGTTCCTGGTTGGCATTTTGCGAAGGAAATCAAGGACGTTAAAATATATCCCGATAGAAATAGATAAAATAGATAAAACATGTAATTTTTGCTTCAGGACTTATCGATTTCAATTTCTGCCACAGAATTTTTTTTGGTTAGGGGATTCAGGGCTTCTGGTGTACGTCCCTTCAGACTATGCATTACAGAACAAAAACTTTCTACACATTTCCCAGGCCCCCTTCACCCTTTGGGTACCCGTTGGGATGTACCACCTCTTCTCCCATTTTGGGGCTCATAGTACCACAAAGCAGGGTTTCAATAATTGTGGGCTGCGGCCCGGCACCGGGACCTAGAAAAAAATAACAGTTTTAGGAAAATATTAAAATATTGTCAGAAAAGTCTCGCTCGAAACTGCACATGTAGAAGGGGAGGCTTACAATGGCTGAAGCCTCTGTACTTTCCCGCTATGGGTCAAAAGTGCCTTTTTGTAAGAATATGTTGATCATAGAACTTGATAAAACATTTCTGGTAAGCTAAATGTTGTTACTGATCCCTTGGTCAAGCCTAGACCAAGCTTGATGAAACCTAGACCAAGTCCAAAAGACTGTTATTGAAGTCGCACAGCGACCAACTCCAGCTGTTCTAAAACCAAAACTTCATCGGGGACAAGTAAAATAGATCGCTATAGCCTTATTCGCTATTTATTTATTTTCATTTCCAATGACGGGTGATAACTACAAAAGATTGACTGAAGTCAAACAATAAAACAAATGGCAACAGAAGCAAAAGTCTAAGTACCCATTTAGTCCCTCGCTCATCATCTGACCGTGGTTCAAAATTGTGAAGTGTTGTCCTCGGATCTTTCCCTTCATGATTGATCCTGGACCGTCTCCAATAGCCCGTGGTGTTGCTTCAGTTCGACGTTAATTTAACTACCTACCTCCTATAAATGACATGGGGCCGGGGTAGCCCGGTTGGAAGAGTAGCGGATTAGCAAACGGAGAGTTGCGAGTTCGAAACTCGATCCACCAAAGACCGTCGTATACATTGGGGATGGTACGCGTTAAATCTGTCGTGGCCTCAGATGTCCTCACGTTGGCCTAGTGTGGAAGTTTGGCGAGTGGGGTGCCAGCTCAGGTGTTGTTCTCGTCATCTGACCGTGGTTCAAAATTACGAGGCGTTGTCCTTGTACCCTTCCCTTCGGAATTGATCCCGGACCATCGCTAATAGACTGTTGTGTTGCTCCAGTGCGACGTTAGAATTCAACTATCTACCTTACCAAATGGAGTTAATTTGATTTATATGCATAGGAACAATTGTGTGAATTAAAATATTGGAAATGCATGGAAATTTAATTCGTATAGAACCTATCAAATTTTGCTAATTTATCAAAAAGTTTGACCCCATATTATTAAATAATAACTGGCCCACAACTTTATAACTTTGAACCAAACTTCACTTATAAACCTTTTAGTGACAGTCTGAAAATTTTATAACAATCGAATCACAACTTCAAAAGTTTGTTTTCAAAGTCCACTGGCCTTTTAATTCTCCTTCCGTAATTTCCTTAAAAGCATGTAAAGGAACAGGTTTGGATACGTGACAGCATTTAGGACTAAAATAATCTTTGTTTCTGTGTTAAAGGACTAAGAGCTTCATAAAGTATGACAGATCTTTCATAGTGACTCGGTAGTTGTAGTTAATTGAATTTACGTCACACTGGAGCAACACAACGGGCTGTTGGTGACGGTCCCGTAGAAAAAGATCCGAGGACAACACCTCGTAACTTAGAATCGTGGTAAATGACGATCAATAGTAATTCGGACAATAAAATCATCGAAAAATCCATTTTGAGAGTTTTGTCTTTTACCTTCTGTACTTCACGAGATTTCCAAATATCCAAATAGTGTTATAGACAGGTATAATGACTAAATAACCATATTGTTTGTTGAGAGAATCCTAGGAAGCTTTCTATTGGTCAAGAAGGTCAAAACTGGTTAGAAGTCATACAGGGACGACTGCAGGTTGCATAACGGATTCATATGTATGAACCCCTTAGAGGGTTAATTTAGCCTTCAAGGGGTTCTAATTTCGAGATATGTTCTAGGCTAATGCCGACATATCTCGTCATCGAGATGTTGCCGATTTTTTTATGATGATCAAGGAGATCAAGATTTGGTCTGTTTTTTCCAATGACTAGATATCTTGTCCATCAAGATCTGTTCAGTTTTGCTAGTGACGAGATACCTCGTCGAGACAACAACCAGGAAGGTTAAGTAGTTCCCATGCTTCAAAATTATGCATTATTTTTGTTTGTAGCTCTTTCGAAAGTATTTTTTAAAATGTGTTTTAAAGAAGTAAACATTCCAATTATGGAGTCTTTCAAGTGACCTTTAATGGCTGATTTCTCAAGAGTGACTTTTTTATACCACAAAAGTGTACCTTTTCAAAAAATTTATCAAAAGTAAATACTTGAAATTTCTATAAAGTAATCTAATGAATCAGATATATATGTTTTAGCCAGAGCTTTAATGGATATTTAAATATATGTGAGAAATTAAAAGGATTGAAAAATTTGGCACTCATACCTTGATTAATGCATCACATATTTAATTTGGCAGTGTACTACATATTTTATTATCAGCAGAAAAATGGTTTACAACAAAGTTACCTGTTTACATATCTTTAACTATCAAGAAACATATGGTTAAAAAGGCAGTGTCTGTGATAAATTGACAGAAGGTAAGTAATAAAAATGTACATCAAGTATTACTAATTTTAACTCTCTAAGAAACACTAGTTTCGCGATTAGAGAAGTATCGCTTTTACCCCACAACACATATGACTGAATAACCGCAGACATGTGAAAAAATCCTAGGAAGGATTCTTTTGTCCAAGAAGTTTAAAACGGGTTCGAAGGCTTGCAGGGAAGACTGCAGGTTGAAAAACGGATATATGCATGTGAACCCCTGAGAGGATTAACGTGGGAAGTAATGGGAAGGGCGCTGACTCCGTATTATTTTAACCCTCCTGGTGATTGTCTCTACGAGGTATGTCATCATTAGTGAAACTAACGAGATTTTGGCATCGTAATCTCAAAAAACTCGGCAATATCCTGATGACGAGATATCTCATAATTAGCAAAATTTACCAGATTTTGGTGGACGAGATATCTCGTGGAAATCAATCGGAGGATTAACACACGTGTGAAAAATTATGCCTTTTGCATTAATCGGCTTGTTAATTTTTTGTAAGAAAATGAATGTTTTATTTTATATCGTTTTTTGGATTTCGGTTCAGTAAAATTAAATTACGTGATACTAATTTATTAACCATGGGCTAAATATTCACGACATTCAAATGAAAGTTGCAGGTTAAAAAACTGAGATTTAACTCTGGTAGACAGCAAAAAATTATCTAAAAAAAGTACCGCTCATGCTAAAGTTTGGGAAATACTGACATAAGGTATGAGAAGGATTTTTAATATAAAAAAAACTAGACGAAAAGTGAAAATTTTACTTCCATTACCCAAATGCTCTCTCATACACACCAGGATTATCTTAAAATGTGGTCGATCACCGTTTTGGCGACGTTTGATATTTAATCTAATTGGTGTTGACCAATCAACTATCATGTATCAATTCGGGTTTCATTCTTTTGAATTACAATTGGGGACGAGCTGAAATCGTATTCTATAAACAAGCCACATGAGGTCATGTTCGGAATACGTATAGGAAACTTGTAGCACCACAAAAACATTACCGCCATCTTCATTTATTTTACCAGGAAATATTCTCGTGCTAGTCAAAACTCCTGAATTTCATCTTTAAAAGTTGACCATTGTTTCATGTCGAGTATCTAATTCCTTACCCTCCAAATGCTTTCGACGAGAAAGCTCGTCAATAAAGATCTGACCAATTTTGCTAATGATCTCGTATCAGGATATTGCCGATTTTTTGATGATATTTTGAGATCAAGATACGATAATTTTTTTCTAAGGACGAGATCTCCATCTGGTCAGTTTTGCTAATTTTGCTAATGACGAGATACCTCGTGGAGACAACCATCAGGAGGGTTAACAAGAGTAAATAACAGTATAATCACTCAAGTTTTGCACTCCAGTGTATATACGTCACATTTTAACAACCGTTGGCCTAATGACCAAGATATTGGAGATACGGCCTTCTTGACTAACAAGGCATTATGATAGCTATGTAATTACTAATTTGCGTTAATAGTTAAGAGTGTAATCATTTCGGTAAAAACATATCGTCAGCTTAGAGTGGAAACTCCCACCCATTAACTGACAAATTTTTTTTTCTGCGGTGCAGCTGTTTAAAGATTATTAGTTTTTGTGTCAAAAATGAAAATTATAAACATTTTGTTAATGCTATTTTTATCTTTCTAACCGATTACAAGATGACAATGTATCTCTCATCATCATGAAAATAGGCATTAGTCTCCGAAAAAATGTCAGTTAATGGGTTTCTGCTATCCTTGTATAAGTTCTGGTCTAATTTGACCTCGTTTAGGAAAAAATGACTGGAGCAACAACCCCCAAACATTAGGTTGATGTGTAACAATCTCCCAAATTCAAATCTTAACTCGATCAACTGCTCTCGTTTTTTAAATTTAGTTTAAATAACATTTTTTAAGAATGCATACTGTGTCCAATGTCAGCAAGAGAATATGAGAGGGCTTTTCAGTGCAAACCAGTAGACCCGACAAAATTTTACTTCTGCTGTCCAAATACTCTCTCTAGATACAAATCAGGGTTACCTTAAAATGCGTTTATCACCGTTTTGGTGACATTTAGAGTTTAATCTAATCGGCGTTAACCATTCAGCTATCATAGAAAAATCTGAATTTATTGTTTGGAATTTCCACCGTAGAAGTGTTGAAATCGTATTTGAAAAACAAGCCAAATGACGACACGTCCAGAATAGGTACAGGAAACGCTTATCGCCGCAGAAACACTAGCTTGAAAGAAAATGCCTCTCAGTGAGAATGTTGGTAACTTTCAAACCTTAACCTGTAGATTTGAAAGGGGGCTTGAAAATAAGCAGTTTGAGAAACACTGCTCTAAATCCTTCAGCTTCACATAATTTTAATTTTGAACATGCTAAAAAACGTCAAGTGACGACACTTTCAGAATAGATACAGGAGCACCACCGACACCTGTATTTAAGCTTGACAGAAAATGCCTCTCGGTCAAAAATTAAAATCAAGTAAAAAAAACTTCGCCTTCTCGCTTTAAAATATTGCGGAATATTTCAGTCGAGCCTAATTATGAAAGCGACAGAAAACAACGCGTTCCCCTCTGGTTCCTTCCACGCGCATGCGTATCTGAAAATATATGTTGAGAGAGGGAGATGGAGAGAGAAGAGCACGTGACACTTGATGCGCTTGGCAACGATCCAAGATTTTTACCCAGCGTACCCCCTACCCACAATGGAAACAACGCTTGGAATTGTCTGGATAAGAAAATTCCGGTTCGTAATTCTGTTTTGAGGTAACCCGAAGTCTAGCGCCATCTTCCTTGCATCCCGCGTTAAAATGGGTAATATTTTATGTACCTTTTTCAGAATCTAATCATAGACACTGTACCTTTTTACCATAGCTTCGGCTTACAAATGAAACACACTTTGTCTTCAGCTTTCCTAAGCTAGAATGTGGTGATCCATGAGGCGTTTTCTGTCAAGCTTAAATATAGGTGGCGGTGGTGTTTGTGAGACGATACGCGTTTCCTATAACTATTCCGAAGGTGACGTCACTTGGCTTGTTTATCGAATACGATTTCAGCACTTGGCCAATAAATACTCAAAAGGTTGAATTCCGAATTGAGTTTTGACAGTTGATTTGTCTGCACCAATTAGATTAAACGCTAAACGTTGCCAAAATGGCGATAAACTACATTTTAAGACAACCCCGACATGTATCATGCTAATAACTCGATATCTATATTCGTTGACTGTGAGGTTTGTTTATTGCACTGAAAATCTTTTTCTTAGACTGGTGAAGCTCACTAATTTATTTATTATTTGCAAGGTTAGATTTCTTGAAAAATCACATTTGGTAGAATTTTTCTGTTTTTCGATCTAGTGTGTTTCACTTGTAAGCCGACGATATATTAATTGGATATAGTTGTAGATACTCTAACCTACAGCTTTGTTAACATTTTTTTCTGCGGACGTACTATATAAAATATGTAATACACTGCCAAATGTTTTGAAAAAGCAAGTTTTCAGTTTCTTTTATTTTACATAAATATTTCACCCTCCTTGTTGTTATCTGGACAATGTATTTAGCCATTAGAAAAATATTACCAGAAAGAAAGATATATACCAGACAAAAAGATATATACCGTCATTAGAAAGATATATACCAGATCTTGATGGACGAGAAATCTCGTCATTAGAAAGAGATATACTACATTTTGATGGACGAGATATCTCGTATTAGAAGAAAACTGACCAGGTCTTGTTCTTGCCATCACAAAAAAATCGGCAATATCTTGTTGGTGAGATATCTCGTCAGTAACAAAATTAGTCAGATCTTGATGGACGAGATATCTCGTCATTAGCAAAATTAGACAGATCTTGATGGACGAGATATCTCGTCGAAACCACTTGGAGAGTTAAATAAACTTAACAGCTCTACTTAAAATGTGTATCAGAATACTAAAATTATTTCATAAAAATTTCAAGTGCTTACTTGTGAGTTTTTCTAAATTTATATTATGAGGCAAAAGAAAGTAACTTTTGAGAAATCAGCCATTCAGGGGGACTTAAAAGGCTACAAAAAGGAATGTTTACCTTTTAAAAATATTTTTGAAAAGTACCTTAAAGTAAGTAAAAAGTACTTACTTTTAGTAAGTTATACATAGAAAAATGTGTGTGTGCATCATTTTAAAGCTTGAAGACCCAACTAAATTAAAATCTTACAATTGATTTTTTGATGATTTTATTTTATGGTTTACCTTAAAATGAACTTTGGTTTAATATACATTTAAAGCGCCAATTTGGCCATTACGCTTTACGATCTCCACTCTTCCTGATATAGGATTGAAAAGTACTTAGATATGAAAGGAATTTTATATCACGTTCTCTGAAACTGCAATCGTGTTTGAAAACTATACACCCAAGTACATCACTACATCCAAGTTTCTACTAAGCTTGATGATAGGTTAGAACTTGAAGAGAGTGTGGTCCATGTCGCTAAATCACATACTTCATGAAACCCTGCTATTTTCGTTCCCAAGACCATATACTATACAGTGCCATCGTTGTTCAAGAGATAACGCTATTACTCGTTGCATAAACTGCTTATAAAACTAAACGTACAACGAGAAGCCATAGCGAAGTTGCTCTAAATTATCCCACAAAACTTGAAATTTACAGGAACACTCTTTGTAAGTATGACAAGTTCTGTAAACTTTATTGTAAATCGCATTTTTATATTTGCTGAGTGAGATATTAAATCCTTGAGAAACTAATTTGTTAATATTAAATTGAAAATAATTTCTGTCTTAAATATCAATAATTAAATTAACTTTTTATCAACTCGTAAGTCAAGAAATTTCTAGAGAAAGGTAGACTGTTTTTAGAGTTAATTCGGTTGAATAAATTTCTTTTAAAAATTAATGAAATTAGGGGAATTATGAATAATCAGATTATCACTATAACCAAAATAATTAAAAATTTAGAACTAAAAACCATCCTTCAAAATAATGGATTTCTCAATATAGTGTTTCCTAAATTTCTTCCTTTAAATTCATACCTGATACTTTAAAATATAAAACACTTATCAGCTGCTTCGATTTAAAATTGGGCTTGGTTCGGTTTTTATTTACTCTTTTAGATTTCTTTTACTTGCTTTTAGATTACTTTATCACTTTTATTTACTTTTAGATTACTTTATTACTTTTATTTACTCTCGGTTACTTTTTAACTTTTTAATTTACTTTTAGATTACTTTATTACTTTTATTTACTTTATTACTTTTATTTGCTTTTAGATTACTTTATTACTTTTATTAACTTTTAGATACTACTTTTATTTACTTTTAGATTACTTCATTACTTTCATATGCTTTTAGATTACTTTATTAGATTTACTAGATTACTTAGCTATTACTTTACCTTCTCTATTAAGTTTTCTATTTTCCCTATTAAGTTTTTATTTCTAGAGATTGGAACTATCATCATTTAGTAAGACAGGAATTTCCAATATAAACAAACCACAGGAAAAGTGAAGATATTACTTCCGCTACCCGATATGTATCAAGTGATACATATCGGGTTACCTTAAAATGTAGTTTAATGTTTGGTGTTTAATCTAATTGACGTTGACCAATCAATTATCATTTATCAATTCGGAATTCATTCTTTGGAATTTTTATTCGCGAAGTGCTGAAATCGTATTCGATAAACAAAACGAGTTCGGAATACTTACTGAAACACGATCCGCCTCAAAAACACTACCGCCACCTACATTTAGCCTAAAAGAAAATGCCTCTCCTCATATATTTTAAAAATTTAAATATAATTTATTCTTCAATATTCCTTGTAATAATTAGTATACAATTGAATACTATTGACTGCCCACGATTGCTTACGGGCACGTTGTTTTGTATTGCTGACTTGTTGATTGGTGTTGCTGACTGTCCGAACTGATGTTATGTGACGATCGTCAACCTATAACAACCGAACACTTGGACTCGTGCTTTGCATGCAGAAGTTTTGATAGTGTCGTATTTAAATAATGGAGAGCACGGGTACAACTAAGGACTTGAGGGCCAATGTGCAGAATTTATAAACTTTATTACATAAAATAAAAATAGAATATGAATAAAAATAAAAAGCATTTCTCTCTATGACAGGCATTTTTTGTCAAGCTAAATGCAGGCGGTGTTTCTGTCGCGATACATGTTTCTTGTACGTATTCTGAACGTGACGTCACGTGGCTTGTTTTTCGAATGCAATATCAGCACTTCAACAATAAAAATTCCAAAGAATGAATTCCGAATTGATACATGATAGTTGATTGGTCAACTTCAATTAGATTAAATTTCAAACGTTGTTTAAACGGCGATAAACTACATTTTACTGTAGCCCCGATATGTATCGTAAGTATTTCGACAGCAGAAGTAAACTTTTCGCAGACCTTCTGGTTTGTTTGTTTACATTGAAAATCCCTCTCATATATCCTACTAAAATTATCTTCTCGTGTTTTTATTTTTAGAGCTTTGTGTTTGCTTTAGTTTTGTACTGTTTCTTCTTTTGGATTTGGCAACAGTGTTTGCCCTTGCATTATTTTGACCATGTGTCGCAATTGGTGTATGCCGGAGAGGTTTACTTATATTTCCTTTCATTTCATACTATTTTGCTGCACAAAATCTTGTTTGCATTTTAACTCTTTTGTCTCCAAATTTTGAGTTTCCGGGGGTAACTTGTGTTTATTGTTTTGGGCATCACCCCCATAGTGCAGAAAAACTCAAAATATTTCTTTTTAAAGTGACTTCCAATTGCTCCTCCCCTTGAAAAAGCAAGTGGGATCCCTTCAATTCATTTTTTATTCATTTCCTTTTTAATGCTTTTCACAATTTTCCGAGAAGTTGGTGTCTTATTTCCTCTTTTTGTTCTTTGCGACTCTAATAGCTCTCCAATGTCTCTAAGGCCCTGTATGTTACTTCCGTTTTGTATTGTTATGTTTTGTTGTTATTTTTTTTTATCTTGTTTATTTGATGCTGACAAAATGAATGTAGAGAATAATCCCTCTCTTTACTTGTCCTCCGATTATTAAATGTTGGTTTGCGAACCCAATTTCAAAATTCGTGAAATTTTGGTTTAATTTGTTTTGGGTTTGAGAGAATATCAATCTATTTCTTTAGAATTAAGATATCAAAGGTTCCAAGTACTTATCATAAACTGGATTCGTAAAAAATTGGGTTTCAAGAAAGGTTGAATGCGAAGGAATTTCTGTTTTCAAACATAGTGTAACGTATTTAGTATTATTTAAAAAAATTTTTCTTTTGATTTAATTTCTAACTATCTCTCTTCCTTTTTGTAGTTTTAAATAATTTTATAGAAAAAACACATGTAATTCAATGTAGCATGATTTGTGTCTTTATTTCTGATGAGTGCGTTAATTCAATGTAGCATGATTTGTGTCTATCTCTGATAAGTGCGTTTTCTTGGCCCTCGGTACATCGCACTTTTTGCTTGTTCCCCCGAAAAGTTCGATATATCGAGGGGTTACTGTATTAAACACGAATTAAAAAATAGGACACTTATATAAACAGTTGTTCTCGTGAATTTCGCAAGAAGTTTGATATTCAATTAATAAAATACACAGGGGGATAAACAAAACACATTATCTAAGAACACTAATTCATATTTTGGTTGAAAATTGTAATTCAGAATATCTCTGCTTCCACATTTAATGTTACCTTTAGTCTAAGTATACTAAACTAATAATGAACTTTAGTATGAAAATATGGCACGAACAGAACTGTAGTAATAGTTTACGTTTATTGTAGTCATACGTGAAAATCTGCCCTGAGATATTTCATGTTTCTATACCATGCTTAAAGACATAAGACATGACAAACTTTAAAACATAGCAGTTTATAGAAGAATGTTTTTATCTCTCCCGAATTTTTAGGTTGTAGTGCTGATCACACGCTATTTAAATTTATTTTCGAAAGATACAATTATAAAGGATATGTTAGCTATCATCTTTATCACTTGATAATTGTAGAATCATTACACGGTTGTAGATTAAGTAGCGCTGATAGACATTTGGCTCCAAATTTTTAAACTATGATGCTATTCACACGATTTCGAAAGATACCATTGTAAAGCAAGGAATGAGGCAACAGTTCAGTTTTTGTAAGATCAAGATATATTTTAAACGCTGTTGTTTTTCTTTGAATAAGACGCCTAAGCAAAATTCTACGAAATGACCAAAAGGAAAATAGGAAATTATACTTTTAGTTTTATTTTAGATTCCCTCCTGTTAATTTATAAAACAAAATGTTAACATTCTTGTATACAATAGAAAAAGTGTCACCAAATATTTTTTTTTAAAAAAGGAAATTTTTTAAGTGGTTTTCCATAGCTTATTTACTACCGAGTTTCACCCCAACCCTCCTAAATGTATCGACAGCAAATAACTTTGACAATTTCTGATCTATGTTGAACTCTAAAACTTTCTATACAGCGTTAAAAGATTTTCAAACCATTTATTAACAATAAGTTTTTAGGTCAAATAGCTTATTCAAAAATTGAAACTTATTTTCGTAAAATATAATTAACTCATTTCTCTCCCTTTACAGAAAAACCCTCTGCGAGAGAGGGGTTTTCTGTAAAGCTAAATACAGAGGGCGTTAGTGTTTTGGTTACCTCTTTCGAAACTCGTGACGTAATTTGGTATTGTACTCAAATGCAATTTCAGCATGTAGCTTATATTAAAAATTAACGCCAAACATCGCCAATACGGTGATAAATCTATTAGTTCTAAACCAGAAGTATTCTCTCCAGTGTTTAATTTATGTTCACACTGAAAACTCCTCTCAGCAATTTTCATATGCATTCATAAAATTTAAGAAACTGTTTTACACACGTGTACTTAAATATGTACTAGCATACAGATGATTTTGTACATCTCCACAATTCATTTTTGAAACTTTATATAAGTATTTCAAGTTTTAAAAACTACACAAAAATTTCTAGGATTTAAAACAACAATTCTTTAAAACGACATATCTATTTCACATATAATTTTATATCAAGCTTATTTCATAATGAAGAGCGACTCAATTGATTTATCCAGCGATTTTCAACTGGTGTGTTGAAGAGATGGTGAAACGGTTTAAGTTGTTAACATCCATTTCATTTCACCTGTTTAATTTTCAACTTTTGACAAGTGTGTTAACATATCATTTCAAGCAATTCCCGTTTTATTAATTTCGAGTATTATTTTTTATTACAAATTATAATAAATAAACTGTTTCTAAAACATTTTTAAGTCACTTTGGAGTAAAAAGAGTAAGTGATTACTATTACTTTTTGTAAATCAATTAGAATTATATTATTTTGTCAGATCGGCAAAAAATGTAATACATTTTTGGTGTGCCGCAGAATTTCAGTAATTAGTTTATGTGTGACATGAAATGAAAAAGGTTGAAAATCGTTGGGTAAGTCGATAAAAATAACGAAAGAAATAAAATGTTTGAATTCAAGCGAACACTTACAAAACTATTTTGGAATATTTTAACCTTTTCAGGGGTAGTGGGATGTATGGCGTCCACTTCCTCGACATGGTTAATGCTAGGTAAAGAACTATTCAAGATATATCAAGGCTGCTAAGGTATATAAATATTACCCTAGCTCATATTCTGATATTTGGAGTGCTCTATACAAGGGGTGATTCAAAAGGCTGCCCATCCCTTTAAAAGTATAAAAACGCTAAATTGTTTTTATGTACAAAACACATTCATATGAGGTGATTAGGCTTCAACCATTAAATTAAAAAAACTTTTTTAACGTAGTGTCATTCAAAGAAAAAATGCATCGACGTTTAGGGAATCAGAATACTAATGCACAAATTTAAAGTTTTTAAATATATAAATACCTATGTACGTGAATCATCTTATTGTATGTTGGAAAATTCCGAATCACTGCATCACATGGATGTAGTGTAAGAATTTGAAGTATCACAACGAGAAAATTACACCTTTAGGTTATTACTTTTCTGAGCTACTTTCTCACGCTATTGATCCAGGAATTAATTTATGTTGAATCATTAACTAATCAATGTCTGGAAACTAGAATGAGAGATGAAAAGTTTTTGTGATTGCAAATATATTCATAAATAATGGTCATTTGTGCTTATTATCTTTATCTCAGGATCATATAAAGTTGTGACCCGACATGTACGATTGAAAAATTGTTCACGGAAAGTTATACTGCAAAATGTACTCTTAGGCATGACACACATTGGTTCAACTTCAGTCATGCGACACTAGATTGGCTGAAATACGCATGCGTACCGACATATTTTCTTCACAGGAGCGGAATACGCATGCGCATGTGGTATGTTTAGTCGTATGCTGCTCCACCGTGTGGCTGGGCAAAGTGAGACTAGAAGCAAATACATAAAATACTTACAAAATAATTTAACTCATTGGATAATTACCTAATAATAATAAATATCAAGTATTAAGATTACTTGAACAGTTAACACAAATTCTTTTATTTATTGACCTAGCATTTTTTACTTTTAATACATCGCACAAATTTCTCTAAGACAGGAAAACAAAATTTAACCAGTAAGTCACTCCTGTTGCTGTAGATACTCACTACGTTTCAGAAAGGGAGAGATTTATTACCTTTTGAAATTTTCCTCCTAGAGTTTAATGCATGCTGTATGATTATGTGCCTGTAAAGTTTCTTATTATAAATTCCATTAACCCTGTTTACTGTTTTAAATGTGTGCCTTCTATGTGTGAGCATATTTATACGCATTCTTTAAACCATGTTTCTTACTTGGATTGCTGATTCTCCATGTTTTGTAATTTGTATTGTTTTATACAGCTTTCAATATCTTGCACTGCTTTTTATTTTCATATTTATAAAACATTTGCTATTTTAAGTGTTTTTATATCTAAATGTGACAACTCCTCTAATTAATTTAATATAAGTGCACGACTTTCTTGAACACTTAAGCAATACCAGGTCTGATCAAAAAGCCTTGCGACCTTTGACAAAAAAACAATCCTACTTTACATGTTTAACTCAAACCCAGTCTCTTTCTGAAACTCTTTACTGACCTTTCTATTAGGTAGCTCTACTACTGGAAGCATTTTTCAATGTCCCGGTTTTGGATCCACATCAGGTACTTCGTCGCATAAGGCTTGATTTCTTCAGTGGCCTAAGGGGTCGCAGTTTCTTAGTGGGTTTGCCCATTGCGCTAGCAATATTCGAGTTGTAGGCCCGCAGATTAGGTTCCTACATGGTTCTATTCCTTTCTTCTGTGTCAGAAAGCCTTCTTTGTGTATGTTCATTTACTTGATGTTGTTAGGCTCAGCTTGGCTAATTATGGCCATTGTGCCATGAAACTCAACCAACCGTTGCATAAGACCTTCCCATATGAGGGTCATCGTCAGCCTGGGAATTGGTCAAACCATGGAACCATGCCTCAGAGTAGTACTGCTGAATCTATGTACACAGTATGTATTTTATCAAATAAATTTTAGATAAGGTTCAATGCATACCCGAAACCGTGTAACCCGAAAAATTGTGGAGAGGGATATTGCATTCGCCACTCTGAGTTACCCAGCCGAATCTATATACAGCCGTATTTTGCCAAATAAATTATGTATACTGTTCAACGCGTGCACCGAAGAATTGTGGAGAGGGATATTCCAGTCGCCACTCTCAATGACTTGAGCTCTTCCATCAAATCATTTCTCTTAGACGATGAATAACAATCAAGTGATATTCCTTGTTGACAGTTTTCACCTAAGGAACGTATTCGTGAGGAACTACGACTTAGCATTAGAAAAAACTGTTAACTAGATCTTCAGGTTGCTTCCTGATTTCCGTGTCTTCCTTGACAGCGAAGACCCTGGCATTTTCCAATGAGACAATTGCTCCTTTGTTTCATGAAGAACTACGTCCAGGTGGTTGAATAAACTGTTAATAAGATCTTCAGGTTGCTTCGTGATTGCCGTATCTTTGGTTGTAAAGGCTAGCGTTTCCCAATGAGATCACGCGTCTTGGTTTCATGCACCAATAGACCCAGCCAAACCTATGTACAGCTCTGGGTGAGGTGCAATGCGTGCACTGTATCTGGTGTCTCTCTCATCTAACAATTTCTCTTAGACAATGGAAAAGAGAAATTGTCAATTTCTCTTGGGCAATGGCAGGTGTTGATCTCGTCATCTGACCGTGGATCAAAATTACGAGGTGTTGTCCTCGGAACTTTCCCTTCGAAATTGATCCCGGACCGTTGCCAACATTCCGCTGTGTTGCTCCAGTGTGACGTCAATAAACTATCTTAGACAGTGGATTTGTCAAGAAGTATTCCTTCTTAACATTTTGTCCCGAAGGTTCGTATTGGGGACGAACTACATTGTAGTGGTCGAAAAAACTTTTGACAAGAACTCCAAATTGCTTCAGGATTGTTGTGTTTTTGATCGTAAAAAACTTACGTTTCCCAATGAGATGACATGCCTTTGTTTCAGGATAACCGTATACTTATAGAACCAGGACAATCATAATATTTTCATGAAATATTAGAATAGTATTAGCACATTTTGGCTTGTCTTGAACGGTCATTTTAGCTGATAACACGAATGTGACAAATAGAATATGCGAGCAATTTTAACCCTCTGAGTGCCATGAGATTTTCGAGTATTGTAGAATTGCTTTTACTCCACAACACACATAATGAAACAGTCCTATCTGTTTCATGAAATAATAAGAGGAAAATTTATTTGGTCAAGGTCAAAATTAGTTAGAAGTCATGCAGGGAAGACGGAAAGTTGCAGAACGGATATATGCGTGATTGATTTCCCACAGGGTTAACGGCTTCTTAACCCTCCTGGTGGTTGTCTCGGCCAGGTATGTCGTCATTAGCAAAACTAACCAGATCTTGATGAATGAGATATCTCGTCGAAACCACTTGGAGGGTTAACAGCGAATGAGCAAAAAATCCCACACGCGCAAAAGTGACAAAGGTTGCATCTCTCTAAGTCCTGACTCCGTGATGCAGCTAGTTGAAGCAATGAAAAATAAAGTCGGATACTTTTGATCAGATCTTGTACGTTATGAAGAGTGTGCATAAACATAGCCTCATTGCCTAAGTTCTCTGCAAATTTTCCCTTTTCAATTTCTTGCAAAAGAAGGAAAGTAATGCAATAACCATCTACAGTAAATTACTATTGATATTTCTTTTGAAATCTTTTATTTATACATAACATAATAGGTTTCGTCTATCAAACATCACATCAAATTTATAATTTTAGCATCAGTTTTCTAAAAATGTTTGCATAAAATACGCAACTTTCTCAGAAATGCTGTTACTTTTAAATGTTCAACTTAAATGAACTCTTACAGTGAAAATTTATTTATGGAAGTTAGAAGCTATACCAAGAAAATGATTTTTACCAAAATTTTGTTTGGAACATTTGATCTAACAAGTGCTTGAGTAACCATGAAGTTTTAATCTCATATTTATAAATTCAAAAAGTATGCATTTAAACTAAATTTCATAAATTGACAAATATCCACCAAATTCTAAAGTACTTTAATTATCACTTACCACTTAGAAATATAATGTAGACTACTATACTGTTAAGTTAATAGTGCAATGTCCTTAAATCCATCCTAATGTAACACACATTTAAGTAATAAACATATACTTGAGTTTACGATGTAGAATTACTGTTATTTTATATCCTGAAATTTCTTTAACAAACAAATTTCAGAATAATACAGAATATAAAGAAACACCAGGTAAGCTGTAGACTATATAACTGTACCTATATATTAACGATTTAAAAATTAACTAAACTATTTAAACTTTTATGTTCCATTAAAAATTTAACGAATGATCAACATCTGACAAAAATATATATATGTTGAAAAACAGCATCCAATAGTGAATTGATTCTATTAAAACCTCATAAAATTTATTTCCCTTTTACTATATAAATATTGTATATTCTTATAAAAGTTATTCTAAATTAGTTCACTCTCAATGAACAAATTTGTGACCTAAATTTCCATTTTATATAATAAAATACATCTTTTCTAAATAAATTTAAAGCATTGAAAAATTTATTGTTTTTAAGGAAAATTAAGCTGTATTTGTTTGCTATTCAGTAATTAATACTGTAAGTAAAATTTAACATATTCAACTATTGTTTTCTCTCAGATATTGATTGCTCGGCGGAATTCCTTCTTTTGACTGTACCATACTTACCTCCTTTTTTAAGCCTGTATTATCCAAAAGAAGCATGTGTTTTGGAATTGCATTTGTTGTGATCCTTGTTTTAGTTTGTTTGTCCTGGTAGTGATTTTGTGTTCTTTTGTTTTCTCTTACCCTTGCAGACGGAGGCTCGTTTTCCCGAATGTTACTGGACCGGCAACCCTCCTCATCTTCCTGTCCTTCTACATCCACAGGTAGGAAGTCAACCCTCATATCATAAGACGATGCCGCCTACACACCCAACACACCAATTCATAACGCTACGCTTTTTCGAAACGGTTCAAAAATATCACCAAATAGGTTTCTCAAAGTTTGTGTACTCTATGTCTAATTTTTTAGAAAAAGTAAGCACAATCTGAAAACAGGAAAGATCCTTTCGACAATATCTTGCGAGACAAGCTCAAAACGACATGATGTTTAGTTGTTGCATGTTGTGGTGTGGTGATAGTTTCTATGCTGTTCGATCTCTTAAGTTGTAAGATACTCACAAAGCTAGACTCTAAAAAAACGGGACAAAAATATCACCAAATAGGATTCTCAAAGTTTGTGTACTCTATGTCTAATCTTTTAGAAAAGAGTAAGCGCACTCTAAAAACAGGAAAGATCCTTTCTCCAATATCTTGCAGGGCAAGCTCAAAACGACATGATGTTTAGTTGTTGCCGGTTGTAGTGTAAAGTTTTTGTGTTATTCCCGTAACCCCTTCCTTCCTGAGGTCCACTTTTGTGAACTTTTAATTTTTCCCCTTAAAACACAACTAAGGGCAAATTTCTTTATTGGATTCACATATTGACAAGTTCATTGAGCATTCATAGACGTGAATCCGTGATTACAATGAAGAATTTTGCTCTCCGTCGGGTTTGTCTTCATTGTAACCACGGATTCACGTTTGCGAATGTTTAATGAACTTGCCAATAGGTGAATCCATGGTTATAGTAAAGAATTTTGGCCTTAGTTTGGTTTCAAAAGACAAAACCGAAAGTGTGGACCTCTGGTAATAGGGTAAGTTCAATCTTTATTTGTAAGATATTTTTATACCGAGGAATTAGAATTGTCCCAAGTCATGTTTCTAGATGAAAAAATAACACACAGAAACGAAACAAAATATTCGTTTCCTTTAAAAGTTATGTTGGATGAAGATAATTTTTTTGCTCTTTTGAAAATTATTAAATTCTTATAGAAAGTTACGCTTTATAATTGACGATATTCGACCATTGGATAATCATATTTCCTGTAAATATTCGAAATCTAAACGTTGGCTTAGAGCAAAAACTCTCCCTAACCATGAAGAGACAACATGCTTCACTGTACAGAAGTTTAAAAAATACTAGTTTTTAGATAAAAAATTATAATAATTTTGACCGTGTTATATGTCTTTCAAATAGATTACAATATAACTATGTATTTCTCATGGTTAATAAAAGCGGAAACTCCTCTTTAATTTACAAAACGTTTTTTATGCTGTACAGCTATTTAAAGGCTACTAGTTTTTAGGTAAAAAATAAGAACTATAAGCATTTGGATGTTACACATCTTTTAAACAGATTACAATACGACTATGTATTTTTTATGGTAAGTAAAAATGAGGATCTCAAAAGAGTCAGACGAGAACTATTCTATTATCATATTTCATGTAAATATTTGAAATCTGAGCGTCGGTTTAGAGCAGAAACTTCCCCTTTAGCTGACAAAACATTTTTTTGCTATACAGCTATTTAAAGGCTACTAGTTTTTAAGCAAAAAAATATGGTGTCATTATCTTTTAAATAGATCACAATATATCTATGTATTTATCAGGATTACAAAAACACGAATTTTTTGAAAAAAATGTCGTTTAATGAGTTTCTGCTCTAAAGCGATGTAAAATGAAAAATAATAAATTATCGAAACAATATTAATATTTCACACAAATACTCCGTGTAGGATAACGCTTCATACAAAAGAAAAACCATTCTCCCCTTTTTAATATGGGTATAACAATTAATTTAATAAACATTTCAGCCTGGCAAAGAATTCTTAACGAAGCCAGGCGCTTGGTTTATATAAAAAAAGACTAAACTAAACAGCCTTTATTTTTAAAAAGATAGCTTATTTTTATTCCTAGTCAGCGGTAAAAGTTTTTTATTTCGAGAAATAAAAAGTATTTACTGTATTCAAACCTTTAATACCGCTGATTTAATTTCGAACCACCCCAGAAGTGGGAAGTGCGGGGAAGTACAGAACGGCGATACGAATGCGAGTTCAAAAAATAAGACAAGCTGGATCGATACGAAAAGTTTTCTCCAGTTCACTCAATGCACTTTTATTTCTCTGATACTTAAGAAGGTCAAGGCTTCCTCCTTTTCTTTCCGTTCCTTTTTTACATGCGTGTTGCTAAAAGAACAGCGCTTCTACTAGATTTCTGTCACAGTAAAATAGCAACGTGAGTAGTTAACAACTCTTCCGTTTGAATGGCCATCGCTTTCAAGAATAAAATCATTTTCCAAGTGCACGTTTTTCGATTGCTTTAAATATGAAATGCAGTAGTTCAGGAATATCCCTCCACCAATACAAGCAAACATATTTTCCAAGAATGAATTGTTATTGTTTTAACCGCCTCAATCCCGAGAAAAACCCTGTCAAATCATTGTTTTATGGGGTACTAGCTGAATTACCTGACGTTGCTTGGGTTGAATTGTTTATAATTCATCGTAATATTACTCAATATTCCTATGGAGATTTCGAATTGTCTTTAGCCCCCTGCAGACCCAGGACAAATCGTACGGGGTTAATATATAGCCTATGTGTACCGCAGAATTCTACAGGATGAATGTACCAAATTTAGTGTGAATTGGTCTGACATTGATCGTATAAATACGCAATGTTATTCCTATGTTATTCCTATTTTGATTGTTTCAAATGTGCAAAGCAGAAATGGTTCAGAGGTATATCGCCCCACCGTAGAAGCATACATATTTTTCAAGACTGAATTTCTGTTGTTTTATAATCTTCAGTACCAAGAAAAATTCTCTCCTCGAAACATTATTTATCGAGTATTTAAGGTAATTTGAGACTCAGATATGATAAAAAGTTATTTTAATGTTCGGAAAAATAGGTATCAATGGGAGTAATGTTTTCAAAACGGTACATGACCCATGAATTACTTGTACTAAAATTCAAACTTTTAATTTGACACTGGAATTGTCAGAAAATGTACAATGAATGTGCACTCTTGTTTTCTTTCGTAGGGTCTATTTTTATTACCAAAAGTCTTTGAGTACGGGAGAGAAATTGTAAAAAGAAATAGTATATTTTAGATACAAGTCGCATAAGGGATGTTCAGCTTCTTATTTTTGTTGTTTCATGCACTCTTCATAAAAATATCTTTTTAAAGATGGATTTTTTAAGGTCATTATTTTTTGTTTTAGGGCACTTTTTGTAGTTCTTTGGATCACATAAATACATTTTCTAGCAATGTTTAGGTATCAAAGTTTTAGTCTAATTATTATAAACGCAATGAAAAGATTTATAACAGATTGCTTGTTGCAGGGCAAAAACTTTACCCTCTTCTGGGCCCCTCTTAGTCCTGGGGCCCCTGTACCCTAACACTAGTAACCCCCTATATGGAGACCCTGGGAAACAGAATCCCCATTGTCCACTTTGAAAGAGATGGTGAGGGCTTAGGGAACAAAAGAACCGAGCTTTCTACCTTGTATTGTTGCTGGCATTTTAAATAACATATGTAATACCTGGAAGAATCGTTTATAGAACTGGCACTGACACAATATTAAAGTACAATGTCCATGGACGTATGATGTGTGAACATTTTACTTAACCTTACTTATGGAAAGGAAGTAATAGCTATTTACTTTTAAAATGGACAAAGTGCAATATCTTTCCACTTGAAAACTCTTGCTACTGAATTGATATATTTTCCTCCTGGTAGAACAATTATCCTTTCAAAATGCGTAAGGTTAGTTATAATTTAAATTTTTTTAATAGCTTTATGAAAAGTTGGTGAAAAACTGTTATTTTGGGGAAATATTTTATTGGTCTTTTCCTGAAAATTTTAAGGTAATTGTTTTATTCTTAAAGACTTTGTTTTGTCTTTTAAGGGCATTTTTAGGAATGTTTAAGTCAACACCAGGGTCCAAATAATAACCATGATATTTTTTCGCCTATAAAAATAGTCCAATAATTAATAGACAATTTGTCTAGATCACCTAATTCATAATCATATTTCGAGGACAACTAGTAAACATTCTGCTATCATTCCTAAACAATGACAAAAGTCTGATTGTATAGTCGTATTTAAAAAAATACCATAAATCCAGATTCCTGTTGCGTAGTTGGCGTGGTTTGGAAGTTTGGAGAGTGGGATGCCATGTCAGATGTTGACCTCGTCAGATAACCGTGGTTCAAAATTACGACGTGTTGTCCTCGGATCGTTCACTTCGGGCTGGATCCCGGACCGTAGCCAATAGCCCAGTGTGTTTCTCCAGTGCGACGTTATTCAACTACCTACCTACCAACATACCTCATTGTTATGGAATCAAGATATTTTTCTACAGGTAGAACAATCCTCCTTTTAAAGTGTGTAAAGTTAAAGTTGCAATTAAATATGTTTGTAGCTTTATGAAGTTGGTGAAAAATTATTTTTTGGGAAAATGTATTATAGGTTTAATCCTGCAAACCTTAAGGTAATTTTTGATTCTTACAAACTTTTTTATCTTTTAAGTTTGAATTTTTAGGAGTATCATTAGGTCGACATCAGTGTCCAAATAATAATCATTATTTTCTTTTGGCTAATAATTAATGGAAAATTTGTCTAGATTACCTAATTCATTGTTATCTTTTGATGACAACTAGTAAACGTTCTGCTACCATTACTAAATAATGACAAAAGTTTTAGTCTCCTGTCGTATTTTTTTCTTTAAAGGACCATAAATCAACAGTAATGGGCTCAATATTGTACAAACTCATAAGAGGAAATTTATGATCCACTCTTGTGTTTTGTACATAAAACATAATTCTTTACAACTCACATTTTTTCAGGCGCTTCCTGTTTCTGAACTCTTGTTTCCAGCTTAAGCTGATCTTCAAGTCTCCTTAAGCTTAAGTTAAAACAATGAATTTCTTTATGCTCCTAAACATAGAAAAATATCACGAATATCAAGTAATAAGACCGTAAGATATTCAGTATTGTTTCGATAAAAATTATATTAAGGTGAGATATCTGTCGAGATATTCTATAAGTTGTGTATACCCTTTTGCACACGCAGGGATAAAAAACAAATATAACGATTTTGTCTGCGAATCATTTTATTAAGTCTCATAGCTCTAGTGGCATGTCTAAATGTTTGTATAACTGTCTCAATATGCTGTAATAATGTTGCAATAATTGTCTTCCATCAAAACATAATTTTAAAAACTTACTAATTAATGAAATAACAACACTTTAAAATACATTACGTTAAACATATTTGGAGCGATGGTTGGTTAGCTGGTTTTTCATGACGTAGGGCTGAATCTGGTCAAACTGAACCAAACACAAGACGAACGAGATCAAATAATCATTTGGAGTGATACTCGACTAGATCATTAAAATCTTTCTAATATAACGTTACCTTCTAAGAACCTAATTACTGCTGGAAATCTGTGCTTGTCCTATTCTACAAGTGAACATGTGCTGTTTCAGAATCTTTCTATTGTGGTAAAGGAGTTGTGCCTCTAATTATGATGAATATGTTCGGTAACATTATGCTAACTAACGTTCGGTGCAGAGCTTGAAAGTGTTTAATCTGATAAATTGAATTCAGTTAGATAAATTATATAGAAACTATTAATGGCTTTTGGCTCATGTCCTTAAATAGTTCGTCATTGTTAACAGATTGTGTACACTAATATCAATTCGCTCATTGCCCGTTAACTCAACTGCATCTTTATGTAATTGTTTCCTATCCTTGTCTCATGTTTTACATATCACCATTGTTTGCAACATCGTTAACTTTTTCACCAAATCCCATCAAGGCATCCTTGCAAAAAGGCCCTTTCAAAAAATACAGCCCTCTCAACACGGCCCTGGTTGAGCCTGTAAATAAGTTGAATCGGGTTGGTAACACTCTCTGCTCATCAACGCTCGTGTGCTCGTTGCAGACCTTTAATAAGTGCTGATGAATATAATTTAGTAGATAAATTATATAGAAAATATCAATGGATATTAGATTCATACGTTTAAAATAGTTCGTCATTGTTAAATGGTTGGACCGTTAACTCATCGTTAAAGATCCAACTCATCGCTAACTGTATCTTTCAGAATTGTAAATTAAGTAATTGTTTCCTGTCCATGTTTTATGTATCACGATTGTTTGCAACATTGTTAACTTTTTCACCAAATTGCATCAAGACACCCTTGAAAAAAAGCCGTTTCAAAAACGCAGCCCTCTCATCACGGCCCTGGTTGAGCCTGTAAATAAGTTGAACCGGGTCGGTAACACTCTGCTCACAAACGCTCGTTGCAGACCTTGAATATGTGCAATCTGATGATTCGTTGCGAATCTGGAAACGTTCCTTTCGCAGCGAGGGGAGGGTTGAAAGCTCGCCACTTGGAATGAATCTATTAACCAGCTGTTTCTGAGAGGGGGGACGGTGGAAAGGATACGAGGCACGTGACCTTATGGAACTGTGGGTGGGGTGCTTTGAATGAACTGACTCACCCTCTGTGGGTCACGTCTAAAGGAGAGAGGGGGATGGGATATTTAGATCGCGGTGAAACCTTTCTCTACGCAGTGGTTCTGCCAAGTTGTTAGGAGTCGTGTGGATGCGTTAGGAAATGTCATTTTGGAAGGGATTAAGAGCGAAAGAAAATGTAATTGGAAAATCTGTCACTGACGCTTTTCATAGTTTCATCGGGAGTTGGTTCACGAATTAAGGGTGTCACTTCTTTTCATTAACCCTCTGAGCATCACGAGATTTTCGAGTAGGGTAGTTTTACCTTTACCCACAACACACATAATGAAGAAATAATCACATCTATTGATTGAAAGAATCCATGGATTTTTTCAACCTTTAAAAAGACCTTTAGTTTTTTTTAGAATAGAATCCTTTGAAACGATACTATAGATTCTTTACTCAGAATAAAATCGTTTGGAACGGTACTATTGGTCCTTTCCTTAGAATAGAATCCTTGGAAAATATTCCAGGAGTTGGGTAGCGGAAGAAAAGTCTTCGCCTTCCGTTGCACTGAAACTCCCTCTCATATACCACCAGATGTAAAACAAAGATAAAACAGCATTGTATTCTGAACCTTTTCAATACTGTTAGAATGATTATTTTTAATCGAATTCCAAATTATACACGTGAATTGTGTATTTAAGTAAAAGCGAGGGCTTTTTAATTGAACTAAATCCAAATTGAAATTAATCATCAAATAAAAATCATAATACTAATTCCAATAGCGCGTCGCACCAGCAAAATAAGCGCTTTTTATCTTGGAAGTTTTAACCTTTCAAATGATTTTAACGAACTTCTTTTTAATTTTAATCTATTTCTTAAAATTTTATTGAGAGAAAAAGTCAAACGAAAAGTCCAAAGAAACGGCTTTTTCTTTCCTGAGGAAATTTAATAAAGAACAGCATTTGAAACTCCATAAAATATGCAAAATTTAAGGCAAACGAAATAGCATTCTGTCGTGCATTTTTGAATAATTCTATACCTTACAATAGTGTATTCATTCAATCGAGAAAGACGACAAAAGCACACTAAAACATGTCGAACTGGAGTATTGTTAGCTTGATCAATTACTTTTCTTCATTTTAAATTCATTTGGTAATTCAATTGGTTGGGTGGGAGAAATAAGCAAGAAAATGAAAATGTAAATTTCTTTCAATGGTCTTACATGCACACTTTTTGTCAGACAATTTTTATTTTATTCTGCAATGAACGGAACACGTTCCGTGTTAAAAAATTACGAATATTTATATTTTGGGTTTTAGATATACGAAAATAATCAGCATTCAAAGAAACCCAACATTTAATGGGATTGTATCACGAGAAGATTTTCATTTGAAGCTAAATGTAGGTAGAGGTAGAGTTTTTGAGGTGGAACGTGCTTTCTGTAAGTATTCCGGACATGGCGTCATTTGGTTTGTTTTTCGAATACTATTACATAAAGTCGCTAATAGAAATTCCAAAGAATGAATTTCGAATTTATTTTTGTAGTTAATTGGTTGACGCCAATTAGATTAAACGCCAAACGACGCAAAAACGGCGATAAACTACATTTTAAGGTAACCCGATGTGTATGATGCGAGAGCATTTAAGTAGCACGTTCTAAATCTCTTTCCCTCTGATTTGTTTGTTTACACTGAAATCCCTCTCATAACTTGTCTAACTGTACAATTATGCCACATACGGACAGTACAATTATGTCTGTTGGTACTCAGACTAACCTATATATACTGTGGTATCACAAACATGACCTATAATCTTATCTGTATGAGATTGGTTTCAGTGTAAACAAACAAGCCAGACGGAAAATGGTGATTTCACTTCCTGTTACCGAAATGCTTTAGCGTAGTTTGGCGGCATTTGGGGTTTAATCTAATTGACGTTGAGCAATCTACAATCCTATCAATTCAGAATTCATTCTTTGACATTTCATTGTATTCGAGAAACAAGCCAAAATGACGTCACGTCCGGAATACGTACAGGAAGCAATTTCCGTAATATATTTAAAAAGCACAACTGACAATAATTATTGAAGATATTAAAAGAGAAATAACAGCAAAAAGTAACATTTTTGACCTGCGTATTTCTGTTTGTGCTGTATGACACAAGCTTCGACACAAGCTACGACACAAGAGATACACGAATTCTTAGCTCCATAAATAAAATATTTTATAGCGGATTATGTATCTACCTGACTCAAAAATACTTTAGAAAATGTTAGAATATTGATATAGGTATTTGTAGAGATGCATGAAAAGACAATTTTAAATTCTCTGGATTTGTAAAGTAAAGAAGACAGCGCTCCAACCTCCTCCATAACAATGTCTCCAACGGGATCTAAGGGACCCTTCTTTTCTTAGGGGTCGTTCTGCCTCTTTTTATTGAGCAGGAGACGGTCGAGCTCAGTTGAACTGCTCAATAAATAAGATGAATTTGAATTTCAAATGCAGTTTCAGAGAAAGAAACATACAGCTATTCTTTAAATGTGCCTTTCACTTACATTCCCGCGTGCTTTTATTAGTGAAGTTAGTTAAATTATGAAGCAGATAGTTTAAAATGAACTTTATGTCTAGTAAAAGGTCAAACAATTCCGTGCAGAGAGCTAGTTAGGGACAAGGACTGAAATAAAACAAAGGGTTTTATTTTTGGAGATAAGTAAAAGGTTCTCTAATTATTTTGTGTGCACATTCCAGACATAAGAAAAATCGTAGCTTAAAAATAAGAATGGAACCATGAATAATTATGCGCCACTATCTTTACTTGAAAAAGTGCTAACTAAAAGCTGTTTATAAAAAGCTAAATTATCAGTACATTATCGGCAGTGTTTACTATCAAAGATCGCAGTTCAACTATCAAAGAACTCACGCTGAATAAGACTCTGAACAATGTAATTCTATGGGGTGTATTTAAGGCTTTTAAATAAAAGTATGACTAGATATTTTGTAAATCGTGAAATTGTTTCATCAAATTTCATCAAGACAATCTTGCAAAAGGGCACTTTTGACCTGGTTCTGAATTTCCCCAGCCATGCCCTTCCAATGAATACCATACAGTAAAAAGGATTATAAACACAAAATTCTAACATTCTAGACTCAATATTTACAAAGTTATAGCCGAGGATAAAGATTGAAACTCCTTGATAAGGTTTCAGCCTACACAGGATCTACCCAGAGCTATAGGAGAGGCTTGTTTTCGTGTTCTCACTGGGGACATGAGTACCTAAGAAATCATCTTTACCTAATTAGCTTGTCAAACTCTCCAACTTACCATTTGTGTGACCTTTCAGACGTGACAGGGATCCACCTCAATAGTTGCCCTGATTTTACTGACATTGCAGTGAATAGTACTGCTGAAAGATCTACATATTTTATTTGTTTTGGGTATATCGGGCTTCCAGATGGAGTCTCATGGCGAAAAGGCTTAGGTCGGGTGTAGGATTTAAATAACAAAATTACTTAACTGATTATTAAAGCTAATCGATACTTAAGACAAAAATTTTTTAAGTAATTTCCTGTAAATCTTTCTCTCTTGAAATCATTAACGGTAGCAGTATAATTAGTGCTTGAAGTAATAAACGAAATTATATTTAAATAATAATTTAATAACTATAAACAAAAATTCAATAATTACAAACAACAAATTCGTTAACCATAAACAAAAAATTCAATAATCAAAGTAAAATATTATTTTGCCTTTTTATTCCGTAGTTTCACTCTTCTTTTAGTATTCGATGACACAATCTAGATTCAGTTGCCGCATTTTATACAGATGAAAGGTTACTTTGCTAAACACTTTCCGTAAGCATATTTCTTGCACAGAAAGCATATTTTAGTGCCTTTATTTTATGTGGCAGAGAGAATTCAGAAGAAAAAAATTTTAAGTTGAGATGTTCTGTAATCGTTAGGATGCAATGAGGAATAAAACTCTGTTCAGTGATGTGTGCGCTTATTATTTTGCACGGCAATGTATATGGAAAGGTTTTAGAGTTGACAATGTTGTAAAATCACATAAAATGCTAAAACGGTCAAATGACCTGTAACGGTATAAATAGATATACTTCATATCGGATGCAGGGAGAGATAAAGAGAAATGTATACTACTAAATTAATTTTATAAACATTGCAGGGAAAAGTCAAGTCAATCTAGGAAAAGCGATAAAACTCAAAAAGTAGTTTTAAGTCAAAATTTTAAAACGGGTTGTTTGACCTACTTGGTAAATTTAGTGTTAACAAAAATATCAAATTTTTTATTACTTGTCTTTTTAAAAAAGCCCCTTGTGTTAAAAGAAAATTCAGTGTGTTGAAAATTAGAATGTGCATTAGTAATCAAAGTTTTTGTTTAGATTAATTCAGATTAATTGTAATAAAACACAAAAATCATTCAAATTAAATGCATTCCTCTGTACCCTCTTTTATCACTTAATTCAAACATTACCTTCAACGTTATCGAAGGAAATTCAAATGTGAAAACGCATGGGAGTATTGAAACAAAGATTCAGAATACGGCTTGTCAGTACATTGTAATCAAGTATCTTGTGAAAAAATAACAGTTGGTACAGAGTATTTGTTTAAATTAATTCGAATAAAACACAAAAATCGTTCAAATTAAATGCATTCCTCTACCTCTTTTATCGCGTAATTCAAACATTATCGAAGGAATGCCAAATGGGGTGAAAAAGCATTAGAGAGTATTGAAACAGAGCTTTAGAAAATTTAGATTGTCAATGCATTGTAATCGCTATAAAGTATCTTGTAATAAAATTACGTTTCGTAGACTACTAGCGAGCACTGGTTGCTTTCAGATCTCAAATCCTTATGAATAAAATTTATACATCCGCTTAATACCAGTTGTGGGAGTTTCTGCCCGAGTCTTTAAACCGGTTACAAAAGCTGGAATTTTTATATTTAAAAAATGTATAAGCTTTTAGAGTGTCGGATAATCCTTTTATTGAATATTTACGTGAATTTGAAGGATTCTCTTTTGCATTAAATAATTCTGGAAAAGTAGTGTCTTGCAAAATGTGGAGTACCTTAGAAAATAAGAAAGTATTGTTGTGGAGTAATAGGTAAGATGGTCTTTTCATCTAATAAGGGAATAAATTTAATTTATTTCATTTTGTGGAATCCCGCATTTCGTATTCAGAGGATTCGTAAAAAATATTCTGACTGGGATTTGCTGTAGTGCAAATCCCGTACTATTTAAGTAATTACGTATTTGAAAAGGGGAGGAAAATCAGCTTGTGTATTTTGACGTGGTTGACAATTTTGAAGAGACAGTGCGTGTTTAGAAACTTGAGTTTACTAATTTGGATGTGTATCTTATATATACATTTAAGCGTGCTTTTAAAACACCAGAAGACATTGTTGACATTATTTAACTTAAGCTTGCTGTATTAAGTGAATTTCAATACCTTTAGATTGGATTCATGTTAGTTTTAGTAAAGGCGTCACGCCTTACAAAATCAACCCTATTTAATATTGTTTCAAATTTGTTACAAAATAAAATTTTGATTACTTCTGCTTCTAAAAGTGGGAAAGTCATTACTGTAGTGTATCTACAAGTATTTTTAATATGTTTATAAGTTTCCGGTTGTTGTCAATACCATATGTAATATTCTGTATATTTCACTATACAGAATTGAATTATTCTTAAAACTGTTTTAAACATTATGAGGAACATTTTATTAAGCACTATGAGAAAATACGTAAAAGCTTAAAACAACAGACAAGTATTGTAAACATGAGAAATTGTTTTTAAAAACATTTGTTGAAAAATTACATGACCGAATGTTAGAAAATAACAACATGGTATGATTTACAAATTTTTATAAATAGAAAAATCCAATACTATAAAAAATCATAATACAAAAGTAAGTCAAATTATTCTACAAAAAAATCATGTATAATTGATAGAGAATAAGAAAATTGTTTTTAAAAGTGTATTTTTAACTTTACATCGAAACAAGATGATTAAGGTAGTTGGACAAATATGGCCCTTGTGCCATAAAACTTAAATAATCAGCTAACCAAACAAGATTCAGCTAGTAAAGTGGTTATTTTAAAGAAACAACAACTTAAAATAAAATATAAAAATTCTATCAATTATCAATTATTTTATAACAGCTTACTATTTTTATTATTTCCATAGAAAATTACGGATTTATTTCTGACAAATTTGCGAGCTTAAACTTTCGGCCCAGATTTTTAGTTCTAAGCAAATTCCACGTGCGCAAAACAGACTTAAAACCTCCCAGTGGTTTCAACAAGACATCTCGTCCATCAAGATCTTTCCAATTTTGCTAATGATGAGATATCTCTTCATCAAGATATTTCCGATTTCCAGATCAAAATCTGGTCAGTGAGGTTAATAAGAGATGCAAATGTATTTCAGTTCAAATTCAAAATCCGATAGAGTTAATTTAAGCCGTAGGTCACAATCTATTTAGCCTTCGTGTAGCAAAACATTACCATAGACCTACAAACCAAACTTGAAAGAAGGAAAAAAGTGAACAGTATATCCCAGAAACTAGAGAGAAGGGTTTGAGTGTATTCTTGAGAGAGAGAGAAAGCATCAACCCAGTGGTGGAATTGGTGTCCTATTTTATTTAAAGGCCCTATTTACTTAAAATAAAATACAAATTTATTCAATTATCAATCGGTTTGTAACAGTTTACTAAAAGGATTTCTTCTTGAAAATTTGCAAGTTGAAATATTTCTTCACGGTTTTTAGCCCTATAAATCTACACACAAAACAGAACTTAATAGGAGATGCAAATATAGTATTTCAGTTCAAGACCTTCAGAGAAGAAAAGCAAACAGTGTATTCCAGTCACTGTAGTCAAAGTATTGGTATATTCTCGAGAGAAGGCTTCAACCGCGTGAATGAATTAGTGTCCTTCACTTAAGGAACCCACTTGTTAAAACCAAAATACAAATTCAATCAATTATCAGATATTTTGTAGTATCACACAGTATAATTTTAATGTTTCCTTAAACAATATAGTTTTCTTTCTTATAAATTTGCAAGCTCAAATTTTCCTCAAAGGTTTTGAGACCTAAAAATCCCTACACATATAAAACAGGTCTTGAGAGATGCGAGTGTCAGTCCCAGTCACCCAGACACTGCATGCAAAGGATCTGTACATCCCTGAGAAAAAGTTTGAATCGCGTTGGATGAATTGATGTCCTACTTCATTTAAAGAACCCACTTGTTTAAAACAAAACACAAATTCAATCGATGATCAGCTATTTTATTGTATTAACACATTACAATTTATTGTTTCCTTAAAAATTATGATTTTCTTTCCTACAAATTTGCGAGCAGAGATTTTCGTCAAGGAATTTTAGTCATAAGAAAATCTACTCGTATAAAACAGGTCTTAAGAGATGCAAGGATATTTCAGGTCAAAACCCCAGAGAAGCGAAAGCAAACTGTGTATCCCAGTCACTATAGTCAAGGGATCGGTATATCCTTGAGAAAAAGTTCGAACCGCGTGGTGGAATTGATGTCCTACTGTATTTCGTCACCATCCTCATGTGATAAACTAGAAAGGAGAACCAATCAATGATTTCCAACCTTGACCTTGAACAGAGGATCAATTAAAAGGGGAATTGTTGTCTTTCGCTCAGGTATTCATGAAAAGAGGGAGAGTTGACGACCCCGAATCGATGTTCGCCTTGCAATCTTTCTTCGGCTAGGGATCCTCTAAAAATTGCCTCTCGTGACTGTAAACGATACGTTGAACTCTTACACGCTTCCGGTAGACTGGATGACTTCGAGCTCACACTGAATTTTGAATTTCAGCTTTTATAAAATATATACATATCCCAGTTTTTTATATACTCTTATCGATCGTCAGAAAAGATGAATCTGGATTATCAACACATATTTTGGTGGTTTATCGTAGCTTAATGTTCCTCCTTTATCGAGAAAGAATAGACACTAACAGACCCACGCATAGTATCCGTTCTAAAGTTTCTTAACCCGCCAAGTTAGTCGACGAGATATCTTGTCCATCAAGATCTCACCAATTTTGCTAATGACAAGGTATCTCGTAATCAACAATAATGATTGAATTCTGAATGATGAAAATAGTGCCGGTTTTTGATGATGATGGGATCCCGATCTGGTCAGTTTTCATGACAAGATATCTCGTCCGTCAAGATATGGTCAGTTTTGCTAATGACGCAATACCGCGTCTAGACAACAAACAGGAGGATTAATTGCTAATATCTATTGATGGCATTGTCGTTACACATATTCCATACCTTGTTTAAATCCATTTATAATGAATATGGGCATCGTTATAAGTACATAAGTCCAAATTAAAATAAATTAGTCAAAAATATAAAACAGCACTTAGTTTGCATTTTTCAAATGTACTCATTCCAGTGCTAATTCTTATTTTTAATAGTGTATGGCAAAAACCACACCTCAGTCATGTTACTACAATTAGCTTTTGAACATACATTTCCAATTGTATCTCATTCACTTGTTAAAAGGCAGTTCCATACTTTTTGTCCTCTAATAGTATTTTTGGGTTAGCTCAGAGCTCTTTTATATTTATATTTCTCATTCCTTTTTGTAATCTGACAGCTGAAGAATTTCTATAGAGCTGCGAGAGCCCTTTCGAGCAGTTCTAGCAATATTATATGACTGACAGCTTAAATTAAGCAAATTGTTGTAAAATTGGCGAATCGATCACGTATCGGTTGATTTTGTGCTGTTTATATTCGTTTGTTGCTATTCTCCAATATACAAATAATACCAATTTCTGGGCCACGTACTTTAGTGAAATATGATGTGATATGGGAAAGTGGAAAATGCTTAATAATTCATAAAGCAGGTTGTTTATGTAGTGCCGCTTGGTATTACTTTTGAATTCTTAAACTTTGTTTTTTTAACTAAGTTGTGCAACTTGGAGTTTTTAAAAGGCATGAATTCTTGTATTTCAAGCACTACTTGTCGACTTAACTATAATTTTTACTGCCTCGTTTTCTGTGGTGCTTTTGTTTGTTAGTGTAGTAGTATTAGATTTTGCATTTTAAATATTATTTTACGAAACCTCAATGTATTTACCTTTGACTACAAAAAACTGTAAATTTCCATTAATTCCACTGGATGGTGGTCTCAGTTTCAAGTAGTGATAAATTTTGTGCTAATGTCTTAAAACTCTGGTATTGTCAGTACTGCAAATTTTAAAAACTTCTGTGGGATTTTCTGAATGTTGATAACTTTCATAAGGAGAGAACAAGAAACACTGCAGCTAGGTATAAGAAGGATTTTCAGTGTAAGCAAAAAAACCCAGATGGAAGACGGGAATTTTACTTCCTGCTACCCTAATGCATGATACATATCGGGGTTACCTTAAAATATAGTTCATCGCTGTTTCGACAAAGTTTGACGTTTAATCTAACCAGCTTCGACCAATTAGCTATCAAATATCAATTCGAAATTCATTCTTAGGAATCCCTATTAGTGACTATCTGAAATCGTATTCTAAAACAAGCTAAGAGACGTCACGTTTGGAATGCGTAAAGAAAGTACGTTCCACCACAAAAAATTACTACCTTAAGGTTGAGAGAAAATACCTCTCATAGGTACGTAGGTACGTGTTACTTGTTCAATACACTACATGTTTGACCCTCAAGCGGTTTCGGCCAAATATCTCGTCCATCAAGATCTGATCAATTTTGCTAATGACAGATATCTCGTCATCAAGAAACTGCCGATTTTTTTATGATGACGAAATCAAGATCTGATCAGTTTTCTTCTAATGACGAGATATCGTATCCATCAAGATCTGATCAGTTCTGCTAATGAGACGAGATACCTCGTAGAGACAACCACTAGGAGGGTTAAATAAGACTATGCTGCAATAATGTTAATCCGCAGTAAATTCTAATTTGGTTGTTGGCTACGTCCAACAACTTGTCACAAAATGTCTATGAATTTTTTTGCCATGATTGAAAATGATAAATTATCTCCCACATCTAAGCTTGTGGTTTCTGGGATATTTTTTCACCACTCAATAATTTCTTATTTAGAATCATCTCTTCCACTTGGAAACAAAACTTTTATAACTTAGTTACCGCGACTACGAATTACAAAACTGCATGACCAATAAATACGTTTTTGTAACACTTGTCTTCCATTATATGAGAAGGATTTTCATTGTTTTTAAGACTGTAAATGAAAAAATTTACAGAAATGCTTAAAGTTATATGATGCGTATTTATCAAAAATATTGGCATTTTCGTAGAGGTAAATTACGGGGTCTGATCTCATTTTCGTAATTTAGAAAATGAAAAAGTTTGAGACGTGTTACTTTAACAGCGGGTGAGATCTCAGAAACGCTTTGATTTTAAAAAGTCAAAGTGAGCCAATTTATCATGCTCAGGCAACCGAAATGATTTAAGGAGCCACGACGAGCAATGGGGCTGTCTTCCGAAAATAATTCGTCAAGCATGCTTTTTTTAGAATTTTGTTAGTTTCTCAATTTTACATTATGAAAATTGAGGAATATTTTTAAAGGGAGTTGGAACTCAGACTCTTCAAAAATATTGGTGATGAGATTCTTAGATTTAGATAGCATATTTTATGCTTTTTCAAATGGTGTCATAAGCACTCAGTGTGTTAATTCTAATTTTGAAAATATTTTCAAGTCAATATCGAAAGTCAGAGAAGTTTGTTTCTCTGCACTTAACACTTTATAGCAGAGAAAGTACTTCTACAGAGACTATAGTACAAAATTTGTGAATTACTCTCGAGAATTTTCCGGCTATACTTAAGTTTATTTTCGTTTCATATCCTATTAGAAGTTTTGAAAATTTATATAAGGAAAACTAAAAGCAACTCGAGTCCTGAACTTTAAAGTAGGTACTCTCAAAATGAACATTTTCTAGTTTCGAGGTACATTTTATAAGTTTCGCTTTAACCTGGTAAGGTGAAACTTTCTTAACATGTTGTACGAACATCATAGATTATACTGATGAGACAATTTTACTGTATATAGAGTAATTATTTTTTACAAATTTTTAGGAACAATATAGAAACAAAAGTTTTGTTATTTAAAAGGAGTTGGAACTCAGACTCTTCAAAAATATTGATGTTGAGATTCTTAGCTTTAGTTAGCACATTTTATGCTTTTTTCAAATGGCGTCGTAAGCAATCGGTGTGTTAATTCTAATTTTGAAAAATATATTTTAAGTTAATATCGAAAGTCAGAGGAATTTGTTTCTCTGCACAAAATGCGTTATAGCAGAGAAAGTACTTCTACAGAGACGATAGTACAAAATTATCGAATTACTCTCAAGAATTTTTCGACTATACTTAAATTTATTTTCGTTTCAGTTCCTATTAGAAGTTATAAAAAAACAAAACTAAAAATGAATTCAAGTTCAGAACTTTAAACTCGGTGTTCTCAAAATGAACATTTTCTGGTTTCGAGGTACTTTTTTTAAGTTTCCTTTTAACCTGGTATAAGTAAAATTTTCTCAGCGTATTCTACAAACGTCATAGATTATACTAGTTTAACCATTTTGTTAAAACGTAGAATCACTATTTCCTTCACATTTTTTAGAACAATATCAAAACAAAAGTTTTGTGATTTAAAAGGAGTTGGAACTCATACTCCTAAAAATATTGATGTTAAGATTCTGAACTTTAGATAGCATATTTTATACTTTTTCAAATGGAGTCATAAGCACTCAGTGTGTCAATTCTAATTTTGGAAATATTTTTTAGGGCTGCGAAAGTCAAGAAGTTTGCTTCTCTTCACTAAACGCTTTATAGCAGAGAAAGTACTTTTACAGACACGACTGAACAAAATTATTGAATTACTCTCGAGAATTTCCCGTCTGTACATAAGTTAATTTTTGTTTCACAGTGAATATTGGAAGGAAAAATATAAAAGAAAACTAAAATTAAGCTCAAGTTTTGAACTTTAAACTCGGTATTGTCAAAATGAATATTTTCTAGCTTCGAGGTAGCCTTTTATTTGAAGCTAATCTAACCTGATAAGCTAAGTTTTAACATGCTCTATGATAGGTATTTTCAGTGTAAACGAAAACGAGACTGCCTGCGAAGATTTTACTACCTCTTTCCAAAGGATCTCACATCATACATATAGAGATTACCTTAAAATGTAGTTTATTACTGTTTTGGTAACGTTTGGCATTTAATTTGACATTGATCAATCAACTATTATATATCAATTCAGAATTCATTCTTTGGCATTTCTAATTGTGGCATGCTGAAATCGTATTCGATAAACAAGCCAAGTGGCGTCACTTTCAGATTACGTACAGAAATACGTTTCACAGTAGAAACTCTACCGCCACTTATATTTAGCTTCACATAAAATGCCCCTCAAAAGCATCATTTTTTATACTGAAGTTACTGATTTTTATACATGTAGATAAATTATTTTTTACAAATTAAGATAAAAGTAACAGAAGAATTTTGTGATCTTATAGTTGGTTTTCCACAAATATATTTTTAAAGGCATTCTTCGAAACATCAAAATCTAAATATTTACTTCAGTATATAAGTAAATGCATATTGAATATTAAAAAAAATTCTAGACAGTATCTTTATTATATTTTGACAAGAAATACAACTCTTTTTAGAGTGCAAAATTTTTCAATTCCTGAAAAAGTAATTATTTTCCTCATATTTGGATTCGTATACATTTCATATTATTTGGTAATCTTATGTATGTATTTGGAATCTAACTCAATTTACGAATACAATAGAGACGCTAAAAAGGAAAGACAAACATTGTGCTTTTGCAATCCAAAGCTTAAAATTCATTCGTTCCCCCAGTTCAGTTTTCCATTCTATCAACCATTTCAACAACCACTATTATAAGTAGCAGACGAATTTTCAAAAGTAATTGTTTTCACACGATATTCGTTGTTTTGTATACAATATGCACACATTCTGTGTTCGTCGGTAATCTCATGTATAAATTTGGAATACAAATAAATTTAGGAATAAGACAACAGAGACGTTAAAAGAGAACAACTAATGTTATGCGTTTGCAATCTAAAGCTTAATATCCTCTGGTACGGTTCAGTTTTGCCGTCACAGTTATTTATGTCCATTTGTATCATTTATCAGTGTTGCGGCTACAAGATCAACGGAATTTCTATCGATTGGAATATGTATTACAAAAGAGAAACAAATAATTTATTTTGTGGATCGTTGCTCACAGTAAATCTTTATAATCTAACAAATAACATGATCTAGTTCGTATATTTGCTTTAAGGGGATCAAACATTTTCCCAAAGATCGATTTTGAGACTTATCTCAAAGATAGATTTTCTCAAACATTGATTTGTCTAATTTATGTTCTTTCAGATAATACTTCACTTTTGTTTCAACTATAAGACATTTTAAAAATATAACTTAAGTTAATAATAAACTCAAATTTTGAATTTAAAACTCGATTTTCTCAAAATGAACATTTTCTAGTTCCGAGGAAAAAATAGTTCTTATTTTTGCTTTAAGAGGAGTCAAAATTTTTTCGAACTATCGATTTTGAGATTTTTAGACATTTGTACTGTCTAATTTATGTTCTTTCAAACTGATACTTCACTTTTGTGTTTCAAGTCTAGTAGGTTTTTAACTATAACCTGAATTAATAATGAATTCAAATTTTGAACTTAAAACTTCAATTCTCTCAAAATGAATGTTTTCTAGTTTCGAAGCACTTTTTCTAAGAAGTTACTTTTTAACCTGGTAACTAAAGCTTTCTTAGCATGTTATACAAACAGAATAGATTATACTGGCTTGCCAAGTTTTTATATGTAAGGTAGTTTTTTACAAATTTTTAAGAACAATATTAAAAGAAATATTTTGTGATTTTCTGTTAATTTTACACAAATGTTTTATTAATGTTACGCAATATATTACTAAATTACTTATATACTTACTTCAGTATATAAGTAAATATCTATTAACCGAAAAAGTCTTCGTATACGTAAATAACTGTTAAAAATCACTTAAAACAAACTAGTACTTGTCATTAAATCAAACACCTAAAATATACCATTTTTCTAAGATTACATTTAGAAGTCGTAAGAAACGTTAATGTTTACAAAGAATCTATCGCTAAAAAAGTTAATCTCAATTAATTCTCTGACGAAGACCAGTCTCCGTATACACACACACACACATAAATAACAGTTAAAAATAAATTAAAATAATCTAGTACCAGCCATGAAAACAAACACCTAAAATATGTCAATACTACATTTAGAAATCATAGGATACCTCAATGTTTACATAGATTCTATTTCTAAAATAGTAAATCTCCATTAATCACTATTCACTTACGAAAATCAGTCTTCGTCTAAATAAATAACTGTTAAAAATAATTTTAAACAACCAATACTAGTCATAAAATCTAACTCCTAAATTGGATCGATACTACATTCAGAAATCATAGGATACCTCAATGTTTACAAAGAATCTGTTCCAAAATAGTAAGCCTCCATTAATCACTATTCAAGCACGAAAAAGTCTTCGTATATATAAATAACTGCTAAAAACAACTTGAACCATATATTTTACTAGTCATAGACTCAAACACCTGAAATGTGTAATTGTTCTAATACTACATACAGAAATAGTAGGATACCTCAATTTTTACAAAGAATCTATCTCTAAAATAGAAAATCTTCATTACTCATTTTTCACTCACGAAAATCAGTCTTCGTAAAAATCATTTAAAACAAACTAGTACTTGTCATTAAATCAAACACCTAAAATGTACCATTTTTCTAAGATTACATTTAGAAGTCGTAAGAAACGTTAATGTTTACAAAGAATCTATCTCTAAAAAAGTAAATTTCCATTTATTCTCTCATAAAGACCAGCCTTCATATACACACACACCCCATAAATAACTGTTAAAAATCAATTAAAACAATCTAGTTCTATTCACAAAATTAAACACCTGAAATGTTTCAAATGTTTTAAAAATCGTACGATACCTCAATGTTTACAAAGAATATATCTCCTAAATAGTAAACCATCTCCATTAATCACTATTTATTCACGAAAGCCAGTCTTCGTATACACACACACACACATAAAATAACTGTTAAAAATCAATTAAACCAACCTAGTACTAGTCATAAAATTATACATCTAAAAAAGTTTTGTACCAATACTATTATATTTATAACCATCTTTGTTAAAGCAAAACCATTTAAAACAGTCTTCATAAAACAAGGCTACCATATCATGTTCCTGACATTTTAATTGGCTTACCATTCGTATTTTAGAAAACAAAAACGTAATTACAAAGCAAGAATGAATTAGTAATGAGACTTGAAAACCTCTCCTGACATTCACATTCAAGGCCAATCTCTATTTTCCGACATAAAATCTTACGAGCAAAAATAATGCTCTCCACATCTAATTTATTGATCATTTAAGTATAAAAGATGATACCGTACGCGCGGCAGATATATTTAGCGTTTGGTTTTAAATTTCTACACACTTCTCAAAAGGAGAAAAGAAATGCTTTGCCCCTTCCCACTAAATGGGAGAATCCGAGTTCTATAGCTGAGTCAGATATGTTGCTAGGCGACGCAATCCGCCCTGCTTCCTATCAAGAACTATGCAGTAGGTGTACGTTGGAGCCTTTTGCTTAACGCTAGAATTGAGCTTTTTATGAATTCTTAGTAATTACGCAAACGTTAGTTTGGAATTAAAATGCGTCACTTTTTCTCTGTGATTGAGGGTTGTGCTTGAGAATGGGTTTATGTTAAATTGTACACATGTCTGAATAAAGCGTTCTTAGAGTTTAATGAGAAGCTTTCAATAGAGATTTCTTTTTGCTGATGTTCGAAAGGTTCTGTTGACGTTGGTGGGGTTTTTCTGAAATGGTTGTGATTAGCGTTAGTTTTTAAAGAAGATTGTGACGGTGTTTAATTTTGTGTTATTGTTCTTGATTCAAAAACACAAAAATAATCACATGCAGTAGGTGTACATTGGAGCCTTTTGCTTAGCGCTAGAGTTGAGCTTTTTATGAATTCTGGTAATTACTCAAAAAGAGCGTTAAATTCGAATTAAAATGCGTCACTTTTTTCTCTGTGATGGAGGGTTGTGCTTGAGAATGAGTTTCATGTTAAATTGTACACATGTATGTATAAAGCGTACTTAAAGTTCAATGATAAGCTTTCAATACAAATTTCTTTTTGCTGTTGTTCGAAATGTTCTGTTGACATTGGTGGGGTTTTTCTGAAATGGTTGTACTTTTTATTGAAAAGATATTGTAATGCTGTTTAATTTTGTATTGTTGTTTTTGGTACAACGCAAAAATAATTACACGCAGTAAGTGTACTTTGAATCCTTTTGCTTAACGCTAGAGTTGAACTTTCTATGAATTCTTGGTAATTATGAAACGTTAGAATGGAATCAAAATGCGTCACTTTTTCTCTATGATTGAGAGTTGTGCTTGAGAATGGCTTTATGTTAAATTACACATGCTTCTGAATAAAGCGTTCTTAGAGTTAAATGAGGAGCTTTTGATGCAGATTTCTTGCTTAGTTCAAAATATTCTGTTGACATTGGTGGAAAATGGCTGTACTTTTCATTAGTTTTTAACGAAAAGATTTTAGATTAGGGTTTTATTTTGTAATACTGTTTTTCATACAAGAACAAAAAATAATCACATTTTTGTGTTAAGGTAAGTCCGTGAATATAGAATGAGTTTTACTAGGTTGTGGATGAGATTTTACTTTAAATAAAACGATTACTTTTAATAAATGCTAGAATACATTTTTTCATATGGTTATTTTAATCCCGATTCTGTATACATTATTCTTTTTGGTACAAGAACAAAGCAAAAATCGCGTTTTTTGTGTAAAATTAAGTCTGTGAGTATCGAATGATTTTTCTAGGTTGTGAATGAGAACTTATACTTTAATGAATGATAAAATGAACTTTTTCTTTGGAAATATAAAATGGGATTTACTCGCAAATGGCCATTTTGTAAAGAAAGTCAAATGGTTATTTTAACCCCAATTCGATGTACAAAATTGATGTCTAGAATCAAAGTTTGATATTTCAGCGATATCAATAATTTTATCTGAGAAAATCTTACAAAATGTGTCTGAAATCTTTCCTTTTAAAGTTGAAAAACACTTAAAGTTTAACACTTCTCTATTTTTATAGACTAGATACATGGAATTAGGATGATTGTCTAAATACTCTACTAGTTTTAACTGGACCCAAATTGCAAAATACTGAATCCCTTTTAAATATGAAAATTCAGAGGTGTGTTAAGCTTTCCCTATGTTCGAGGCTTCCCAGTTTCCTCTACAGTTAGATTTTGCTTACAATCTCCATCCTTTGTACTTTACAACATTGTTATACTTCACAACACCCGTTTTACTTCTCAACTCCGTTTTACTTCACAGCATTGTTGTACTTCACAACTACCGTTTTACTTTACAACTACCGCGTTTTACTTCACATCATTGTTGTACTTCACATCAAATCTTCGATTATCTTTAGTTTAAATACGATGAGAATGGAGAAAGAATAGTATCATTGGCTTACAAGGGAAACACTCTAAGTCAAAATGTTCAAATATGAGTTTTCTAAGATAGAATTCAGTACCCTTTATTCTGGTGAAGTCCACTAAGTCATTTTTCTTTGCATGACGGTTATATTTCTACTTAAAAAGTTCACTTCAGAAATACATAAAGAAATGAATACATGTGCATTATTTATTCTAATTTTATTTATAAGTTGCCTATAGCAGTACATAATCATTTTCACTTCGCCAATAAAATTTTTCCAAAGAATGAATTCTAAATAGATGTATGATAATTGATTGGTCAACAAGAATTAGATTAATAGCCAAACAATGTGGAAGCTGCGATAAACTACACCTTAAGGTAACCCCTATATGTATTATGTGAGAGCATTTGGATAGCAGAATCGTTTATCGTAAAGTGGTTTGTTTGCTTACATTGAAAATCCCTCTCATAAAATCATTTTCAAAACAATTATGAAAGTCCTTGGGGATTTATAAAGATAAATTTCCCTGGCTGTGTATTAAATAGACACAATATATAACATTAGTTCAAGTAAAAAAATTGATAATCAAATTCCAAATTTATCAAATTCATTTAATTTGAATTCTAGTTCTTTAAACTTTAATCTTTACTTTTAACAGCAAAATAGCATTTAAATTTTAAAACTTCTCAATGATGAATAACCATTTTAATATCAACCCATTCTATAAAGATCAACAAAAATATAATTGTAACAAATATCGACGGCTAGGAAACACATCAAAAGAATTCCATCAAATCAGTGATATTTTCATAGCACTTTTCCTTCGAAGTACTATCGAAAAATTAATGTTCAAGTCCATGTTAATAAAAAGTTAAAAGTTGAATCTGAAAATTAAAAATTAGTCTTAAAATTGTACCTTGTTATTTAAAGTTATTTCAAAAAGATTGATTGGCACTAGATGCAAATTGGATTGATTAATGCAGCATGATGGTAACATGAACATGCATGTTATATTAAAATATATCAACGATTTTATTCAAAAATTGAAGTAGAGCATTTACTGAGATTTTGTCAGGGCTGCTTTTAAAAATGTTTGCTACACACAAACATAAAATATCTGCAAGTAACTCTTAAGTTTTCAACTCAAGTTACGTCTATGCTACACGATAAAAATCTAAAAATGTTTTAGCTATCTATAGAGCCTACATATTTGTGTTGTGTTTCAATCCTACGAGAATTTTCTGGTTTGCCCTCCCATACATTTTCAATGGCATTAAAAGATTTCCTTGGCTATTGATACGGGCCACGATATTGAGTGTTTACATTTGTCTTCTATCAATTTTTATTTTCGTTTACATTCGGAAATAGATGTTTACTTCGGTGAAAACCAACATAAATTCTACAAAAGATTCAGAATATAATGCAGAAGCTTTCTATTTTCAGTACTGATGTTTGTACAATCAGAGAAAAAGTGCATTTTCAAAAACTTTTCTTATAAAATGTTTTTCCTTTCTATTATAGTTTCAAAATCCATTTGAAAATCTTGTGTAACTTGACAATTTGTGATTTCTTCAATAACGTCTTCACCCTCCAAGTGATTTCGACATGATGTCTCGTCGAAGTCACTTGGTCGATCAAGATCTAACCAATTTTGATGATGACGAAATATCTCGTCATCAGGATATATATTGCCTATTTTTTTGATGACGAGATCGAGATTTGGTCAGTTTACTTCTAATGATGAGATACTTCGTCTACGAAGGTCTGGTCACTTTTGCTAATTACGAGATACCTCGTCCAAACAACCTCCACTAGGGTTAAATAACCTCAATCAATATAAAGATAACCTATTCCCAAAGTGGACTATTTTTGGACTGTGTAGTCAAAGTGAATTCTTCAAATTAAAATATTTTAATGGTTAAGTATTTAAATGAATTCATAGATCGGTATCTACATCGGCAAGCACTTTTATCAATCCATTTTTTGGTAAAATTCATTGTATTGTTTTGTATTAATGGCATTATCCAAACACTTAGATACTTGATTATTTAGTTGTCTATCTATACACATGAGAAAGCACGAAAAGTATTCCGACATACGTATCGTAAATTGTCATTAAAGAATCTCAATGTGAGTGAAACTATCATCGAACCTGTGGCACTTGGAAATAGAAAAGGGTTACTATCTGTACTCATAAGAACACCCATAACAGGATCACGATTTACATATTGAAAACTGTGTATTAAAGAAACGAAATATGAGAGTGCAATTATCCTCCAGCTCGGCACCTGTGTTACTTAGAAGTTGAAAAGAGTGTCATTTATACTCATGAGAAGAGAATTCCCTAAACAGGATCCTGATATTTATATATATATATATATATATATATATATATATATATATATATATATATATATATATATATATATATATATATATATATATATATATATATATATATATATATATATATATATATATATATATATATATATATATATATATATATAAACATAAACCGGTACTATTTATACTCATGAGAATGCCAAACAGGACCACGATATGCTGAAAACTAGCATTAATGAAATGCAATGTGAGTGAAATTATCCTCAAACTTGGCACCTGTAGCACTTGAAAATCGGATACTATCTATACATAAGAATACCCAAAAGAGGATTGCGATACACACATTGAAAACTGTGTTAAAGATACGCCATAGTAAAAGGGTTAATTATCTTTGTACTCGGCACTAATTGTACTTGGAAATGGAAACGGGTACTTATTAGATCTAAGCACTTGATAATCCTGAACTGCTTAAATTTGTATTACTTTAAGTGCTCAATAAGTTTTAACTCTGTTTTGATAAGTGCCACTCTAAAATAAATATCTTAGAGCAAGTATTTAGAAACAATCTAGTCATCACAAACAATTTTAGGCCTAATTTTCAGAAAATCGAGGAGAGTTAGAATTTTTCTCTCCCGAAACCCATTTAAATTAAATCACTGATTAAATAACCTGACATTAAATAAATCACTGACTGCACGCTCTATGAAACTACCTCTATGAAGTGATGATACACCAAATAAAACCCAATCTCTTGCAGCTATGAAAGCAAATATGAATTATTAAAGCGACTTGTTGAAACGTTAGCTTCTTTAGCGGATTGTGCATCAACAAGAGAAACTGTTTTAGGGAGGAATTATGAATAGTTGCTATGGAGTTTTCAAAACAAATGCATTTGTTTACTGCACTGAATAATATAAAAATGCCACTTGATATGATTGGGAAGAAAATTACATTTTGAATTTAGCAGTCTTTTTTATATTCAACGCTTTTGACTGTAGTTCACCAATTTTTTAGACCATCCTTGTACCAATTCCTTACTTCTGTTAATGTATTTTTGATTTAAATTTGATGCAAAGGACGCTCGTTTTCTTTCGTAGTGTTCTAATTGCGTTTTTCTTTTCCTTCCGTGAATTCCTCCAAGAATTCTAAGTAATTTAGTTTGTTTTGAGTCGCGTAGTGGAGAGTTCACTAAAAATAAAAGAATTCGTAATTGCCTTTTAATGTTTAGTGCTTCGCGACTTATGGATGTATTCATAATTGTTCTCATAATGATCTCTGCAATTTTTTTCTTCCTTTCCGATTAAGAAATATTGTTATCTGCTCTTACTTTGATACTGAACGCATTCACTTTATCAAAAAACGATTTCATCATAAATTATGCAAATTAAAATAGTTCCGCATATTAAAATGCAGTTGAAGACTTATATTTTTTAATCGTTTGAATATTTTATAGGAAAGAGCAAAATTTTTCAAGAATGTTTACTGTATATTCCAGGTGATAGAATAAATAACTACACTGTATTAACTGAAAGATTAACCATTCATATTAATGAGAGGCATTTTTTGTCATGCTAATTATAGGTGGCGTTAGTGTATTTGCGGTGATACGTGTTTCCTGTACGTATTTTGAATGTGACATCACTTGGCTTGTTTTTTAATACGATTTCAGCACTTCTCCAATAAAAAATCCAAATTCATATATGATAATTGATTGGTTTACACCAGTTAGATTAAACGCCAAACGTCAAAATTTTGATAAACTACATTTTTTAAGGTGATCATGATATGTATCATGCGAGAGCATTTGGACAGCAAAAGTAAAAGCTTCACAGTTCGTCTGGTTTGTATATTTAAACTGAAAATTCCTCTCATGATAGTAAACAATTAAATTATTAAATATTGGATGCGTAGTTTATTTCTAAAAAAATAATTAAATAAAGAAGAGTCTGTAAGGTAAATAAATAAAATAACAAACAAGTAAAATTAAATTATAACATTTAGGGTGAAATTTTCATTCCATTCAATACAGTAAATATTTTATTCAGTCGAGTTCATAATCATGTTTTGCTTAAGTATGGTTTGATAAATAACTTCAGTGAAAATATAAAGAATACGAAGATAATTGAAGGTGGAATTTAAAAGTATTTCTAATTACACAGGAAAGTTTTACTTTCCTGTGTAATGAGAAATACTTTGTAATTCCAATTTCAAATATTTTTAAGCCTCAAAACCGTTTTAGAAAAGCAAATCTTTCCAATAAACCATTATTTTAAATATCGGATTTCCATCGGTATTAGATTGATTAAAAAAAACAGCCATTGTAACGATAGAAAAAAGAATTGAAAACCATTAGTTAATCATAGAACAAAATTTTAATAACGTTCAAAAGACTTCGAAAATTTAGTATAGACCAGTTGTCTAGTTTTGTTCGACATAGCGATATACGAAAGCTTCAATTTCAAAGACAAGATTGTATAAAATAAGAATGCATATAACATACTACATAAGTATTATTAGTTGTAATAACGTAACTAAGACTAATGAGACTTCTAAATTTATAATTTTATGTAGTTATATAGTTGTACACTTAAGGACTCTTGGAAAAACTTAATTTCTCTGATTACATTCTTTACATTAATTTAATTCATTTGATTACATTCATTAACCTCAATATTTTCTTAACCTCCTGAGGGGTTCACATGCATATATTAATTCTGAAACCTTCTGTCTTCACTGTAAGACATCTAACCAGTTTTGACCTTTTTACAAATAAAATCGTTCCTATGATTCCTATCAACCAATAGATGCGATTATTTAGTCATTGTGTGTGTTGTGGGGAAAAGGCAACTCTAAACTATTCGGAAATCTTGTAACGCTCAGAGGTTTAACAAAATACGAAATGCATAAACCAATGAAAACAAACATTGAAATTGTTAAAATGAGGTTTATTTATAAGATAAGCATATTTTTAGTCCTCTATCAAATGTACCTCTCATAAATTTCTATTATTCTGTCGTAGGAAAAACATTATGCTTCTCTAAAAATATCTAATATAATAAAAGTTAGATTATGAAACATCATCTCAGATTAGGATAGGTTCGTAACATCAAGAGCGTCATCGAACAACCTTTCTAACCAACTTATAAAAGTCGAATCTGTTTCTTATCATGATTAGGTCTCTTTCTAATAGCGATTCTGACACAAAACAATTTTATATTCCTGATTGTTTAGAGATCACCATGGATAGAGATTTATTTCCATACACAACATTCGAAAATTGAAGCAAATTTTCTAAATTATTTATTATCCTTTTCATATTTAATACATTAAAACCTATTCTGCTCATGTATTCTTGGGTATGTATCAAAACTAGAAGCACTATTAAGCATATAATCTTTGATAAAATTGTGTTCCTTTTCAATCTAAAATTTATGAAGGAATAATTACGTATAACTGTCTTGTCCTTTATCCGTGATATCTTTGATATTGCCCTTGTCAAAAGTGAAAATTTATGAAATCCATATATAACTTATTATAAATTACTGTCTTGTACCTTGTCCATAATACAAATAGCGGAAAAAATTATTACAAAATGCAGTATTATTAACGCATTGTTTTATAGCTAAAATTAGTTGATATGTTATGCAAAATGAATTGAGACAAGTATATTTTACCCTGAACATTTTCCCTTGTCAAAAATGAAAAATTTTGAAATTAATGAATAACTGATTATAAATTACTGTCTCGTGCCTTATTCGTCTTGTGCCTTACGCTGAGCATTGGCTCTTATCTAAACCAAACACTAAATCTATGCCCCAAGTTTAATAACGTATCTAATGGAGAAAATCCACCTAATATAACTTAACACTAAAACAAGAAAGTTTTACCAAATAATCTTGAATACTTCGCTTTCTTATTAATGCATATAAAGAACATTTTACATGAGCCGTTAGAACGTTAAGTTTCCGTTTTTGTGCATTTAAAAATTCGTTGTCTTTTATTCGACTGGAAAAAATGTAATAGTTTTAACATGCACATTATACAGTTTTATAGGTAAGAATAATTACGTTATTTGCTGAATAAATGAATAAATAATTAATTTTTCAAAGCACTTCACATTTCGCAAACTTCGTAAATTAATGAAGTTCTACATTCAATTAGAAAAAATTCATTCTCGCTTTATTAGAATAATTAGTGATACATTTTCCATCAGAAAAAAATGGATCCTAAAACCAAATTAAATAGGCAATGAAGATTCAGGAGGTATGGCGTAGCTAATAAAATTAAAAAATATTATCTTTAAGGAAAATATTTCAAGTTACGACGCGAAATAAATTAAGTCTGGAATAGAGAAAACCAGCGTTCTCACTTTCCACTCATGCATCTTTTCAAACAATGAAAATGAAACAATTGAATCCCCGGTGTTGATATGATTTGATATTTATTCGCGAAATTTAAAGCTCCGCAAACAGCCTCGATAAGGATTTGAATCGTTATATAATTGCGCTGTGATGCTGTAAAATAAAAACCCTCTCAGCATCATCGTTTTCCATTAAAAATCAAATATATGCGACGTCGTTAAGTTAACTAAAATATTTTAATGTTATTTCATCAAGAATGAGAAATTTTTCTTCACTTTTTTACTTCAAGGATAATAAAATAATTTTAATGGTTTGTAAGTAATTTGTTTTAATTGTAACGAATAAATTTTGTCACTAGAAATGCACCCAGTGTATGCTTAACATGCCCTTTTAATCCGGATTTGAATCGCTATATAACTGTGGGTACAGCTTTGATATAGACTTTTTAAGGCAACGCTTTTGGTGAGCTTTTTGTAGCGAGTTATATCAGGCAAAGGCAACCCCGCTTTATTAAGATTATGGCAACCTGCATTTATCTTAATCTCTTTTTATTAATTTTTGTGTAAATCATTATCTTTTTTTATTTTATCATTTCTAAATAACTAGTTTGCTGGAATTAATATGATCTTTTATAACATTCATATGAAATAACCTGGTTCCATTAGACTTCAAACTAATAACTTATTTAACATGGACAAACTTGTATAGTAATATTTAAAAAAGTAAAGATTTTTCATTGAAGGGAATATGTACCTAGAAGTGGTAAGAATAATCAGTTGTGTGGATTTTTTTCTATTTTTAAAATTCCTTTCGTTAATTTTTTAATTATTTTCAACTAGCCTAAACGGTGTTTTTCCTAAGTTTTTTTCTTGCCGACGTAAAAAACACGCCAAAAGTGTTCCAACAAAAAAGTCTACATCAAAGCTGTACCTAACTGTGTATGTAATGCTGTGAATTTCTGGGGTCCTTTCTTCTTTTTAAGGGCAATTCTTTCTTTTGGTATCAAGGTCCCGTACTTATATGACTAGATGCATTTGAGGACCATAATTGTCTTTAAGGATTGTTTATTGCTTGGGTCATTGCTTTACATTTACAGAACAGATTACTATTTAATTAACAGATTCATTAGAATACAGCTTGTTATAAAGGAGAATAAAGATTTATTGGTTGGAATTTGCGTCATACCAGCACATCGTCTTAACAAAACTTAAAGATCCAAAATGCTACTGACCGCTAATTTCGAACCTTGAATGAAGGAATATTATATATCTCAACAGCCTTAATATACATATGAGAGGTATCCTCAGTTTAAACAAACAAACCAGATGGCCTGCGAAGATTTTACTTCTGCTATTCAAATACTCTCGTATAAAGCCAATCGTGGTTACCTTAAAATGTAGATTATCACCGTTTCAGCAACATTAGGTTAGTTGGTTTTGGGGTTTTATGGAGCAAGTGCCATATTTGGCCATGCTGCGCCAAACACAAGACATACAATATCAAGTAACAGACACACACAATGAAAGTTTTACTGACAGAGAAGAGAGAAATACACCCAAGGAGGAATCGCCTACATCTCCAAGGTTGCTAGCGCAGTGGGCGTACCACGACGGCTCCTGGCAACATTAGGCTTTTAATCTAATTGGTGTTGACCAATCAACTATTCTATATCAATACGAAGTTTATTCTTTTGAATTTTTATTGACGAAAATGTATTAAAAAAACAAGCAAATTGACGTCACGTTCGGAATACGTATAGCAAACGCATTCAGTGGCAGAAGCATTACCTCTACCTTCATTTAGGTTATCAGGAAATGCTTCTCATTGGACAGATCTCAATTAGAATTTGACTAGTGATATTGTAAGCTACTTGGATTCTATGATTCACAGGCACTTGAGTCACGTGATTTTGACCGCATCTATTCGTTCAATAACGGGAGGTTAAACCTAAATGGAGGTTCACAGAAAATACATACAGGAAAGACGTATCATCGTAGAAGCACTACCACCAACTGTACTTAGCTTGACAGAAAATGCCTCTCATTCCTAAAGACCTTGGGATCTTCCCGATCCCAGACCATCACAAATAGCCTCAGTGCGACGTTGGTTAACTACCTACTTTACCTCAAATAAGGGATCTATGATTGGATACGGGCGCCGGTAGCCTGGTTGCACGAGTAACGGATTAGCAAGTAACATGAGTAACGGTGCAGGAGTAACGGATTCGAACTCGAGGGGTGCGAGTTCGAATCTAACCAAAGACGTCGTGTACAAGGGGGCTGGTGCACATCAAAAATCTGTCGTGTCCTAAAATGTCCTCACGTTGGCGTGGTGTGGAAGTTTGGAGAGTGGGTGCCAGCTCAGGTGTTTACCTCGTAATCTGACCGTGGTTCGAAATTACGAGGTGTTGTCCTTGGATCTTTTTCTTCGGGATTGATCCCGGATCGTCGCTAATACCCCTTTGTGTTTCTTCAGTTCGACGCTAATTAACAACCTACCTACCTTTCATGCCCTAGAATATTTATAAACCTAACCTTAACCATTTCAAGAAGTGCCAGAAGTTCCACTGCTCCTGAAAGAGTTAACAGCAGGTCCTTTACCTTTAACCGTCAACCGATTAAACTTGCTGCAAGAGATTATACAAAAGAAGAGCACACTTTAAGAAATTACCATTCATTATTAGCATATAGGTAATGTATTTTACTCAATTTTTACAGGTATGAAGATATGTTTTATTGTGTTCGATACATGAAGCTTTCCGAATTTTCGGGTAGCACCGTTGCCCGTGTAAATAAATTACTGGACGTGCGTTGTGTTCCATCTGCCGGTTACACGCCATTAAAGTGCTATTCACCAAAGCAAAGCAAGAAAATAACGTAATCGAATATGCAATATATTCATCCTTTTCAAAATGGACTCTGTCTATCTAATACACGACTTGTCAACAGATAAACAGAATGGTGTTGCTAAGGAGACTAGTGTCCTGTCATAAAATAGGAGTATATAAGTTTCGTGATAAATAAAAATAACGATAATGAGGGGTCGTGTCAATATTGCGACAGCCCGACGTTTGATCGAAACTTATTTTTAAATATACTATTATACTGTACTAGGGCGAACAATCAGCTAGATTAATCGTACTTGAATCTTGGTTGATCGGAGATAGGTAAAACATTACAGACAAAAAAAATTCAATGCCGATTTTTAGTTCTTCTTAGCTTGAGGTACTGAGTGGGTGCGAAAAAAATCGAATTCTTGGGATATAGTTAAGAATTCGAATTTTTTCGTTAAGTATAATTTTGAAAGTCAGTCAACGATTCCAATGAACGTTAGTCTAAGAGTTTCTTCATACCAACAGTATCCTAATCAATTTGAATCCAATAGAAACTGATAACGTAGATTCGGAGCACTAATGCGGAACTCTCCAGACTCAGTGTGAAAGGTTTTACTCTCCAGGAAGCTTTGACGACATATCTCGTCCATCAAGATCTAACCAATTTCGCTAATGAAGAGATATCTCGTCATCAAGATATTGCCGATTTTTTTATGGTGACGAGATCAAGATCTGGTCAGTTTTCTTCTAATGATGATATATCTCATCCATCACGATCTGGTAAGTTTTCTTCTAATGATGATATATCTCATCCATCACGATCTGGTCAGTTTTCTTCTAATGATGATATATCTCATTCATCACGTTCTGGTCAGTTTTCTTCTAATGATGATATATCTCATCCATCAAGATCTGGTCAGTTTTGCTAATGACGAGATCGGTCGTCACTGCGAGTTCGAAACTCGATCCAACAAAAGACCGTCATGTAAGTGGGTTCCTGCTAATCCACGACCCTACCTATATTGCAGGCCCATTGTGAGTAACAATTTCATATTTTGTAATAATTTAATTTTTTGTGAAAATCACGGGCAGCTTTCAAAGCATTTATAGTTACTAAATACAAATAAATAAGGACAGTTGGAGAAATTATGCAAGACAGTAAAACTTAACTCAAAGCATTCAACCTAACTAAGGAAAGACATTGGGGACAAGTGTTTTCAGTAAATTTACTAAAACACAGAAGTGTCTCCCTTTTGTAAATATTACCGAGTCTCGTAATTACCATTTGGTTGTATGCTGCATTAATTATATTGAGCTAAGAAACTATAGACAAAAAAATTCTGACTCATGTATAAAAGTAGTCGAGTGCGTGTAAGAGGGAGGAGCAATAAAATAGTATGATTGATTGGTGATAAAAATATTGTTGTAACAAAATAAGAACACACAAACAGGTGTGGAAACTACAAGGGGCCGTATCTCTGATTCTCAATGCTTTTAGTTTTATTTAACGAATTGATAATTTTTATTGTCAATTTTTTGCAATATTCATCACTTTCGCTGAGCCCAATACTTTTTGTTGGCGAAAAGTATTGAGGACTCAGCGTGAGTCATAGATATTACAAATTTTATTTTTGTGTGGTCGTGAAATTAATGAATGAAATATATTTAACAAAACTATATAGTGGCTTAGTTTATTACCAATTTTTGTAACATTTAACCCTCACTCTGCCTCCCCCAATGCATTTTGCTTAGGGCCTCCACCCCCAAAAAGTATTCGGAGACTCAGAGTGAGACTCAGAGTGATAAATATTGCAAAAAAGTTATAATAAAATATTGAGAAATGAGTTATAAATATTTGCAAAAGTTGAATTTTGTGTGATCGTGAAATTAATGGATGAAATAAATTTAACAAAACTATGCAGTGAGTTTATTATGATTTTTACAATACTTATCCTTCATGCTGAGGCACTCAATTCTTTTTGTTTGCACCCCCTCCAAAAAAGTACAAAAGTATTGGGGCTCAGCATTTGTGAAAAATATTGCAAAAATAGATAACTGCAGGGTGATATTAATGAATGTAATAAATGAAATAAAACTACATAGAGCAGACCCAAATGAAGTGCCAATTCGGTCTGATTTGTACAGCCAACGAATTTCCCAATTGGGCTATTATGTCACTATATTAAGAAATTAAGATTCTTTATAGTTTGTAAAATATGTACTTTATGGTTTGGGAAAATGACATTTTATGCTTTGAGTAATAGGTTCTCTACAGTTGAAGAATAGCTACTTAATTGGATACTAATAGCTACTTAAGAATTGGAGTAAAACATGGGAACAAAGAAATAAATTAATTTTTTTAAAAGAAACTCATTCTAGTTGAAAGGAGCCGAAATAATTCCATCGTTTGTCCCTTTTAATTGGTTATGAAAATTTGTTTACTTTCATGTCAATCTAGAACTGCACAAAATCATGGCGGTTTATTTCGTTTATTTTATTTGTACATATGAGTTTGCCTTGCATACTTGAAAAAAGACAACACATACAGGACTGATATGTTCAAATAAACTGCATCTCTGTCAAAGTTATTTTTTAATTTTATATTTTTATAAATTCATTATATTATTATATCACTTGAGGGAAAGAACATGTAATATTTGCTCTGCTGCATTTTTAATACAGCAATCTTTTTCATATCTTCCAAAGTATACGTAAATTCATTAACTCATAATTTCATCATACAAAAAGTATTTTAATGAATTAATCTACGAAACCCCTTTTCTAAGCATAGTTTTTTTACAACTTGGAAATTATTTGATTTCATTTGCAATCTTTTTCATCTCTTGAAGATTATATACTTAAACCCTTAACTCAGAATTCTAGCATACAAAAGGTATTTAAATTATTTCATTTGTTTCAACCTTTTTCAAGTTGTTATATTTTATTATTGGGTTTGATTAGTGTGTTAAGTAAACTTTTGATGGATGATAATTTAACGGCTGTTTTATCAGCTTGAACTTCTCTATCATTACTGCCACCATTGGAAAATATACTAATGAAACAAAAGTATGAAATAGTTTGAAATAAGTACAGGGGGAGAATCAAAGTTTTTTAAAAATTGCAGCATATTCGAATTTAACTTGTTATCACACATTTGCATGATTTCGTCAAAAACTCAGTTTGTCATAAATAAGTAATAACTAAATATGTTTGGATAAACGTTCTTTAATTTTTTGATATTTATAGAAACTTAAGCGGAATGGGAAGATACGATTGACGTACATTTTTTAGTTGTGTAATTATATCAAATTCATAATTCACGTTGTATTTGTGACTTGTGATTAATATCAAACTAAAAGTTTAAACTAGAAAAACGGTATCTATACACTCATTTTAAAGTTAAGCTAACAAAAATTAAATTAAGTTGTATGTACGATGGGTTACCATAATTCAAGAACTAAAACTCATTTCTGGAATTTAACATCGCAATTGAAGACAGTAGAATCCAGGTAATGTGAACCGAGACAACTTCGGATAGCCGGAAACGCCGATAATATTGAGGTAGTGACACGTGTAAAAAGACCTATACGAAATACAGAAGAAAATTAACTGCACTTCATGTTAATACTTTTATTACAGAAATATTTTAATTTGCATTAACTTAACGAGATATTACTATCATGTTTACATCAGGCTTAATACTTTTTTTGGCGAAAAAAAAAATCGATTTTGGTTTTTTTCCCCCGTTTTTAGAGTTTTAAGATCATGCCCAATGTAAAGTTGAAATGTGCAAAATGGCCATTATTATAAGCCATTAATAGACCCGTAGATGCAGAATTTGAAGTGCGCGCTATTTCATATACATGTAAAAATGCTAAATCGATTATTTCGAATTCGACAAATCACCATTCCCTCAAATATTTTTTTATTTTCTGATTCATCAAACGATAGCTGAATGTTATATAAATTTTGTTGTTTAAGATCTATTGTAGTTGAGAAATCATGCCAACCAGCGACTAAGGAGCTTCGTGCGATCTCATGATCGAGGAGGGTTAGCAGGCGTGATTCTTCATAAAAAAGATTAATTTTTAGGGGGAATACCTGAAATGATATTAAATAGTCGTACAAAGATTGAAATTATTTGATTGCATAGTTTGTTCGGCAAAAAATACCAAAAAAGCGGTAATTTCGTAGAAATAAAAAAAATAAAATGATTATCAATTTGTTTTTAAATTTACTAATTAATTAAGTAAAATTTTCTTGAAACTTTCTTTTGGTAGAATTTTCTTGCAAAACAGTATAGAATATTTCTTTTTTTGAAAAACAGTTACATGAGCTAAAGCTTTAATTTCCATAAACTTAAGAAAATATCGCGATCTCATGTTTTCATCCCACTTAAATACTTCTAGATTAGAAACAATTCTTATGGAACAGAAACTACCAGTAGAAAAAAAACAAATCTTTCATATCAGAACATAATTATCAATTTAATTATAAATTTATTTTGCTTGGAAATATGCAAAATAATTACTTTAGAACAGAACATTTCTTTACAATGGCTAAAACTTTAATTTGTATAAACTTAGGAAAATATTGATCTCATGTTTTCATCGCGATTAAGTACTTTTAGATTAGAAACAATTTTTATGGAACGAGAACTACCCGTGAAAAAATAATTTCTTCCCATCACAACATAATTATCAGTTTAGTTATAAATTTGCTTAAGTAAAATTTGTTTGGAAATATGCAAAATAATTACTTTAGAACAGAACATTTAATTACATTAGCTAAAACTTTAATTTGCATAAACTTAGGAAGATATCGATCTCATGTTTCCATCGTGTTAAAGTACTTTTTAGATTAGAAACAATTTTAGTAGAGCGGAAACTATCCGGTAGATTATTCCCGGGCAGTTTCTATTTTGCCGTGTACTTTTTGTCCTTGGCTTTAAGAAATCGCCCGTAGAAAATGTTTCTCTACAACCATCAGAGAAAAAAGAGCTCAACTGACAGTTTGAGGCGTAGTTGAAAGTTACCATATATCTCTTTTCTGAATACATCTATTATCACCAGAATAGACGCACTTTTGATGTTCCAACAGTTACTCCCAGGAGAAATAAAGAATTCAACATCTGTTCAATCAGGACTTTCGTTTTATGACTTTAATTAATGGCTTTCTTTTTTAAAAGGATGGTGCGGTGGTTAAAGGTGAAGGTTCTCCACCTCTAGCTGATAAGAATGCTATTGCGTTGAGAGTGTTGAAAGCACACGCGAACACAAATTTAACAAACGGTGGAACACTGTCATATTCAATCTAGGTCTCCCACTACCACCACCACCAGTTGGGGGCGCAGCCCCCTCTACCCCGACATATGCCATTATAGATTGTCAGAGGCGGCCCCATAAGTGGACAGGCGAGGGTCTCTCAGAGCAAGGACGAGACTCATAAGTCATTAGGTCTGAATGACAGTCGACGGCAATTCCATCACCTAGGTGAGGAATATATCACATTTTGTCAAGCTAAAACGAGAGAGGAATGTCACCTTGATTAATTCCCTCCAAAACAAGACGTAAATGCAATGGCTTCGCGGGGTGGTCCCACAACGTGTTCAACACATTGGTACCAGTGGTACAGGAGGGTAGCAAATATGCTCCTAATAATTAAGCTCACATGCATAATCATGCGTACTGGCTAAAGGATAGTTTGATGAGACATCTGACACTGGGTCGTCTCCTAGGGTCGTGTGCCTCCGCTGGAAGGTCTTTTAATCCAACCTGCATTCGCATTACGTGGAGGGGAAACCAGCGAAGACCCTCCATGGTTGGCTGAGCAGGGACAAACGTATACTCAAAGTGCAACGCAGCACTATCGAAGTTTTAGTGGCAAAAGGATGTGGTGATTCCAGTAAAAGCACCACTTGCCAATGGTTCCATCAAATCCTATGAGTTTAGATCAAAGTTTTTCGTCATACTTTGTTTAAGCAAAATTTTGCATTAAGCACGTTCTGCAGTCAACAATCAATTCCCTTAAGTAAAGGGCTTAAGGTTTCTGTCAACTTCTTCAAGACATACGAAACCAAGCATCACCAAATCATTAATCTCCTGTGCTAAATAGCTTCCATCAAGTCCTATAATCAACGCTTTGCTAAAGAGCTTCCGTTAAATCCTTTATGTTAAATGTCCCGAACCCTCGGCGGTGCTAGGTCTCCCACTGCGCCACAAACTTACTAGTTGCAGACGGCGCATGATCTATTCCTTCCTGAGTATATTACTCTCATCTGTGTCAGTAAAAATTTCCTTGTGTGTGTGTAGGTCCATTTACTTCACATTGCTTTGCTCAGCTTGACCAAATATGGCCTTTGCTCCATAAAACCCAACCCGACCAACCTACTGCGCTATCAAACTGCGACTTGTGGACAGCTTAGTCTCGATCCCTCCCTGGTGTATTACTCTAATCTGTGTCAGTAAAAATTTCCTTGTGTGTGAAGGTCCATTTACTTGGCGTTGTTTGATGCAGCTTGGCCAAATATGGCCTGTGTGCTTTAAAACCCAAACAATTAGGCCTCCTATATCCGAAATATGGGCCCTACTATCATGTTAGATGATGGGCTCCGATACTAAGTTCAGATGACCCTATTATGAAATATCAGCACCTATCCCAAATATTCTTTGCTTAACTTATACATGTTTCCAATTGTTCTCCTATTCCTGTGCACTTTTTATTTTACAACTTCGCTTTCACATCTTGTTCAAATATCCAACGGTGCATCTAGGGAACGGATTCAATGTGTAAGATAATGGAAGACAAGTTGTGCCAATTTAGGTCCCCGTTTCTGAGCTTTGGGTAGGTAGCCAGGTTGGTAATTAATTAACGTCGCACTGGAGCAACACAACTGTCTATGGGCGACGGTCCGGGATCAATTCCCAAGGGAAAGATCCGATCTTAACTTTGGAACCCAGTACAATGATTGATGACGGGCCCCAATACTAAGTTGAGATTACGTGCCCCGTTTATAAAATACTAGCATCTATCCCAAGTATTCATTGTTTAACTTATACAAGTGCATAGTTGTTTTTCTGTTCCTGTGTACTTTTATTTCACAACTTTATTTGTCTCGACTTTTATGCTACGGCTCTCTTTGATAAACGAAATATATTATTCAAATATCCAACGATGCCTATAGGGAACGAATTCATTGCGTAAGACAATGCAAGACAATGTCCAAACTGATTGACCCCCATATTTTTATGGTGAGGCACCAGTCCTCCAAACATGAAAGACGAATATTACATCTTTTCATATATGGATAGCCGAAAAAGAGGATAACTTGATTGGACTCAGTATCTTTTAGTACATAACCGATACATTTCTAACACATTCATTTAATATACCGTCGCCAATAGCCCATTGTGTTGCTCCAATGTGACATATATTCAACTATTTACCTTTAACCGTTCAAGTGTTTTGACGAGTGTACTTTTCAAGTACACTCGTCAAGTTTCAAGAGTGTACTCGTTCAAGATCTGGTCAATTTTGCTAAGGACGAGATATCTCGTGAAGACAAAACTTCCATATTACTCCCAAGGGAATAAAGGTCCAAGTAGGAAAAACAAATTGTCCCCTGCCCAGATCTGTTGACAGTTTGGAACAGGCTTTTGGACCAGAGACTGGACACTATACAGCCTTTTTCGACGCGAAGATAAAACACCAAGAGGTTAATATACATGTACTTTAATACGTGAGAATGCTGGTGACAAATTAACGGACTTTTACGATATACAGACGCTCTTTATGGTATGGTATCTCTTTCTGGAGTAATATGTCAACTACTATGCGGTTTTAGAAAGTTGTCATGAAATTTTAGCTTTTAAATTTCGACGATTCTCAGGATTTTATGCGTTTTAATAGTATTAGAGTATGAATAGAAAGAAAATTTTTGCTACTTTATTATTCGTAATTTTCTGAGTTTTCGAAGAAGCTTTGAAAACCAGTATATTCTAGATTTATTTTAAATTCATTTTAAAAATTAGATTGAAGTACAATATATATATTTGATATACGTATGCTTATCAGTATTCTTGAATAGTTATTACCATCACTAGGGAGTAATCCTAAAATTCCTTTTGTTTTTGTTCTGCTATGACATTCAAGACTAATGAGGTAAAAACTTTCAGTTCGCCATGGAACTAGAAATGTTCAATGAAATGCTTTTGTTTGCAAAATTTGAACACTCAATTCGACACAAGATCTGAACTTCAGAAATTTTAAGTTACAATTTAACTTTTTTTCATTCATTTGGCATATTTTATTAATAAATCAAAAGCTTTTATTTTGAGAGAAGCTAAAAAGAAAGTAGTATTTAAGGATATTTTTTGTCGTACATATGCTTAAATTCTTTTTTGTTCCAATCTCTTCTTTTATAAAAAAACTTTGCAAAATACTAAAATCATGTAATTGTTTTGTTTATAAGGCATTTTTTGAAGTGTCATAAATGCGACTTGATGGGCTTTTTCTAGCAATTATTGTATTGAAAATCTTCGAATGAAAATGCAAAACCCAATTCTTAATAAATCTATTTCATTTTCACCGGCAAAGAGCCGGATGCAAAAGTCCGGCCTCATTTATGAAGAATGAGAAGTTACTGCTCAAGTCCGAGGATTCATTTCCTACTGACAAGATTGAGTGATAAGACTGCGCGAAGGACGACGTTAACGTGCGTCGATCTCGCCTGGAGCTAATTAATCTAAGGCCGCTAATAACTTGGAAAGGCATAGCAGTGTAAATGAAGGTGACCTTAATGAATAAACCAATTTAACTGCTATCTATTCGGGTCAAATCAAAAGTAACTGGTTGCATTTAACGAAATGAGTTACAGAAATAAAAGCTTAACAGAGGAAAGTTTTAACCCTCCAAGGTGGTTTGGACGAGATATCTCATCATCTCATCTGACTAATTTTGCCGATGACGAGATACATCGTCATCAAGATATTGCCAATTTTTGATGATGACGAGATCAAGATCTGGTTAGTTTTTTCTAATGACGAGGTATCTCGTCCATCAAGAGCTAGTCATAATGGCTTTTTCTAATAACGAGATACCAAGTTGAGACAACCACCAGGAGGGTTAATATTGGAGACAAGTCTAGCTGAATAATCCCTCTACTGGTCTCTCGATATTTCTTTTGATGGTTGTATTGTGTGACAAGACGAAGGGAGATGACATTAACGTGCGTTGATCTCGACAGAAGCCAATTAATCCAAGGCCGCTAATAACTTGGAAAAGTATATCAATGTAAATAAACATGACCTTAATGAATGAGTCAATTTAACTGGTATCTATTCGAATGAAATCAAAAGTACCTGGTCCCATTTAACGAGATGAGTAGCAGAAAGAAAGCTTATCTGTGGAAACTTTTATTGCTGGCGCCAAACCTAGCTGAAAAATTCCTTGGTTGGTCTAGCTGAAGAATCCCTCGACTGAGCGAAGGATGACATTAATGTGCGTCTATCTTGCCCAAGGTAATTAATCCGAGGCCGCTAATAACTTGCAAAAGCATAATAATGCAAATAAAGATGACCTTAACGAATAAACCAATTTAACTGTTATGTACTGCAATCAAATCAAAAGTAACTAGCCTCATCTAAAGGGATGAGTTGCAGAAATAAAAGCTTAGCCGAGGAAACTTTGATTGCTGGAGAGAAATCTAGCTAAAGAATCACTGGACTGGCGCGAAGGATGACATTAATGTGCGTCGATCTGCCCGGAGGTATTTAATCCGAGGACGTTAATAATTTACAAAGGCATAATAATACAAATGAAGGTGACCTTAATGAATAAACCAATTTAACTGTTATCTATTCAAATCAAATCAAAAGTAACTGGTAGCGTTTAATGAGATGAATTAGAGAAATAAAACCTTAACTGAAGAAACTTTTATTGCTAGTGACAAATCTAGCTGAAGAATCCCTTGACTAGCCTAGCTGAAGACTCCCTTGATTGGTCTAGCTGAAGATCCCTTGACTGGTCTAGATAAAGACTCGCTTGGTTGGTTCAGCTGAAGAATCCCCCGACTGCGCGAAAGATGACATTAATGTGCGTGGATCTCGCCCGAAGCTAATTAATCTAAGGTTGCTAATAACTTGGAAAGGCATAACAATATAAATGAAGGTGACCTTAATGAATGAACCAATTTAGTTGCTATCTATTCGGGTCGAATCAAAAGTATCTGGTCGCGTTTAACGAGATGAGTTGCAGAAATAAAAGCTTAGCAGAGGAAACTTTTATTACTGGCGACAAATCTAGCTGAATTCCTCTACTAGTATCTCGATGTTCCTTTTGATGGTTTCCAGGAGCATTTACTGCCTATAAATGTGCAGGGTGTTCAGAAAAGTCCTTACGCAACCTTTATTTCGGCAACTGTTAGTCGTAAGAACGAACTTTTAATTACAAAAATGTTTTATATGCAAGAACTTATCTTACAAAAGTTCTGTTTCGAGTAACTTCGAACGGGTTGCGGGAAAATGTGTCATCTCAATTTTTATACGGTCCCCCAATCGTAATTCTTCCAGGTTACACAAAAATTTTCGTACATTAACATGTAAAACTCCACAAGCTTGATTATGTTACCAGAAAAATTAAATGAGATTTTTGATATTGATTGTTTGTCTTATCACTAAGGCTTGAGTTTTGATGACTGAATCTTTTTTAGAAGACTGAAACGTTTTCGTTAACATAAATATGTTTCGTAAAAAATTAGCGAAGGTTCTGAATCGAGAAACTTCGAACGGATTACGGGAAGATAGGAAACTTAATTTTTTATACAGTCCCCTAATTGTAATTTTTCCAGTTTACAAAAATATCTTCGTACATTGACTTGTAAAACTCCACAACATTGATTGTTTTACGAGCAAAATTAAAAGACATTTGTGTTTTTGATTGTTATGACTTATTACTAAGGTTAGGATTTTGATGACTGCATTTTTCTTGTAAGACTGATGTGGTTCAAAATTACGAGTTGTCCTCGGATCTTTCCCTTGGGGATTGATCCAGGACCGTAGCCAATAACCCGTTTGTGTTGCTACAGTGTGACGTTAATTAACTACTACTTATCTTGTAAGACTGCAACGTTATTAGTGAATAGAAATGAGTTTCATAAAAAAAATTAAGCTGATTACCTTTGTTAGGGCATTTTCAAACAATTTCCATGACTTTCTATATATATGATTATATATTCAATAAAGTGTGTTTTGGTGTAAAATCAATACTAGACTACTTGGAATATTGAATGGAATGTTTTTGTTAGTAAAATTCAATTTACCACAGAGGTTTCAGAAAATGAGAGTTGAATTTGTATTTATTCTTCTTTTATGCGAGGGATTTTAAGTGCAAACAAAGCAGACGCGGTCTGGAAGATTTTACTTCTCTCCAAATGTTCTATTGATACCTATCGGAGTTATCTTAAAATGTAGTTTTTATCGCCGGTTGGGCAACCGTTTAAAGTAATTGTTGTTGACCAATCAATAACACACATTAATTACGAATTCATTATTTGTAATTTTTATTGGCGACGTGCTGAAATCGTACTAGGAAAACAAGCAAAGTGACGTCATATTCGGAATACGTACAGGAAGCACCGAAGAAACACTACTGCCATCTACATTAGCTTAACGGAAAATACCTCTCATAGGCCAATTTTTTAATAACAAAATAAAGTTTTTCATTTGGCAAAGAAACTAACAGTTACTTAAATAGCAGTTTTAAGAGTATTTTTTGTCGTATTGGGGATGTTTAGGTTATTTTTTGTTGTTGTTTCAGGCACACTTTTTATAAGTTTTACAAACATTAATTTTTAGGTCATTACTTTTGTAGTTTTTTCGGTCACAAATGCATTTCTATGGAACATTCTCTAGCAATTAAGTCATCAAAATCATACTTCTTTTCAGTTTAAGTCTGAGGATCTTTTATTTCTACCAATTTTTGAGGGAACGTACAAATCACAACTAGACATCTTAATTTTTTTAAATTTCATTTAATGACATATCATGTGTCCCAGAAAGTTCTTTCTCCGAATAATTTGTACAGAAGGGGTACTAAGGAATGCAGTGATTTGCTTATAAAGTAACTTTTCCAAAATTTCATTTGTGTACAGCCCCCATTTCTCAACACAAAAAACCGCTGTAAATTTGAGCTGTTACATCTCGATAAATTTTGCTCGTAAAAGAATGAAATGAATGTGGTTTTACACGTGATTTGTCTGAAGAATTTTTTAGTATTTGTAAAATATAGGACTGGAGCGGTTTAATTTCGTACTTTCGTAAGTTAAATTTCGTACTTTTTAAACAAGTGTGTTCGGATTTTCCTGTATATATAGTATGTGTATGTGATATGTAATTAGTCCATCTTTAAGTCTGGAACAGGTCGGCGAACCTGATAAAATACCTTAGGGTGACGCCCTTGCGTGCCTGTTACGGATAGTTTGTGCTCTGAACATTCATACACACAAAAGAACTTCGCTTCTCATCTTTTAGTAAAGGGTCACACTATTTTTATATAGAGTTTCAAACTGTTAGATTCAATTGCGCTGATTAAAAACAAAAATTTCTGACGTACTCCGTTCTCCATGCAAGAGATTATCAAACTTTTCCTCGTCTGAAGCCTAATTAACAATACAAATTTGATATTCAGCTGTACATAAACTATTCATAGTAATACAGTTTAATATTTTATTAAAAGTTTTTCATTGAGTTGGCAATGCTAAGAACTAACGCTAAATGTATAAATAACTGAAAACAAAAATTTGCACACGTCAAAACACATTAGTAAGTTGTTGACACTGTTGTGATTAAGGTTGGCGAATTGTGTTGCAGTGAATTTTTGTCTTTCATAACGGTAAATGCTATTTTCTGTAAAAATTTATTATGAGTGAATAAATCGTTTTATAATAAAAAAACTTGTTATTTGATGTTTCATACTAATTTTGAAGTTGAATAAGTGAATAAACAATTCTGTGCAACTTAGGTTTTTTCTTTAAAATCGTGTGCCTTCAAAAGTTAAATGGGGATGTAGGATGTGTTTTAGCGATGTTTGGTTTGGTAGCGGTTTGAATGTAATTAATATTGTTATAGATATAGTAGAATATTTTATCTTGAAAATGTTACATTACTTTATAACCGTTAGGAAAATATTTTTCAAAAAATTAAAAGAATGTAAACATTCCCATCCAGAGCCTTTTAAATGCCCTTTTATGACTGATCCCTCTTCAAAACAAATATTGTCAAAGATAAACTCTTGAAAATTTTATGAAATAATTATATGGAACACGTTTTAAGTAGAGCTTTTATGAATTTTTGTGATTTTGAAATTAGTAGAATTTTCGAGCTTGAAAATGATACATTACTTTGTTGCGTTAGGAAAATATTTAAAAAATAATTTAAAGAACTTAAACATTCCCCTCCAGAGCCTTTTAAATGCCCTTTTATGACTGGTCATTCAAAACTGATTTTTTACACATAAGATGTACCTTTTCAAAAAAACTACTGTCAAAGATAAACTCTTGAAAATGTTATGCAGTAATTAAATAGAACACTTTTTAAGTAGAGCTTTTATGAGTTTTTGTGGTTCAAGTAGAATGTTTGAGCTTGAAAATGATACATTTGTAGCTGTTAGGAAAATATTTTAAAAATAATTTAAAGAACGTAAACATTCCCATCCAGAGCCCTTTAAATGCCCTTTATGACTTATTATCCACAAATGTGTTTTCTCCTACATAATGTCCTTTTCAAAAAAATATCCGATAGATATTTGGAATTTTTATGAAGTGGAAAAGGAACACGATTTAACTAGAGCTTTTATGAGTATTTTAACTTACATATGTAAAATAAAAAAACTTTAAAAAAATTTGTTTTTGAAACAATCTGGCAACGTATCAAGTATTTTATTATATCAGCAAAAAAACGTAACAGTGGTTGGTTAAAATATTTGCAAATATCCAATAAATTACGGTAAAACAATATAATGCCCATGATAATTAGATTCTGAGAAAAGTATATCAAGTATTACTCATTATAGCATGGGTTGGTAGTTGAATTTACGTCACACTGGAGCAACACAACGGGCTAGTCATTGGTTTGCACTAAACTCCTGCTTACCTTAATCTATAGAAATTATTTTCAGTCGATTCAATATCTACCAATCTTAAATTACAAAGGCAAAATCAATGTTTAAAATGACCCTTTGTTCTACGTAAACTATGTCCGAGTGTTTGATCTAATTAAGATTTCATTCCACAAGAATAGAATCCATGAATGTATTAAATGTTCCATTGAAAGTGAAAGAATGAGTTTCTATTGTTTAATGAAGCTAATAAAAGGCCTCTTGGGGGTGAATGTCGATGTTATTTGTTCCAATTCCAGTGATTTCAGTATCGCATTCAAATGCACATTCTTCGTGACTTCCTGGTTGTGTAGGAATTGGAATACCTAGCCAGTGAACTACTGGTAAAATGCCCGACTCGACTAGGATTTGAAAACTGCATTTAAATACAGTTTTAAACCTAAATTTAAATACCTGTATGTGTGTTAACTTACCGTACTTACTACTAATGCCAGTACCTAATACCTTACTTAATACTGGTACTTAAATTTATGATTTTGAAAAAGCGGTATTTAAATATCCGTTTTGGTGATAGACAAGTAACACCGTTACCAAACTATAAATACCAATTTGCTAAGTTTTTCAAGCGTTTGAAAGTCTTTTCTTTCTCTCTGTGTGTTCTCTAATTTTAGGAAATATTAAAAGTAAAATTATTATAATACCTTGCAGGTACTTTGCTTCAAAAATTCTATTTTAATTGTCATCAAGTACGCCAGATGCTTTGCGTTCTTTAAGATTATTCTTCTCTGCATCGTTGACATCTTGCCAAGATTGAATAAAAATTAAGGATACATGATATGAGAAAGCCAACGCACTTTTTAAGCTTTTATATTGTGTATTCTATTTATTTTCAAATTTCATATACTTTGAATTTAAGCATATAAGCATTTACATCACAGTAGAAAAATGTACCAACAATAATTTTAATATTTTTCTTTCTTCCAAGTTTCAATTCCATGTTTTCCAACTCCGATATTATTTATATTACCCACTTACAGTAAAAAATGCTGCATTGAATGTAAAGAGACATGTACGTAACAAGAACCCGTTGTAAGTAGTGCAGCCCATAGCTCCCTCAGAAAAAAAATGGAACTAAAATCGGCGAAAAGCGGCATTCAGAATTTTCGTAAGTAATGTACTGCTATTGTGAATGCAACTACAATACCCTAGATTGAATGATGCGGTAATTTAAATTATATTTTTCAAGTATTTTTTTCATGTTTTCGTGACATGTATGAGGCATTTTCAGTCAAGCTAAATATAGGTGGCGGAAGTGTTTCTGCGACCATACGTGTTTCTTGTACGTATTCCAAACGTGATGTCAGTTGGCTTGTTTTTCAAATAAGCCTTCAGCATTTCGCCAATAAAAATTCCAAAAATATAAATTCCTAATTTATATGTAATAGTTGACTGGCAACACCAGTTCGGTTAAACGTTGCCAAAACGGCGATTAACGACATTTTAAGATACCTCGATGTGCTTCACCCGAGTATTGAACAGCAGAAGTAAAATCTTCGCAGACCATCTGGTTTGTTTGTTTACACTGAAAATCCCTCTCAGTGCCTTTTTAGTCCGATTGTTTATGTCATAATTCGGGTGTACCAGTTCAAAAAGCAACTGAAAATTTCATAACCCAAACAAAAGTGTGATCCAGCTCATTCCATTGCAATTTTAGTACTCTCACATAATATCGCTTAAATATAACCTTTTCAATACCAAAACAATGACACGTGAATGAAATTTTCAACGTCAATTGTAGATTTAGTGCTATGCCAAAACCCTAAAACATCAATATATCATACACAACGAATACCTCGATCAACAGTGTTATCAGGGAGTATCGCTGGCGAGTGTGAAGATATTCCCATAACACACACGGCATATAAGCCGTCCTTGTTGGAAAATGACCTTAACCTTAACCCAGATGTTTCCTCTGGCTGTCGGCTTATCGATCTGCAGGTTATCTACGAGCAGTCTGAGGCAATCTTGTTTACTATAAGCTATCACATGGATTGGAAGTGTGATATCAGCTGTGCGTCCGAAATCGCATGCGTTCGTAAGAGGACGAGCGCCAAAATAATATTCTCCATTCAAAAGCCCATGTACATTGATTTTATTTCAGTTTCGATTTCAGAGGTTTATTTCTGATGTTTTGAGGTAGATATAGAGGAGTGCAAGATCTCAAAACTTATGGCACGCGAATCAAAACATGTTTTATCTCGGTTGAGTGAACTAGTTCACGATTTGGATTCCAAGGTTGCAATAATTAATCTTGTTTACCATTAACCACCATATAGATTGAAGTGTGATATCAGCTGTGCGTCCGAAAGAGGACGAGCACCAAAATGATATTATCCATTCAAAAGCCCATTTACATTGATTTTATTTCAGTTTCAATTTCAGAGGCTTTATTTCTTATGCTGTGAGGTAGATATAGAGGAGTGCAAGATCTCAAAACTTATGGCACGCGAGTCAAAACATGTTTTATCTCGGTTGAGTGAACTTGTTCACGATTTGGATTCCAAGGTTGCAATAATCAATCTTGTTTACCATTAGCCACCATATAGATTGAAGTGTGATATCAGCTGTGCGTCCGAAATCACACGCGTCTCAAAGAGGACGAGCGTCCAAATGATATTCCCCATTCAAAGCCCATTTACTTTGATTTTATTTCAGTTTTTGTTCCAGAGGCTTTATTTCTGATGCTGTGAGGTAGATATAGACGAGTGAAAGAACTTAAAATTTATGGCACGAGAGTCAAATAACATGTTTTTTGGGTTGATTGAAATCTTGCTGGTTACTGCTTGTGTTCCAGGATTGCAATAATCAATCTTGGTTACTATAGATTGGAAGTGCGTTATCAGCAAATGGCCCCAAATCATATGCATGTAAGAGGACGAGAGCCATAAATGATTTTTGTCGTTCAAAATCCCATTTGCGTTGACTTTATTTCAGTTACGATTTGAGAGGCTTTATTTCCTATGTTGAGGAGTAGATATAGAGGAGTGAAAGTACGGATAGTCTCTTATGCCACGCGCATAAAAGAATGTGTTATCTCGGTTGAGCGACCTCGTTGTTTACGATTCGAGTTCCAGGGTTGCAATAACGAGTCTTGTTTACCATCAGTCATCACTTGAATTGAAGTGTGATATCAGCTGTTTGGCCGAAATCCCTTATGTCCGTAAGAAGGCGAACGCTGAAAAATGTTTCCCTCTTTCGAAAGCATTTACGTCATCTGTATTTCAGTTTCGATTTGGAAGACTTTGTTTCTAATGCTGGACAAAGTTAGAGGTAATTATAGAGGAGAGAAAGAACGATCAATCTCATTGACACTTATGAAGAACTGTGCTTTCTTGTTTGAATGAACTAGCTGTTTACGATTTGGATTCCAGTGCTGTAATAGTCAATCGTGTATACCAAAAGCTATCGAGTTGATTGGAAGTGGGATATTAGCAATATACTCGAGATCACATGTTTGGAAGAAGACGAGAACCAAAATAATTTTCGCCATTCGAAAGCCCATTTACGTTAACTTTATTTACTCCCATTACATTTCGATTTGAAAGGCATTATTTCTGAATTTGTAAGGTAGATATAATAGAGTATTGAAAGAAGGAAGAATTGTGTTTCACAGCAATCGTGTCAAAGTGTTATCGTGGTTGAATGAACTTGGCGCTAACGATTTGGGTTCCAGTGCTGTGATAGTCAGACTTATTTGCTGTAAGCTTTAACCCTCCAAGTGGATTTGACGAGATATCTAATCCCTCAAGATCTGAACAATTTCGTTAATGACGAGATATCTCGCCATAAGATATTGCTGATTTTTTTATGATGACGAAATCAATATACGGAAAATTTTCATCTAATGACGAGACATTTCGTCCATCAAGATTTGGTCAGTTTTCTTCTAATGACTAGATGCCTAGTCGAGTCAACCACCAGGATGGTTAAATAACTTATATAAGACTATGCTACAATAATGTTAATCCGTAGTAAATTCTAATTTGGTTGTTGACTACGTCTAACAACTTGTCACAAAATTTTATTTGCCATGATTGAAAATGATAAACTATCTCTCACATCTAAGCTTGTGGTTTCTGGGATTTTACTGTGGTTTTACATGAACCCCCGAATAATTTCCCTCAGTTGACGCCACTGTAACATGATACTAGGGCTCGACGTCTAAACTGGACCAGGGCCCCGGACTGCAGATGTGCGGGACCTGCCCAGGACACATATTTATGACTCGCAGCGTGAGACTGAACCATTCCAGTACCACACTCGAGTAAAGAAACTAAAGCCGGAATGCCAAGCGCGTGTGACTCCAACAAAAGATCTACAGAGCAGCCTGTGTGCGAGTCGTAGTTGAAAATACTTCATATTCTCCGGCCACTGGGAAGAGGACAATGTGCAGCCAGGGAGTGGCATCATTACTCAGGCAGGGAGTGCAGCGTCATTAACAAACATTAAATAGAAATAGGAAGCTCGCTGGCGTTCTGCTGACTGTGCTGACTCGTAATGCGGTGAAGGGAAGGGATGTCTTTGCGGGAATTTGCATACGCTCTAGAAATGAGTTTTGGATTACTTCTGAGAGGAGCCTTTGCTGAACTATCATTTCCAGCGATGTAGACGTTCCGGGTAGAGTGCGTAGGTATTCTTGTTAGAGATACCAATTAAGTGTTTGTAGATCGACTTAAAAGTACAAAAGTTTGCATTTGCTTGCTTACGCCCCACTCATTGAAAGGGTTACGAATTTTATGACTTAAAAATTGCATACAAAAGTTTGCATTTGCTTGCTTACGCCCCACTCATTGAAAGGGTTACGAATTTTATGACTTAAAAATTGCATATACATTTCTCTTTTGGTTTTGCAAAACTCTTCATTCCTGGAGTACCCGTTTTGGATTAAAGTAATAACTTTTTACCCTCTAAACGCTGTAGCATATTCACCTCTTCATTCCTGGAGTACCCGTTTTGTATAAAATAATAACTTTATACCCTCAAAACGTTGTAGCATATTAACCTTTTCATTCCTGGAGTACCCGTTTTGGATTAGAATAACTATTTCATCCCTCTAAACTCTATAAAATATTCATTAATTCCTCTGCTGACCCATTTACTTCTTCATTCGTGGAGTACCTATTTGAGATTAAAAAGTACCTTTTTTACCCTCGAAACGTTAAAGCTTATTCATTAATTCCTGCTGAACTATTCATCTCTTCATTCCTGGAGTACCCGTTTTGGATTAGAATAACTCTTTTTAAACCTTAAGCTTTATAGAATATTCATTAATTTCTGCTGCCCGTTCAGCTATACTAATGTTTTGATCCAAAAGAAACGGAAGTATCAATTACGGACTACCTAACTGTTAACAGCTGACGTCCACATCATAATTAGTAAACGAATTTTATAAATACTAAGAGGAAGTAATAAAAAAGAAAATAAATAGAAGAAAAGATGGAATTTATAGTAATTGATACAATTAGGGATCCAATTCACGTTTTAAAAGAGCACAAGAAACAAACAATTTGATCCGAAAAATAGGTATTTTGATCCATACCTGTAATTTCCCCCATGAGGATTTTTTCAAAAATATTTATTTTTATTATTTCTGAATTTCAATGTAACTTAATTTAACTTCAATGTAAGTCAATGTAAAATAATTTTTCAAGGAGGAGGAGGGTTTTTCTAATAACTGAGAAGGTATAACTACAATTTGTACTTGCTTATTTACGAATCACTCATTATAAGGACTAAGGTTTTTGACTTAAAATTGCTAGAAAATGTTACATAAAAATGCATTTATGACCCAAAACCCGACAAGAAAATACCCTAAAAATCAAACACTGACCCAAAATGTTCATTTTTTCTCTCTTTTTGCAAACCTTTTTAACTCCATTCCAGGAGTGACCATTTGGGAACATTTTTATGGTGTAATGTACCTATTTGAGGACATCACCCTCATCAGGACCCATTTTTTTCCAAAAAAATAAAATAAAACATTTGTTATCATTTCTGAGTCTCAAAACCGATAAAGTAATTTTTAAGATTTTTCTCCGAGTCGTGAGGGATTATAAGTATAACTATGCAGTCCATAAATTATTTATGAATCACTCATTACAAGGGCTGGGATTTTTACGACTTAAAATTGCTAAAAAATACAAATACATTTATGACCTTAGAAAGGACAAACAATCCCGGAGAATTACTTATATTTCCTTCTTTTCCCAAAATTAAAAAAATATGAACTGAGACACCTTTATGGCAACAAAAATACAATTTTACAATTTCTCTGCCACTCAGAGTATTACGTTAAAAATATTCCATATATAAAAAATGCAAATGTGACATAATTTGTGACCATTTGTAAAATTGAAAGCTTCAATTTTACTAACAAATTTACAATTCAATTAATAACAATTTTTCTAACCTAATTGAATATTTATGGGTTGCCATACAATCTGGAAATAATTACTTCAGTCCACAATTTCAAAGCACAGCAAAAACCCATGAGTAGATTTTCAAGAGGATAATTTTCTACGTTCTTTTAAACATTAAATAACACTTTTCTACTTCTGTAAGCACAAGAGCATGCTTTGAATAAACAACGTCACTTCCTTCAGTATCCTGAAATTTCACAAGGATAAAAGTTTTTCCTAGAGGTTGAAAATTAGAGCTCATGGAAAGTAAAGTTACAAGAAAAAAATCCAAAAATGACCTTTTTCTCAAAAAGCACCAAAATATCCAAAATAAAGACTGAAAAATAACACAAAATGCAATTTCGCGAAAAATTATGCATGGAAATGCCAAAATAATGGCACTTAAATCAGCTTAGTTTTTTTACGAAACATTTTCCCATGTACTCAAATAAAGTCTTAGTCAATAAAATTAATCAAAATTCTAGCCTTTCTCATTACGTTTCATTTTAAGTGGAGCATGAACTTAATTATTAATAGAATCTTATGAGATATCGTTTAGAGCATTTTTATCAGACAAAATAATTGCTTGCATCGCATATTTTTGCTTTATTGGAGGTTTTAATAATTCAATTATTCAGAGACTACGTTTTGCTACCACAGTTTGTAAAATCATTATCTCTTTCTGAGAACTTGAAAACTAAAACCCCAGTTCCAATCTAATTATCCCTCGAGTACTAAAAAATGCCTGCAGACCGACAAACTAGACCAAACCTTTCATTCTGATGCTTCTTTTACACTAAACCTACGCGGATGTGGTCGTGCCGGCCAATCTGCGACGAAGAAAGCAGTCATTCCCCACGTCAATCACTGTTTCTTTCGTCGCTGATTGGCCGGAGCGGTTAGCTCCGTGTCCGTTTTCCTCTAGTGTTAAACAAGCTTGACATCTATTCCATCAGCTTGTCAAACTACTATGTTGGAGATCGGACAACTTGTTTTGAAACAATAACTGTAGTTACTAATGTTTTCATTCGTTTCTTTAATCATCAAATTGCAATTGCATTTTAGGTAGACTATTTACCATCAATTTGCTTTCATCCATCCTATTAACGACTACACTTAAACTATTTGAATCATTGTTACCTAATGCATCATTATTTCAAAATTCCTTATTTCATCTTGGATTTTTCCCTTCGGGATTGATCCCGAACCGTCGCCAATAGCCCATTGTGTTGCTCCACTGCGACATAAATTCAACTACCTACCTACTATCCTTATTTTATCATCGTGCATTCGTAAGGTTAAGATAAATATACTTTCTTGATAAATTTAGTATAGTTCTTTATTACAATAGGATTAAGAAATATGTTGCAGAAATTACCAATTGTGAAACGCTTTGATGAAAATAGAAACAGTACCTTCAAAAGATAATTCCTCTTTACGCTTTAAACGAAACTTTATACGAATGCTGTAGATGCTTCACTTTTGGAAATAATGAGTCTCAAATAAGAATTTATAGATCTACACCTTAACTTGCACCCAATATAACTTTGCGATGATACTCTTGTTTACTCCCGTAGCTATTATCGTCTAATTAGCCCTCTTGTTGCCAAAAATGACCGCAGACCTACAAACCAAACCGAACCTTTAATTCTGAGACCTATTTCATCAGCTTATCGAACTACTCTTTGTTGGAGATCGAATAGCGTATTTTGAAACAATAATTGTAGCTCTTAATGTTTTCATTCGTTTCTTTTTAACTATCGAATTGCACTTATATTTTAGATTGGCTAGTTATCTTCAAGTTCCTTTCATTCATTTTTTAACAACTACACTTGTACTATTTGAATCATCGTTTTGTTAATAATGCAATCATTTGTTCAAAAATCCTTATTTTACAATCGTGTACGTAGTGTTAAGATAAATATACTTTCTTGACAGATTTAGAAAAGTTTCTAATAAGACGGGATTTAAAAAATATACATGGTGGCAGAAATTATCTATTGTAATACATTTTCATACATTGAATCCTTTCCTTACTTGCACCGTTGGATATTTGAACAATGTGTTTTGTTCCAAAATGGATCGCTCTTATGTCTTGCAGATGATTTTCTATGACGTAAGAAGAAAACGAAGGTGATAAAAATTATAACCATTTTTCAAAGCGAGTCGCAGCATAAAAGTCGAGACAAGTTTCCTTTTCAACTTGTGCCGCCAGCTTCACCTTGAACTCGACATATTCTTCCAACTTTTTTCCTCCGCAAGGATTCTCACTGATATCGATTTTTCGAGGTGATAAGTGACTTCGTTCTTGGCCCACTAACGATCTTTTTCGGAAAGCTAAGGGCACAGAATTTACGGCACCGTCTGCGACAAGTGTTGTTAGGTGAGAGTAAATATACTTTCCCGAATTGTTTGTATCTTGTTTTCGAGCAAGTATAATTCACGCTCCTTTACTACTCCTAGCTTTTCCCTGTTGCGAGTGATCGACCCCAGATTAGGCAGTAGGGAAACGAAATATTCACAAGGATTCCTGGCTCCAATATCTGTCCCCATACCAGTTCAGATGGAGTACCCCTCTCGAAATACAAATATGCATCCCAAATACTCAATGTGTAACTTACACAAATGTATAAATTAATTGTTAATAAACGAAAAAGAATTCGGAAAGATATTTGGCATCGTCTGCAACAAGTGTTATTAGCCGTATACAGTAATAGGAAAAACGTTGTCGCCACCACCTTTTCATAAGTATAATATTTCGCTGAGCTGACTTCGACCTTCGTTATCAACAATAGCTTCTTCGTAGATTGGTGTACAGAAAGACCCAAACCACCGAATTGTTATTAGTCGTTCAAATTATCCGAAGTGAAAATCTCTTAAAAATTAGTCCAAAAATAATATTCGTATCTTCTTTCTGATCCGGCCGCCTTTCATTCGCACATACTATCAGTTTGTACGACTATCATACTATCCATTTCTTCAATTATCGGTATATTGAAAGGTGATTAAATCCAACTCACTGAGAAATACTTTGAGTGGAACATCTTTCCATGAGCCTGATGTAGCTAAAATTGAGCGTCGAGTGACAACTAAATCGAGCACTCTTCTTCCGTCATTGCCTATTACGAACACTAAAAACAACAAAACTCCAACGCCTGATTTTAACCTGAACCAATCATGCTGTTCTTTTGCATATATATCCGTAAGATATGCATCACACAGTAGCTGCTACATAATAATAACCCTCCTAGTGGTTGTTTCGAAGAGGAGTTTAGTCATTAGCAAAACTGATCAAATCTTGATGTCTTCATCATCAAAAACTCGGCAACATCGTGACGTCGTCATCATCAAGAATTTCGGAGTATCTTGATGACGAGATATCTCGTCATTAGCAGAATTGGTCAGATCTTGATGGACGAGATTTCTCGTCAAAATCACTTGGAAGGTTTAGCAGTAGTGTACTGTTTTGTCGCAGTAATTCGCATGTTCTTCACAAATTAGATACATTTAAAGGTTGTACAATAATTTTTTAACCTCGAAGACACGCTTCAACTACTGCTATTCTTCCTTCAGTGGTCAGCATGATTCATAAAACCTCGAAAATAAAATGATCATTCGACCTTTTCACTCTGTGTGTGTGAAATGGATAATTACTTTAGACACATCTTGTATATATATATATATATATATATATATATATATATATATATATATATATATATATATATATATATATATATATATATATATATCACATCACATTCAGTATATAATACTATTATTATAAATCACTTGTGCTTCACAATTGAAAGGAAGTAATGTTAATTAGAATCACGGATATGGAAGCTGCGAACATTGATTAGAAAGCCTGTATAACAACCAGTTCTAAGTGTCCTTTCTTCGAAAATATAATTAAGGACATAGGATTAGAACAACAAATCCTCTTCAAACTTAATTTAATTAATTATATGGAAGTATTTCATCCAGTATATATATTTTGAAAACATGAATGCAATAAATACTACTGACGCAAATAAGGGGCTTATTTTCAAGTAAATAAATGTTGCATCTCATTTAGCACAAATGAGATTCACTTTCGCCATACCTGGAGTAAGGGATTGAAATATTTCTTGTTCGGATTCAGTAGATCTTCGGTATGTTTACTCAAAAATGGATTTAAAGGAGATTATTGAATTATGTCGATTGATATGAGCAGTGCTTTCAACGACGTTAATAGTGTGAGTCGAATTCGGCGGACTATAGCACCGACGCGGTTTCTGAATTGAACGCGAAAAGACTTGTAAAACGATACAGCAGTTGGCAGCCCAACTACCTTATATCAACTCTGGCACTCGTTTTTGTAGGATTAACCTTAGAATGCTGAAAAGCTAATCTGATGGCACTTTTATACTTGTGTGTGCATTGTTGTTTCCTGCTAAAATATAACCTTTTTTTACAAAAGGTAAAATTGTCTTTTATTCCTCAAACAACAGTGGCTGAAGTGGTGACCCGGAGGTGATATGAACAACCTTCTGTACTTCAAATATTTCGAGTGCTTCACCCATTTATCACTAATGAGTGTAAGTAAGATCACCGGTACCATGCTCTAAGGGGAGCCCCGGGAAATGAGCGAAAAGTTTTGTCCTGCAATGTGTAGCCCGTTTCCTAGGTTCAAAAGTTATTCAAATTTCATAAGGTTCAAAATTTTACATTGTGTCGATACTAAAAAAGTGTACATATAAAAAAATAAGAGAAATTCTAAAAATCGCTTCAAGTTCAAATCGAGTTCTTGGGGCATTCCGATATATCCTGTCATGTATGGAACAACCACATAACTTTTAGTCATAAAAAGGGTTGTGCGTATCTGCTATTATAATTCATTAATCAAAAATCTTTTTAATTTAAACTACCTTCCCACAATTAAACTTATCCAGAATTTATGGGTACATCATATCCTCTTGTAAAAGAGGGATTTCTAGTGTAAATGACCAGACGAAAAGTGAAGATTTTGTTTCCGCTAACCATATGCTCTAGCGTGATATTTATAGGGACCACCTCAAAATGTTGTTTATCGTCGTTTTGGCGATGGTAGACGCTTACACTAATTGCCATTGACCAATCAATTATCATATATCAATTCGAAATTCACTTTATTTAATTTTTATTGGCGAAGTCCTGAAATCGTATTCTAAAAACAAGAAAAGTGACTTCCCGTTCGGAATACGTACAGAAACGATACATCCACCGACATTTGGGATGACAGAAAATGCCTCATGAAAAAAGAGCTACTATCAAGCCGTCCCGTATGGGACATATCTGGTCGCAATGAAATGTCCCATCCGTTAAGCCTTTCGGAATTGATCCCGGACCATCGCATATCGCCTGTTGTGTTGCTCCAGTTTGATGTAAATTTAACTACTTACCATCAAACTCATACGTTAGGGTTTGAAATTAGCTCTAGTTAACTTAGAAGTAACTTATTTGGTTACTCATAAGCACAATATTTTAAATTTATACCTCTAGATTAGGAGGACCGAGGTAGCCTGTTGCGAATTAAGAACCAGAGGGTTACGAGTTTGAAACTCCATCCAATCAAAAATCGTCGTATACGTGGGGGCTAGTGCATGTTAAATATTTCGTGGCCTAAAACGTCCTCACGCGTGCGTGATGTGGAAATTTGTAGGGTGGGGTGCCAGCTCAGGTTCATATGTACGAGGTGTTCTCCTTGGATCTTTCCGTACGGGGTTGATCCCGGACCGTCTCCAACAGCTCGTTGTTTTGCTACAGTGCGACGTTAATTAAACTACCTACTTACTGATTGATAAATGATAGTTGATTGGTCAACGCCAATTAGGTTCGGTCTGGTTTGTTTTACACCGAAAATCCCTCTCATGCTACAGAGAGGAGAATAAATGGTATAAAATGAGCCTGAGAAAACTCTTATGCCATAAAATTTCTTAACAAAATCAACAAAAAACATTCAAAAGTGACATAAAATAAAAAATGAACTTATCCTTGCGTTAAAGGGGGCATACACTAGGTGGAACTTGCGGACATACATCCCTCTACGAATACAGTTTAACCCTCCTGGTGGTTATCTCAACTAGGTATGTCGTTATTATCAAATTGATCAGATCTTGATGGACAACATATCTCGTCATTAGAAGAAAACTGACCGGATCTCGTGTTCGTCATCGTCAAAAAATCGGTATTATCTTGATGACGACATATCTCGTCCTTAGAAAAGAAAGGACTAGAGATCTTGATCATGATCTGATCTGAGCATTGAGGAGTAAGAGTGGGAAATAAAAATATACTAAAATATGCGCCGCTTTAAAACGTTTCAACCCTTCTGATGGTTGTCTCGACGACTTATCTCGTCATTATCGAAACTCACGAGACCTTGATGGACGAGATATCTCATCCACCAAGATCTCGTCGTCTCTACTCATTGGAAGAAAACTACCCAGATATCGATTTCGTCATTATAAAATAATCAGCAATATATTGATGGACGAGATACCTCGTCATTATTAAAATTGGTCAAATCTTGCTGGACGAGATATCTCGTCGAAACCACTTGGAGGGTTAATTATGCGTTCCCTACCTCTCTTTAAAGTTTATACCGGAAGTTTTCAAAATCCGTGTACTAGTGGATTTGAAAGAGTTGTTATTGGAAATAAAATGTTTGCGAAAGGCTGAATTACACAAACCGAATGTCACAAAATATTTACTTTTGTCTCTTTAAAATCCTCGAGTGCTGGATTATAGAACCAAGGGAGTTTATGTTCGTGGACACTTACTGTGAAACATCCTTCGGTCCTCGACTTCAGATCGATGATCAAACATCGTGATATAAGGATGAAGATAAATGTTATAGGACTGATGTTTTCACCGACGCTTCATTCATTCTAGTCATGAAGAATTTTCTATCTACTAATATATAAATTTAAGGAACTGTTGTTTCAAATGCGGAAGTTCTATAAATCAGGATACAGAGTATTCGTTGAACTAAGTAAAGCAAACGGAGAGTTCAACTTTTGGGGACTGAACCAATATTTACCAAATTGGCTTGTAGAATTTTAGTTGGAAAATTTTTGAATGGTCTATATCTTTACATTCTCGTAATTTTTGCTTTTATTTTTCAATTAATTAATAATTACTTTTGTTGATAAATATAGTTTAATTTTGTGAGTTTCCAATAAAATAAGTATTGTTTTAATTACTTTTTTTATTTCTAATCCCGACACTGACCTCGTCGGTAGGTAGGTAGTTAATTAATGTCGCAATGGAGTAACACAACGGGCTATTGGTGACGGTCCGAGATCAATCCCTAAGGGAAAGATCCAATGACAGCGCCTCGTAGTTTTGAACCACGGTCAGATTACGAGGTCAACATCTGAGCTGGCTCCCCACTCTGACCTCTTCTGACTTCAGCACTACAAGGAGCAAAGGAGCTCTTGGGAGATAAGCCACCGTTATTGCTAACTGGGGCAATCATCTGAGTGGAAGACAAACGCTATGACGACAATGAGAGGGATTTTCAATGTAAACAAACCAGACGGTCTGCGAAGATTGTACTTTTGATGTTCAAATGATGTCGAAAGATATGGGTGACATAATGTAATTTATCGTCGTTTTGGCAAGTTTGGTATTCAACCTCATTAGCGTTGACTATAAACTATCATACATCAATTTGGCGAAGTGGCGAATTTTTATTGGCGAAGTGCTGAAATCGTATTCGAAAAACAAGACGTCACATTTGGAATACGTACAGAAAACACATTCCGCCGTAGAAACACTACCACCAACATTCAGCTTGACAGAAAAAGCCTCTCATTCCAGTTTTAAGAAGACTTCATATACAAACTAAGGATACAGGTCGACGACAATTGATGCGCATTTCTTCCATGCATCTGTCAAGCTTGCTGTTGGTAGTCGAAACTTCGAGCAGCAATGTGAAACTGTAAGTGTACAACTCACCGTAATATGTACACAATGTAGAAATGTTGTTCACATACTTGCTGTCTTTTATTTCTGAATATTAGTGTGTCGTCTAACACATCAGGTGGTCATACATCTCTGACACCAATTTTCAGCCATTTCCATCTTTTGGCACACGTAAACTAATTACTAAAATTCTGAACCACACCAAAAATATTTTTAAAAGATTTGACGATTGGACAAAAAAAATAGGTATAACTTTGCTCGATTTTTACAAAAAGTAGCAGTTGCCTTTCTTTTTTCTCCAAGGGACATGGTAGCCCAGTTGGCAGAGCAGCGGATTAGCAACCAGAGGGTTGCGAGTTCGAAACTCGATCGAACCAAAGACAGTAGTGTGCATGGGGTTTGGTGCACGTGAAATTTGTCGTGGTCTCAAATGTCCTCACGTTGGCGTGGTGTGGAAGTTTGGAGAAAGAGGTACCAGTCAGGTGTTGACCTCGTCATCTGACCGTGGTTCATAATTATGAGATGTTGTCCTCGAATCTCTCCCTTCTGGATTGATCCCGGACCATCGACAATAACCCGTTGTGTTGCTCCAGTGGGACGTAAATTCAACTAATTCAACCAAAATAGCTTGAAGAAATTTTAATTTTAATTATTGTTCATATGAAAATGATTTTTCTCTTGAAATGTATATTTCACATTGTGTGTATTGAAATAACATTCACCTGAATTGCGAAATTATTTCAGTTTCATTACTTTGAATTCCCGCAGAGACATGTGGTGTTGTTCTCGGTACTTTCCCTTTGGGGTTTATCCCGTACCATTGCCAATAGCTCTATGTGTTGCTCCAGTGAGACGTTAATTAAAATACCTACCTACCCGTAGATGCATTGCTTTAATAAAAAAATACTTTTGACAACAAAATTGATTAGCCCTTTTTAGTTTCTTGTACTGATTTTAGTGTCCCCAGGTATACCAGAAAATAAATTATATTTGTTAAAACTTGAAAAAAGAATACATGCACCAATATTTTGGTACAGATTTTTTTAATTTATATAATCGTTTTTCTAAGGTTGATTCATTTTTAACGATTTCAATGCAATAAATAATCTGCTTCAATGAAGCGTTTTGTTTTATACCATATCTAACTATTTGTGCATGCTTTTTTTTCTTGCAAGTTTTGGAGCATATATATTTCGTTCTCTGTAATTGGTTATTTTTCTGTAGTGAAAATAATAGCAATAATAGCAATACAATAAAAGCCAAATTGTTCAAGAGTATTGTGTCCTCTTGACTATCTTCTCAGAATCACTATCCGAATATGTATCATCACCAATATCGGAATTCTAAAAATACATACCATATAAAACATTTTGTTGTCAATGTAAAAGCACAAATAATTGTTCAAGGGTACTGGTCCCCTTGGACAATTATTCGGATACTTATTCGGTGACTTATTCGGATATTGATCTTTTCAGTATCAATATCCGAATAAGTCACCAATATAGGAAGTCTAAAAATACAGCCTTATCCAAGCGCACCAGAGGTAGGTGCATTTTGAATCCGTCTTCTCAAATTATCCATTCCCGTTTTATGGCTATCTATTTATACGGTCCATGCGAAAGTTAGTGGTTGGGGATATTTCTTAGGTTTAGTTAAGTGGTAAATGTTAATTATGGCCGCGCATGTAAATGATCATCAGGCTCCATGTTTTTATTTTCGAAATGTTTGTTCATATTTTATATTTAGTTAATGGGAGTCGAAACCAAGATTTTCAAAAATATCGATTTTTAGATTTTTAGTTTTGTATAGTGTCTTTTAATGTACTTTCACACGATACTCCATTTTTGTTTCAATTCCTATAAAAAAATTTAAATATGATTAAAAATAAATGTGAACTCAATTAAATTAACTCAAAGTTTGAACTGTTAAGCTCATGTAACTGATATGTAAATAGTAGATAAGCAACGTGGGATGTAATTTATTTTTTCGGAACTTATTTTGGAGCGGCAATAGGATATCTTGCACTAGCGTAAAATGAAACAATGAAATGTAAAAGAGTAATTTCATTAAAATAACGTAACACATTGCTAGGTATAAAAGTAACCTCATTAACGTAATATAGCAAAATGAAAGGTAAAAGCATAACTTCATTAACGTACGATAACACAATGTAAGGTATAAAAAAATTGCATAAAAAATAATTTAAAAAATTCAGTTAAAAATATGTCAATATTTTCAAATTCCTACTCCTGCAATAACCCGCTGTGTTGCTCCAGTGCGACGTTAATTAACTACCTATCTACCTATTCTTGCAAATTTTCATTTTTTATATTTTTTTCTTTTCCATGAAGATTCCCGAAAGTTTGTGCATGGGTTTGCATGTACTACTGTCATTGCATTTTTTACAAATATTGTTATGTATAACAGACACTATTTGTGAAGAACAGCTAAAAAATTGTCATAATTGATTTCTATCAATCTTTTTAAAAGTTGACTATTACTCTAAATCCTTATTCTATGCACAAAGTTATCAAATACATCATAAAAAACATCCACAAAAAGTTTCAAATCACTATATTAATTTCAAAGCCTTAACATTTAAATATACTGTAATTGTGAAAAACAGAAAGCTGAGAATAAGATTTAATGGTTTAAAATTAGTCGATTTTACTCCTGACATTTTTAGACTTTTAATAATTCACTAAATAACGTAACAACAGCTATGAAATTATGCGCCAATATTCTTTAAAGCTGTACAATTAATATAAGATACTAAGATATAAGTGTACAATATCTCAGGAAAAACATTTAAATCCATAGTATACTACTTCATGATTTTTGATTCATTTACATAACAAACGTTATTACGATATTTTTCATTAATGAAAGCTGTGTGCTAAAAGCTAAAATCGTGTGGAAAATGTATATAAAAAGAATCGTCTTCTCATAAATATTCGTTTAATATTTGTTATTAAATGAATAATCACTGTCACGTGAATGATGGATAGGCTACCAGAGATAAAACTCGTTTCTTGCTTGGAAAATTATGTTGTGGCATAGTATTCACGGAAAATATTTAAATTCTTCGTATATTATTTAAGGTTCATTTACGTTACAAGAAGTATGTTATTTTATGTGAATGAAATAATTTTTACCTTTATTTGCTTTATTTTAAGTTAGTGAAATCACTATTTCAGCTTTCATTATGTAATTTTAAGATAATCAAATTACTTTTTCACCTTTTTGTGTTACTTTATTGAGTGTTACTTTAAGTTAATGAAATTACTCTTTTAACTTCCATTGTGTTATTTTAAGTTAATGAAATTTCTCTTTTACCTTTCATTATCTTACTTTACGTTAATGAAGCTACTCTGTTACCTTTCATTATGTTAATTGACGTTAACGAAAGTTGTGTTCACAGCAAAAATTGTGTAAAGCATGTCTACGAAAAGGATTATTTACGTGCAATAAATATTAGTTTATTGTCTGACATTGAAATGTAAAAGACATTGTCATGTGGATGATGGATAAGCAACAGAGAATGAAACTCTTTTCTTGTTCTGAAATTTATTTTGTAATGTAGTTTCCAGGATTAAACGCTGAAACCCATCGTATGCCATTTGAGTATTTCAATTAATTTACGTTACAAACAGGGTTTGAAGACCGACATTTTCATTACCGGTAAATTACCAACGGAAATTCTCAATACCTGTTATAAGTTCTAGATTTTTCATTATACATAGCAAACTGTTTTAATCAGATTTCTTCAGAAATTATATTAGAGCAAAAATTTAATTCTACATGCATTTTTTAATTTTAAAAATAAAGCTTATGGTAGGGATCACAAATTATACAGACAGTTCATTATCAGTAAATTACCGATGGGAATTCTGTACACTCGTTTTGAGTTCTAGATTTTTTTTAAATGAACTGTTTTTAAGCACATTTTTCCAGAATGATAGCATTTGCTGTTGTGGTCAAGGCAATAAGGCGCAATTTTTCGTTTACACGTAAATATTTTACAAACATTTTTTGCGTAATTTATTTCCATCTAAAATTTCGTTTGGAATGAAGAAGCAATCAGATTTTACTTCCAACAGAAGATACGAAATGAATGAATTAAACCACGGGTCCCTAAACTTACTTAGTAGAGGAGGACCTTTGGATGTAGAAAAGAATAGCACCATTGGTGTATGAAGACCTTTGCAATGATTGCTGTCATAAATTGATTCCTGAATTATGATCTTAAATATAAAGCTTAAATAATAGTAAAATAGGGTAAAATATCAAAAATGTTCAATGTAGGGAACCGTCAACTTCAAAAATCGGTCACTTTTCAGATATTTCGTGTTTTTAATTATTATTTTATTTGTTGGTTACGTTTAAAATTGTACTTTTATTTTAAAAATATCTTTTTCGACCAACGCTGTTTCGTTTCACTCCGCTATTTAAAACTTGTCTTCCCACGGACGCTAAACGTTTTCCTTAAAACGCCTCCCAATTGCATTTTACAACTTTACAGGATTCAAGACAAATTGATAAGAGTAGACAAAGGTACTTAAAGCAGTTGAAATTAACATAGATGTCAAACCTAAAGGCATCTCCCAGTTGCATTTTACAACTTTATTGGAGATTCAAGGTAAATTGGGTTAAAGAGAGACCAAAACACTTAAAACAGTTGATTGGTTGGTTGTGTTTTATGACGCAAAGGCTATATTTGGTCATAAAGCAGTCGAAGTTAACAGATGTGTAGTAAATCCTAAGTGAAGATGGAGCTTGATATTAAATATGCACATATATACTACTTAAGCTGTTTTAAATTTATACCACTAACTTTTCTTTCGTATTATTGCGTTACTTTTTGTAATTCGTAAAATATTGATACAAAGTTGTTTCTTTCCAGAGAACTTTTATTTTTTAATAATTATGAGGCGTGTTAAAAATAATATGATGTAATAATATAAATTGTAACAGCCTACTCATGAGATAATCGTAATAAAATAATTGTGTATGAAACCTTTTTCAGCAAAAGTTATTTGAAAAATCAACCAATAACCCAATTCGTAAGAACGATGAATGGTTTACCCACAACCCTTGATATTTTCTTCGACGATTTAGTGCATTTTAGTAATTTTATAACTTTAACATTTGAAAACTGAGATTTTGACTTTTTTCTCTGCTATTACTTTTTTCCATCGTGATTTTATTCCATTTTTCTTTTATGGCGTGTTTTTGCTCTATGTAATTTTTATTTCTTGTTTATATGATGAATTTTATGTTGCACAATTGTACTGTTGTTTTTAAGTTCTTTATTGCATGTTCTGTACTTTTGTTCTTATAACTGAAGTAATCTACTTAACAGTATGTATAAATAAATAAAAGTGGCAATTCATTATTTCCTTTTAAACCCTAGTTTCAAACAAGCGAAATCAAATAGACTCGCCCTCCCACTTCCATTACCAGTTCGTTTTTAAAATCTATTTACGATTTTACCCATAATGAGAAGAGAACGTCTCTTGATTCCTTCAGAATTTTACTTTTGATCTGATTTCGTTATCATGTAACCTATCTGTTTGACAGCATGTATAAATAAAACCGGTAATTCAACACCTTTACAGACCTAGTCTCAAACCAACGAAATCAGTTAAACTCGCCCTCCCACTTCCATAACCAGTTCGTTTTTAAAACCTATTTGCGATTTTACCCGTAATGAGAAGAGAACGACTCTTGATTCCTTCAGAATTTTACTTTTAATCTGGTTTCGTTATCATGTAACAACTGATGTAATCTGTTTGACAGTATGTATGAATAAACAAAATTGGTAATTCATTATCGCTTTAATCCTCTGAGCGTCACGAGATTTCCATGTAATGTTTAATATTGCTTTTAACACCCAACACACTTAATAACTTAATAACTTTACCTATATAATAAATCTATCTTAGTTATATCTTAGTTAACCATATCTTAGTTTTATATCTATTAATAACTAACAATCATAATATTGGTTGAAACAATTCATGGATTCTTTCAACCTTTGAAAGATTCTGTTGCTCCTTTCCTTGGAAGTGAATCCTTTGGAAAGATTCTTTTGGCTCTTTCTTTAGAATAGAATCCTTTAGTAAGATTCTGATGGTAATTTCCTTAGAATATAATCCTTTGTAAAGGTTCTATTAGTCTCTCTCTCTCATTTCCTTAGTATGTTATCCTTTGAAAAGATTCTATTGGTTAGGAAGTTCAAACGTTGTTGGAAGTCACGCAGAGAAGACTGCAGGTTGCAAGGTGGAATTATGCGTGTGATCCCTAAGAGGTTAAAAACCCTAGTTACTCCAACGCCCTCCCAAATTCCCCTACTCAAAGGTTGAAAAATACTTTCTTCTCCAGTTCGTTTTTAAAATTTGCCCCAATTGTTTGGGAAGGGAGAAACTCCTGATTCCTCCAGAATCCGAGGAGAAAACACGAAAGAGGATTGTTAATCCCACCGTGACTGTTGCTGAGAGAAGAATTGAGTTCAACAAAGAAAAATACAACCCGAAAACCCGAGGCAAGCAAGAAAAACAAAGCGCCTAAATTACGACTGTCCTTACAGGCCTTGTTTTGCTTGCAAAGGAATGGAACCACCCGCGAAGATATTCCTCATGAAATGTAGATTTAATACAAGGTTATTAATGAGTCCCTCCCGGAGGAAACAAAAAGGAGGGCAGAAGTTTTCTGTTTTTAAATACCCGGGCATTAAAAGGAAGACTGCACGCACAATCCAGACCTTTGCATCCAGCGCGCTAACATCTACCTCCATCTATTTCTTTTTGATTCCCCAGTCTGCTGATGAGCGAGCCAGATGGGAGCGTATATGTGTGGGACCGGTAGTCATGGGCGTGGATAAGAACGGTTGCCATGGAAACCGACAGGATACAAATAGTGTCAGAAAGTAGGATAATGCCCCCCACCCCCGATCAACTTTGAAAAGGAGGGAGCCGGATGAATGGGGAGGGGGATTTGATGGTTTAAGGAGTTAACTTGTAGTTGTTGGGTGGGATGCGCTATGATACGCAGTGACTCACCAACAAAGGCAAGATGCGGAGTGCTTGTAAGTGGTTTGTGCACACTGCCATCTTGGAGGGCTCTTTCATAGCAAAACCGGCGTGTTGTTTGCTTTCTGTGCCGGGTGCGAACGGGTTTCGTAGAGTTATTTCGTAAGTTTCCCCAACTGGGATACAATGTTACAAAAAGAGGTACTACAATTAGCCTTCCTCTGCAACCACATTTGGGCTTGCTTTACTGTTTGGTAGGAATTTTAGAATTCTTCTAAAACTCGTATATGTGTATTAACCTCTTCATTCATTGACTAAAATTTCTTGGGTACTAAAATATATTTTTTTGCCTTCAAAACACCGAAGTGCATTAATTCTTTCTGTCTTCAATCAGTTACATTCTAACGTTCCGGCCCATTGAGGTAACAACCCCAAATGTATAATATACTCATTGGGGTAATGTCCCCAAATGGACAATATATCCGGTTAGGGACATTACCCCCATGGGAATCTATTCGGGTTTTTTTTTTCAAAAATAAAATAATGTTTTATTTATTTTTGAGTTTAAAGCCTTTTTAACCTTAAATAACCGATAAAATAATTTTTGAGGGGAGGTTTTCTCTCGGATTCTCTCTATACAATATAAAGAGAGATAAGAGAGATAATATATAAAGAGAGATAATATATAAAAAGAGAGATAATGTCTTCAAATGTATAATTTACCCATTGGGGTAATGTCCCAAAATGGTTAATTTACCAGGTACTTCCCCCATGAGACCCTGTTTTTTCATGAAATGCATATTCTTTTATCTGCCCGTCGGTCTAGTGGTTAGGATGTTGGCTTCTTGATCGAAAGGTTCCTGATTCGAATCCGGGTTAAAGTATTGATGTTTGTCAGTTTGGAATGAATGTGTGGCCTCTATAAGCGGGCTATGTTTAAAATGTTTGGTAGGTATGGAGGTGTAACGTGAACTCATAATGAGTAATGTTCAATTGGCAGGGCATTAGAAGAAAGTATTTTTAATGATTCTTGAATTTCAAAATACCTTAAATAGAGGATAAAATAAATTTTAAGGGGTAGGGTTTTTCCGAGTTGCTCTGATAGAAAAGGCGTCTTGAGATAAGGCGTCTACGACCACATTTGGGTTTATTTTTGTTTGAAGGAAAATTTTTAAATTCTTACTCTAAAACTTATGTAGGTTATTTAACCCCTTTGGGCAAAACTGTAATGTAAGATTACAAAACAAGGTGATCACATTTGGTCTTATTTTTATGTTTGAAGAAATCTTTAATTCTTATTCTAAAACCCACATAGGTTATTTAATCCACTTGGACACAACTATAATGTAAGATTACAATTCTAAAACTCATATAGGTTATTTAACCCACTTGGACACAACTATAATGTAAGATTACAAAGTAAGGTGCTGCGACATATTAATTTTTTACCATAATTGGGCTTATTTTACTGTTTGAAAAGATTTAAAAAAATTCTTATTCTAAAACTCATGTATGTCATTTAACCCCTTTGGGCAAAACTGTAATGTAAGATTGCAAAACAAGGTCCTGTGATTGTATCTACGGTGTCTATGATAATATTTGGTCTTATTTTTTTGTGTGAAAAAATCTTTAATTCTTATTCTAAAACTCATATAGGTTATTTAACTTTTGGACACAACTGTAATGTAAGATTACAAAATAAGGTGCAGTGACTTATACCTTGTTGTACTACCATGTTTGGGCTTATTTTACAGTTTGAAAGGATTTTTAAAATTCTTATTCTAAAACTCTTGTAGGTTATTTAACCCTTTTAGGCACAACTGCAATGCGAGATTTGTAGCTTTTAATGTATCATGGCAAAGTATGGCCTTTGTGTCAAAAAACAAACCCACACAATCAATCGCTTTTTCTTCCTTTTAACAATTCCATAATCCTTTTCCAAACTATCTGTAAAAAAGCAGCGTAAATGCTATACAATGATAAAAAAAACCCGTGACTTCTGACCAAGATTTTTGAGTGGTGTAGTGTTGCCAAAACTGGTTATGTACGCCCAAAACTGGTTCTGACTGAAAATGCTCAAAACTGATTATGAACTGAAAATGCCCAAAACTGGTAAGTCCTACAAGGTTGGTTGGTTGGGTTTTTATGGCTCAAGGGCCACATTTAGCCAAGCTCCGCCAAATGCAAGACAGACTACGTCAAGTAATGGACATACATATACAAGCAAAGTTTTATACATACACAGAAGAGGGGAATATACCCAAACCAGACGGTCTGCGAAGATTTTATTTCTGATGTCTAAATGCTTTCGCATGATACATATTGAGATTATCGTAAAATGTTGGTTATCGTCGTTTTGGCTACATTTAGCATTTAATCTAATTGATGTTGACCAATCAATATATCAAATCTGAATTCACTCTTTGGAATTTTTATCGGCGAAGTGCTGAAGTCGTATTCGAAAAAGAAGCTGACGTCACGCTAGAATACATACAAGAAACACGTATAGCTGCAGAAACACTACCGCCATCTATATTTGGTTTGACAAAAATTGCCAGTTTATACCTAATGTCAGTTCAATTTTCTTTCTGTGTATATCCATTACTTAACGCTGTCTGTGTTGGGCACAGCGTGGCCAAAAATGGCCCTTGCGCCATAAAACCCAACCAACCTAATTTCAATCCCTGATTGAAATAGTTCATAAATATTCACTAGTTGTGAGAATAAAAAATAGTAACTAGTACAAGGTATACTACCTATCTACTTTTTCTGAGGTTGAATTTTCTCTTTTTAAACAAAAACAAACATTCCGAATAATGCTTCAAACATCTGGTTAAGAAAAAAATCTTGAAAATTAAAATTATAAAGCGAAAATGAATGATTTTAATGACCTTGTCATAGGAAGTAAAATAAGCACCGGGTTAAAAAAAATTCAATCGCAACAAGGAAACAGAAAAAAACTTTTAAGAGTAATAAGTGGAATAAAAAAAGTTTTTTGAAAGTTGTTTTTCATTTTGATGGACATACGTCGGAAATGCTACTTACTTTAAAGCGTATTAATTCAACTTTTTTCAATTTTTAAATTTTAGTACTAAATTCTGAAGTTAGTCTCCGTAAAGTGAGACATGTAAAATTTCACGGTTGGTTTGTTGTATTTTAAGTTTAAAACAGAGGGTATTAAAGATATGAGAAGTCGTTAAAGTTACAGTGAAAAGAATGTGAATATTATTTTTATAGAACAATTTAATTAACTCATCTTTTGTCGAATATTCACAATGCAATAAAAAATATTTAATTACATTTTAGTTCGCATGTTGTTACTGCTCTAAATTACAATACTCGAATTTAGCTCTTTATTAAACGGTTAAGTATTTATAAAGTATATTTTTTACTTCATGTCAGCTCAGATGTTTACCTCGTCATCTGACACTTGTTCGAAATTATGAATTGTTGTCCTCGGTTCTTTCACTTCGGGATTGATCCCGGACCTTCGCCAATAGTCCATTGTGTTGCTCCAGTGCGACGTTAATTCAACTACTGCTTACTCTCATACTACGAAATGTATCCTTCTCTGCCACAAAAATATAGTTCTATTATTATAGAAACGCTATAATTTATATAAATGAATGTGGAAAAAATTTGCATACAAGTTTGAAATTAATAGAGGTAGGTAGGTATTTGAATTAACGTCACACTGGAGCAACACAACGGGCTATTGGTGACGGTCCGGGATCAATCCCAAAGGGACAACACCGCGTAATTTTGAACCACGGTCATTAAAATGAATAGAATACTTATTTCAAAATTGAATATTTTACTGTTTTAATTTAATTTTATTTTACTGGATACACGTCATAATTCTTAACGAATAGAATGCCTGCAGAGCCAGGGTCCTAAATAAATTTTAGCAGGGATCGTTTACTTTCCTTTTATAGCAAACCCAAAGGCGAGATAGAAAATATATCGTCCTGACGCACAATTTTCCCAGTTTTTCCGAATAATTTTAGTCGTCTTTTATTTTTACTATCTACTAAGAACCTAACCTCGCTGGTTATTTGCAAAAGAACCTCGTGGATTACTATTTACTATTTACTAAGAACCTTATGGGTTATTATTTACTAAGATCCTCGTGGGAGGGTTGCTATTTAGTAAGTACCTTATGGGTTACAATTTACTAAGATCCTCATGGGGGAGATTTTTTCGAAGAACCTCCTCGGTTACTATTTACTAAGATTTCTGGTTGCTGTTTAATAAAGAACCTCGTGGGTTTCTATTTACTAAGAACATAGCTTGTTATTTACTAAAATATCGTTGTTTGCTATTTACTAAGATCATAGTGGGTTGTTATTTACTATTTACTAAGAGCCACGTCGTTACTATTTACTATTTACTAAGAGCTGCGTCGTTACTATTTACTAAGATCTCGTGAGTTGCTTATTAACTATTTACTAAGATCTCGTGAGTTGCTTATTAACTATTTACTAAGATCTCGTGAGTTGCTTATTAACTATTTACTAAGACCCTTGTGGGTTACTATTTACTAAGATATCATAAGTTGCTACTAAGATATCATAAGTTACTATTTACTAAGAACCTCGTGGGTTTTTATTTACTGTTGACGAAGAACCTCGTGGTTTACTATTTGCTGTTTACTAAAAACCTCATGGGTTACTATTTGCTAACTTACTTTGAAGAGAAAAGTGAGCACATTTGTATCGATTCATTGAGAAATATTTTTAAAGCCATGTGGAGTTTTAATTCGATAGATTATTAGGATTTAATAGGACTTAATTGGTAGGTGTAAATTTTTCTTGAGTGAAGAGATAAGTGTGAAATGTAAAATGCTTTTGTACATCCACGGGAAAAAAATCAAGATGCTCTAATTTTTGGTGCATCATTCATTGTAGAGCAGATTCAAAGGAACCATTCGATATGGAATAATGTCTTTTGTAAATTCATATGCATCAAATTAAAATTATCTTGTGTGTGTGACCCAACCATAAATATATGGGGGAGAATGATCAGGGCTCCTAGCATCCGACGCCCCTGTCTCCTAATGCATGGGACAAAAAGACTTACTGAGTTACTTAGTGAGCATTTATTCAATTCTCTTTTGATATTAAACATATGCTCTTTTAAAACTATTTAATGTATTTTATTGAATTGTAACGAAAATATAAAATCCAAACATATCAATTCTATTATAAATTTATATAGCTATTTGTTATTTCTTTGTAAATAAACCCTTGTTTGGAAAATGGCCGATTTTCTGTCACTAACTCAAAATTGTGTGTATTTTCCTTGTAGTTTTGGGGGACGCGGTAGCCCAGTTGGTAGAGTCGTGGATTAGCAACCGGAGGGTTGCGAGTTCGAAAACTTGCTTCAACCAAAGACCCTCGTGTACGTGGGGGCTGGTGCGAGTTAAATCTGACGTGGCCTCAAATGTCCTCGAGTTCTGTTGGCGTGGTGTGGAAGTTTCGTCATCTGACCGTGGTTCAAATGACTAGGTGTTGTCCTCGAGAATGATCCCGGACAGTCGCCAATAGCCCGTGGTGTTGCTCCAGTGCGACGTAAATTCAACTACCTACCTGCCTTGTAGATTATTGACATTCAAAGAGCAGATGCGTTGCCTTTGGAGTTTATAAGTCGTTCTTGCTGGGTGCAAATTTTTTACCCATTTTCGAAAGATTATAAAAAATGTTTGAATTAAATTAAAAAGAATCCCCTGATGCAAAATGAGATAAAAAATAGGTGCGTCGCAAACAATTAGTAAGATGGGGGTTGGCTTGTTTAGGTTTTATGGCGCAAGGGCCATATCTGGCCATGCCGCACCAGACAGACAATATCAAGTAATGGACATACACACATGGAAGGTTTTACTTCCACAGAAGAGAGAAATATACACAGGAAGGAATCGAACCTGCTCCGTCAACTCGCAGCTTGCTAGCGCATGGGCATATCCACTGAGCCACGATAGCCTCTAGGAATATGCCATTATTTCAAACAGGTTGAAAAGCGCTGCGTTTGATTTGAAATAAATCTAAAATAGGATGTCTAAAATTTATATGTAAAAATGTATCATTTCGTATAATTTTTACATGGATTTTCCTGATCGATTACTTTTACGCGTAGTGTTATTCCTGAATCAAATGATGCTCTTATCGATGCGTAATTTTGCATTTTCCGCCTCGAACAAATCTATTTGAAACGTTGCATCGCATTTGCATATTCAAATATCCCGGGAAAGGGGATCACAATATGCGCGTTTGGTTTCCGACCTTCGAACAGCCTGCCTGTGAGATATGTGAGCCCTAGTCATAAAAATCATGTGTAAGCTCCGCGTTTCTAAGGTGAATTTTATGTTTAAAAATATCCAGTGTAGTTTTATTTTTTCAAAGCCTTTTCTTTCGTATGGGTAGGCAGTTAAATTAACGTCGCATTGGAGCAACACAACGGGCTATTGACAAAGGTCCGTGATCCATCCCTAAGGGAAAGATCGAGGGCAACGCCTCGTCATCTTGAACTACGGTCAGACGACGAGATCAACACCTGAGCTGGCACTCCATTATCCAAACTTCCACTATAACATTGAATCGAACTCAGGTTGCTAAGCCGCTACTCTTCCAACTTGGCTACCGCGGCCCCATTTCTTTCATATACAGGGTGTTTCGAAAGTATCTAAAATAAAAATCGAAATAATCGAACATATGTAACTTGTTCTTGTTATTACTTGGATTTTGTTTAATTTAGGTTCTCTTATTTGATTTTTGGTGATGGTCTCTCTCTATCTATCTATATATATATATATATATATATATATAAGTAAACTAACCCTAAGAATAGATTTACCCGGGAAACAAGATAAAATAAAATATATAAATGTTGAGTGAGCCCGCTTGCTTTATCAAGGGGAGCAAAGCCAGGAGTCACTTAAAAGGGATGCTTTGAGGTTTTTTCTGCGGTCCTGTTATTTGGGTTCTCTTATTTGATTTTTGTTGATGGGCTCTATATACGTATATGAATGCACACAAATTTCGACTTAGCTATTTGTGAAAAAACTCTAGGCTCCAGCTTGTTGCTTTTTCGATATATTTACTTTCTATTAATGAGTATCCTCTATAAGAATATCTAGTATCCGTAACTGTTCTCGTGCCCGATAAAGATATTTGAAGGGCCGTATCTGTCTGGCGGACCGGCACAACCTTTCGGAAAGCCGTATCTGGACTGTTGGCTGGAAAACCTTTTCGGAAGGCTATATCGGATACGGCCCTCTGGATAGGTTCATTAAACCTATCCAGAGGGCCGTATCAGGTCTGCGAGGCAGGTAAACATGTTTGGAGGGCCATATCTAGACTGCGGTTCCGTTAAAAATATTTAGAGGTTCGTATCTGATCTGCGGGCCTGATAAAAATATTTGGATTGCCGTATCTGGTCTGAGGGCCTGGTAAACCTGTCCGGAGGACTGTTTCTGGTCTGCGGATGTGATAAAAATATTTGGAGGGCCGTATCTGGTCTCCGATTCTGAGATCAATCTATTCACTACAACTGATTTATCTTACGCTTGTTGTCCTCTCATCACACTTACTGTATTTTGTTGACGGGATAGTTAAACCTGATCCCGACGAGAGCAACAGCTATTTCTCAAATAGCTAATACATATTCGAAATTTTAATATTTATTTCTTCCAAAAAGATGTAAAATATTAATAACATTTCGAAGCGTTTGCTGCGTTATAGGTTTATGTTGACGTGCTGGTAAAACCTGATCCCGACGAGAACATCTATTTCTTAAGCAGCTAAAAAACATCCTAAAATTTCCGATTAACTTTCTAACCATTCCCCTGTGTCCCGGAAATGTCAGTACCCACTTGAAAAATGCTTACTGGTTCAGAAAATCAGTGAATAGGATCAAACAAATGAACCTCGCCGAGTGTCAACTAGAAAATTACAGAGAAAGTCATCCTTTCTTTTTAATTCGAGGATTGGTGACCTTTCAGTACCACATTCAAAGATGGGTGCGGTTCTATCCTAACTGGGAAAGAGGTACCTGGGGTATTTTGAGATATTCCCTTATAGAAAGAAGTTTCAGCTACGCCCCTGTGCTAGAGGTATGTCTCATACTGACTCATGAACGTAAATCTATAAGGCAGCAAACGCCTCGAAATGGTATCACTATTTTACATCTTTGGAGGGAAAAAATGTTATTCATCTTGTCAATATTTATTGGTTATTGGAAGAATAGATGTTGCTCTCGTCGAAATCATATTTAACCAGTTCGCCAACGAAAAACCTTACGCGTAAAATAAAGGATCGTACGCTTATGCCTCCAAGTGGTTGTGACGAGATATCTCATTCATCAATACCTGACAGTTTTGCTAATGACGAGATACCTCGTCATCAAGATATTGCCAATTTTTTAATGATGACCAGATCAAGATCTGGTCAGTTTTTTCTAACGAGAGACGACGAGAGCTTGATGAACGCGATATCTCGTCCATCAAGGTCTGATCAGTTTTGCTAATGACGAGATACCTCGTCGAGATATAACCAGAAGGAGGGTTAAAACCTCCAAGTGGTTTCAACGAGATATCTCATCCATCAAGTTCTGACCAATTTTGATAATGACGAGATATCTCGTCATCAAGATATTGCTTATTTTTTATGATGACAAGATTAAGTTTTCTTTCAATGACGAGATGTCTTGTCCTGGTTCCTCGTCCAAGATCGGGTCAGTTTTGTTAATAACGAGATGCCTCGTCTGGACAGCTACCAGGAGGGTCTAGTTAAATAAATTGTAGCGAATAGATTGATCGAGTTAAATTGTCGTCTAAATTGCAGCCCGGAGACCAGATACGGCCATCCAAATATTTTTATCAGACCAGATGCAGCCCTCCGGATAGCTTTAACCAGCAGGCGGTCCAGGTACGGCACTCCGGACAGGTTTACCCGAACCACAGGCAAGCTACGGCGCTCCAAATATTTCAGTTTTTCATGAGTTTCAGGCCGAAGCAATCTACTATACATATAAAAAATTTAACAAAAATATAGTACATAAAAAGCATAAGATAAGTAAAGGGCAAAACATGGACCCACAGAAATACACTATGACGAAAGAAAATGATTACAAAATTTTTAAATTTACAGAACGAAATAATAATAAGAATGCAAACCATATACAATTTAGGGGAACAATACGCAATGAACAAGAATACGTAATCAATAAAAGTTGGAAAGCAAAATCTCTTAAAAGATTATTATAAAATATGGATAAAGGAAGTTACTAAAGAAAAACTTGGTCATTTCGTTTTCTCAGCTCTCACAGATATAATCAATGTTCGAGTTGAGAAATTCCATCACACTAATAATTTTGTGATGGAAATGTCTCTTGGATTTAAGCACCAATGAGAGTAGTTTTGTAAAGAAGGTTTTGGGGGGTGGGGGCAAAATGCCATAGACTTAAGATCACAGTCGAAAAGATAGTGGATGGGATCACCTTCTCTAACGCAGATACACAGTGCACTTGTTCTTAATATGAAAACGTCCTAGATACTCCGGAAATGGACCATGATCTGCAAAAATTTTTACCAACTTTGAGTTCTGGTACATAAGGTCCGAAAATACAATTGAAAGATTTACAATTCTGTAAACGAATTGCACGCGTTATAGTTAAAAGTGTTTCCAATTCTTAGGCCTAGAGGTGGACCTAAGAAATTCCATCACTAAGAATTTAGTGATGGAAATGTCTATTCTTGGCAGTATTTAAGCACCAATGAGAGTAGTTTTGTAAAGAAGGTTTCGGGGGGGGGGGCAAAATGCCATAGACTTAAGATCACAGTCGAAAAGATAGTGGATGGGATCGCCTTCTCTATCGCAGATACACAGTGCACTTGTTCTTAATATGAAAATATCCTAGATAGTCCGGAAATGGACCATGACCTGCGAAAAATTGTACCAGCTTTGAGTTCTGGTACATAAGGTCCGAAAATACAATTGAAAGATTTACAATTCTGTAAACGAATTGCACGCGTTATAGTTAAAAGAGTTTACAAAATTCTTAGGCCCAGATGTGGGCTTAAGAATTGTGCCTAATCCCCTAGGTCACGGCCCTGTAACGGCAGTGCAACTTCATTTCCTTTTCCTTTGCAAAAGATGTCTACTAGAGCAAAGGGGCGATCGTGGTCCCTAGGGTGCGATCATAGGTAATGCTATATTCTCATCCATATCACCTTCCCACTCTCTTAATTATCATCACGTCCTTCCTATTGACCGCCTAGGAATGCTCACATTGCATTCCTATGAGATACTTCCGGGCTCAACTGGCGGGATAGGGCTCGATGAAAAAGTTGGATGGTGGGGAAAATAGTGCGCTATTACGCTTCAGGAAGTCACATTCTGTTGGAAGGTTATTTCCTTCGCACCTCTAAGATTTCAGCATCCAAGGGTCTTAAGTTTAATACAGCTTCCTTTCTAATAAATAAGCTTATAAACATCCCATGGGAGCTTTAAATGCTGCAATGTTTGTTTTATGTATAATAATGTTTGTTTTTGTGCTTTCGACCTATTTGGTCGTCCACAGTTATCACAATGTTACTTTACGTTACTATCTTTTTCACTAAGCTTTTTCACCTTTTCCGCTTTCAAGTCAGATAGGACCTTTTATTTAATATATTCCTGTATATTTATCACATTCCTAGTTGGTGTGGTTTTTATCTTTAAACATAGCTTTCTATGCAAATCATTGCTTCATTAGTGGTCAATTCTAATGGATGAGGACAGCAGATTTGAATACTTTTGGCGAAGATAGTGATATCTCTCATCACATTCTTCGCCTTTATGGACAATTTGAAACTGGTTTTTATACAAATTTTAAGTTGGTACTTTGGTTATACTTCCTTGCTAGTCAAGAAGGCATACCAATTTAATTTTTAAACATAGCTTTTATACATATAATTACGTTTTTAGTGGTCAAGTCTAAGGGATGAGGATAACAAATTTGAACTCTTTTGATGAATAGAGTGATATCTGTCACTACATTCTGCTCTTTATGGACAGTTTGAAATTGATTCTTATACGAATTATAAGTTGGTACCTCCGTTATACTTCCTTGCTAGTCAACAAGGCATTCTATCCAAGTTAATTTAAACATACCTTTTATGCATAGCCTTGCGTCATTAGTGGTCAATTTTAAGGGATAAAGACAGCAGATTTCAATATTTTTGACGAAAGAGTGATAACTCTCATCACATTCTACGCTTTTATGACAGTTTTGTCATAACAGTCACGTGACTACTAGTCGACATGTTGGCCATACTTTTTGAATCTTCTCTTAATAGTAATTCTTAGTCTACTTAAATTTTACGTCTATGGTTTTTCCTTAGCAACCTGTTTTTAAGAACATTTCTTCAGAAATTATTTTAGAGCAAAAATTTAATTCCATGTGTATTCTTAAATTTTAAAAATAAAACTTATTGCCGGGATTACAAATTGTACAGAAATTCTCATTATCTGTAAATTGCAGACGTAAATTCTCAATACCTGTTTTGAGTTCTATGTTTTTCTTTGGCAACCTGCTTTTAAGCACGGATATTAGAAATACCGGCTTTAAGCTTCGCTAGTTTTTCTAAACGAACTGTGTCTAAGCACTTTTGTTGCAATTGCTGTTGTAGTCAAGGCAATAAGACGCTATTTTGGTTGACAACAAATATTTGCAGAAATTTACTGCGAAGTTTATTACCTTCTAAAAATTTGTTTGAAATAAAAGCAATCAGTTTTTTCTTCCAACAGAAGATACCAAAATTATGACTTATACCAAGGGACCGTAAACTTATTGAGCGAAGGGCCACATTTGGATATTGATAATAATGCCACTACTGATATACGACGGCATTTGCAATTACTGCCGTCGTATAAATTGATCCCTATAGCATAATCTTAAGAATAAAGCTATAATGGTAATAAAGTATAACAACGAAAAATGGTAATTCTCATGAATCTTCAAAAGCTGTAAAAACCAGTAATTCATTGCCGATATTTAAGACCTAGCTTATGAAGAGGTTCATTCTTTTTTTCTCCATGAGACAATGAACCATAATTTTTACAAATTTAAAAAGTTTACTCTCCTTTTATTTATTTTTTTGTTTAACAGCAATAAAAATTTATACATACATATACTTTTAATTTTAATATCACCTGAATTAAATTCTGTCCTTACGAAAAAGAAGCGGCAAAATTTCGAATTCATTAGGAAAACGACAAAAATCTGTGAATGTTTTTAGTTTAATTCCATACACAGCTTAATATTAAAAACCTTTATTGAAATTATTTTAGCCTCTAATTACTCTAGTTTTTGGTATACAGTCGTAGAAAAACTGGATGATTTTAAAAATTCTGTCTTTTGAATGCTTGTCCGTAAATTTTTGAAAATTTTCGTCTTAGAATATAAATGCTATAAATCACAAATCAGCTTATTTGATTTTTGCATTAAACGATTTTTAGACTAAGTTTCGTTTCCACGTACTACTTTAAAATTGCTTAGACCACTTCGATGACAAGAGCCATAGTTAGTCATGCATAGGTTCAGTTTATACATAGTCATAGTTTAGCTAAACTTAGTTCGATATAAAAATTTATCAAATCGTTTGTGTTGATAATTGTAGTAAATGAAAACTGAAAATAATCACAGTATATAGAAAGTTAACCATTTAATCCTTCATCCACAGCGACTTTACTAGACATTGAAAAAGCTGAAATACGCAAAGCGAAAAAATTTTGCAAAAATCCCGTGACTTACCGTTTTCTATTAAGTAGTTATTTGTACCTGTTCTTGAAAGGAAGAATTTACTCACTCTAGAATTAGAAATTTTCCTCTACAGTATCCCTATCTTCTTAAACCTGTTTCGATTCAATACAGCGCTGACACATTTAGGTACTTTTCTTTACCCTTTGTGATCTTTTCATCTCGTTTTGAGCTTCGTAAAAAGTTTACTTTAAAATACATCAGAAAAATATTTTCATTCGATTCACCATTTCTTGGATTAACTCTAAATATTGAAAAAAAAATCGTTTTTCATCGCTCTTTTTTTGAGAAACGGGTCTTTGCAACGGATGTAAATAATTCTAAAAAGAAAGAGAAGTTATATACATCTACATTCTTGCGTTTAGGAGCACCATTTTAGATATTGTAAAGGTTTACAAGGCACCATCTTAATGTTGTGAAGTATTTTAAATTAAACTTTTTATAAAAGACAAACATTCACAAATATTTTTTTCATCGCTTTTTTGTTAAAGAACGGATCTTCGCATCGGATGCAAATAATTTAAAAAAATAAATCGAAGGTAAATACATGACATCCACTCTTGCGTTTCATCGTACCAACCATCTTCGATGTTGTGAAGGCATTTATGAACGAAATGGATCTTTGTAACGGATGTAAATAATCTCAAACTAAAAGCGAAATTAAATACATGACATCACTTGCGTTTTGTAGCACCGTCTTAGATATTGTGAATACTTTTCATGAACGAAACGGATCTTCGCAACGGATGCAAACAATCTAAGAAAGAACGCGTAATCAAATACATGACATCTACACTCTTGCGTTTTGTAACACCGTCTTAGATATTGTGAAGACTTTTATGAACGAAACGGATCTTTACAACAGATGCATTACTAAAAATTAAAAGCGAAAATAAATACACATCACTTGCGTTTTGTAGCACTGTCTCAGATATTACGAAGACCTTTTATGAACGAAACGGATCTTCGCAACGTATGCAACAATATAAAAAAGAAAGCGATATTAAATACATGACATCTACACTCTTGTGTTTCGTGGCACCGTCTTAGATATTGTGAAGGCTTTTATTTCTGTCAATTGCTCTTAAATTTGATTATAGCAAAATGTATTTCTTATACTTTAATACTCTGTCCCTCACAAGATTTTTGTTCAACAGATATGTATCTTCTCAACGAAGACATCCAAGCAGGTCAGAATTTCTTTTATTTATCCTGTCGTAGAATCGTCCATATTCACATTTAAAGTACGGGGAGTTTCAAAGCTTCCTGTACAAACTTTAAAGGGATGTAGGAAACACAAAATTAAACCATTTTCACATAGGGATGTGTATGTCTGCTAGCACCACCTGTATGCGTTAGGGGTACTTCACTAAGGTGCAGAAATGAAAGACAGCAAGTATGGTATGTGAACAACATTTTTACTAGCCCTAATTTTAAAGTTTGGCAGTGGTTTTTACCGTATTCCGTGGAAAGTTCCAGTGCAAACGGTCCGTCGGGGTACCATTCACGGTATAATCTCCCTTCTTATCTATTTCCGTTAGCTTCCCTTCACACAGGGTGTTTTTATCTAAGGTCCCAATTTCGTTTTGGAATAAGTTTTAAAACATTTTTAATTAATTTTTACTTATCGTTTACTTAATGACAATATTTATGGAATTGCCCATATTTGAATCCAGGCCAAATGTCAGCATCCAACCGCGTTGCAAATACAAGCTACTTCGACCACATTTCCCATCACGTTTGAGCACATTTCAGGGGTGATTTGTTCAATTTCTTTGGGAATGTTGTGTTTAGCTGTTGAATAGTTGTCGGCATGTTAGTGTAAACTCATTCCTTTAAGTAGCCCCATAGAAAAAATCCGGCGCTGTCAAATCAGGGGAACGAGAGGGTCAATCGCCATTACAAGATTTTATTCGGACAAGAAACGCGTCCTTTAGAATTCACATGGTCACATCAGCTGAAGGATATGTTTCTCCATCTAGAAACTACTTGTGATGTAAGCGCTTGTCGATTTCTGTTAGGAATAAATTGTGTAGCATCGCACAGTATAGTTCACAATTGACAGTAAGATCATTTTCATTAGCATCCTCGAAAAAAGGTCTAATAACGCCTCTCCTCCGAATCACCAATTGACAGTAATTGAGTAAAGAGCATGCAAAAATCAAATGGAAAAAATTTTATTCAAAAGTTTTTTTAAAATAAGATAGTCACCTCAAGAAAAAGCACACTATACTAGGTGTATGTCAGTTCATCTATGAATACGGCTTAATTTTGTGTTCCTACTTCCTCTTACATTTTGTACGGTAAGTTTCGAAACACTGCGTGATATCATTTTGTGCTTGGATATGTATCAAAATTATACTTTGCTAGACAGTGAATATAAAATACTAACGTAGATTCGTTATCGGAGGGAAAATGAAGTGTTGTATGCTCTGTCTGAAGAGACTCAAGCTATATTAACTAACACATCCCACACTCCCGCCCTTGGTGTCGTGAGTCACTCTACCAGTTGAAAAAAATATGGCTGGAATAAACCATAGACGTGAAATATAAGTAGACTGAGTATTGCTATTGAGAGAAGCTTCAAAATGTGTGACCAACATATCGACTAGTAGTCACGTGACTGCTCTGTGAAAAATTGACTTGGTTGGCTGATTTGGAATCTTACCCGCCTCGTTTGGCTATATATCTTATGATAGGGTAGTGTGTGAATGCGCGTTTCTATAGAGTGGCGACAAAAAAGGTGAAATCGTCAGTCTACTTCTAAGTTTCGAGGACCAATCAGATGATGAATGTCTGTTTCTATCAGGCAGACGAAAGTAGTCTAAGGGTCACGTTACTGCTAGTTTTGGTCACATGATCCCTGGCACATAAAAAGGCTATACCATTGCTCACTCTACTTTTATATTTCCTGTATGGAATAAACAGAATGTACCTCAGTTGTAGCATGCCTATCCAGAACATTATGTAATTGTAGTTTATTTTATTTATTTCGAGTGTAGTATAATGCAAGGTGCTTTAAACTTCTTGTCTGCAAACTTTAAGTGGAGATAGTGAATTTAAAATTAACCTCAAACGCCACCTGGATTTGCTACAGGACGCTGTTCGGCACTGTGGCAGTTGCCCAGTTTGTGCGGTAATTCATGCGTCGACGCCAACAGGTGTGCGTTACTGATGGCGGTCGAAACTTTGAGCAGCTATCTGAAATTGTTAGTATACATCAACAGTCCACCTTTAAAAATACCTATAAAAATGCTAAAAAATTTTGCTCAGATTTTCTTGCTCTTTTTCATTCCTACAGTTAATTGTAACATCTACAGCACACAGTGTGTCCCAAACTTCTTTTGGCTCAACGCCCCATTTTTAACGACAATTTCTTCGACCCTCTCACTGGAAAACTATTTCAAAGATAAATAAATTAGTGTTGCTGCGAATTAATTTCACCAAAATATTTACGTAGTGTCTGTAATTTTAGAATTTCAAGAAAATACACTGCTGGCCACCGTAAATGCAACACCCTGAAGGAAGCATGCAAATAATATGAAATTTACAACATGCATTAGCGGAGGTGAGATATGCAAATGATTAGAATTTCAGCGCAGACGCACATCACGCGCGCCTGTGGCGCCACTTCAAAGCGCTATTTAAGGCTTGGAGATTTCGACGATTTCAAGTACGGCAATTGTGTTTTTCTTGTGGTTTTTTCAAAAAAAACGATCAATTATGCCTCGTAGAAAACAGCGATCATCTTTTGATCAAGTATCCGAGTTCGACAGAGGAAGGATAGTGGCCTACCGAGATTGTGGATTATCTTTCAGGGAAATCGGTAGTCGTGTTGGACGAAACCAAACAACTGTAATGCGGATATGTGATCGTTGGATGCAGGAGGGTACGACGGACCGACGTGTTCGATCGCATCCACCTCAGTGCACCACTTCACGTGATGACAGGCATATTGTGCGTATGGCAGTGACGGATCGCTCAGCCACATCACGAACCATAGCACAGCACATTCAGTCTGTACCGCATCATCCAGTGTCTGCGCGTACCATTCGACGCCGTTTACAGCAGAGTGGTCTGTCCGCAAGACGTCCATTGCTTCGTCTACCCTTGACGCAGAACCACAGACGTTTCCGCCGCCAATGGTGCGATGAAAGAAGGATGTGGACGGCAGAATGGAATGAAATTGTCTTTACTGACGAGTCACGCTTCTGTCTGCAACACCACGATGGTCGGATTCGAGTCTGGAGACACCGTGGAGAGAGGATGCTGAACAGCTGCGTTATGCACCGCCACACTGGTCCTGCACCGGGTATTATGGTATGGGGCGGTATTGGATATCACTCTCGCACTCCTCTAGTACGCATTGCCGGTACTTTAAACAGCCAGCGCTACATCTCCGAGGTGTTGGAGCCAGTTGTCCTTCCTTACCTTCAGGGCTTGCCCACAGCCATATTTCAACAGGATAATGCGCGACCATACGTGGCACGCATTGTCCAAGGGTTCTTCGTTAATCGCCAGATGGAATTGCTTCCCTGGCCAGCTTGCTCTCCGGATCTTTCGCCGATAGAAAACATGTGGTCCATGGTTGCTCAACGATTGACCCAGAATACATCCCCAGCTGCCACACCAGATCAACTTTGGCAACGTGTGGAAGCTGCTTGGTCTGCTGTACCCCAAGAACACATCCAAAGTCTCTTTGAATCAATGCCGAGGCGTGTGGCAGCGGTGATCTCCAACAATGGCGGCTACTCTGGCTACTGATTTTGGCAGGAACCACACTTCACAGAAGTCTATAAATTTAATCATTTGATACTTGGTCAACATGTTATCTACAAAATAAATTTTGTTGTGATATCTCTTGTCTTTCTTGGTGTTGCAATTTGGGTGGCCAGCAGTGTAGCTTGGAAGTAAAACAACATGGAACTCCAATCATAACGCTATTTATCAAAACGAAATAACGACAAATATACTGCACATAAATATACCAGATTGCGCACTATTATTGGTAATTAATACCAATCAAACAAGGAAGATTAAAAGATCACTGATGAGAAGAAGGATGAGCTAGGTATTGTGCAACCAGTTTGTCGATATTAGGCTCTATTTTCGTCAGCAGCATCCTGAAATTTCCACGTTCAACACGGCAGTCGGTTTCTCTTAGTTTAAAAGACTTGTTACTGAAATTAAATCCGCGTTCAACTAAAGAAGATGGCTAAAACCCAATCAAAAATTTAAGTCGGAAGTGCATGCCAACACCCGCTCGTGACGACTCGTCTTGTTTTAGACCAATTAGCTGTAACTTGTATTTTATTTTATATATTATCGGCTTACAAAGTGAAAAACACTCTAGATCAAAAAACAGTTTGAAGAAAATTTAGGGGGAAATTGTTCACATAAAGCTAAACTTAATAAGTTTTAGCATTTTCTTATTGCCCTCTCTTGCTCCTTACCGCCTACCTATTTCCACTGGGGTTGACCCTCAAGATTCCTTTAGTACCCACAAGGGAGCAGTAGCACCCACTTTGAGATTGGATTGGTTGTTGGGGTTTTAAGGTTCACTCACTTTGGGAAACAATATTCTAGCCCTTCTGGGTAGAGATTACGGACATACGTCCTTATATGAATACGGTTTAATTTTGTGTTCCCTATGTTCCCTTGAAGTTTGTACAGGAAGTTTTGAAACACCCTACGTATATTATATTATTATATCGCATTATATTAAAATACAATTTGCATATTCAGATCAATGATGATCGGTAGTTAGTTGAATTAACGTCGCACAGGAACGGGCTATTGGTGACGGTCCGTGATCAATCCCGAAAGGAAAGATCGAGGACAACACCTTGTAATTTCGAACCACGGTCAGATGATGAGGTCACAACCTGAGCTGGCACCACACTCTCCCAACTTCTACACCACGTCAATGTGAGGACATTTGTGGCCGCAGCAGATTTAACGAGCGCCATCTCCCACGTACACGACGGTCTTTGTTTGGATAGAGTTTCGAATTCGTAACCCTCTAGTTGCTAATGCGCTACTCTTCTTACCGGGTTTCCGCGGCGATCAGATAGATGAATTGCTTTGATCGAATCTTGATGAATCTCCTTAAACTTCCAGACTGTCGTATACACGAGGGTTGGTGCATTTGTCGTGGCCTCAAATGTCCTCGCGTTGGCGTGGTGTGGAGAGTGAGTTGTCCTCGAATCAATCCCGAAGGGAAAGATCCCAAGCCATCGCCAATAACCAGTTGTGTTGCCCCTGTGCGACGTCAATTCAACTACCTACCTGCCTCCATAAATTTCGCCTTGTTAATTTTTTTTCACCCTCGAGCCTTTGATAGTGTTGATATTTTTGAGCCACATTATTTCAAGGTGTTGCAAGCCCGACTGGGGCAGTATGTGACAAAACATATGACATGCGTGCTCCGTTTCTGTATAGACAACATGTCGGTACGAATGCGCAGTTCGGCCTATTTAGTGCCCTGTGGCGAATGTCTTGTCTAACATGAGATGATTCTGTTAGGTACAGACTCTTGTTGTGCACAGGTATGTTCATTTGGCAACAGATGCAAATGACTAAATAAATTTGTAAGCCTTTTGGGAAGGATGGAAAAGGGTAATGTCTTGTAAAGAAGATTGTTTCTTCCCTGTTACAACATGTTGCTTACAATGAGATTTTCTGTAATATTTCGGGAACAACTTGTCTGTTTTCCTTGTGATGAAATCAGTCACCACCACGTAAATGTATTTAATATAGTAGTATACGGTTGTTTTTAAATATAACATCCATGCTATAGAAGTGCTAAATTTGAAAATAATTCACCAAATAAATTTTTTACAGAACTTCGAAACTTATACGGCTTTTCACTGAAACTTAAGCGTTTAACTCTTTGAGGCACACGATTTTAAAGAAAAAAATCAAGTTGCACAGAATTGTTTATTCACTTATTCAGCTTAAAATTAGTATAAAACATCAAATAGCATGTTTAATTATAAAACGATTTATTCACCCATAATAAATTTTTACGAAAAATACATTTACCGTTTTGAAAGAGAAAAATTCACTGCAACACACAATTCGTCAACCATAATCACAAGTGTCAACAACTTACTAATGCGTTTTGAGGTGTGTAAATTTTTGTTTTCAGTTATTTACACATTTAGCGTTAGTTCATAGCATTGCCAACTCAATGAAAAACTTTAAATAAAATATTAAACTTTTTGAGATGAATATCCCACCATGACATAAAAAGCTAAGTAAAAGGTGGGACAGTTTTTAACCCACTTAACTCCAAAGAGTTAAAGGTACTGCACCCCCCCATCATGCCTTTAAGTATGATTGATATAAATGATACAAAAATAAGCGTTTCATTTTATTGCTTAAACAAAATTTAAAGTTGAATTTTGAAAACAAATCCTGCTTTCATCTCTGTTTTGGATACATAGGTACTGTAGAATGTACTTCAAGCATAATAGCGGTAAAAAAATATAACTCATTTTTTCCGATATATATTTCTTGATAAATTTTATTCTTATATGATTTCGAATGTATGTCTTTATATTTTACCGAATGTCCCTATGTTTTATACCTAAAAATTAATTCTTTCTGCGGCCCCAATTAAAAGAATGTTAATTTGTAAAATTTGCACTTCACTTAATTAAAACGAAAAAGCATTAATCGGTAGATTTTTATGAAAAATTCAATCATTTTACTAATGAAATTTATTACTGTAAAATTGAATTGCCTGCAAATTTTTCTTCTAGATCTACGGAGTAACTTTCTTTACCCCCTAATTAAGTGGAGCGAAACAATTTCACATTTTTTTTTAATTGGGGGTCGTACGAAAATTGCTTTTTGATCATAAATATATCCGGGACTAATTACTGTTCTATTGTGTATTTAAACACAAAAAACGCATTTTTACATTTATGGATTTAGAATACTTCTGCAGAATTTCTTTGAACTGTTTATTTTTGTCAAACAATAGAAACTTTCGTTGTGAGCTAATAAATATGCTTAACTAAGTATAAATTACTATATATTAATAAGTAGTGAAATTAGTAAACAAGCAACACGCTATGGATTTATGATCTTATTCGACTTTACAGTAAATTTGATTACAGAGCTTGAGAAGGGTGCAAAATTTACACATCTTTCCGTTCAATAATCTATTCACCTTTTAATGTCATTTAGATATATTTTGTCTTAAGCTATCTAGTTTCCATCCACGATACCTTATATAGAGCTGTATTTAGAACGAAATATTACTAAATTCTCTACATGCAGTGACGAAACTGGCTCGTTAGATTGGGGTGGTAAATGTAAATCATCTATCGGTCTATGGCTTTTCGAAAATGTTAAAAGTAAATTATGCAATGCTACCATTATGTCAATGAGTCTATGATCTTATTAAACTTTGAAAATATTTGGTTGTAAACTTTGAGAAGGGGCAAAGTTTACGCACCTCGTAAAATAATCTATTTACACATTACTGCATTTCAGATATCCCCTTTGAACTGTTTTACACAATTTAGTTTCCATCCACAACTTCTATGGAGCTGTTTCTGTGTGTGTAGAACGAAACATTTATAAATTCTCTACTTACAGTGAAGGACTGGTTTGTTAGATAGACACGGGAAATGTAAATCTCAACTACCAGTCTCAGGCTTTTTGAAAATGTTAAAAATAATTTATGCAATGTAAAGCAATTTGGTGCCATGAATGAGCTGTCGAATTTTGGCATGACTCAAAAATATTTAATACACATTCTGGTTGTATTACTATAAATTGGTTCAATTCCACAATTAGGTCTTGACCTTTTTCTAGTGATTGTCCTTGTTTTCACGATCCTTAGATCGAAAGGATGATGGGGAATTTTAATAATTCATAACTACTGTACTATTGACTGACTTGACCATATCGTTACTATTTGTTTGCTTTTACTTCTAAACTGAGACTCCGAGCTTCCTCTTACAATCCTTGACTGGATTCTTTTCTAAATACCAATCACAATTAGCTTTGCGTTTATATCGTCGGCTTGGAGCAGAAACTCATTAACTGGCATTCTTTCGGAAACACTAGAATTTTGACATTACTCAAAAAGATATAACATCCATTCCGGTTGTATGATTATTTTGGTTCTATTATTCTACTAGTTTTTGACCTTTTTCTAATGATAGTCCTTGTTTGCACGATCCTTAGATTGGAAAGGTGATGGGGAATTTTAATAATTCATGACAACTATTGATTGACTTGACCATATCACTACTTTTTTATTTCTGAACTGAGGCCTCTGAACTTCCTCTTACAATGCTTGACTCGATTGTTTCTAAATACCAATCACAATTAACTTTGCGACTATATTTTGTTATCTACTTATTGTCTTTTTAATTGAAAATTTTAAATTTCTGTTTTAAAAATAATCTTCCTACCGAATCCTCCGTAGTAGTACCCTTTCTTTCTGAGGTATCTACCGACCTCTGGGGAATTTCCCCAACAATTTCACCGAATTTTATTGATAATTAAACAGTTTTTGAAGAAGCATGACTCGACTAAACCCTCCAAATGGTTTTGACGAGATATCTCGTATTTCAAGATCTGACCTATTTTCCTAAAGACGAGATATCTGGTCATCAAGATAATGCCGATTTTTTACGATGACAAGATCAAGATCTGGTCAAGTTTTTTCTAGTGACTAGTATCTCGTCTATCAAGATCTGGTCAAGTTTTTTCTAATGACTAGTATCTCGTCCATCAAGATCTCGTCAGTTTTGCTCATGACAATATACCTCGTCCAGACAACGACCAGCGGGGTTAAATCACAAGGGAATGAATTCTACGACAACATGCATCCTTTGACTGCTACTAAAATGCTGTTTCAACAGAAACAACACCAGCGTTGGTTGGTTTAATCTTTTCCCAAAGCGAGGTAGGTAGTTAATTAACGTCCCACTGGAGCAAAACAACGGGCTATTGGCGACGGTTCGGGATCCTGAGGGGAAAGATCCAATGACAATGCCACGTAATTTTACCCCACTCTCTAAACTTCCACACCACGCCAACGAGCGGACATTTGAAATCAATACAGATTTAATGTCTACCAGCCCCTGTGTACACGACGGTCTTTGTCTGGACCGAGTTTCCAACAAGCAACCATCCGGTTGCCAATCCGTTACTCTTCCAACTGGGCTACCACGGCCCCTTCCCAAAGCGATAGAGGTAATGTTGCACTTTACGTTTTGATGAACATTTTTGTGTACAAATAAAGAAGTTAACAAATCTGTCATTGCTCAGCGCTATTGGCAATATTCTTCTTACATTAAAAACTCGATTAGTCGTCACCAGGATAAGTTGTTAATTTGCTCCAGTCCCAGCTCGCATAAACCAGCAATGTAATTAAACCGTCGTTACTCTTCACGAATTCAAATGTTCATAGCGGAAAGGTCTTAACCCTCCTGGTGGTTGTCTTGACGAGGTATTTCATCATTAGCAAAACTGACCAGATCTGATGGGCAAGATACCTCGTCATTAGAAGAAGCCTGATCAGATCTTGAACTCGCTAACAACAAAAATCGGCAATGTCTTGATGAGGAGATATCTCGTCATTAGCGAAATTGATCAGATCTTGATGAACGAGATATCTCATCGAAATCAATTGAAAGGTTAAAACATACAAGGTTTGTGTCTAATGGCAAACAACATGGAGTCTAAATTGAGGGCACTGGCCCTGATTCTTTATTTAATTTATTTGAGATCTTAAGTGAAAGTGGATGTACTATTCCTGACATCAATGACTACATAGACGTTGCAGTATTGTTCTAAAGCAACCTCATAAGTTAACCCTCCTGATGGTTGTCTCCACGAGGTATCTAGTCACCAAAAGAAAGATAACCAGATCTTGATCTCCTCATCATCACAAAACTGCAATTTCTTCATCATGCGGAGTTCATTCGCCATTATTGATGACGAGATATCTCGTCATTATCAAAACTTATCAGATCTTGGTGGACGAGATATCTCGTCTAAACCACTTGGAGGGGTAACTGCGGACTTTTTTAGAAGAACCTGAAAGAGCGAGCTATGAAACAGAAAATTAGGAAATTTTTTCACCGTCTAGTAAAGCATAGGTTCTTTAAACCTTAGAAACGATTAGAAATCACCAGTTCAAGGTACTAAATTTGCAAGGTACAAGGTCATGAATACCGTGATAAGTTGAAAATTTACATGATCACTACCGAAATGCCATATTGAGTGCATTCTGTGATTACTCCGCTTAAGTTGTCAAAATGTCTTAGTCCCTTGAGTTACGACTTATCGGAGGTGTTACTGTATTTTCATTTGAACATGCTAAAAATTTCTAATTTTAAAAATTCATTTTTGAATAAATATAATGAAGTCACATAGGATTTTATGAATTTGACATATTAATGAAAATTGCTTCTTCGCATTTGACCTCCTGAGGGATTCACACGCATATATCCCCGTTCAGAACCCTGCAATAATCCTGGTAGGCAGACACTAATATACTTTAACATTTTGAAGGCAAAAAGATGCTATTATTTTACTTGCTTTACAGGCTTTCCTTCTAATATTACTTTAATGTGCTTAACGAGTACTTCACAATAACGAGTAATTCACGAAGTAACAACAATTTCACTTTTGTATTGAATTCTTTACCTATCTCACCTGCTCAATACCTGCCTATAAGAAACAATCGCATCTTATTCCATCTGGCAATAAAAAATTCGATCCAATTCTTAACAGCAGACTTCAAATAAAATAATAAACTCGCACATTAGACGCCTATGACATCCATTTTGAATAAACCTAACTTAAAGTCCTTTGCACACACATGAAGGGCCGTGGTAGCCCGGTTGGAAGAGTAAAGGATTAACAACCAGAGGGTTGCGAGTTCGAAACTCGGTCCAGCCAAAGACCGTCGTGTACACGGGGCTGGTGCACGTTAAATCTGTCGTGGCCTCAAATGTCCCGGACCGTCGCCAATAGCCCTTTGTGTTGCTCCAGTGTGAAGTTAATTAACTACCTACCTACCTTAATAAGGAGTCATTCTAAGTTAAGCTTATTTCATTTGCTGGTTAGATGTGGCACTAGAAAATAAGTAAACAGTAAGTATTGCTGAAACAGTGACGGTGTTTCATCATTACTAATTTGTGCTTCTCATTTAGGGAGTTAGCAGTGTTTTATCAGAATTTTTGAAGCGTTCAGTCTACGATGTCTGATCAAAAAGTATCCGTGCGAAGAAGTTACACGTTTGCACCACCAGCTGTGTGCAACTGGAACATAGGCAAGAGATCATGTGCTCGTTCCCTGATTTCTCTCGACTTCTTGTTTCTCTGTCTATTTCCATTTCTAGAATGTTCGAGCTTCTTGGTCAACCCGCATCGAACCTGCTGACATGAAATGTTCCGGTTTCACACAACTGGTGGGGGGTCGCCGTGGTTCAGTGACTTTCCCCACTGCACTTGCAACCTTCGAGTTCTAGGTGGTTCTATTCCTCCTTGAGTGTATCTTTCTCTCTCTTTCTTCTATGGGGCCGCAGTAGCACAGTTGGTAGAGTCTCGGGTTAGAAACCAGAGGGTTGTGAGTTCAAAATTCGACCCAACTAAAGACCGTCATGTACGTGAGTTCTGGTGCAGGTTTAATCAGTGGTGGCCTCAGATGTCCTCACGTTGGTGTTTCGTGGAAGTTTGGAGACTGGGATATCAGCTCAAGTGCTGACCTCGTCATCTGACCGTGGTTCAAAATTACGAGATATTGTCCTGGGATCTTTCTATTAGGGATTGATTCCGAACCATCGCCAATGGTCTGTTGGGTTGCTCCTGTGTGACGTAAATTCAACTACCTGCCTCTCTTTTCTGTGCCAGTAAATCTATTGTGTGAGTATACGTCCATTTACTTGACGCTGTTTGGCGCAGCTTGGCTAAATAAAGCCCTTGCGCCATAAAACCTAACCAACCAAAACAGTTCGGGATAAAAAATCTATAAACATTGCTTCTATTTGGCATTCATAACGAATATATAACCTGAACCATCACGTGATTTTTTTCGTTAATTTCCACTTGGACTTATTTTTGTTTCAGTTTCTTCTTTCAGTGTACACAGCTGCCAAAGTATGACCGTAAACAACGTTATCAATCAGAATAATTCAGTTTGCCGACTACATAACGATTTTTCTTCTATGGTTGTGCAATATTTTAGAAATAAGCAGAAGTTGTTTTGCATTATAAAAATCAGGAAATAAGATTAAACTTTAATATCTCAAACTAAAACATTTAATTTAATCAAATAACTTAGTAGTATTTAGACAACACTGGTGTTGTTCACACAATATATATTAACGCTTTTTACGTGCTACTACTCTAATTCTACTCCGTCTTCCAGCAATTTTCATATTTTTACCACTCCCTGAACCTTTATCAATGTGTCTATGCTCTTATTTGTTTAAACTTACCATTGATATAATTTTAAGAAGTACTTTCAAATACTATTTCATTGGGTCGCCACTTGATGAAGAAAGTGCATATCATGGCCTGTTTTCTTCGCAATGTGGGGGTCACCGTGGCTCAATGGGTTTTCCCACTGCGTTAGCAACCTGGGTGCTATAGGTGGAACAGGTTCGGTTACTCCCTGGGTGTGTTTCTCTTTTCTGTGTCACTAAATATTTCCTTGTGTGTATGTGAATTTAGTTTGACATTGTTTGGCGCAACTTGACCAAATTTGGGGCTCTTGTGCCATCAAATCCAACCAACCATCTTTGCAATGTTATAGTATTGTGAATATTTCACTCATGCCCTTTTGTTTCCTCAACTTCCCTGCGGTAATTCAATTTTTACTTGCCTCTAATAATTTCCCCCAAATGGCGCCATTACTTAGGCAGTTCCTTAATTAGTAATTTGTTTAAGAAGTAAAATGAATTTCATTTCTTTTTAGTCAAAAATTCTATATTTTAGATAAAGGAATGGTTTAGACTTTTTCTATTGAAAATATTTTAAATAGGGGGTTTGATCTGAAAGAGTTTTTGTTTTGTAAAATTATTGAAAAAGTCCACAAAATTCTGTATTTCAGATAAAGGAATAGTTTAGACTTTCTCTATGGAAGATATTTTCAATAGAGGGGTTTGATCTGATAGCTATCGGTTTGTAAATTTACTGAAAACAATTCGTATATGTTGTTATTGGCTATGGCGAACTTAGTCTGAAAGACATTTCACCGAAAGATTTATCTCACAACTAATTCATTTGGTTCGAACTCAAGTATGAAAAATTCCCCTTCATTGTTGAAGATAAAAATAATTCTGTATTTCAGACAAAGGAATAGTTTAGACTTTTTCTATTCAAGTTACTTAAACATAGGGTTTGATCTGATAGTTTTCGTTTTGTAAAATTACTGAAAACAAAATTCACACACATATGTCATAGGCTATGCTGAACTTGGTATGAAAGGCATTTTGCCAGAAAATTGATCTCACGAGGAATTCATTTGGCCCGAATTGAAGTATGAAAAAATTTCCCGTTTTATTGTGTTGATATTTACTTTCCTTGATTGAAAATGTGGTAGACAAGATTGAGCTTTTGCCGCAACGTACTACAGAAGACGAAATTAAGTCACGCAGGCATATATCAGAATGGTATCACGAAATATGGAAATCCAGATAACTGTTTACCAAGTTCAAATTATCTCTGGATTTCTAGTAATTCTATAATTTTGATGACATCTCCTGCTATACATATACATTTCTTAAATAAATATTTTATGAGACTGTTTTTGCCCATGAAAATCAATGAAATCGCTGACAGATCGCTTTAACTGTACATAACCCTCCAAGCGGTTTCGACGAGATATCTCGTCCATCAAGATCTGACCAATTTTACTAGTGACGAGCTATCTCTTCATCAAGATATTGGCGCTTTTTTGATGGTCAAGATCTCATCAGTTTTCTTCTAATAACGAGATATCTCGTCCATCATGATCTGGTCAGTTCCCTTTGAATGACATGATACCTCGTCGAGGCAACCACCAAGAGGGTTAACATTGCTCTAATTTCCTAACGATTCCTAACTATCTAATTTCCTTCCTTTCAATTGTTCCACACGAATGATTTGGTACTGGAGGGATTTAACGCCAAACGTCATCGAAACGGTGATAAATCACATTTTATGGTAATAGTTCTTAACCGAGTGTATTTTTCTTCTCCCGATAGTTTGTTTACTCTTAAAAACCCTCTCAATGCGTATTCATTACAGGTTTTAGAAAAAATAACACAATTGCGAAGATTCGGGTGCGTCAACTGTTTTAACTAATCTCGCACAGTTCCGATTTTCATTCCACTCACTGAATATTAATAACGTATTCATATCATTCCCAGACCATATTGATAGCAGAAACACATTCAACCCGTTTTTCTCACAGCGTGCCAGGTGTTCACTAAAGCATTGTTCATATCCCAATCTGGGCCCCATGCTAAGCTCGCCGTGTGCAGTCAGCGGGGACAAACGTGACGTGTCTGTTGTGTAGCTTACACATCACGCATATACATCTATCGAATTTACACCGAAGTGTAGGTGGGACTTACTGAAACATATTACTTAATGAATTTTGAAATGGTTGGTCTAGATCGAGACATGAGACGGTGTCTAAACTAGCGATTCCCAACATTACGCTTTCTAGGGACCATTCACATATGTAAAGTTTAAATTGTGAACCACTTAACGGGGATTAGTTTTATAACCATCGCATTTGTATCTATCGAATTTCCACCGAAGTGAATACTAAACTTATTACTTAATGAATTCTTAAATTGTTCGTCTAGTATTGAGACATGTGAGATGGTGTCTCTAACGATTTCCAGTATTACGCTTTACAGGGACCAATTACATATTTAATGTTTAAATTGTGGATCATTTAATCAAATACTGTGCACTGTTTTGTACTACCAATCGCATATATGTTTATCGAATTTACGCCGCAGAGTATAGGTGTGACTGAAACATATTATTTAATGAATTTTGGAATGTTTTATCTAGATCGAGACATATGAGCCGGTGTATAAACTAGCTATTCCCAGCATTATGCTTTCTAGAGACCATTCACATATTTAGCGTTTAAATTGTAGACTAGTTAATGTGAATACCCTGTGCGATAGTTTTATAATCTATCGAATATATATCATACGCATCTGTCGAATTTCCACTGAAATGGAAGTGATACACTTAACTTATAACTTAATTAATTCTGAAATGCGTATCGAGGCATATCAGACGATGTCTAAATTAGCGTTTCCCAGCAGTGTTTTCCAGGGACCTCTTCCATATTTAACGTTTAAATTGTAGACCAGTTAGAGATAAAATTGTGTGATAATTTTATAGTCATCGCATATGCATTTACTGAATTTACACCAAAAAAGTGTGGACTAAACATATTACTTATTGAATTCTGAAATGGCTGATGCGATGCCATTATGTTACCCACGGATCACTCCCATAATTAACGTTTAAATTGTTGGCCGATTAAAAGGATAATGTGCGATAGTTTTATATTATCATTGCTTATGATACATCGGATTTATACCGAAGTGCAGATTAAATATATTACTTAATGAATTCCGAAATGTGTGGTTGGTCTAGTACTGAGACATGACGGTGTTTAAACTAGCAATTCCCAGCATTACGCTCTCTAGGGACCATTCACATATTTAACATTTAAATTGTGAACCACTTAATGGGCATACTATGCCCATATAATCATCACATATGCATCTATCAAATTGTGCCACCGATTAAACATATTACTTAATGAATTCCTTAATTGTTGATCAAGTATTGAAATGAACTTCGAGGAAAACTAAACATTTTCTCTATTCACTTTAATGGATGGAACTTTCATATTCATCTTCTATTAATTGTTTAATTTGTAATTGAACCAATGTTAAAAGGATATGAGATCTGAATTTAGTCAATTCATAACCCTTAGAAAGGACGGAAAATAAATAGCTAATTAATGCATATGTTTACAGAAGATAACTTCACTTTGTGTTGAATTGCATTTATAAAATTTTAGTCCACACACTCGATTGTAGCCAACTGGACATGCTTAGATTTTATTACCTTATTACCGTAACCCTTCATTTTTCTTAATTGTGTATTGTTGTTTCTAATCCCCTTGGTCAAGATGAAACCTAGACCACAAAGTGGCCAACTCTTGTTCGTCCAGGAGCTGTCCCACAGAGATACCAATACAATCCAAAATATGAGAGAATTACTGAGATTGGTAGAGCAAGAACAAAATAGAAAGTTCTTAATTTCTTCAACAAACGTCAAATGTCTTGTATGCCCGCTTCTAAGTCTTGCCAGAGTAGTCTGGTGCAGTCTTCAGTCTCCTTTAACTCTCCAAGTGATTTCGACGAGATATCTCGTCCATTGGTCTTAATTGTGTATTGTTGTTACTAATCCCCTTGATCAAGATGAAACCTAGACCATAAAGAAGCCAACTCTTGTTCCTCCAGGAACTGTTCCACTGATACAATCCAAAATATGAGAAAGAGTTACTGAGGTTGTAGAGAAAGAACAAAATAGAAAGTTCTTAATTTCTTCAACAAACATCAAATGTCTCGTGTGCCCGCTTCTAAGTCTTGCCAGAGCAGTCTGGTGCAGTCTTCAATCTCCTTTAACCCTCCAAATGATTTCGACTAGATATCTCGTCCATCAAGTTCTGGCCAATTTTGCTAATGGTGAGATGACTCGTTATCAAGATATTGTCGATTTTTCTATGATTACGAGATTAAGATCTGATCAGTTTTCTCCTAATGACGAGATATCTCGTCCATCAAAATCTGGTCACTTTTGCAAATGACGAGATATCTCTTCCATCAAAATCTGATAAGTTTTGCAAATGACGAGATACCTCATCGAAACAACCACCAGGAGGGGTTAAAATGTAAAGGCAGTCCAGGACGCTTTGCGGGGTAACAAGAATATAGGGGAGGAATTGGTCATGTTTTGTTGTTTTTGATTCGTACGAGGAGTAAATTTCCGTAGAGGTGTGGTAGGTAGTTAATTAACGTCGCACTGCAGCAACACAACGGGCTATATTTCCGTGAAGGTGAGATCACTATCTGCTGGGCTGATCTGTTCGCAACCCTCCTAAGTTAACAAATAAGCCATCTCATTGCCAAATAAACCAACGTGAGATGGCATCCACTGCAAGCAAATAGAGCCAGTGTGCACCAATTCTGACAAGCGTAGAGCAATATCTCGAGTAGTTCTGTCCATAATATAAGATAAGTTTTAAGGTGGCTGTGTTGAACTCTTACTGTTTGTAATCGTGTTGTTTACAAAAGTATTGGAAAGCTAGAAGACTAATGAGTTAATTGCTAATTTCCTAATAAATACTAAACCCATCATCTCTTTTTTGCATTTATTTAGGAATGCTGATATTTTAATAATTAACAGTTTTAAGTTATAATAATTACCTTTTGAAGCGATATTAACCTTTTGAAAGATATTGTTCCAAAAATATTTGAGGGAACTTTATGGGGTGAAGACCTCTCACCTTTTGTGAATGCATTTTGCACTTACAAATTTTTTGTACTTTCTGTTTTTAAAGGAAAGATGGAACACTATTTATTCCATCGTCCATCTAGAGCACGTCTTGATATCAAAATATATCAAATGAAAGAATTTTGTATAACTTAGTCTTAGTCTACATAAATATTTTTATGCTTAAGCCGCCTTAATATACTAAATATATTTTATGTATTAGTCTTGATCTACTTAAAATATTTTTGTGCATTAGCCTTGATGTACCTAAATTTTTTACGCGTTACTATACCTAAAATATGTTATGCATTATCCTTAATATTTCTAAAATATTTTTATACATTAATCTTATTCTACCTAAAATATCCTTTGCTTGATCTATTTAAAATATGTTTATGCATTAGCCTTAATCTACCTAAAATATTTTATGCATTAGTCTTAATCTGACTAAAATATTTTTATGTATAAGTTTTAATCTACTTAAAATATTTTTATGCGTTAGCCTTAATATACCTAAAATATATCATGCATTAGACTTAATATACCAAAAATATTTTTATAAATTATCCTTAAAAGCTACTTGCTCCAGTTTTTACTTGTAGAGTTTAAAACATTCACCACAACTTTATTTTTAAAAATCGGGGTTATTCTTAATTCTCAAACTTTAACAAGTGTTTTCTCTTTGTATATTATTTTAAAAGCAAGTTTCCTGAAGTATTGACGAATCAGGAAACAGATTTGTTTTTAATTTGTAAAAATATCAATTTTGGTAATTCACGAAAAATGACTATTAAATCTACAATTCAACGAAAGCAATTGGCATTTTAAGGTAACTTCCCATCTAGGAGTAGTTTTAATATTCTTTGTCACGCAACCTCTCAAACCCTTACCATTAAGAATAAAGCAAAAAATATTAATGGAAAACGTATTTAAGAGGATGATGACAAACCACGGTGAAGACCTCAATATAAATGCCGTTTGTTCGCATTGTATTCCTGTAGAACGGGAAAAAGGGTAATTTTATAGCGACTACAGTTTAAATAAATAACATGTAACTTAATTTTAAATTGTTTCTATTGATTTTACACTTATATTGAGTTTAACCCTCTGAGCGTCAAGATACTATTTCCGTGTAATGTAGGATTGCTTTTTTCCCCACAACACATGCTATGACTAAATGACCACATGTATTGGTTAAAGGAATCCTAGGAAATATTCTATTGATCAACAAAATCAAAACTGGTTAGATTGGATAGGATGTTGGGGTTTTATGGCGTAAGGTCCAAAAGCGGACAAGCTGCTCCAATAAAACTGGTTAGAAGCCAAGCAGTGAAGACTGCAAGGTGCAGAATCGAGAGATGCTGGTGTCCCCCTCAGAAAGTTAACCCTTCAAGTGGTTTCGACGAGATATCTCGTCCATAATGATCTGATCAGTTTTGCTAATTACGAGATATGTCGTCGAGACAACCACCAGGAGGGATAAAGAAGATCAATAGCTCAAACTTGAAGAAATAATGAGTGGTGTTGACAAAATCCATAGAATGCTTGTTATTCTATATACGTACATGCTTGTGGTTCTGTTTATATTACATGAACATTTACCATAAAAAATTCGCATATTTTATAATATTTATCCCCGTATACTATAGAATTCCCTAGGAGTTGAAGTCAATTTCTCCTAATATTAGCGGTCATATGACCTAATGAGTGAGGTCGATTGATTCTTCATGCTGGCCATGCATTTATCAAAAAATTTATATATATTTTGCAATATTTATCCCTGTGTAGCTATAGAATGCCCTAGGAGTTAAAGTCAATTTCTCCTAATATTAGCGGTCATATGGTCGGTTGTTTCTTCATGCTTAGCTATCCATATTATATGTATATTTGTGACATTTATTCTCATGTTTGGGGGACAAGATATTCCGGCCTCTTGGAGATGGTCCCTTTGCCTCGAGGTGAATAATATAACGACCTAATGAGGGAGGTCAAGTGACCCTTCACTTTTAGCTACCCATACTATCTGAATATTTGCGATATTTATCCCTCAATTCCTTCCCTTTCCCCCAGTTTGATTGGGGAAAGGGGAAGCTCTGGGAGCTGGCACCCTAATAAACGGACCGTACGACCTAGTGAGTGAGGTTGATTGAGACGTCATGTTTGGCTGTCTCTATTATTTGCATATTCAGTAGGCTTAGAGGAGAAACTCATTAACTGACAAAACAAAACTTTTACTTTACAATTGCTTAAAGTGTAGCTATTCGTTTATGGCTCAAAAATATAAACGATTAGCATGTTTTGTGTAATGTATCTTTTAAACAGATTACAATATGTCAGTGTATTGCTCATCATTATGAAAATAGTCATTTAATATCTCCTAAAAAAGTCAGTTAATGAGTTTCTGCTCTAAGACAACGATTTGCTATACTATTTTTCTCCATGTTTGGGGGAAAGTGATTCGGGACACTAGGAGATGATCCCGCTGCCTCCTCATATAAGTGGTGTATGACCTAATAAGTGAGGTCCAATGACCTTCCATTTTTGACTACTCATATTATTATCATATTTGTGATATTCATCCCCCGATGTTTGGGGGTAGGGTTGAATCACGGAAATACTGAGGGGTCAAGGTATTAAGGTCGCTAAGAGTTGGTGCTCATGCTTGAGGTTGTAATAAAGCCGCCGTGGCTCAGTGTGTTTGCCCATTGCTCTAGGAACCTGCGAGATTGTTGGGAGTGCAGGTTTGATTCCTCACTGAGTGCATTTCTCTCTTCTGTGTTAGTAAAGCTTTCCTTGTATGTGTATGTCCATTATTTGTCGTTGTATGTCTCGTGTTTGGAGCAGCATGGCCAAGTACGGCCCTTGTGCCATAAAAACCTAACCAATCAGACTCAGTTCTAAATATCCAAACATTATGCTAACATTGTAAAACAAGCCTGCATTTAAAATATTAGGTTGTAAGATTAAGGAACTTGATAAATTTGAGCCGTGTTGCCCGGTTGGAAAAGAACCGGATAAGCAACTGGAGGGTTGCGAGTTCGAAACTCAATCCAACCAGAGACCGTCGTGTACGTATTGGCTGGTGCACCTCATATCTGTCGTGGCTTCAAATGTTCTCACGTTGGTGTAGTGTGGAAGTTTGGAGAGTGAGGTGCCATGTCAGGTGTGACCTCGTCATCTGACCGTGATTCAAAATTACTAGGTGTCGTTTCGGATCTTTCCCTTCGGGATTGATCCCAGACAGTCACCAATAGTCCTTTGTGTTGCTCCAGTGAGACGTTAATTCAACTACCTCTCTTGATGAATTTCGCTTTACATCCATGATATAAGCTTGTGAAACTGCTAAAAAGAAAGGCGGATATCTTTTTGGTAGATGGTTTTCTATTATTTATAAAAAATAATTTCCTAATTCTGATTAACCAGTCTTGAATTAGACTTTCATATTTACCACTTATTTGAATTATGAAGAAAAAAATTTCGGATAAAAACTTCTTTTCCAAAGAAAATTATTCAAAGATTTTGTGAACGCTTTCAAATTGGTACTCAAATGACTCTTAACAAACTGAACCTATTAGCGTAAGTGCTCATTACGTAGAAGTATAGGCACTCGAAATCGCTGTCTCATATTTTTTATTTAGCAAACGAATGCATTTAACCTTTTTTATCGAATTAAAATGTAGTTTGTAGCTTTTATTTCTGGTAAAAAAAAACTGTTTTAAATGCTATCAAGTACATTTACATATTGTTTAATAAAATAATTTCTGTTTCGACTAGTTTGATTTTAAGTGACTGATTCTTATATCAGGCAATCCAAAATCTCCACTTTTAATGAAATCAATACCCTTCGATATATCGTGTATGAGAGATATTTTCAAGTGGCAGTAGTATATCTGTGGCTTTAATTGTTTCCTGTACGTATTCTGAGCGTGCGTCAGTTGGGGTGTATTTAGAATAAAATTTTATCACTTCGCCAATAGAAATTACACACACACACACAAAGACTAAATACCCTCATGGGCACATTTCCTTTAGGCTTCACAGATCCAAGGTACTCTAGTAATCTTATCTTTTCACATGGGGTTCACTGTCTTTAGTAAATACGGGGTTCACTGTCTTTAGTAAACACGGGGGTCACTGTCTTTAGTAAACACGGGGTTCACTGTCTTTAGTAAACACGGGGTTCATGTTCCCGGGATACCCAAGTAATCTCTGGTTTCATACCACTACTCTGTTCCCCAATCCCTCTTTTTTCCCCTTTCGCGGCATTTTATACTTGATGTTGTCTTGTGTTTGGCGCAGCTTGCCAAATATTGTCCTTGCCCTATGAAACGTCAAAACAACCAAAGAATAAATTCCGAATTGGTATAAGATAGTTTATTGCCAAAACCAATAAGATTAAACGCCAAACGTCGCCAAACAGCCATGAACTATATTTTAAGATAACACCTGTATAATGCGAGAGCAATTGGACATCGGAAGTAAAATCTTCACAGGCTGTCTGGTTTGTTTACACTGTGAAAATCCCTCTCGTACGATGCTTCTTTTCTTCCAAGAAGAGCGATATATCAGAGCTACTGTACAACTTTCCAAAGCATCGTCAGAAAAACAAAGTGGTAAACAATGTCACTAAAATGAACAATGCGATGAAAGGTGCAAACACTTTTCAAGTAGGTAATAATATACGCTAATTATAAAATTAATTATGATGATAAATTAAAGATCTCTTACGTTTTCTCTTTCCTATGGGAAGGGGTCACCGTAGATCAGTGGTTTTTCCCACTGTACTAGCAACCTGCGAGCATAGATGTGAAATATAAGTAGACTGAACATTACTATTGAGAGGAGCTTCAAAAGTGTGACCAAGATGTCGACTAGTAGTCATGTGACTGCTTGGGGATAAATTCACTCAATTTGCCTATTTGGCATCTTATCGCCTCGTTTGCCGACATAACATTTCATGGTCGTGTAGATGTGTGAATGCGGATTTCTATAGAGTGGCGACAAAAATGATGAAATCGCCAAGTCGACTATGTCGCGTGAAACGATTAGGTGACGAATCAATGGATGGGCGTCTCAAGCTATATTATCAAGCTATATTATATATCTCAAGCTATATTAACTAACACATCCCACACTCCCGCCCTTGGTGTCGTGAGTCACTCTACCAGTTGAAAAAAATATGGCTGGAATAAACCATAGACATGAAATATAAGTAGACTGAGTATTGCTATTGAGAGAAGCTTCAAAATGTGTGACCAACATATCGACTAGTAGTCACGTGACTGCTCTGTGAAAAATTGACTTGGTTGGCTGATTTGGAATCTTACCCGCCTCGTTTGGCTATATATCTTATGATAGGGCAGTGTGTGAATGCGCGTTTCTATAGAGTGGCAACAAAAAAGGTGAAATCGTCAGTCTACTTCTAAGTTTCGAGGACCAATCAGATGATGAATCAGTGGATAGACGTCTTCTCCCGTCCCGTTGACCAATCAGATGATGAATGTTCGTTTCCACCCGGCAGACGAAAGTAATCTAAGGGTCATGTTACTACTAGTTTTGGTCACATGATCCTAAGCATATAAAAAGGTTTCCATTACTCACTATGCTTTTATATTTCCTATATGCCTGCGAATTGTTGGCGGTGCAGGTTCGATTCCTCCTTGGGTGTATTTCTCTTTTCTAGCCAATAAAAGTTCTTATAAGTATGTCGATTTACTTGACTTTGGGGCAGTTTGGCCAAATATGACCCTTCAGCCAACCAGCCCTGTGGGAGAAGCAAAGAGGTACCAATGTGGAAAAAATTTCTAAACTTATCTTCCCTACATAACATGAAATTATTTTTAGCTGAATAATCACAGAAATTCCAGGAAATGAAGAATATGCTTTTGGTTTTACTATTTCTTACTCCGTTGCTATGGTACTAGACGTGCTAGACTGGATATCTTTTATTTTTATAAGTTGATTTCATTAACCGTCTATTCCCCAATGAGATTGCTCATCATCTGACCGTGGCTCAAAATTATGAGGTATCCTCGGGTCTTGCCCTTCGGGATTAATCCCGGATCCCCGCCAATAGCACGTTGATTGCTCCGTAGCGACATAAATTCAACTACCTACCTACTTTTGCAAGGATTATATTAGACTAATGTCACATGAGTATTGGCGCGTCGTATATTATTTTAAGCAATCGTATGAAGGGCATTTTCTGTCAAGCTTAGAGCAGGTGGCGATAGTGTTTCTGCGACGATACGTGTTTCTTGTGCGTATTCTGACATCAGTTCTCTTGTATTTCGATTACAATTTCAGCACTTCGCCAATAAAAATTTTAAACAATAAATTCCGAATTGATATAGAATAGCTGAATGGTCAATTCCAGTTAGATTAAACGTCATCAAAACGGCGATAAATTGCATTTTAAAGGAGCCCAGATATATATCATGCGAGAGTTTTTGGACAGCAGAAGTAAAACTCTTCGGTGGACCGTTTGGTTTGTTTGTTTACACTTTGTTACATGATGATTTCAAATGTCAGATACAAAACATCGCACCATTGCCCTTGTAACTCTTTCAGCAATATTGAATTTCAATTATGTTTATGAAGCTTGCCTTCAAAGACTAGAATTGATAGACTAGTCGAGATCAGAACGAAAACATTGAGGAAATGAACGAGCCCTTATAATCTTAACCCACCTAGGGATTTTGACGAGATACCTCGTCCATCAAGATTTGACCAATTGTGCTAATGATGAGATACCTCGTCATCAAGATATTGGCGATTTTTTTATGATGATGAGATCAAGATCTGATCAGTTTTGCTAATAACGAGATACCTCGACAAGACAACCACTTGGAGGGTTAAACATAGAGATTTTATGATGGTTATGAAATGTTGCTATATTAAAATCTATTTATACAGTGATATGAAAGAAGCGTTGAACAAGATGAATGGTAAAGTATCCGTGTGAGATTTATAAATTTTATATATTTAACGTTGTCGTGGTATTGGTTGAATTTTAAAGTTTTAGAACTGCATGACTTCTGGTTTCTTAAAATAAACGCACCATTGAAATACCTGAAGTTATGGCTCTACACACAGGTTGCCGATAAATAGTTGTCAGAAGAATTCTATTCTGACTACCTTCTTAGTATCCCTTTCGATTTTCCTTGTGGTCTAATTAGCCCTTGTGTAGCAAACAATGACCGATGAGCGACAAACAAAACAAAATCAATCTTTCTTTGAATAATGTCAAACTGTCTCTGACCGTCTAATGTATTCTCTTTTTATTTACATGCATTTTTCTTTGACATAAAATCGAACGTGGTTTCTTTCAAGTATTGGAGTAAGCCTCGCACAATGACAACGGCGAATGCAAACATAACTGCGCTACTAGTGTTTGATTGAAGTCAATATAAGTAAAATCATTATTGTAGGATGTGGTTAACTAGGTGGAAAGAGTTAACTCTTTTGATTGAAGTGTCAATATAAGTAAAGCATTGTGATGGGATGTGGTTAACTAGGAGGAAAAAAGTTAACGCTTTTGATTGATGTCAATATAAGTAAAACATTGTGGTTGGATGTGATTAACTTAGGTGGTATAAAGTGAACCCTTTGGATTGAAATCAATCTAATAAAATCACTGTGATACCGTTATGTAGGATGATAGTAACAAGGAAAAATAAATTATAAAATTAGAATTACAATTATTATTTTGTCGCGCAATATCTCGTTTTGTACTCGGTGTACAAGGATTGCAATCATAGTTATTATTATTTGTGTATTATAATTATTTATTAACACTTTTCTGCCTCTATGAGGTATCTCGTCATTAGCAGAATTGATCAGATATTTATCTCGTCATCATCAAAAAATAGGCAATATCTTGATGACGAGATACCTCGTCATACCTCGAACGAGAGAGAATTTTCATAACTAATATAATAATTTTCAATCACTATTAAAGCCCGTTGTGTTGCTCCAGTGTGACGTTAATTGAAATAACAATAACAATAACAATCACTATTAAAGTTCTGTAAATGAAATGAATGAGCAGATATTCTTAAATATGGAAACAAGCAATCAATGCTTAGTTATCTCGTAATAAGGACTTCATTTTGCTAGGAAACTTTGTTTTCTTATTACCCAAAGATGAATGGAAAGATTTACATAAATGATTGCTTGTTGCAATTTTTTGTCTTTTATGTGTTGGTGAAATATTCTGTGAAGCTTTAAGTGTATGGTGTATAGATGCTGTGAAACTACGCGTAAAACTTCTATCAAACCAAGTGTACAACTGTCAAACTGTAACATTACGGGTAGTGAAAACGTGGTTCACATACTTAGTATCAGTCATTTTTCACCTGCGTTTCACCCTCAATCACATCTGGATGGCGCTTGCAGACATACACACCTTTGTGAATACCATTTAATTTTGTGTTCCCTACTGTCAAACTGTAAAATTAGGGATAGTAAAAATGTTGTTCACATACTTACTGTCAGTCATTTCTGCACCTCCGCATACCCTCTAGCACATACGGATGGCGCTGGCAGACACACTTACTTTTGTGAATGCCGTTTAATATTGTATTCCTTACTTTCACCTAAAGATTGTGCAGGAAGTATTGAATAACCCTGTATACATAGTAAAAATTTCAAAACCTCATAATAGGACTAATAAAGATTTAAAACATAAGAAAAAGTAGTCAGTAGCTATATCGGTTCTGCAAAACGTCTATAATCATCAGGACAGAAGTAAGCAAAGTGAGGAAAACGCAAGTTTAAATATGCTATCCTAAGATAATTTTGCCACAACTCGCTTGTTTAATTGAGCCCTTCCAGGCCACATGCAAAGGCAGGAAGCACTATTGTGCACTATTACAACTGACCTGGAAGAGTTCAAATTTAAAAAGAAACTTGGCAACACTAGAATAACATGTGTGTTTTCTTCTCGTTGTTTACTTCTGTCCTGATAATGGTGGACGCTTTGCTCCATTAGCATAGCTATTGACGATATTTTCCACATGTTTTTAACCCTTCAAATGGTCTCGACGAGATATCTCGTACATCAAGATATGACCTATTTTGCCAATGACGAGATACCTCGTTCATCAAGATCTGATCCGTTTTGCTCGACGAGATATCTCATCGAGACAAAACTGTCCTTTTACTCCGAGGGAAGGAAATTCCAAGTAGGAAAACAAATTGTCCCTTGCCCAGAACAGGACACAATTTGAAAAAGTTTTTTGCATCAGAGGCTATCCTCTACAGAGCAATTTTCGACACGAAGATAAACCATCAGGAGGGTTAATCTTTATTAGTCATACCCCTTCGAAGTTTTTAAAGTTTATCTTATCAGTTTGACTAAGGTTTCACGTGTTTATCTACCCTGTATACATATTTAAAAATAGCTTAACAATTTAAATGAGTGTAAATCCTACAATTTATTCTGTTCCACAGGCTAACCCTCAAAGTGATTTCGACGAGATGTCCATCAAGATCTGACCAATTTTGCTAATACTTGACGAGATATATCGTCATCAAGATATTGCCGTTTTATTTCGATGGCGAGATCAAGATCTGGTCAGTTTTCTTTTAATGACAAAATATCTCGTCCATCAAGATCTGGTCAATTTTGTCAATGACGAGATACTTCGTCGAAACGACCACCAGGGGTGTTAAGTTGCACTGGAATTCTTCACGCAGTTTAACCCTCCAAGTGATTACGACGAGATATCTCGTCTATCAAGATTTGATCAATTTCAATAATACTTGACAAATATCTCGTCACCAAGATATTGCCGTTTTATTACGATGACGAGATCAGGATCTTTTCAGTTTTCTTCTAATGACGAGATATTTCGTCCATCAAGATCTGGTCAGTTTTGTTAATGATGATATACTTCGAGACGACCACCAGGAGGGTTAAGTTGCACTGGAATTCTTTAAGCAATATATATAGAGAGGGAGAGAGAGTAATTAAAAAATCAATATATTTTGTATGTATATTTGAATATGTGCATTCGTGTATTGGAAACGTATGTGACACATATTATCCACGAAAAACATCCAAGAATAGCACAAAATTCGTCCTAAACCCGGAAGCGTAGGATTGACATTTATCGAAATCTAATTCGCTGTAGATTACTTCCAAAACTGTGTCTCGAGGAAATAAAAAAATACAAGTAGACTTATAAGATTATATCCGCTTAAGACAGTTATCCTATTTTCTGGATTATGCAATGGACGGGCATTTTTTATTCTTCTAAGGTCGTTGTCAATTTCTGGAAACATTTTGTTTTTCTTCGCGAGTCAATCGATGTGTGAAGCATTAATATCTGACTGTCACTGTTCCTCGCAAGGAGTATTTATTTTCCTAGATTGATTAATAATATGGTTGTCGGATGAAACTCGTTCTGCGTCTGGCAAATATTTATGTCACAGAAGACTGCTATTATTTTCATTTTTTAATATTGCTATTGACCGTTTAAGAATCCTTCCGTGAGGAATAAGCGTGTTTTTTTCGTGATGGTTAGAGTAATGTGTTTGTTGTAGTTTTGTAGAGTTTGTAGGTAGCAGACGTGTAGATTTTGTAGGTAGCAGACTTGTAGAGGTTGTAGGTAGAAGACTTGTAAAGAGTTTTGTAACTTTGTTTACGACATTCGTTGGAATATTTTTATTTTTTGTTTTATGAAAATGTAATATTCTTTATTTTTGTTACTCACTCTTCAATCTTTGTACTTTAAATGGGTGCTCAACGTAGGGAATATTTGAAAACGTAATGCTCTCTATTTTTGTCATCTACTACTCTTTATACCTTAAATCAGGAGTGCACAACATACATAGCATTTTTGTAAGTAACTTTGAGTATGCCATCAGTTTGAATACTTTATGTTTTTGATATACTTTATTGAATACTTTTAATCAGTTTGAATACTTTTTTGTTTTATGAAAACTTAATGTTCTCTATTTTTATCACATCCACTCTTTATAGCTTAAATCGGGGTACATAATACATGGAACATTTGGAAACGTAATACTCTCTATTTTTGTCTTTATACCTTAAATCGAGGTGCACAACATACAGATAGTTTTTGTAGTAACTTCGTGTGGTCCATCGGTATGAATATTTTGTTTTTGTTTTATGAAAACATAATGCTCTCTATTTTTGTCATCCACTCTTTTTGCCTTACATCAAGGGTGAAAAACATACAGAACATTTGAAAATGTGATGCTCTCTATTTTTGTCATCCACTCTATACCTCAAATCAGGGGTGCACAACATACGGAAAAATTTTGCTACTTCGTGTATGCCATCCGTTTGAATGTTTTGTGCCTTTGTTTTATGGAAACGTAATGCACTCTATTTTTGCCATCCACTCTTTATATCTGAAATAGAGGTGCACAACATGCAGAACAAAAAGAGGGCATCGAGTTTGGTCTAGTAATTTCTATATTATCAAAGCAAACTAAACCAACATAGTATCATTTGATAACAGAGAAAACAAAGACTTGTTGTTGACCTTGAGTTCGCGCGCCACGATAAATAAGAGGGGCGGAGTTTTGGCTACTTTCCTCAGCGCCGAACAAACTTCAAATCAGTATAACTCGGGACTGCAAAGCACTATGACGTCGAAGTGGGTCTCTAACGAAAGCTAACGTCAGTATCTGTCAATTTCGACGTTAGAAGTGATATTGAATACAGTGTTAATTGTCAAATTTGAATCGCAGTTGAAGAATTTTAAAAATTTCATAATGTCGGCATATACTCGTCGAAAAGCCAAGCAGAAATACAACGAGTGTAGTCTACGCGGAAGAGCGACTCGTCAGCTTTTGATAAACACTGAATTGACTACTGAATTTGTCTCTTTCATTTACTACATACAAATAAATACTATGCTCTAACAAGACGCATTCAAGTAAAACCTGGAGGTCGTGCTCCAACATAGCCTACCCGATTTTTTGCCCTCTTTGTGTCATATTAAGTAAACTTTATATGTACTTAAAGTACACATTTTCAAGTTATGGGCATTTTGTAAGTTTTAAAGCATGTAATCCTGGCAAATTAATGATGTGGGTAAATTTTAGGGTGAATACATTCACAAGCTATCTCTTCAATCAATGCATTTTGTTTCTCTTTGGATGAAGTTTTTAATTCGAAAGATTTATCTCACCATTGTTCTTTGCAGACTGCATTTTCTACTCCGTTTATTTTGCATCTATTGGAGATCTCTTTCAAAACTTTAAATTATATCTGCGTACCCTGCCTTTCAAAACATTTTCTCGTACGAAATATTTCTACCCTTATCTCTTTATTGAAATCATTTTCTCTTTATCACTCTATATCTTCTATTCTAATTTTATTTTCGTTTTAGAACATTTATTTTGTGCTTATCTCTGCTTTAAAATAAAAATTCCACTTTCGCTTTCTCTACAAATAAATTCTTGCAACTTTAAACTATTTCTGTGTTGCTCTTTAAAACCTCCAAGCGGTTTCGACGAGATATCTGAGATATCTCGTCCATCAAGATCTGACCAATTTTGCTAATGACGAGATACCTCGTCATGAAGATATTGCCTAATTGTTGTAATGACGAGATCAAGCCCTGGTCAGGTTTTTTTTCAATGACGAGATATCTCGTCCATCAAGATCTGGTCAGTTTTGCTAATGACGAGATACCTCGTCGAGACAACCAGCAGGAGGTTTAATAACATTTTAGTGTCTGACTCACAGAAATTCTGGTTACATCTATCTCTTTATCAGATCATTTCTTTCGCACTCTAAAAACTTTCTCACTAATACTTGTTTGTTTTTCCACCTTTCTTGTTTTAAAATTATACTCTTCATTTTCTGTTTGATTCCGCTTTACTAACTTAAATCTCAACTACTTCAAGTTACATCTTTGTAGTTCCTTTCTCAATTTTCTATAGCATTTTCATATTTCCTTTCTCAGATCTTTCTCTTTTTATATAATTTTCTTAACTTTTTTTAATCTCATTCTCTTAGTTTACTAACATACAAACTCAGAAGAATATTTTACGAATTCTCTTCCCTCTTTGTATGTACGTATGTCTTGTCCTCTCTTCGCAGTGTTATCTCTCCATATTATCTCTCTTTCTACCTTCTCTCTTTATTCCTTTATTCAGTTCCCAACTCCACTGTATACGTAAATTTACTGTACTTACAATGCAATAAAATTTTGTCAGGATGACTGTAATTTTAGGGTGACCGCATCCATAAAAAATGGTCCTGAATGCCGGTCATCCGAACCAATATTCTGGTTAATATGACATTCAATTCATGAGAACCAATATTCTAGAAGACAATCAGTACCAGTTGTTTCAATTAAATACTACGCTTACCAATTAGTAACTGCATGTATAATTGAAATGACATAATACACATTTACACCAGTAATAAAAAACCACTGTCTATATTAAATATAAATACTCAATAAGCTTAGAATTTTCTCATTTGAAAATATAACTGGCAAGCTGTTTTCCATATGGCACTCAAAGTTTTAACACGTTGAAATATCGAATTCGCCAATCCAACGGTGACATGAAACTTCATAAACTTTTAAGGCTGCACGATTGTTTACAACAGCGATTTTCAATCTTTTACATCTCATGGCACACATAAACTAATTACCAAACTTATGTGGCACACCAAAAATTAAGTTATATTTTTTGCCTATATGACAAAAAAATAGGTATAATTTTGATGGATTTACAAAAAATAATAGTAGCTACGTAAACTTTTTCTCGAATGGTTTTAAAAATCTTTTGAAACAATTTAGGTATACTTTTTAATAAAAAGCAATACTTAAAAATATTTATATAGGTTTTAAAATACGAATTTCACTTACGAGCAAATGCACTTGTCAAAAATTCAAAACTAAACCGTTGGAATGAAATGAATCGTACACAATTTTAGTCCACCATTCGTGAAGCACACCAATGCCATTCCTGCTGCACATTGGTTGAAAATTGCTGATTTAACGTCGGATACACTATATATATATACATATATATATATATATATATATATATATATATATTTTTTTTTTATTATATTTTTTTTATTTATATTTTTTTATTATATATATATTTTTTTAATTTTGACTTTAAAAATCCAGTTTTTGGTAACAAGTCATTGGCTTATGTTTAAAATCATTTCAGCGAGAAAAAATTGGATTAAGCTAATTATTAATTATCTAATTTAGATATAATCAGCTAATTAGTATGTTTTTGAACAGTGATATTGCAAATTCTAATTTGTTCAGAAGATAATTCCTGTTGAAACTTATTCCTAATATTATTCTTCATGTTTTGACCCTCAATCAAGTTTCTAAAGGGAATAGATTATTTTTACAATTGTTTTCACCAAGGAAGTCTAATAAATAAAGATTTTTTCAGGGCATTTTTAACATTTAAAAATCAACTAAAAATTAATTTCTTAACTAATAACTCTGATTGTGGTTCAAACCATTCAACTGTATTATATAGATTATAATAATACAAAAAATAATTATAATAGATCAATTCATTGTTGAGTTATCACTGAACAAAGCATCGTATTGCAAAAACACAGTTCTTCAGAAAGTGAGTTGAAAGTTTCGGAAACATGTTTATACTGGTGACAGTACCTAACGAAACACCCTTGTAATTAGAAAAGCATTCCTAATATTTACCAAATCTTGGTATCGGTTAAAAGCTAAGAAATTGGGAAATATTTTGAAGTAATGAAAACAAAATCGATATTCTGGTCAATTTTCGTGATTTCTACTGTATACATACGCCTTAAAACAATAAAGGAAATGAAGGTACGAAATTCTTCATTTTCTGAATTTCTAAGGAATCGCTGCACTAAAATAAAAGCATGTAATCTATCAAAGTGTATTTTAACCCTCCTGGTGGTTGTCTCGACGAAGTATCTCGTCATTGACAAAATTGACCAGATCTTGATGGACGAAATATCTCGTCATTAGAAGAAACATGACAAGATTTTGATCTCATCATCATTGAAAAATTGGCAATATCTCGTCATTAGCAAAATTTGTCAGATATTGATAGACAAGATATCTCGTCATTAGAAAAATTGGTCAGTTGTTGATGGTCGAGATATCTCGTCAAAACCACTTGGAGGGTTTAGTAGCTCTTACATGGGAATTTATATAAACGCAACTGTTTAGTTGATTTTCTGTTTTAGTTTAAAATAAGTTGTGCTCTTTTAGAGAATTGTGTAGCTCCTATATTGCTTATTCAGTTTCGTATAAAACTTCTCGGCTCTATAGCTAACTTCAACTTTCGTTAAAACTGTCACTTGTGTGTTTAAAATCTATTTGTATTACTTGTGTGCTAAATGTATTTTCTTCTTTTTTAGGTAAGTTACATCCTGTTCAATTTTCATTATATATTTTGAAGTAAGTCATTTTTGATATTTCGATATTTTGAGCACTAAAGAAAAGCTACGAAACTTGATTTGCAACTCATACCTCTATTTATGTAAGTTATGCAAGTTATCCCTTCCACATGTACAAATGCTCTAATTTTTATCACTTGCTCACAATCATTTTTAAGATTCGTCGAACCTCTTTTCTAAAGATTTCAAATAAATTCCTAGGAGATAAACATTAAACAATTTTTTGCGTTCAGGTTAGTAGTCAAAATTTTATTGGGGGTATAACTTTTAGTAATTTATGCGTAGAAATTATTTGCTATTAAGTAATTATTTAAAAGACAATGAGATTGGTGGGGTATAAACAAATAAGCTTTTAAAGTATATAGATGAAAATAATAAGCTGTGAAAATGTGTCCCTATTCCTTTAGCCTCTTCAGTCCCTCGAGAAAACCTTCCTCGGAAAAAAAAATTATTTTTATCTTATTTAAGGTACCTTGATATTCAGAAATGCTAAAAAAATATTGTCTCTTTAAGGTACCTCAAGATTTAGAAATAAATATTTTTATCGGCTAATTAAGGTACTTTGAAATTCAGAAATGAAAGAAAGTTTTTATCTTCTATTTAAGGTACCTTGAGATTTAGAAATAAATGTTTTATTGGCTATTTAAGGTACCTTGATATTCAGAAACGGCAAAAAATATTTTTACCGGATGTTTAAGGTACTTTGTGATTCAGAAATGGTAAAGAATTATTTTTTAACGGATGCTTATATAGGTAATGTTCCCAAACTGGTATATTACCCATTTGGGGGGCATTATCTATGAGTCAAAACATTAGGATGCAGCTAAATGGGAACAGCAGGAATTATTGTGCATACTCTAATGTTTTGAGGGTATATAAAAAGTTGTTCTCTTTTAATGTACCCGGGTATTCCAGAAATGAAGAAGTTAATACGTATTTTTTCTTTGGGTTTTATAAAGTTGTTACCTCTTAATGATTTTAATAAACTAGTATTCTTTTGAAAAGAGCATTATTAATTATTTTTATTATGAATTGATTGTTGCTGCTAGGAGGTGAGTACAATTGTTTTATATTTTTGTGTTCTTCCGTAAAACTGCCTCAATTATTTTTGTGATAAAAATGTGCTTGAAATAGTGTTTTGTATTTAGAGAACTTGTAAATGCAAAGTATTGTGTATGGTTTGAGGAATATTGTCTCAGAATGAAATTTAAAATCGCAGTTTCTAGTAAATTAAGATACAGCAGTGTGTTCTTAGCTGCTAAAGTGAACTAAACTGACTTTCCAAATAGGAAGTTTTTTATTTTAATAGTTTGCTTTCATTTTTAGATATGGTCTGTAAGCCTTCCAGTAAACTATGAGCACGAAGTCCATTTTATTAATTTGTTTTAAATATTTATGAAACTGAAATTATGAATAGTGTTAATTGTTTGCTTTACTGATTATTGCACTGTAAACTAATCTCTCTGAAGTGAAATTCCTTTACTTTGAATTGATATTTTGTTAAACAAACAGCTAGCATAACATTTTTATTTGAATCTCACTCATAGTTAAAACAGCTCTCTAAAAATTGTAGAGTTAAAATGAGATTTTACAGGTTCGGTTAAAATTCAGAATCTGAAGTCCTTACAGAGTTCGAATATGCCAATGAACAAGCCTGTATTTGAATTACATTTATTGGAATAGTGAATTTAACTGCTACCAAATCTACACCAAAACAAACTACTGTTTCCAAAGTAACTAATGTATATTTGCATTACATTTAACCCTCCCTGTGGTTGCCTCGACAAAATATCTCGTTATGAGCAAAACTGACCAGATCTTTATGGACGAGGTATTTTGTCATTAGAAGAAACCTGACCAGATCTTGATCTTATCAAAATATCGTCAATTTCTTGATGACGAGTATCTCATCATTAACAAAATTGGTCAAATCTTGATGGACGAGATATCTCATCGAAACAACTTGGAGGGTTAAATGAACGTTGTCTCGAGTAAAAATGAATGCTTTCAATGAGATGAGCTAGTCTTTCCTGTGAAGAGTGTTAGTGCAACTTTATAGCTTGACTGAAAGATATTAGTTTGAGACAAAGGGAAAGAGGTATGAAGTGGAAGATTTTACTTGAGTTTATTGTAACAAATACAGACTATTTACTTTCTCTAGTAAAGAAGCATTTATTTACGTTGCATTTTGCTAGATGACTCGTGTGCATGCCTTCGTCTTTCATTTTGACGAGTTTGCTTCTGGAAGCTGAAAGAATGAGCAAATGGATGAATGTTACTTAAAACTAAACTGAGGAGAACGAGTGTTGGAAATGTTCTTGGTGTTTTCAGTGTGTTCAGGATACTTTGAGTCTCATTTCTTGATTTAGAACGCATTCCAAAATTAAATGCCTGGACGAGCGATTAAAACTAGTTCAGAGAATCTCATAAAATATGCAAATTTGAAAAATCCCTTTTAGGATGTACTAGTCGAGAGAAAAACTATGGTCAAGCATTTACTTTCAAAACACCAACAGCTTGTCACATCACACACGAGTATCTTACACACACGGTACGAGTTTTTACCCATCATTGACGTTTAATAATCATATTATTCGAGAATGATTGAATGAAATCTGAGTTAGGGTTAAGTTTATTTTAGTAATCTACACACTCGGCAATTACTGAAATCTAAAATAGTGTTGAAGCTAATTGTAATCTTCACACGCGGAATGATTGAAATCTGAAGGAGGGTTAAGTTGAGTATAGTAATCTTCACATTCGAAAGTGATTTAAATCTGAAATAGCGTTAAAGTTAACTAGTAATCTTCACAGTTGGAATGATTAAAATCTGAAGTTAGGGTTAAGTTTATTTTAGTAATCTTCACATTCCGGAATGATTGAAATCTGAAATAAGGCTAAAAGTTGATAGTAGTAATCTTCACATTTGGGAATGATCGAAACCTGAAATAACGTTAAAGTTAATTGTAGTAGTCATCACATTCGGAATGATTGAAATCTGAAGTAGGATTAAGATGATTGTCATAACCTCCACATTCCGAAACGATTTAAATCTGAAATAGGATTAAGTTGATTGTAGTAATCTTCACATTCGGGAATAATTGAAATCTGAAATAGGGTTGGGTTAATTGTTGCATTGTGAAAAAAAGAGTTTTAAATACACTTGTAATCTCCAAGCGTTTCAAGCCATTTCTATTTGTTTCATTAATAGCCGTCTCGTCTCAGCAACAATTAACTATGAACGGACCAGTGCGGATTCATATCACAAAGATCGCAGACCCCAGAGATATATGTAAGCACTTTCATTACTTTTCATTGTAATGTTCTTAATTAATAAAACAAATGTTTAATCTTTCTTGCTTCCTCAACAAACTTTATGAGCATCTGTAAATGAAAAACATTTCCAGAAACATTTTGAAAGTGTTTATGTTATTAAATCTACTTAATAATAAACATTATAAGAAACAAGAGGGGTAAACTAAGTGTTGAAGGAAAAAATTCGTTTCGGCATTTTTTCATTTTAATAGCTTTGGGCTCTGGATTTGTACACTAATTTTTTCTTCGTGTATTTATGCATCTTTAATTCTCCCCAAAAGTAAACACTAACATTTCATAGCATCAACCTAAGCACTTAAAAAGTTTTTCGTTTTTTGACGCGTCCTACTTAACAGACGGGGTAATGTAGAAATAAATGAGTCTCTGGAAAATGAGATTAGTAACATTTGAGAACGAAAAAATCAAAAGTTCGTAGTAGAATAAACTTCTTTTGAAATCTAAATCTCTGAAATTTGAAGCATTCAGCGTATGGTAATTCTAAATGTCTGAATGAATGAAATTTTCTGCTGTACTTACTAATACCCTTTTCATCAGACGTTTCCTTTGGAATTTATTTGAAAAAATAACATGCCAACTCTGAGTCCACATACCGGATGGTCATAAAGTAGCCTCCCAAATATAGGAGCCCCTAGAGACCTCAATTTTCAACGAATTGGAATGAAACTTGAGGTTTAGAGATTTCAAGGTATGTGTTCGAGAATTATGCAAATAGCAAGAATCGAGATCTCATGGTTACGGATACAGTTAACAAATTCCGAATCGACCCCCTTTTTTATCGTAATGTGATAGGCTCAATGAAATAACAAAAATGGCGATGAAATTTTACTTTAGCTCTAAAAGACGCAGCAGTGATAATGCACGCAATTTGCTAATATCGCAAGCACTTATCACAAAACGCGAAATGGCACTAGTATTTGTAGTAAAGGTAAAATGTTATGGTTTCTTGTTGTTTCCTTTCTCTCTCTCTCTCTCTCTTTTGTCGTTCACACTAATCTTTTCGTTCTTGCGCAGTCGTTTTCAAAGCTACAGGTAAAATTTCAACGCGATAATTAGTTTTTCACTGCGTCGATCACATTCGATAAAAAAAAGTGGGTGTTGCTACTCGAAATTTTCGCGTGGAGCTCGATTCTTACTGTTTACGCAACTCTAGTGCGTACACCTTGAAATCTCTAAATCTCGAGTTCCATTCCGATTAGTTGAAAATTGTGGTCGCTAAGGGCTAGTACATAGGGGAAGTTACTTTATGACCACCCTGTACTTTCCTGTTGGAAAATTTTTTAAAACACAATGGTGGTTTTCGAAACTATGCTTTCAGTACACCAAAAGTACATCGCTCTCGGAAAGTCTTTACAATTTAAAATATTCATCGTAGAGCATTTTTAAGAGTCTAAGTGAATGCTATTCTTGCCATATTCTCTAATATCTTATTGATCAGAAAAGTGCAAATATTTTCCCGAGATATAAGGTTCAATTAACCACGATTCCTTCCTTGGAATGTATTTGAAAAAGGAAAGTGCCAATTCTAAGTCCACGTACTTTCCAGTCGGAAAAAATTTGGAAAACACCATGACGATTTTCGAAAATAAGCTTTCGATTCACCAAATGTAATGCCATCGGAAATATTCAGTGTAGAGTTGTTTTAAGCGTCGGAATGAATTTAACTGTCTGCCATATTCACTAATACTCTTTTTTATCAGAAAAGTGCAAACATTTTCTCGAGCTTTAAAGTTCAGATAAGTGCGATTCCTTCCTGGGGATTTATTTGAAAAAGGAACATGCCAACTCTATAAGTCCACATACTTCCCAGTCGGTTGAAATTTTGAAAAACAATGACGGTTTTGAAAAATAAGCTTTCGATTCCACACAAATATTCGTTGTAGAGAGAACTATTGAAAATCTAAATCCCTGAAATTTTAAATATTTGACGTAGAGTATTTTTAAGTGTCTGAGTAAATTTAAGGTCTGTTACATTCATTAATACACTTTTGATCAAAAAAGTGGCAACATTTTCCCGATATATAAAGTTAAATTACGTTCCTTCTTTGGAATTTATTTGAAAATGGAACATGAAGGGAACTAAGTTCACATACTTCCCAGTCGGTAGAAATTTTGAAAAAACAATGACGGTTTTCGAAAATAAGCTTTAAAAAGTAAAAGTATTTTCAAAATTGTAGAAAGGACTTTTGAAAATCTAAATCCCTGGAGTTTTAAATATTTGGCGTAGAGTATTTTTAAGTGTCTCGAGTGATAATTTAATGGTCTGCTACATTCATTAATACACTTTTCATCAGAAAAGTGCCAACATTTTCCTGGGATATAAAGTTAAATTAAGTTCCTCTTTGGAATTTATTTGAAAAAGAAACATGCCAACTTTAAGTCCACATACAATACTTTCCAGTCGGTAGAAATTTTGAAAAACAATGACGGTTTTCGAAAATAAGCTTTCGGTCCACCCAAAGTACATCGCTATGAGAAAACCTCTACACTGGTCTTTATTATAGTGGTAGAACTCAGATTTGCCTCGCTGCTTACAACTTTTCTATTTCGATAAAATTTCTCTTCTACGATGATCGAGAAGCAATATACTAAAATAAAATTCTAGCGATACTTTTTCTATTCTTTGCAGTCAGTTCTTTTTTACTAGAGAAAAACACCTTTTGGAAAGAGAAAAAATAGTTTCAACATACTCTTTAAACCCTGCCCCTCAGTCTGACAGCTAAGCAGAATGCAACAAAATATCTGACATGATAGCTTAGCTTGCTCGTTTCTAGAATGTTCTCGCTTGCCTATTAAAAATTCGGTTCTTTTTCGATGCAATCTATTCACAACAAAAACATATTTCAACTATTTTATTCGCTTGTCATCGCGACAATTTCATAACATTTTTTAGAAATTTATTTTTATTAGAAATGGATAAATAGAAACATACGTCAGCTTATAGAATCATTTCTACATTTTTCTAAAAAAAGACGTCGTTATTATTTGTTAGTTATTTTTTTGCTTGTCCTCGCGACAATTTCATAACATTTTAAGTTTTCTCAAATCCACATTTTTCATAAACTTATTTTTGTTAGAAATGTATGAATAGAAGTATATATCTGTTTAGAGAGAGAGAATAATTTATTTTGTTATTACAAAGAAAATATTACAATTTATTATAATTATTTTATTCGCTTGTCATCGAGACAATTTCATGATCTATTAACAAATTAAGTTTTTACAATCTTACATTTCTTAAAACATTTTTATTTGAAATTGATGACTAGAACTAGAGAGTAATTTGTTTCGCTATTTTCAAGAAAAAATGCAGTTAGTTTTAAAAGGTTGTTTAAGTTAATATAGAATTCGTTTGGGGGAGCGATGATCAGTACACAAAAAGTGATTTATATAAATTTAGTAGTAAAATAAATTGCATGGAGAAAAAGTGCAACTAGAATAAAATTCATAACAGCCGGTTATATATGTAACAAACATTTCTTATAAGTCAATTAATTTCTTTTAACTTCTTACGAGTCACTCAAGTTCTGAAATCCTTATGGGAATCATGAATATTCTTGAACATTCTCTCTCGATTATCAGAAATTCGCTTCTTTTTCGATGCAATTTATTCACAACAAAAATGTTTCAATTATTTTATTCGCTTGTCATCACAATTTCCTAACATTTTTTAGAAATTTATTTTTGTTAGAAATGGATAAATAGAAGTATACATCAGCTTAGAAAATTATTTTTCTGTATTTTTCTTTTTTTCAAGTTCGCATTTTTTAGAAACTTATTTTTATTAGAAAGGGATAAATAGAAGTGTGTATCTGTTTAAATAATAATTTATTCCTCTATTTCCAAGTAAAAGTGCCATGGAGTTTAAAAACTGTTACAGTCAATATAGAATTCTATTACGATAAGTATATAACGTTATTTATTAAAATTTAGCTTTAAAATAAATTGCATCAGAAAAAGCGAAAGTAGAATAAAATTTATAGACAGCGCCCCCCCTATTATATATTTAAGAAACGTTTCTCATAAGGCAATGCAATTACATTTTTTTAACTACATACGAGTTACCTAAGTTTTGAAGGCCTTAAGGGAACAGTGACATCTCCATGTGTACCTACTTTCAAGAAGATAGTATTTCTCTGCTTTTATCGTAAAATATATGCGAGTGTCATTTTTTCCGAGAAAAAACTTGGGAGTCTAAAATACATGAATGTATAAAGCTCAAGTGAACACTGAAGAATGGCTCAATATAAAAACATGTTTTATTCTCGAAATACTTGCGTTTCGTGTGCTGTACTTGAAAGAAAAGATTTAGCTGCGATATTCGAACGATTTTCGTGTTTCTCTCTTGGAAAGGCGGCAAAAACTATCGTAAAATATTGAATGCTCGTTAGAATAAGAATAAATTTTGTTTCTTGTTTTTCCAGCACCTGTCTGCGTTATTTTGTGTTTTTCAGAGATTCTGTTTAAATAGTTTCTTGATGACACGTTCTTTTGTTTGGAATTTTTTCAATTGGGACATGTTCGTGTCTCATTTGCAGTTTCAGATTATTTTTGTTTTTGTTTGGCGGAGTATAAAATCATCAAAAAATAAATTATTATATTATTTTCTGTTTTTAATTTAGTTGAGTTTTCAAGCTTTAAAATGATGTATTACTTTTCTTTGTACCTGTTCGGAAAGAATTTTTTAATATTTTATTATATGTTAATATTTTCCATGTGAAACTTTTAAATACCCTTTAACCCTCCTGGTGATTGATAATCTCGATGAGGTATCTCGTTATTAGCAAAACTGACCAGATCTTGATGGACGATATATCTCGTCAAAATCACTTGAGGGTTAATGGTTCTGATTCCTCAAAAGTGCCTTTCTGCCATATAACGAACCTTTTCAAAAAATACTATCACTTGTAATTTTAATGAAGTAACGTTAGGACTAATATCCGTATTAACTAGAGTTTGTATGAGCATTTAAATATATGCGTAAAATAAAAATGAAACAAACTGAAAATTCGCTTTTTCAAAAAAAATTTGGTAGTCTATCACATACTTTAATTATATCAGCTGAAAAATGTCAACAATCAAGTAACTTGTTAACCCTCCTGATGGTTTATCTTCGAGTCGAAAACTGCCCTGTAGTTGTTAGCCTCTGGTGCAAAATCCCGTTCCAAACTATCACCAGTTCTAGGCTAGGAACAATTTGTTTGGCCTACTTTGATATTCATTCGCCTTGAAATAATAGGGTAGTTTACTCCCGACGAGATATCTCATCATTCGCATTAAATTAAGCATAACTGTAAAGAGCCTAGACTATCCTATCTAAAAATTTCAAAATCGATATTTTTGAAAATGTCGGTATTTAATCTAGTAATTAATTTTGCATTCGGCTTCAATGCTCTTTACATAAATAGGGCGAAAGATTACTCAGTAGGTAAATTGTATGATATATTTCACTTTTATTATTTCTTTAATTGTACTATTAATTGCAATGACTTATTACTAATATGTTACATACATACGAGACATCCGGGTACTATTTATTAGTATTACGCTTCGTTTGCTCCGTTCCTACGAACGAGTTGCAACTATTGCCGCATATCGTTGATTGAAGATGGCCTAGAAACGAATGCTTAGTTAATAACCAATCAACGAATATATTCGGTGATTTTAATTCTCGTTTCGAGTAATAGGTTATTTAGGACATTTAATACGAAGGGACGAGTGTCAGGACACTCGAGTTGTGATGGGACTGATTATGGAAAATCTTGCGCCTAAAGCATACATTCCGGATATGACGAGATAGCATTTGAGTTACGTTGTTTGAATGAGTCCATCCGTTAAATTAGGCGATGTAATTGGCGATATAATGCCTATAATTGGCGTCTTTAGTGTGGATTCTGGATCCGATCTATAGCTTGGAGCTGGAAGGGCAAAAACAGTGATAACGAGTTGGCGAAACAAGTTCTCACCTATTGCGATCATGATACCCATATATGATTTTCCATATGGAAGCCCTTTCCAATCGAGTGTTCTACCTTTCTAGAAATGGACTCCTCAATGTGATCTCCCTTTTCACCAGATGCCTGCCTTCTCGTCCAACCCATAGAGGAAGTAGTATGAGAAATGGTAATATTTTTATGTGCCCAGGGTCATGTGACCAAAACTAGTAGTAGCGTGACCCTTTCTACCCGTGACTACTTTTGCGTGCGGGGTGGAAACGAACATTCATCATTTGATCGGTCCACGGGACGAGAGAAGAAGCCTATCCATTGCGTCATCATCTGATTGGTCCGCCCAACTTAGTAGACTGGCAATTTCACCATTTTTGTCGCCACACTATAGAAATGCGCATTCACACACCTACCCAGTAATTATATATTATATCGCCAAACGCGGCGATAAGATGCCGAGTGGGCCAACCAATTTTTCACAGAGCAGTCACTGGTACTAGTCGATATGTTGGTCACACGTTTTGAAGCTCCTCTCAACAGCAATGCTCATTCTACTTATACTTCACGTCTATGGTCAACCCACAGGTGTGGTGGTGTTACTCTGATGAGCCTTGAATAAAAATAATTCTGCCATCCCCTACAATCAGTAGCGTAATGTATCATAAAAATCTGGGGATGCCAATATTGAACTTGCTCTACTATGAACGATGTGCAAATAAAAAAGTGTGTTTCGATTTTCTTCCCCTTCTGTACATCTAGTCAGCCAAGGAAACCTCTCATATCATAATTAAAATGTCAGTACATAGTTTATGCCCTCAGCTTTGAAGAATTGTGAAGGTAGTCTTCGCTTTAAACAAACGTAATATTCTATGGAGGATAACTCACGTACAAAAGTCGTCATCAAGTCTATTAAGTTTTCATCCGGTATCAAAATATCACTCATAAAATAACAGCACTAACAAAACATTCGATAAATAGGACACAAGGTAGTAGTTGGTAGTTGAACTTACGTCGCACTGGAGCAACACAACGGGCTATTGATGACGGTTAGGGATCAATCCCGAAGGGAAAGATCCGAGGACAACATCTCGTGATGTTGAACCACGGTCAGACGACGAGGTCCACACCTGGACTGGCACCCCACTCTTCAAACTTCCACACCACGCCAACGTGAGGACATTTGAGTCTACTGCAGATTTAACGAGCACCAGCACTACGTATACGACGACCTTTGGTTGGATCTAGTTTCGAACTAGTAACCCTCCTGTTGCTAATCCACGACTCTACCAACTGGTCTACCACGGCCCATAGGACACAAGGAATAAAAGAATATAGTCTATAAATCGACAACGAGCTTTACAGCAAATGCTCATGGATTTTACCCTAAGTTACAAGCACAGCTGACGGAAGATAGCGCGCTCAATGGGAGAGAGGGTAAGAAGTATTATGGGTACCTACTGTGCATGGCAAACATCACTAACTCCAATGTACAATAATTACCTAACACCAAGGCGATCGAGGCGGGAGGTCACATAGAGTCACGACGATAGAGTGCAGGAGAAAGTGCAAATTTGAAATCGGTATTGATGTTTGGTACTGAGTTCAAAGTTAAACATTGTTTTGTCATTTTTCTTGATTCGGTGGTTGATTTAAAGTTTTTTCCAGCAGGCGATGCTGGACTTTAATGGACTCTACGCCACTGATACTGCTAATTGCTAATTTTACCGATGGTGTCGTTGAAAGTAGTACTTGATTTCATAAGAAGCCTAGACTTCGAATGACCAATTATAAAAATCAGTCGCTTAATAAAATAAAATCTGTCTATACAGATATGGGTTTCTGGGCTTCAACTGACTCTAAGCCACTGATACTGTGAATTGCTAATTTTACGGGATGGGCATTGAAAGTAGAACTTGATTTCATAAGAAGCCTAGACTTCGAATGACCAATTATAAAAATCAGTCGCTTAATAAAATAAAATTTGTCTGAACAGAAATAGGCTTCAGTGGACTATACGTAACTGATATTGTGAATTGCTAATTTTACAGTCATTGAAAGTAGAACTTGATTTCATAAGAATCCTAAACTTCGAATGGCCAGTTATGAAAATCAGTCGCTTAATAAAATAAAATCTGTCTAAACAGAAATAGGCTTCTGGTCTTTAATAGACTCTGCGTCACTGATACTGTGAATTGCTAATTTTACGGATGGTGTCGTTGAAAGTAGTACTTGATTTCATAAGAAGCCTAGACTTCGAATGACCAATTATAAAAATCAGTCGCTTAATAAAATAAAATCTGTCTATTCAGATATGGGCTTCTGGGCTTCAACTGACTCTAAGCCACTGATACTGTGAATTGCTAATTTTATGGATGGTGTCGTTGAAAGTAGTACTTGATTTCATAAGAAGCCTAGACTTCGAATGACCAATTATAAAAATCAGTCGCTTAATAAAATAAAATCTGTCTATACAGATATGGGCTTCTGGGCTTCAACTGACTCTAAGCCACTGATACTGTGAATTGCTAATTTTACGGGATGGGCATTGAAAGTAGAACTTGATTTCATAAGAAGCCTAGACTTCGAATGACCAATTATAAAAATCAGTCACTTAATAAAATAAAATTTGTCTGAACAGAAATAGGCTTCAGTGGACTATATGTAACTGATATTGTGAATTGCTAATTTTACAGTCATTGAAAGTAGTACTTGATTTCATAAGAATCCTAAACTTCGAATGGCCAGTTATGAAAATCAGTCGCTTAATAAAATAAAATCTGTCTAAACAGAAATAGGCTTCTGGTCTTTAATAGACTCTGCGTCACTGATACTGTGAATTGCTAATTTTACGGATGGTGTCGTTGAAAGTAGTACTTGATTTCATAAGAAGCCTAGACTTCGAATGACCAATTATAAAAATCAGTCGCTTAATAAAATAAAATCTGTCTATACAGATATGGGCTTCTGGGCTTCAACTGACTCTAAGCCACTGATACTGTGAATTGCTAATTTTATGGATGGTGTCGTTGAAAGTAGTACTTGATTTCATAAGAAGCCTAGACTTCGAATGACCAATTATAAAAATCAGTCGCTTAATAAAATAAAATCTGTCTATACAGATATGGGCTTCTGGGCTTCAACTGACTCTAAGTCACTGATACTGTGAATTCCTAATTTTATGGATGGTGTCGTTGAAAGTAGTACTTGATTTCATAAGAAGCCTAGACTTCGAATGCCCAATTATAAAAATCAGTCGCTTAATAAAATAAAATCTGTCTATACAGATATGGGCTTCTGGGCTTCAACTGACTCTAAGCCACTGATACTGTGAATTGCTAATTTTACGGGATGGGCATTGAAAGTAGAACTTGATTTCATAAGAAGCCTAGACTTCGAATGACCAATTATAAAAATCAGTCACTTAATAAAATAAAATTTGTCTGAACAGAAATAGGCTTCAGTGGACTATATGTAACTGATATTGTGAATTGCTAATTTTACAGTCATTGAAAGTAGTACTTGATTTCATAAGAATCCTAAACTTCGAATGGCCAGTTATGAAAATCAGTCGCTTAATAAAATAAAATCTGTCTAAACAGAAATAGGCTTCTGGTCTTTAATAGACTCTGCGTCACTGATACTGTGAATTGCTAATTTTACGGATGGTGTCGTTGAAAGTAGTACTTGATTTCATAAGAAGCCTAGACTTCGAATGACCAATTATAAAAATCAGTCGCTTAATAAAATAAAATCTGTCTATACAGATATGGGCTTCTGGGCTTCAACTGACTCTAAGCCACTGATACTGTGAATTGCTAATTTTATGGATGGTGTCGTTGAAAGTAGTACTTGATTTCATAAGAAGCCTAGACTTCGAATGACCAATTATAAAAATCAGTCGCTTAATAAAATAAAATCTGTCTATACAGATATGGGCTTCTGGGCTTCAACTGACTCTAAGCCACTGATACTGTGAATTGCTAATTTTATGGATGGTGTCGTTGAAAGTAGTACTTGATTTCATAAGAAGCCTAGACTTCGAATGACCAATTATAAAAATCAGTCGCTTAATAAAATAAAATCTGTCTATACAGATATGGGCTTCTGGGCTTCAACTGACTCTAAGCCACTGATACTGTGAATTGCTAATTTTACGGGATGGGCATTGAAAGTAGAACTTGATTTCATAAGAAGCCTAGACTTCGAATGACCAATTATAAAAATCAGTCACTTAATAAAATAAAATTTGTCTGAACAGAAATAGGCTTCAGTGGACTATATGTAACTGATATTGTGAATTGCTAATTTTACAGTCATTGAAAGTAGTACTTGATTTCATAAGAATCCTAAACTTCGAATGGCCAGTTATGAAAATCAGTCGCTTAATAAAATAAAATCTGTCTAAATAGAAATAGGCTTCTGGTCTTTAATAGACTCTGCGTCACTGATACTGTGAATTGCTAATTTTACGGATGGTGTCGTTGAAAGTAGTACTTGATTTCATAAGAAGCCTAGACTTCGAATGACCAATTATAAAAATCAGTTGCTTAATAAAATAAAATCTGTCTATACAGATATGGGCTTCTGGGCTTCAACTGACTCTAAGCCACTGATACTGTGAATTGCTAATTTTACGGATGGTGTCGTTGAAAGTAGTACTTGATTTCATAAGAATCCTAAACTTCGAATGGCCAGTTATGAAAATCAGTCGCTTAATAAAATAAAATCTGTCTAAACAGAAATAGGCTTCTGGTCTTTAATAGACTCTGCGTCACTGATACTGTGAATTGCTAATTTTACGGATGGTGTCGTTGAAAGTAGTACTTGATTTCATAAGAAGCCTGGACTTCGAATGACCAATTATAAAAATCAGTTGCTTAATAAAATAAAATCTGTCTATACAGATATGGGCTTCTGGGCTTCAACTGACTCTAAGCCACTGATACTGTGAATTGCTAATTTTACGGATGGTGTCGTTGAAAGTAGTACTTGATTTCATAAGAATCCTAAACTTCGAATGGCCAGTTATGAAAATCAGTCGCTTAATAAAATAAAATCTGTCTAAACAGAAATAGGCTTCTGGTCTTTAATAGACTCTGCGTCACTGATACTGTGAATTGCTAATTTTACGGATGGTGTCGTTGAAAGTAGTACTTGATTTCATAAGAAGCCTAGACTTCGAATGACCAATTATAAAAATCAGTTGCTTAATAAAATAAAATCTGTCTATACAGATATGGGCTTCTGGGCTTCAACTGACTCTAAGCCACTGATACTGTGAATTGCTAATTTTACGGATGGTGTCGTTGAAAGTAGTACTTGATTTCATAAGAATCCTAAACTTCGAATGGCCAGTTATGAAAATCAGTCGCTTAATAAAATAAAATCTGTCTAAACAGAAATAGGCTTCTGGTCTTTAATAGACTCTGCGTCACTGATACTGTGAATTGTTAATTTTACGGATGGTGTCATTGAAAGTAATACTTAATTTCATAGAAACCTAGACTTTGTATGGACAGTTATGAAAATCAGTTACTTAATAAAATAAAATCTGTCTAAACAGAAATGATTTTATTAAGCGGCTAGCGCTTAATAGAGCAACATATCTTCGTAAATGAAAACGGGGTTCATATCGTACATCATCACCACAATCAGAAGTCAGAAAATGGATAAATTACTTTCTTGATGTCACAACTGTCCAGTAACGGTCTCAAGCAGACGGAAAGATAAGGGAATAAAATACTTAAGGATAGTTGTAAGGATAAGATTGACTACTTATCCTCAACCTTCTTTTCCACTAAAAAAATAAGTGATCGTGTGTTGTAACGGAAAAGATTTCTAAGAGAAGCAAACTGTTAATCCCATACATTTGAAGATTGGTCACGAAAAAAGTGGAGATGTTCAAAGCCCTATAAAACTCCAAGCACCAAAGAAGTATTGTCAACAAAAGAAGGCATGATTCTTATTTTTTCAGTAAGACTTGTTTTCAGATACAGTTGAGTGTTAACACGTAGTAAAATAAACGGAAGATTTTAAAGCGATTCGTAATGTTTACAGACGGGTTTGTGTTTTCCTGGTTTAGATGGGGATTATAGCATTTTCGTCGAAATTCTGTTATAGTATTGTTCTTAATTTTAAAGTTCTTGGGAGCGGATTTAAGCATTTCAGCTGACTCCGACCTTGCTTTCCAAAGATGTTCACCGTTACATATATATTTATAAATCTCATGGCTAAACCCTTCTTCCCTTTCGTTCAGCTCAAATTATTTAGAATTATATTAATATTTCGCCTTTCATTTACTCTCTCTCTCACTCAGCTTAAGCCCCTCTTATTTGAATATTGCTGTCTCGGCGTTAATTGTAAATTCTTTCGCAGGCGCTTTTCGATTACACCCTCAGCCCCGTAGGATATATCGTGTGAAAATATGTCCTACCTGGCCATGACCATTATGTGAGGAGCTGAGGCGAGCTGCCTGCTATAACGGTTGATTGGTTTTGGGTTTTATAGCGCAAGGGCCATATTTGGCCAAACTCAAGAGAACAACGAGGTAGAAAAAAAAACAAAAAATAGAAGGGTGGGCCAGAGTAAAGCAGAAGGGAGGACAGATTACTCGGGTGCCTCGGGTTTGTGTTGGCCGTACACACTTATAGATGTACCCTTGAGGACGCCTGCTATAACGGGGCGTGGACCTACAATTCGACTCACGTCTGCAAACTAATTTCTTTAATAAAATAATTGGAAGGGCTTTTCGGTAAAGCTAACGCTAGTGTTTTCATGAGGGTTTTTCTAATGCCCGGTCAATTGAACATTACTCATGGCTCTACAAGGAAGGATTCATGAACTACTTCGAGTTACCTTTGGGCATCACGGGAAGGGGGAGTTCTCGTCACACTTCACACATATACCACACACTCTAGACACAGCCCGTTTATAGAGACCACACATTCATTCCAGAAGGACAGGCTTAGTCTCGATCCAGAAGCCTGCACTCTGACCATTAAACCGATTGGTCGGCAGCACAGACGCGAAATATAAGTAGACTGAGCATTGCCATTCAGAAGAGCTTCAAAAAGTGTGACAAACATGTCGACTAGTAGTCTCGTGACTGCTCTATGAAAAATTGACTTGATTGGTCAATTTGGCATCCTATCGCCCCGTTTGGCGATATAACATCTTATGACAGGGTAGGTGTGAATGTTCGTTTCTACAAAGTGGCGACAAAAGTGAAATTGTGTTGCAATGTGCGTTGTATGCAAGATGGAGTATTTCGAACGAAAAAAGCATCTATCTTACGCATCTATCCTGAACCGTTGTCATTGATACATCCTTTTGACAATGTGCTTTGTGTACGTGGCTCAGAAGGTTTGCCCATTTCGCAATCAATCTTCGAATTGTAGGTGACACGAGTTCGATTTCTGTAACTTCCCCTGGGTGTATTTCTTTCTTCAGTATCAGTAAAACTTTCTTTGTTATGTGCGAGTATATATACATTTACTTGATGTTGTCTGTCTTGTGTTTGGCGCAGTTTGGCCTAATATGGCCCCTTGGCCCTAAAATCAAATTGTTTCCGACGCGATGACAGGGTACGTTGTGCACAAGATGGAGTATGACATAAAAATGTGGTCGCTTGCTTATCTGTCCTATACCGTTCTAATTGCAACCAATCCTTTTGTTTCGACCGAGGACAAAAAGATTCGTCTAATTTGGTTAACAGCAGGCGCTCGGTTTTTAACACTCCTGGTGGTTGTAAACTGACCAGATCTTGATGAATAAGATATCTCGTCATTAAAAGAAAACTAACCAGATCTTGATCTCGTAATCATAAAAAAATTGACAATACCTTGATGACGAGATATCTCGTCATTAGCAAAATTGGTCAGATCTTAATGGACGGGATATCTCGTCGAAACCAATTGGAGAGTTAATGATTTAAATTCAATGAGTAATCTGTTTCATTGAAGTTTTTTGTTTTATCTCTTATCTGATAACGGACAAGATACGACAAATTCAGCAATACTGAAGTTGCTTTAAATCATCGTTTTCTAACACTGGTTACCCCAGCTGGTGGATGAGGATCATTTTCTAAGACTTCCTCTTAAGTCTTAGAAAATGCATCCTCGCTCACCAGCTGGAGGCAGCAGGTCTCCGCCTACTCAAGTCGTGCCTTTCCTTTTGTGCTCAAGCATTTCCCAGCCCCATATAAAAGGCTCACAATCCTTTTGTTTCGACTAACGACATAAAGATTCATAGCTTCTAATTCAACTAACAGAACAAGAGCTCGTTTTTTAAATACTTCAGCCGTACTGCAAATGTCTTAAATCTGACTTCCCCTCAGTTAGAAAATGTATCCTCATTCGCCAGCTGGAGGAAGAATTACTCAAGTCGTGCCTTTCCATTTGTGCTCAAGCATTTCCCAGCCCCACATAAAGGGCTCACAATCCTTTTTTTTTCGACCAACAACGACAAAAGGATTCGTCGATTCTAATTCGGTTAACAGAGCAGGCGCTCGGTTTTTAAAATACTTCAGCAGTGAAATGAAGCATGGAACAGTATGAAGATGCTTTAAATCGTCACTTTCTAAGACCGGTTACCCCAGCTGGTGCATGAGGATGCATTTTCTAAGACTTCCTCTTAAGTCTTAGAAAAGGTGCAGCTGGAGGCAGCTATTCCTTGCCTACTCAAGTCGTGCCTTTTCCTTTGTGCTCAAGCATTTCCCAGCCCCACATAAAAGGCTCACAATCCTTTTGTTTCGACCAACGACAAAAAGATTCGTCGATTCTAATTCGGTTAAAAGAGCAGGCTGCGTATTTCTCATCATGTCACTAAGCTGGGTAATCAGATTAGGGGTATGTGTATATCGATGCATTTTTGATCACCGAGATCCGAATTCAAAACACTCGTTTCCTTTGACTTGTGCTTTTAGCTTCTGTGGTGGCACTAAGCAAACGTATCTTCGTTTCCCGGTGGGGTTTAACACTCATTCTTGACTAGAGCGCATTAAAATAAATTTCCCATTTAGGTCCTAGTACTAGAACATACTAGTTTTTAACCCTCTCAGGGACACAAGCATACATTCGTTCTTCAAGTTTCAGTCTTCCCTGCATAACTCCTAACCAGTTTTGACTTCTTGACTAGCAGAATTTTCTCTAGGATTCTTCTAAGCAATAAATGTGGCTATTTAGTTGTTATGTGTGTTGTGGGGCAAAATCAATAGTACACTACTCGGAAATCTCGTGACGCTCAGGTGGTTGAAGAAGTTCACATCGTTTCAGGGTGGTTAGAAACCTGTTGGAGATTTCATCGTTGTCTCTTCAGTACCGAGAAAAAAACCCTCTCAAAAAATTATTTTATCGAATATATATATTACTGTGAAAGACCGATATCTGGCAAATGTCGATATTCTCCGGTGAATGTCAGCATTCACATAGTCGCTTGGTGTATGTCCGAAATATTTGCTAGATATCATTATTTCTTGCTTACACCGGCAAATGTCGACATTCAGCATGCACTGATGGTGAATGGTGAATAAAAATATTTTTGTTACGTTAAGACAAAAATGCAACTTTTTAAATCATACTTTATTATTAAAACATATTTTGATATACGTCAAAATTGGAGGAAGCTTAAGTAACAGCTCATGTAAATAAACTGTTGAACCTAAAACGAACAGTACATTCTAAATGAGAAAAGAATATAATACCAATAATAAACTTACACATAAATTATGTGATTAACGTTATACAATCTTATTTATTGCAACAACTTAAACTGAAGGCGGAGAGGCCTCTCTGGCTGTGGCCTCTCCGCCTTCTCGGCTTCTCGTTTCGACCCCCACCAGAGCTTATCTGTGCTTGTCGACATACACCGGCGATGGTCCGAATGTATAAGAATATAACCAAATATTCGGTCTTTCACCGACGTATTTGGTATGTGTCGACATTCATAAGAGAATATTGACATGCTCTAATTTCGGTCTTTCACGGTAACATATATACAATGTACTTTGAGACTTTGAAACATTAAAAAATATTTATTTTTAAATGGGTCCTTATGAGGCAATGTCCACAATTGGGTAATATACCCATTTGGGGACATAACCTTTCATGGGTCATAACATTAGGATGTAACTGAATGGGGACAGCACGAATTAATCCATGTGCTATAATTTTGAGGATTAAATGGTTATTCTTTTAGTGTACCCAAACGGGTACTCCACCAAGAAGATTCCATTGGCTTATGATGATTAAAAACCTATAGGACATTTCATCGTAACCTCTTCAGTCCCGAGAAAAATCGTTGTGTTCCTCCAGTGTGACGTTAATTAAAATACCTACCTACCCGAGAAAAATCCTCTTCTATCGAAAATAGAATAGTTCCTCTCCTATGGATAATAGATCCGTTCATACGGCAACAGACAGGGGCAGAATTTGGGTCTGGAGCAGTCAGTTCTCGCAGTAGACAGACAGTTTATATTTATGTTTGAGAATTCTTATTTATATCATGACGAATATTATTGGCAGGTAGGTAGTTGAATTTACTTCGCACTGGAGTAAATATAACGAGCTATTCGAATATTATTGGTATTATTGGTACATTTATAATTTGTACCTCTCATGTTGCAGGGGGAGGCAACCATAAAATATTAGGACCCGCGGTATCCTGCCCCCCCCCCAGGTCTTTGCTCCCCTGTCTTCCCATACAGCGACCATTTGTTTGCTTGTATTATTTGTACATTTGAGCTATTCATTCCTTATCGGGCCCTAATAATACAAATATTCTGAGGGCTGTAATGGGGTCGGTTCCCTAGTAATTCTCCCCTTGGTGTAGATGTTTGTTGAAACTGCTTATTGATTTGCTAATTGCTGATATTTTAATATTTACTTCTCCCGTTAGGAGTCGGCCCCTCCATAGAATTAGGGACATGGGGCTCGGTACCTTAGGAGAGGGGATGACCGTGATTCTACTATTAATTTATGACCTTTGCCTAATTATTATCCCTGTTAGTAGAATGCTGGTATTGGATAGATTAGAGATAATGTGATGCTTGGCTATGATTGATTAACTTGAGCATACAGTAGAATTTGTTGTTGTTTTTTACTTTTCCTAAACTGGCCTCTAAAACGCTACTTGATTGGGTTGTTTTCGTGAATCCAATTATGGTTTGCTTTCCAACAATAAGCAGCTGGATTACATGTCCACATATTGACTTGTTAACTGTCTTTGTGTTTAAATATTTATAAATTTCTGTTTAACTAAACTCTATGCCATATCCATTTTTTTCCATTTTTCTGGGAGACCTACCACCCTCCATAAGCATTTCTCGGGAATTTCCTAGTGGCTCTGTCAGTCAGTGGTTTCAACTGGTCAATACTATTCAGGGAAGGGTCAAACAGTTCAGAGAAATGGTTTTATATTTTCTGTCAAAGAGAAAAAAATCTTTTTTTTATTTGGATTATATAATTTCCCATTACAACCTCAAAACCAGTATTGACAGATGACCAAAAAAAAACGAATTACCCCTTTCTGACTCTATTCAAGAAACTATAGCCCATAGATTATCTCATTCTGAGCTCTAAACTAAAAGGCTTTAGTGTAACTCAATTTTGGAGAAAAGACCATTGTCCTTTAGAAAGTGGGATGTGAGCTCAGGTATGACCTCGTCATCTGACCGTGGTTCAAAATGACGATGTGTTGTCCTCGATCTTTCCCTTCGAGATTGATCCTGGACATTACCAATAGCCGGTTTTGTTGCTCCAGTGACATTAATAATTTTAATTGCTTCGTGACTACCTTTAGAAAGTGATTTTGGGGAGAAACAACAGGTATTTTCTTGTCTTTTCTTTTTCTATTTTCTGTGGTTCAAAAGAACAGTTATAAAGAGAGCTTATGAATTGTTCAAGTTTGAACACATTTATAATTTTGAAAATTGTAACAAATTGTTTTGGGATATTTTTCCTTCAAATTTAAACAGCATTTTTTATTTGATTTTTAAGAGCATTTTTCATGTTGTAAGAGAATTTTTCAGAGACCTGTAAGAGTATTTATAATTTTCAGGGAATCGGGTATATTTTAAAATGTTCAGTTCCCTAACATCCGGGTCCTATTAATAAACAATTGCTGTTTTTCATTTAAGTTGGGCGATTAAAAAAAGACAGGAAAATGCAAACAACATCCAAAGATAATTCTACTACACAATTAAGGAAAGAAGTAATTCGCTTCATAGTTATTTTTGAATAGTCAAAACGTCAAGATCGTGTTAGAGATTGCATAACCTGAAATGTAAACAAAATCTGAAGCATATTTTGTCGTCGACAGAACAGTTATTTAAAGTAAAAAACCAGTATCACTGCCAAAGTTTCGTTTGATTCTGATTTGCAAAGTATTTCTTGGCCTGAAAATGAGTGTATAAGTACTTGTGTATAAAAAGTAATGCGTAAAAAATCACCTCAACAAATCGCTGTTTCAAAACAGCATCCTGCAACGAAAGCGTCATAAACAGGCTAGCTTGCTGGCGCCATCTAATGGACAAAATATGTAATAACAAATTAGTCCAGTTGATTTAAGTATTGTTTCTCTCGCATATGTAAAATAAACATTTTTCACCAAGCGTTTTAAAAATATTTTAAAAACTCCTCTTGAAATATTGAAAAGGAACTTTAATACGTGTGGGAATATATTTATAAATATGAGGTAGCAAAACATTTTTTTCATCTTTATATGACAAGTGTACTTACAAATGACAAACATTAAGTAATAACTATCAACTAACTTATGCAATTTCGAAGGTGACCACTTTTTCCAGATATTTATTTTGAAGTAGCGAATAAATTTTTTCGTCGCTTTTCTTTTTTATTTTATAAAATCCTCCTTTCTGGATTTTATAAAGTGATGATTGTGGTATATTATGGTTTGGTTATTTAATTCTGGAAATCATCCGTATGAAAACCAATTGCATACCCTGCAAATTCTCGGAATATGCCACATTCGCATTTTTACCATTGTCATTTACTAATTAACTGAATTTGTATAAAAATGAGAGTATTAAATGTGGCACAGTTGCATCTTTAACTCAAAGAGCTTGGGAAAATAATAAAATGGTAAGAACAAATGTGTTTTTTGCATAAGTAATAATAACCATTGATAAATCACAATAACTGTCTTAACAAGAATCCAAAAGAGTACACGGGATGATGAAATAAGTTGTCATTGCGCTTATTTTCAATTCTCAATTAAAAGGGTTTTTTGCTCTCAGAAGAAAACTGACCACTTTTTATAATCAGCAGTATTTAACGAGGTTAAATTGTAACTTATCAATTAAAGTTAAAGCGCATGTGAAATAGACACTCTGCACACGAAATCGATTAGTAGAAAAATTTCACATCTTCCTATACTTTTTTATAATTGGAAGTATATAACAAGGTTAAACTGTAGCTTTTATAAACTAAAGTTTACTCATACATCAAAGCGCATATGAAACAGAGGCTCTACACACAAAATCCATTAGTAGGAAAAATTGCACATCTTCCTATACTTTTTAATAATTGGCAGCAGATAACGAGATTGAGACAACTGTAGTTTTTATCAATTAAAGTTAAAGTGCATGTGAAACAGGTGCTCTGTACACGAAATTGATTAGTAGGAAAAATTGCACATCTTCCAATACTTTTTTATAATTGGCAGTACATAACGAAGTTAAACTGCAGCTTTTATCAATTAAAGTTTACTCGCACATCAAAGCGCTAATAAAACGGCAGCACAACAAATCGCTTTGAGAAAGATATTTCGGCAGGGCGCAAGGAATGGAGGAATTTATTTTATTTTTAAAATTATTTTCCTGCGTGAGATTCGAAAAGGTTGTAACTAATTACGCGGCGTTGCCATGGATACTGCTCCCTCCTTTTAAATACTTCGAAGGACTATTTTTAAATTCTGCTGAATACAGCGGCTGTCTCGGAGGGACAGTACGTGTGAAACTATGGAAATGGCAACATTTTTCTAGCCTTTATTAGAATGCCAGACGCTCGGCATCTCCCGTGTGCTAATAATTATTTGATCCTCTACCTCTCAGGAGCACGTGATGGTGATGATCATCGCCATCCTCCAGTCTTGATCTTGATCGCTTTTCATTTCTTCCTCCACGAATGGGAGGTTTCAAACATCGCCCAAAAGAGGAAGTTTTAAGAAAGAGGCTAAATTCTTGTCTAGTTATTGATTTTAATGGGAAGAAATAAATTTCGAGCAAGTTACAAGCATACCTTTATTTTCGGCCCCATGTTCTTTAAAATACTTCAATATCAAATCCATGCAATATGCAATAATGACTGAGCTGCACTCGTCAGTTTCTTGATTTTAAAGGAGAAAAATGAATTTCGAATATATTACAAGCGTGCGTTTCATTTGTTATTTTCGGCCATGTTTTTTAAAATACTTCAGTTTCGAATTCATGCAATATGCAATAACGACTGAGCTGCACTTGTCAATTTCTGTTAAGTTTTTGATAGTAATGAAGAGAGAAATAGATTCAGAAGAGTACGTTTCATTTGTTATTTTCGGCCATGTCCTTAATACTTCAATATCAAATCCATGCGTTATGCAATAATTACTGAGCTACACTTGTCAATTTCTTGCCATATTATTGATTTTAATTGGGAGAGATAAATTTTGAATATATTACAAGTGTACGTTTCCTTTTTATTTTCGGGCTCCTTGTCCTTTAAATACTTCAATTTCAAATCCATGCAATATACAACAATGATTGAGTTACACTCGTTAGTTTCTTGTCAAGTAATAGATTTAATGAGGAGAAATAGATTTAGAAGAGTACGTTTCATTTGTTATTTTCAACAATGTCCCTTAAAATATTTCAATATCAAATTTTTGTAATATGCAATAATGACTGAGATGCACTCGTCAATATCTTGTCAAGTTATTGATTCTTGTGTGGGAAATAAATTTCGAATGTATTACAAGAGTACGTTTCCTTTAACATCGATGCTATATGCAGTAATGACTGGGTTATACACGTCAATTTCTTGCCAAGCTATTGATTTTAATGGGAAGAAATAAATTTAGAAGATTACGTTTTCCATTTGGTTAGTTTCGACCATATCTTTTAAAATAATTCGATATCAAATCCATGCAATATGCAATAATGACTGAGCTGTACAGGTCAACCTCTTGACAAGCTATTAAATTTAATAGGAAAAAATTTGAAATATATTACAATCGTATCTTTCCTTTGTTATTTTCGGCCATGTCCTAAAATACTTCAATATTACGTCGACACAATATGTAATAATGACTGAGCGGTACTCGTCAATATTTAGTCAAGCAATTGATTTTAATTTGGAAATATACTTCGAGAAAATACTAAGCGGATTTTATGAAAATAAACTTTTATATGGTCCCTCAACTGCTAAGCTTCCATTTTGAAAAATATTTTCCCACGTGTAATTAATTAGGAAATTAAAATTTTCATCTTTTAACGGAATATTCGCTGAAATACTTTACATTTAAAATGCTAGCTTTTATCATCAGTGTTGGGAGAGAATCTCAAACCGACAAAATGCTATCGTCGGTTTGATGTAATTCTTCGCTTATCAAACGCAATTTAACTTATAAAATTTTTGTAACGCCAGTAGACACATTTTAACAGAATCTTTCATTTCAAGTAAATGGAAAAGTTCTCTTCAAATCAATTCGTGATTTCATTATTTCTGGCAGCAAATATTTCTGTCTTAAATATATTTGCTAATGATTAATTTGTTATGTTCAGTTCCTCTGCAACTCTCTTTTCCTTGATCCCAGACTGTGTTTTAAGTGTACTTTGTATTTTTGCTTTGAAACTCTGCCCTGCTCAGAAACTCGTTTATTTGATACTGCCTTGCTCCGAAACTCGTTTACCTTGAAACTTTTTTAATTTTGATCCCGGGATAACACATCTTAAAAAGTATCTCGCATATCAGACATCAAGTATAAAATTCAAGAATACAAACAAATTTTGTATCATAAAATCCCTTATAATAATGATTATTGTATTTACTTTAGATGTTGAATTTTTCATGCACAATTACTGTTCTGCTTCAGCTCCAACTCCGGCGATATTATTAAGGATTCGTCTTAATTTAAAGTACTGTGTTGTACTAAGCATTCCATATTTGAATTTCTAACTAATTACTTGAGGTTCTCCATAAATTCTTCACAGCGTATGCACCGTTTCAATATCTTATTATTTTAATAAATACACGAGCTAAAAATTAATTTATCAAAGCTGGACCATCGGAATAGCCAGAACATCTAAATACAAGTATTTCAAAAAATGTCGTTTGGTTCAATTTAGTGTAGTCCTCTAGCCATCAGCAGAACAGCTGTATATCAAAACTCAAAACAGCATCTTGTGTCAGAGACATTTTCACCATGAGAAAACAGTAATTTTTTATGGCTGTTAGAGGAAATACCTTTTACCTCTTTAGTAAAGAAGAAAAATCATTCTGGTGGCCTTTCGTTTATCAGTTTCATTAATTAAAAATAATTAATTAATCGATGCAATTCAATACAATTTATGCATGGTTTGAATATCTATGATGAATCAGTTTCATAAATATATGCACTAAAATTACTTTATCATATCCCAAGCATCGGAATAGCCAGAACATTTAAACACAAGTATCGCCTTATAAATATTTGATTAAATTTAGTGTAGTCTTCTCTAGCCATCAGCAGAATAGTTGCATAACAAAACTGAAAACAGCATCTTGTGTCAGAGACATTTTCACCTTAGGAAAACAATAATTTTTGATGGCTGGTCCATCTTATAGAGGAAATAACTTTTACCTCTTTAGTACAGAAGAAAAATCATTCTGGTGCGCCTTTCGTTCGTCACCCAGTTTTTTCCATAAAGTACATCCCCACCAGATCGTAATCATTACCGTTCATCGTAAAAGATAACTGTCTCTCGTCCCGTTACACAGGAGATTGCATGTGGATAAATAATAGCAAAACTACTTATTACAGGAGGGTTCTTTTGCTTGGAGCTTAAATTTTAAGCACTGGGAAGAGGTTAGAAGTAAAACGTGTTAATTTCCGTTTATGCTTCAGTTTCACTTTAATTTCAAATGGCACCTTTCAGTAAAACAGTTCTGACTGAGCCATCAGTTTGGAGCGTATGACTGCAACTTCCGGATCGGAGATTAGAAATTCGCCAGTCGAGTATTGTTTCAAACTGATTAAAAAAGCGAATTTTAAAATGTTCAGTTCAAACTACTGTGAAATGTTCTATTTGAATGTATCTTGTCGAGAGTTGCTTGAAACGATGCTACGTAGTCTTGTGCTCACGATTGTCCAGATGAACCTCGTTATTGTCAAAAGTGTTCACCGGTTCACAAGAAAGCCATTTTTAAAAGATTCAGTTCAAATCACTGTAAGATGCTCTCTTTGTATATCTGAATAGATGTTGTCAAGAACTTTAAAACGATTCCATGCAAGTCATGTTGTGTCCACAGTTGCAGAGATAGTTTGAGTCAAACGCGGTTGGTTGGTTTTAGGGTTTTATGGCGCAGGGGCCATATTTGATATACAAGATATACAACATCAAGCAACAGACACACACATAATGAAAATTTTACTGAAACAAGAGAGAAACACACCCAGGGAGGAATGCACCTGACAGGAATCGAACTTGCGCTACCTGCAACTCGAAGGTGAATCAAACGTGGAGGCACGCCCAGAGATATTGCATCATTTCGCGCATTTTTAATTCGAACAGTTGCAGCTTTCTTTAGTACTAATTCGAGAGCGTATCTCCATTCCTTTCACTTAACCCTCTGAAGGGAACAAAGCTTTTTTTAAAAAATTAACAAAAAGTTTTTGCTTTGAAAAAAAATTTTAACTTTGGGTGAGGACCTATCACCTTATTTTTATACATTCTACACAAACAAAAAATTAGCTTTTTACTTTTGTTAAAGAGTGGTGGACCCCTTTATGTCTCATCGCTCACCTAGAGAACTTCTTGACATCTGAATATCGAATGAGCGAATGTTTGTATACTTTAGCAACCTTACTATACCTAGAATATTTATTTAAGTATATTTAACTATTTCAAGGGGATGGGACACCATACGTCACACCACCCCTGAAAGGATTAAACAAGCAATGAAAATTAAGAAAGTCATCAACTAAAAAGTTCTCTTTGCTCGTATGTGTGAATGCAGGCATTAGTGTATGTCAGTGCCGTTTCAAGCAATCGCATAAATACAGTAGTTTTCTAAAAATGCGTCATAAATTAAAAATGAAATGTTTAAAAATCTCACTTCACTTCACTTTTTTGAAGTTTACTTCTTTTTCAATGGTTCTCCACCAATGACTTTCTCAGGGATACACATAAACTCATGAACTCCAAGACAAATTCTGACTTCAATCTTTGGAAACGTTTTATTGTCAATCAGGGATATACATAAAAATCATGAATCCCGAGACAAATTCCGATTTCGGCCTTTGGGGGGAACTTTCTATTACCTGTCGGGATACACATAAAAACCATGAATCCCGAGACAAATTCTGACTTCAGCCTTTGGAAACGTTCTTTCCCATTCAGAGATACATTTACAAATTGCGAACAAGAAAAATCGCAATTTTGTTCCCACTCTCTAAATATTGGATGGATCTACGGCTGTGTGTGTCAGTCAGTAGTCATATGGTATAATTATTTGTAGTATTTTATTTAACTCAGTCCTTTGTGAACGGCCTTAACTCAGATCAGAAGACGGAACAAAAAAGTTGCGTTTGGTCTTATATTAATTTTGTTTCTATTGCATGCATGCCAAAAACGATGCGACTTTCCATCCTTTTCGTAATAATTATCGATTGCGTGTTAACTGCATAAAAAGGATTAGTCCATCCTGTTTAGAAAAAACAAATTTGGACATATTAAAAGTTTGCAACTAAACCGTTGAAATGAAATAAATCTTACACAATCTGAGCTGTTTTACCAGCTGTATGGCATTCCAGTGTGCCACAACACTCAAAAAGCACTGTTAAGGTCTACGGATAGGTTTACCCGTCCCACTGTCCATATACAGCCCTCCAGTTAGGTTTACCCGGCCCGCAGACCAGATTAGACCTCCGGATAGGTTTATCCTGCTCTCAGACAAGATATATCCTTTGAGACAGGTTTAACCGGCTCACAGACCATATAAATCATTCCAGATAAGTTTACCCGGGTCCGCAGTTCATACAGCCCTATAGACAAGTTTAACCTGACTCGCAGACCAAATACAGCCCTCCAGACAAGTTTAACCTGACTCGCAGACCAGAAACAGCCCTCCAGACAGGTTTACCCAACTCGCAGACCAGATACAGCCCTCCAGACAGGATACTTGCAGGTTAGATAAGACCACCGAATAGGTTTACCCAGCCAGCAATCCAGATACAGCCCTCCAAACAGGTTTACCCGGTCCTAAGGACAGTTACGGCCTCCCAAATATTTTATCAGAAAAGCACACCAGATACGGTTTTTGAATAGGTTTAACCGGCCAGTCGCCAAATACGGCCCTCCAGAAAAGTTTTCCCGTCCCGACGGCCAGATGAGTGCCTCCGGATAAGTTTAACCTGCGCTCAGATCAGATACAAATACCAGATATTCCTAGAGAATACTTCATAAAAAATACTCTTTAAAAAGCAGCAAATAGGAGCCTAGAGTTATTTGACAGATAGCTACGTTGAAATTTGCGAGATTAGATTTATATATATTCTTGTTATTATGCTATATCAAATAATTTTGACTTATTTTATCCTAGAGAGAATAGAATTTGCTTTTTGTCCCCTTTTTAATTTGAATTTGATGACTGGAACTAGGAAGGATAATTTGTCCCTCCGGATTATAAGCGGTGTCACACAACATACTTTCTTTATTTCGACTGCATACTTCCAGTGAAACAATAGTTTTCCGTATGAATTTTAATTTAAACTTGATTACGTATTTAAAACTGACAGAATATTTTACCTCTCTCGCGATTATGTGTTTGAATTTGATCTCGTGTATATTTGCAATGAAAAAGATGCGAATCGTAGAATCAAGCACAGAACTCACAATGATAAACAAAAATTCATCTGCTCTTTCTTTAGCATCCAGCTAAATAATATAGTTTTCTAGATTTAGACTATACTTTCAATGAAAGAACAAATTTTATTTAAATTTGAATGCATATTTAATTATTTTTATTTTCTCTTTGGTGATAGTGTATTTATATATGAATATGATTGTATGTATGAGAGGGATTAACATTCTAAACAAACAAAAAACTAGATGAAAACGATTTTACTTCCAACTACAGCAATGCTCTCTCATGATGCATATTGAGGTTATCTTAAAATGCAGTTTATCGTCGTTTTGGCAACGTTTGGCGTTCAATCTAATTCACGTTGACTAATCAACTAGTATCATACATCAATTCAAAATTCACCAGCGATGTTCGGCGTCAATTTAATAAAAAAGAAACATGCCGAAATTACATTCGAATAACATTACGTTACAAGTACGAAGTAGGTTACCAAATCGTCTATTTTAAGCTTTGCAGAAAACCCTATTATACTTAGCATGTAACAATCATCAACTTGCAATTACTAAACTTGGAGTTACTTCCTTAATTGCCTGTAAGAGAATTTTTCAGTAAACATAAACAGACTAAAAGAAAAAGAAAAATTACTTCTGATTAAGAACTAATTTTATTCATCACCGTTTTGGTGGTGCATGGCGTTAATTTTTAATATGAGTGACATGCTAAGATGCATTCGAGTAACAGGTCAATTTGTGTCACAAGTACGAAAAAAATATCAAAACACTAGCGTCCTCTATATTTAGCTTTACAGAACACCTTATATACTTAGCATGTAACAATCAACTGCAAGGACTAAACTTGGAGCTATTGCTGTTTTGCATGCTATGAATGACGTGTTACAATCGATAAAGTTAAATAACAGTGCATTTATAAACGCAAGTTACACACATTCGAAAATTATTTGTTTAATCTTTAATTATTATATCTAAACAAATAGAAACTAAGAAATTAGTTTTTACGTAAACGAATTCCAGCATAAGGAGATATTTTAGTAACTTGGATATTTATTTTGTTGCATCCCAGACGGAAGGTTCACCAAATAATTATAATTTTCATAATCATGTCACAGGCGTTGAAATTCTCATGTATCCTCATGTATTGAAATTCTCATGTGTCGCTTTTAAAACTTGATTCTCTATGAATTGTAAAATGTGTGCTTGTCGGTTAATTCTGTACTGACTGTATTTCGTTTGTGCCGCAGTTCTTTAGTTGCATATTTTTGTGTCTATTTTAAGACAATATATATTGCTTCTTATTAGTATTTTTGACCGAAGTCTTTTTAAACCTTAACTTCCAGATTAAGATAGTCTCTTTAAAGTTAAGTTCCAGATTAAAATAGTCTCCAAAGTCAATTTCCATATTTAAAAGCCATCAAAGTTAAATTTCAAATTAAGATTAGTCTTCAAAGTTAAATTCCAGATTAAGATAATCTTCAAAGTTATGTTCTAGATTAAGATTTCTAGTCTTATTCTTCGTGCGATTCGGCTTTCTCAAAAGATATCAAATACAGATTAGTTTCTGAAAAGTCTTAACGAGTGATCTTGAAAACATGAGAATCTGCAAGATTCTATCTAAAAATTATCATCTCATCTTCTAATAATAGAATTACCTTCCTTGTTTTAAGGTACCCTGTAAATTTAGTTGCCTTTAGGAGTTTTATCCCATTCTTATAATTTAATCACATTTCCCCATCAAGAAATCTTTTTCATCACAAATTATCATTTAATTTTCTTTGAATAATTGTATAACTTTCCTTGTTTTAAGTATCCTGTAAACTTGGTTATCTATTTAGGAGTTTTCATTCTCATGATGTAATCACACTTCTCCATCAAATATTCTTCTTCATCACAAATTGTCATTAATTTTCATCAATATTATAACTTTCCTTATTTTAAGCATTCTGTAAGCTTGGAGTTTACAAGATAATACTTAAGTTGTACCCCTTTAGGAGTTTTTACAATCTTAGGATTTAATCACACTTCTTGCAGGAGCTACCATGGTTCCCAAATACATTGTTCTCCAGTTAATTCTTCTATGTTTGTACTTTTCAACTTGGAAATCAGCAATGTATCATATAACAATGTTATGTCACATTAAAGTTTATATTTTGAGATCTTAAACTTTACATTCTAAGTCTGTACTGATCATAATATGAGACGTTTCTTACTTAATTTAACATCTTTTTTTACTTTAAATCTTGATTTGATTGAACGAATCTAACGGTATATCATTTCTGTTCTGGAAAACACATTGTCATAACCTTGTTTCCCTTAACATATATTCCTTTAACAATACTCCTCTTTAGTATTTTAGTATTTTGAGAAATTTTTCTTTGCTTCAATGAACGTCGCCCTCCAAGATACGTACTTTAACTTCCCTGTATATCTGAAAATTCCTAATAGAGTAGTGGTTCTCAACCATTTTCAACTCTTTCCACCCTTATCAACATCACTTTGTATCAGAATGCCGTTCCTCCTTTAAAATCGACTGCCTATAAAGTGCATTCTAAGTCATAAGTGCATGTATTATTGAGTTATTTACTTAAATTGTTTTTATTTTAAACTTTTGAAATTTAATAGCAATAGAAAATGCTGATAGGTTTTAAAAGTTGAACATATCAGTTTTTTATTTTATTAACTAAATATTTGTGGCAAAACTGAGCAAAAATTTTAAAATACGAGACTAAAAACAAACAAATCAATTGCCCATAAATGGACAAATCCTTTTACGAAAGATCCCTGACAAGGGTAACCAACCAAATCAACTGAGTCCAAAAATATTAAAAGTGCGATAGTTGAAACTCTCTTGTACTCACACTGCCATTTCACAAGTCAAACTGCTAGAAGAGATAAATCAATATTGTCACAGTTTTAAAACGAAAAATAAAATGAGTACATGGTAAGAACCAACACAATTCAAACAGCATAAAAACTAAGCCTCCATGGATGTGAATGCGCATACAAACTGTTCTGAACTGGAGAATTTCGATGTTCAAAAAATTAATTTGGCATTACTATGTTTTTATTTTAAATATAAATATATTGTTTAATACTGTGATTTGAATTATGAAATTATTTTTTAAAAAGATTCACAAAATCGTATTATTTTATTACATAAAAAATAATCTATAAAGAAGAAAAACCAACTAAGTCCAATTAACAGACATGTAAATGATTGATATCGGATGCTGTTAATATTGTATGTATGTGACCAGGTGTGGTAAAATCAGGTCGTACCCAAAGTAATTTATTAAAAACTTTAGGCCATAGAAATTGGATTTCGTATTATGACATGAATCTGTTAATTTTGAAATTGATTTCCTGAAAAATTTAGTTTGTGACCAACACTCCTGTATTTCCCGGAAACTCCTGTATTAGAGCTAAGTTTTTGAATCCTTCCGGCTCCTGTATTGACCTTTAATTTCTCTCGTGTATTTCATTAACAATCAGATCGCGAAATTTAAATTATACATTATTACCCCAAATGCATTCCGATATAAACTGCCATTATCATCGATAGTTTAGACTTAGAGGTACCCATCCTTAAATATCGAAAAAATTGCCTATAGCAATCAATAGAACAATTAATAGAAAGTTTAAAATATACTAATCGATAGCAGAATATCTGTTTCCGAATTGCAAACAAGAAGTACAGAATATAGCTGGTTCAATATTGTCAGTGATATACGGAACAAATTGATGTGCCAAATCCTTAATGAGATCTTAGGCTTTGTTTTAAGCATCACAGGATCGTATGTCAATATTGAAAGAGTTTTTTCACTGATGAACAATAAATGAACTGTTCAGAGAAATCAAAGCAGCTTAGAACAAGTCAGCTAATGCTAGAAATTAATTTATTATAGTTGTAAAGAGTTTTTGAAATTTGCATAGGATAAAAATGTTTAGTTCTGCAGCATCAGTGGACGAATACAAAATATATAGATTAGGACAAAAACATGCAAATTTATATTCTATATTGTGACCTCTATATTACATGCAACATAAATTAATTGTTTTGTTTGATATTATCCATGACATGAACATTTGTTGAAATGGCGCCACTCCTCTGAAAATGCGCAAAGTTTGTCGCGACTAAATCTCCCTTAAACTCATGACCGAAAGTTGGTCCCCCCTAGTTGGCCACCCTATTTTTCTGGACCACGTACGAAATTTGAAGCGACTAAATCTCCCTTTAACTCATGACCGAAAGTTGGTCCCCCGCCCCATTTTTCTGGACCACGTGAGAAATTTGACGCGACTAAATCTCCCATAAACTCATGATCAAAAGTTGGTCCCCCATAGCTGGTCGCCCCATTTTTCTGGGCCACATGCAAGTTGGCACACCACTCAGAAACGGCCCTGTCTATGGTTGAGAGCCATTGCGTTAGAGAATTGTTGCGCAATTGAAAGCTGGTAGAGTGCAGTAATGGTTTGTTTATATTGCAGCTTGCAAGCGGAAAGAAGACCAGCAGCAGACCAAACAGCAGAACACACCAAAAAAGCCCCGACTTGTGTTTACGGACCTCCAGAGGCGGACATTACAGGCCATCTTCAAAGAGACAAAGCGACCTTCAAAAGAAATGCAAATCACTATCTCTCAACAGCTAGGACTAGAGCTCAGTACGGTGGGTAATTTTTTCATGAACGCTCGTCGGAGATCTCAGGATAAATGGCAGGAAGAAGTGGACGTAAAGTGTGGCACGACAACAACAACTGCTGCACCTAAGAATAGCTCAACCAACAGCAGCAGCGACGCCACTAGCCCCGACCTGGTCAGTACACCGACCACGACGACCATACTGACAACTATCGTGACCACATCGTAACCAATGGCCAAGGGCCACCCCCTTTCACTAGGCTTCGCGAGGGTGGACACAACCATGGCAAATAAATTCCTTTTTATATAAATATATATAAAAACAGAGATAAATGCAAGCTATTCCAAACCATCAGAATAATAACTCGCAAGACTAGTTCGTTTACAAAACGTTCTATTTCTTGGTTGGAAATAGGCATAATGAATAGAATCGGTGTTGGCGCCAGAGAACTCCAACGCACGACGAAAAACTAAATTCGGTTCAAGCTCTGCCATTTCTAACGTGCTTCTGACAGACATAAATTTTCTCCCCTTAAATTATAAGAGCTCAAAAATTGAAAAATATGCTTCTTATCGACAAATCTAATTTCCTAATATCTGTAATTCAACCTTTTTAATCGAAGAATGTGATTTTTATTATTTAACCTCTTCGTTTTAGAGATCAACATTCGTGGACCTTTGGATAAGCTTCTTGAAACCTAACCAATAGCAAACTTCTTTATTGTAACCACAAATACATGTTTGAAAATGTTCAGTGAACTTGTCAATACATGGATCCATGCTTACATTACAGAATTTCCTATTTGTTAGAATTCAAGATGGCTGAACCAAAAGTCCACATATGCGGAACTTTGAATTAATTTCTCTTGAAGCTCAACCAAAAGCAAAATTGTTTATTGTAACCACGAATTCGCATTTGTGAAAGTTCATTGAACTTGTCGATACGAAACCTATGTTTACTATAAAGTATTTTACTCTTAGTTTGATTTCAAGAGCCTGAACCAAAGGTTCACAACATATGCAGACCTTTGGTTCAGCTTGAAATCCTGACAATAGCAAAATTCTTTATTGCAATTGAGGATTCACAAATTTGAACGTTCAATGAACATGTCAATGTGTGGATCTGTGCTTTCAATAAAATTTTTTTAACTTTAATTGGGATCTAAGCAGGTGAACCAAAGATCCCATATGTAAACTTCTGAAACAAAGAAGTTCAACGAACTTCCACAAAAAAATTGTTTCGCTAAGACAAAGCCCTTATTACTACATTTTTAATATTTTTTATAAAGAAATTCTTTTATCAAAAAATATAAAGTAGATTGATGTACCCTTTTTCAACAGAATCAACAAAATGTGCATGATTTATTTTATTTCTACACAGTACGCATCTTAATTTGTTTTTATTTAAACCCGAAATGAAATTAAAAGACCTATTACATTTTATAAAAAAAATCTCATTCAAATATTATTATATTGTTAACTTCAAAGGGAAAAGGTTGAATTATATTATGTTAGTAGTACATGAGTAGTTACTTCATTTTAAAGACATGCTCAGGTTAAAAAAATCATCTCTTTAATTCATCTTCAAACAAAAGAAAAAACAATAATAAAATTTGCTCAAAAGGCAGGAAAATCAAACCAATGTCAATAATTTCTAAAGATGGTATTTTTTAATCAAAAACTTTTTAATTCTTTTTCAAAATTGCGTTTATAACTATTACAAAATTTATAAAATATATTCATATATTTAATTCCCCAATATAAGCATTACAATTACGACTATTCTAGTATAACTTAATATTAACATTAAACGCATTTATAAAAGCACAAGTTTCATGTTAAGTAAGAATATTCTTTTAAAATATTTTTTCTCTGAAGTAGAATAAAATATCCAACTAAGATTCAAATCAATCAATCGCTAGCTTTATGTATATTTTAGAACTAACCATAAACATATTTTCCAATACAGAGAGTCTAAAATATATTCTAAGCCTGTGACTGAGAGTTGGAAGTCCATTCTGATTGGAAGATGATTTCGATCGTGCATTGGCGCCCTCTGGCGTTAAATTTAAGCAAGAAAGTGATTCTTGTAAGACTGCAAGACAACTTTTTGAAGTTCTTTGTCGAGTTGATGAACTCATACTCACACCTGTCCAAGCACAAGATAGACTCGCATAGAGTCTAAGTAGAAACTCATAAATGTATATGTGGCAAGTTCACTTTGTTGCTAAGCCTATACTTACCATTGCTCATCTGTGTCTGTCAAAGTGAACAAGGTATAATTTAAAATACGTTTTCATTGAAGATATACGCGTCATTTTCTGACGCCTACTATGCAATAAACTAGCAGAAAAAGTATTTAGAACACAGTTGTCACAGTATTTATGTATATTGAACTGGAGTGCACCATAATTCTTTCGAAGTGGAAATGCAGCTAATATTTTGCTGTATGCCTCATGTCCACCTTGGTAAGAGTTATGCTTCAGGCCAGTTTCGGCAGCAATACAACGTCGCCTGTATTATGACTTTTTGATACTAGTCTCTACTTGTTTTGAAGAAAATATGTTTCATAATTGAGGAGAAGGAAAATCTTTCTTTGTTAACCTTGTTCACTTTACCCACCATTATTAGATTGAAAAATGCTCTCAGAGCAGATATATTTATGCAAAGTCTCTGTATTTACTTAAGGAGGCGCTAGAGGTAAGTAAATACACAAATAATCTCAAATATAATTCATTCCAGCGCCTTCAACTGTGTGATAGGTAACTTAGAAAGTAGATGTCCTAATACAAGGTCTGAAATACATCGCTGTGCTGTTTCATAGGTCGATGGAAAATGTGTCTAATAGAAGCAGCCGCAAAAACCTAGATTATAATAGAAAACTAAAGTGTGTTGCAAAATAGAAGTTAAAATTTTTGAAGGCAGAAAACTTAATTTGATACGAAAGCATCCAATAAAAATAGATTATCGGTGAAAAAATTACGTGCACCATCATCAACATTTGGATTACTCGTTGAATTGTCCACAGTCAAGAGTCGGCCGTCCATAGATGACGTTATGCTGAAATGAGGGATGTACTCACCATCAAGACCAAAGCTTCCTATTTAAGCTTCAAATATGACAAAGCTGCAACCAGTTTCTACTCAAAATACGTTCCATTAGACTGCATCTGTTGAATTCTAAGTTACTGTTCCGACGGTTAAAACAGTTCTGGGTTATGTATTTATTTTCTACTTGCATTCGCGTTTTGAATGATTTTGCTGGAATTACTTTAAAATTAATAACTAAAGTAGTTAAACAGGGATTACGCAGGTAAAGATTCTGAATTTGTTAGAAAAGTTTTGAAATATTTTTTCTTGAGCAATTTTTTAATATATCAATAAGAAATCGATAAAAAAATTAGTAAGCAGATAAATGTACAATCCCAGGAAGAACTGTTTTTAAGATCAAATTTAATCATGGCGACAGCGTATCACAAAGTTAAGGCAAAACTATCTTTTATAAACTTTCAAAGTGAATAATAATCCCAATTCTTGCTGAGACTATAAACATAGATACATTAGAAATCATATTTCATCTATAACTTTCTCCAAACATCCAAAATGCATTCAGTACTCATTGAAATAATTAATTTTTCTTCTCACCCTTGGTACTCTAAAAAATTAGGCATTTAATTAAATTTTCTAATGAGCTACTTATTAAATAAAAATCAACTATTGTGGGTTAATTTTTCTTAATTTAAAATAAAACTATTTTCCTTAAAATATTGAAAAATTTCTAAAACATTGTACTAGTTGAAGTTGTTCTCAAGTTAATCCTTTAAAATTTAAGTCTATGCTCTTGAAACATTTTAATCGTAAAATATATTTGATTCAAGTAAAGAATTCAACATCTAATGATTCAAGAACTACTAATTTCTAATCATTCTCAAAACAAATTATGCATTATTTTTAAAAGCTTTAGCTTTTGAGTATTTTCAATTATTAAAAAAAATTGAAAATTCTTGTCAATTTTTTTTCAAAAAGCTTCCCTCAATCTTGCAGAACGAATTCAAACGTATTCAGGGCTGCTTTGATTTTCTTCCTCTATTCTTCTGCACAGAATAATTAAAATATTTTTGTAAAATTCTAAGAGAAATATCGAAGTAATTTCGTACGATTAAAAGCTTTTATATGAAAGAATTTTAGAACTCTTCAAAACTGAATGCATTTTGTTGAGTTTTCCTCAGGCGTGACAGTAATACCCGAAAATAAAATTAGATTCGTTTGAAGGCAAAAACTAAATAAAACCCATGCATTTGGATCATACACGGAGGCTTCGTTTTGTGTTGTCACAAATGCGATATTTTGTAGATTATTGTGAATGTGTTCTAAACACACCTCTTTCTACTCGCACTATAATTCATTGTTTTTCAACATTACACTTTGTAAATCTAAAAGCAGGGAGGGGAAGTCGCATATTTTTATATGTCTCAAAGGCATACTCTAGATTCAACAATTCTCTTTCATCACTCCGCGATTTGCAAAGAATTTGAAATTACATGTCTAGTGTAAATCTTTTACTCATAATCTTTCTCATCGTGACTGAGGTTTCCTTTATCTTGTTAGCAATTCGAAACAAAAACGTAAGCACCGCTTTAGAGACGATATTTTTGAAAAGCTCCGCATCCAAACGAGGAAATGTCCGCGAACTGTTTCTGTTTTTGGTTTCTTTTGATAGGACGAAACATGTGATCGAAGTCTCTGAACTGAAATCTCTCACACGCATTTTGAAATAACAAGGCTCGCTTGAAGAAAACTGCTACGGAGACTAAGCAATGCACCTAAGTGCATCAATCTATAACCTACCGAAACATTCCGTTTTCAAGTTATGAGTCAATTATGAATGAAAGATGACACATGGTTATACCTGCTCTTGATGTCTTTACTACGGCTAAAAAGAGCACTTTTGGCAATTAAATAATACCTAACTCACCCTAAAGCAATATCTTTGTATAGTTGAAGGTCAAGTAAGATTTAGCGCATTCCCAAAGTACACTTCAATGTCAACGTAGATGTGAAATTTGTGCACATTGCGCTAAAGGCTTTGTCTATATCAAGCTAGAGTTTTTTTATGCTTCTAGTTTTTACAGAAGTGTATGCATATTGTAAATATTTGTGTTCATACATATGTAAATGTGAGACGAATTTGTTTCTTTGATTTCCTTTCACTACAGGCCTTTGACAATCTACTTACTTTTGTAAACACAAAAATTTGAATTTTTTAGGTCAAATATGCCTCATTGATGAGAGATGTGTTCGACAGACCATGCGCGTGGCCCTTTGTCCCCTAATGGTATATTTAAGAAAGAGACAACCCAATGAAAAGAATTCAGTGAATTCTCACTGCTCATAGTTGTTCACAAACACGCTGCGCAAGACATCACTTCGGTACTCGATTTTTCCTGTGATAAATCGATTTTTCCAATGCAATGAATCGATTTTCCTGAATGATAAATCGATTTTTTCACTGTGATAAATCGATTTTCCCAATGCTATAAATCAATTTTTTCCAATATGATAAATCGATTTCTCCAATGCTATAAATCGGTTTTAAAAAATAATGGATATTGAAAATTATGGAACAAATTTCGATAGCACGTTTCCACCGTTCCTTAAAATTGCCAGGAAAGTAAAATAAAAAATTGCCATTCGATTCCTCAGATGTGATAAAATCAACTTTCAAAAAGGATTCGAGTGAAAAAGAAACTTGCATAAGTTTTAAACGTGATTCCTTCCCAGGAACTCAAAAGTGTTCGTAAATAAAATGTATAATTAGAACAAAGAGCTTGATTTCCTTAAAGTGGTAAAGATCAGCTATGATAAAAAGTTTACAAATGAAATACTCAATTGTTCTTATGTATGTTTTCCATGGCTTAAAATGTTGTTCATTAGACGAAAACATTCTTCAACCCACTTACACTCAATTCCTTTAATGTGATAAAATCGACTTTCTTAAAGGGATTGATTGATAAAAAAATTATTTAATCCAGCTCACCGATTCACTGACCCCCAAAATTTATCCCAAATGATGAATCGATCCATCACGCTTCAAAGCAATAATACGCCAGAATGGTCAATTTTATCCATTATTGCCGATCAAAAACAATTTAAGCTGATTAAAATACTGATCTCTGATCATTATTCCTCATTTTAACTTGGCAAAGAGACTTTCATCTAGTCCTTGAAGTAGGTATCATAACCACGAAGAGGATTTCGTACATCTTAATTGCTATTAATAATCCCACCACTTGAGAATTGAAATAAATACTGAGAATATGTGATGGTCTGTCTTGCACACACCTGGATACTGTGAATAAAGCCTGTCCACTAGCAAGGCTAAGATTGAGACATGCAGCCAGGATGAGTCGTTCGTAACTAAGAAGGAAGCTTGAAGTTAGTGTTTCACACAGAACTTTTTTTAACTACTTTTGACTCACACCCAAAAGCGTGGAGTACGAGTATTTTGTAGAATTTCGCTCAATTGTATGAAAAAGATTGTTACATTTTTACTTATTTTTTGTATGTACATATGTCAGTGTGTCTGTTCTGACCATAAAAATGGTCAGGCCAAATTGTGGTAAACATGAATTTACTATACCATCAGTACAAGAACTGGATTATTTATTTAAAATAATATATATAAAATTAAAAAGTAAAATAATTCTCCTCTGAAAAACGCTCCACGTTTCAAAAATTTGCACGTATTAAATATTCCTAACCAGGTGGTCTTAGTTATTAAATTCATTTACATTTGTTATTTTGTGTGATGTAACTTCAGATTGTTTGAAGTTGTAGCTTTGTTTTTATACGTTGTTTTATTTTTATATATTATTGTTTGAAATTAGCTGGCTCTTAGAGATACATTTGCTGCTTGCTTATATAAATTATTTATTTTTAAAATACTTCGAAGGAATTTAAGCTATATATTAAAGAATCGGTAAAAATATGGTACTGAAGCTAAACAAAATAGCAGTGTATTCAACTCAGCAGTAAAGCAACTCACTTTATTCAAGAATCTCACCACACACATTTCTCAATTCAAATAAATGTTAAATTTATTTTTAAAAAATTGTACATACTGATTTTGTACGGAATGTTTTGTATCATAATTTTTTATTTAAGTTTTCATAGGTTGTTCTTGGGAAAAAAACGACGATACGTTTTTGTTCATGCGTGCAAATTTTAGAAGAAATATAGTTTCATTAAGTTAGCACGTTAAACCAACGAATTTCAACTTTTTTCATCTCATGGCACACATCAACTAATTACTAAAATTCTACGGCACATCAAAAAATATTGTATTTTTTGCCGATCCGACAAAAAAGTTGCTATAATTTTTCTTGATTTACAAAAAAATATAATAGTAATTATCTACCTTTTTTTACTTCAAATTGATATTTTAAAAATCTTTTTGAAACAACTCATTTATAATACTTTGTAATACAGAGTTATTAAAAATTTTGGGGTGGTATTACTTGAAATTATTTGTCATGCACGTGTCAAAACAATTTCACAATTTAAACCATTTCACCATTGCAAGACGCACCGACTGAAAATCGCTGCGTTAGACTTTTATCTCAAATGTTTTATGCATCGTGCTAGAGGGGAAATTTTCTAAATTCATCCCTAAGATCAGAAAATCGTATATAAATAAAATTATAAAATTATAAGCTTTATAATTATTATTGGCAAAGACTGATAAGGCTTGTACTGATGTTACAACTTATTTTGTTTCATATAGACTTATTGAGTATTAATCATTATGCTTCAAAGAAAGTTTACATATTTATTAGCAGTTAAAGTATATATAACAACACCAATAAGATCGCAGTCTTTAATGAAAATTTAGGCGTTACGAATTGTGTCATTATTTTCTGATTTATAGTAAGATAAAAAAGCGTTGTTAAAGTATACACAGCGTAATTAGTCTTAAAAATGGTCGAACTTTCCAAAATATTTCCAGAGGTTCGAACTTTTCCTTTGAAGTCACTTGATTGCAATGCATTTGTATCTCCAAGCGTCATTAGGAGAAATATATTACATTTATTTACAAATTTTTCCTAGTCATTTACTCAGAACTTTTGTTTTTACTTTTAAAGAGCTTCAAATACGGAATAAGAAAATTTATTGTTTGTTGTTATGAATCTGGGGGAGAAAAACCTAGTCATTTATTCTTATAAGTATTTTAGTACATATTGCAGAAGTTGATTCAAGTTAACTGCAGTTATGTGTCTTAAATTATTCTTGTGATTGTCATATTTATTAACTTTTCTATAATTCCATGTAAATATTGTACATTGAGTTGTGATTCTTTTTATTGTGCCCGACGTTATTTATTCTTGCCTATTTATCTTGGGTCTTTTGTTTAAAAGTGCTGATTTGTCAGAGTAATCCCTTGACGTCTTTCTCAAATCCGAACCAGAAACTGGATATTCAATTGCTATTCTAGAGGTCATTTTGCTTTGGTCTTCATAGTTTCCACCACCTGCAAACATATCAGTTCCAGTTTTGGACCAGAAGGCAATAATTATGTGGTCTTTGATAAGAAATTTAACTGTACTCTTAATAATGCAGGGTACGGTATTATGAATGTGATATTATTGTGTTATCTTTCCGAAAAGAGTGCAAAGCGTTTCTCTACTTCATTACTATACAATATTTCAATGTGCATCTTTCAGTGATGGCTCAAGCGTAACCTAAGCAAGGACCTAATTTTGATAATAAAAATTGTAGGTCTTCAGGATACAAATCTAAATACTGCTAATTCAGTTATAAACTATGTTTCATTTAACTTATCTTGTGCAACTCTCTTTTAATGTTTGTAATACAGTGAAATGACTTCACTATTTTATACATTTTCAATATGTCTCTAAAATGTTTTGTGCTCTGTACACTTAATAAGCCATGACGCTTTTTTATCACTTGAATGGCACATTGGTATATATGTTCACGATGTCTGAATATTTTGTTATGTCCAAATCTCACACAATATTCTAGTTTACTTCCTCCAAGCTGTGTGATTAAAGGGATGCTGGCTCGGCTTGTAAGCCAATGGATATTTTTGTAACTTTCGTTCATTTCAAATCATTCCTGTCAAGCCGAAAAGAAAATTAAGCTGTCATGCAAGAGCCTTGTAATTCAAGCAGTCACTGTTTTACTTAAATGTCGAGACCGTAATAAAATTTAGGAGAATAACAATCATTCTTTGTGGTCTGTCATTTCATATTTTGACTACTTACCTGAGATGGCCAACGAAAGGTAAGAGTCGCATTCATTCAGTCACAAAACACATGGAGGGGAATCACACGAAAGTAAGAACCAGATACTGCTGTACGACTTTTGTATCCAAGTGTCGAAAGGTAAGCTCTGTTTGTCTACATTTGCAATGTACATCTGAACACGAGTGGTGTCTTCTCTATCTTCCTTCTTGCCAATAATCACGTTTGACGTGATTCACATTTAAAACTATTGAAATATCAAAGTGTTTTCAATATACAATATTACACGCATGTCCAAGAATTCACCCTACTGATGATTCTCATGACGAGGTATCTCGTCTCCAGCAAAACTGACCTGATCTTGATGGACGAGATATCTATTCATAAGAAAAACTGGATAGATCTTGATCTCGTCATCGTCAAAAATCGGCAATATCTTGATGACGATATATCTCGTCATTAGGAAAATGGGTCAGATCTTGATATACGAGATATCTTGTCGTAACCACTTGCAGGGTTAAGGATAATGAAATCTGAGATGAATCCCGTGCCAAGTACCAGCACTGAAGTACCTCAAATGACAAATGAATATTCCACAAGCTATGTGGAATAAAATAAGAACACCCACATGATCTCATGATACTACTGGGAACTAAAGAAATGAAAAAATGTGAAGGTGTGACACTTGGTAAGTTTAAGTTATTGTAGGAAAAACCTTTTTGCTCTGTTAACCCTCTAGGGGCTCTATTTTGTTCTTGATTGATGCTTAAAACTAAAACATTAATATTTTTAATTATCCATTCCTAAGCAATGTAATGTTTGGAAACTTAGACTTTCACATGTAACATTTACTTTTTTTAATTATAAATTTCTAAGTAACGTAATGTGTTAAAAATTTAGACTTTCACATTCAGAATTCATTTTACTTATGCTAAAGGCGAATAACATGACATTGAAATAGTCCTAGATTGATACGTTAATTAAGAAATCTTCCAAACCTATGAAAACGTATTCTCTAGAATGGTTAAGACAGTAACATTATGACGAGTAAGTACACGAGTGGGAATGATTGTTTTATTATTCTACATAAAATTTCTGTATTCAGTATTTAAAATTAAACAGAGCAGCTTTTCCTCCTCATTGATCCTATAAGTAATTCATAATTTTAATCTAAAGGACATCAGAAATTCACGTAGATCATATCGTAAAGTGACAATTTTATCTTAAAGGTGGTCTAATTATTAATAAACGGAAATAGCATTCAATCTCGCTTCTAAATAAAAACCACTCTTTAATATTATTCATTATTACATTTTATTAATGAATATGCCACAAATCAATTTCAATACACAAAAATTTTAAAAATCCCCCCAAAATGAAAAAAGTCCATCAAGATCTGACCGATTTTGCTGACGACGAGATACATCGTCATCAAAATATTGCCGATATTTTTATGTCGACGAGATCAATATCTGGTCAGTTTTCTTCTAATGACAAGATAACTCGTCCATCAAGATCTGCTAATGGTTTTGATAATGGCGAGATACCGCGTCAAGACAACCATCATGAGGGTTAAGCTTCTTTGTTTTGTTAATGTTAAATCATTATTTTTTATACATGTAGACCACAGTTTCACATAATGGGCGCTACCGACCCTGTAAGCGCTGACGGAATCGTGAGTGGCTAGACCCAGGGGAAAAGAAGGGACTTTAGGGGACAATGGTGGTCCCAGGAGGAAAGAGGGCTTTGAGGAAGAAGAGTGGTCAGTAAGAAGATTCTAAAAACATTATCACCTGAAAGTATTTCAAACATTTATTCATGTGACCATACAGACACTCTGACTACAGTGATACATTGCCATACAGACACACTGACTACATTCATTGTTGTAATTAAAAAGAGGAACCGACTGTAAATAGTTGACCACGGACTTCCCAAAGTAGGAGCAAGTCCCTTAGAGGCACTGCAATACCCATGGGAAATAGGGGGACGTTGAGGAACAAGAGTGGGCAATAAGATGCTAAAGAAATTTCTCCCATAAAAATGTTGCAAACACTTAACCACTTGACCAATACAGGTACACTCACTACAGCATTGCATTGCCATTGATTATTTTAACTAAAACTAGGATCCCGAATGCAAATAGTTGACTGGATATTTAAGGATACCGGCTGACGAAAATAGAGCCACGTTGGACATATATTGGGAGCACAACACCAGGATTATCCTTATCATTAGTAATTATTTTTAATTTTACTGATTTTATTGGTATTAATTACAAATAATAATGAGCAAAACAGGGTGCAATTTATTTTTATATCATTTTCATAAATAGCTTTATAATTTAAGTTCCAAGTTGTTTCACTTCCAAACTAGCTTTCTGAAATTCTAAAACTACACACACACATCTACATAGATATTTTTGAAATTAAAAGATTTTAGGCTCAGCTACACTTGCAATTTATTATTTGTTGAGATAATGTTTTCCAGAGGGGGCGACGAAAATAGTTGTCATTCAAAAGGGAGTGTTTGGGAAACTGAAAAAAATGATGAAATTGAACTAGTCTTAAGAAACGCCATATTACTCTTTAAAATACGTTAAAACATTTCCTCAAAATAGAACTCAGCAAAAAATAGTTAATAAAGTTAAATACAATTTTCAGAGCTTTTATTTCTATATATGCCGTTGATCCACAAAAGGTGAAAATTAGAGAGTAGAGCAATATCTTATTTTGAAACTTAACCCAATTTCATATACTCCAATTTTATTAAGCTTTAGATCGTTTCATTTTTTTTTACAAATAAGTTGAAGGGCATATCTCACATAGAAACCAATTTTGAAAGAAAAACTTACTTCTATAGTGTTCAGGAAAACGAACTTGGGAAAACTATATGAAAACTAACACTTTATAACCGTGGAAATATAAAAAAAATATTAAACACTCATTAAAAAACTGAAATATTAAGGATATTTCGAAAAACAATTCTGGAATTTTTTTCGGTTAAGTATATTTCGTTGAATTAAACAAATTCAATAATATATTTGGTAAGTTTCTATTCTGTGATTGAAGTGTACGAGTCTTGTATTGTGTAGCATTTATAGTTGATGAATTGTATTCACTGTAGCAATTATAGTTGCTGAGGTAAACACAGCTTGTTTATGTAAAAATAATTTCTTTTAAAGTTATTGGAAATAAAAACAAAATATTTCAATTTAATTTAATTTAAAATTCCATTGTTTTTCACACATCTTAGAAAATATTTTAGAATTTATTACCACGAATTAAATTAAATATCTGATTGCAATGAATTTAAATTTGATTTCTAAGAAATTAAGCAGGAAATATTTGTAATAAATTGTAAATACATTTGATCGTCATTACCGAATATTTATAAAAATTAGCGAAGTAATTTCAGTCTTTCATTGTTGTAATTGTGTTTTTAAAATAAAAATAATAACTAATTGTAATAATATTAAGCTTTATAGCTATATTAAACATAAAATTATTTTAATAACGGGATACTTCACTTTCAAAATAGACTTCAGTTATGTTCATTAATCTGTATTCAACTACTTCTTACTCGAAGTATAACGCTTTGCAATTACATAAGTTCTAAGCAACAGAAAGAAAATCATTAAGAATTATTAGACATAATCAACTTTTATTCTCTCTTTATTATACTCAATATAGTAAATTCATAATTTCAAGGATTAAAAGCTTTTCAAGTGAGAGTTCATGAACAATAATTTAACACAGTTCTTTCAAACTACAATGAGGAATGTAGTATGTCTTATAATACACATGCCGATCAACAGCAAGTAGGTAAGGAAGACATTTTCAAGTTGTAAAAAATTTCAATGCAATCGGAGAATACGAAAAATGTCTCTTCTATCTTCCATTTCTTCAAGAATCAAAACTCCTTCAATACATTTTCTTTGCCCATTCCGTGAAAAGTTCAAAAGAAAAGTAGCATCATCGAATTAAGCGCAGTTTAAAAGTCACATGGAATATCACCGAAATTCTCGCTCTTAAGGGTCCTTAAAGATTTGTAACCCTACCCATAAAAAGCGTTGAATTCAGCTGGAGATCTTGCACGAAGAACAAAAATGGGTGATCAGCTGTGAAAAGGGGTACAAGAGGTCCGCCTGTTCGAACTCCAGCTGAGACACCTGTTACGGCTGCGGCCTCACCACCCTCTTCGTTCACCTGAACTGCGCATTTGTGTATCACCTTGGTGATATAAAGACCTACTTTGGGACTGATTCCAGACAAGTCCACCTTCTGAGCATTGAAAAGCTCGTTGGTCCCGAGTTGTTTCAGAATCGGGATGAGATTGTATTCTTCAGACAAGCTGAATCTCGGTAGGGTCACCTGAACCGGGACTTCGCGAAGGTTGTTCGGCAGATCTACCAGAATGTCAGACGTCAAAGCAGCTTCCATGTCAGATAGGCCATTTCGCTTATCTGGGAGCAGTATCAGCATCTGTATGCGGTCCCCAACGTAAGGCAACTCGAGAACCTGTCCTTGGATTCTTTGATCAAATCCGTACCGCAGTTTCCGCTTTTGTCTCATCATGGGCACTGTCTTGGGTATACGTCCATCGTTGTAGAAAGTATCCGGCATGGTCAATCGTTGATCAAACTTGGTTTTCCACGTTCCTTTAAAGTAGACAACATTCATTAAAAATAACTTGGTCAAAGGATCCAGGGGCTCCTCAAGGACTTTCGAAATCTTATTTTTCGTTTTCCAAGCCACCCAACCGTTCACGGAATCCACAGAAGCTTCGGGATGAAGTGAGAAACTGACACTTTCCACTGCAGCGTCGAAATGTTCTTTGCTCTGCTCCTTGTACGATGGTAAGATGTTGAAAGAATAATCCACAAGCATGGCGTTTGCCATTTCTAGCTGGTATTTCGGAGGCGTTTTCCCTTCAGGAGGCTTCACCGAATCCAGAATACTCTTAAAAGCATATTTCACTTCTGTCGGATACTGCATTGTCTTTCTAATCTCTTCAGCAGTGTTGTTTCTCGCTCCTGTGTACACAAGTCCCATGGCCATGGATATACTAATTGGCGATAGAAAAGCATTTTGTGCTTTGGGTAAGTTCTGCAATACTTTGAAACCTAGCTCATTGCTGGATTCAATGATCGTCCGTATGTCGCCAATAACCGGGCTGTTTATGATGTTTGCAGTGGCTAACGCAATCACAAAGGGCAGAAGCACGAATTCGATCTTCATGGTTTTGCACCTGAAATAAAATAAACGGAAAATTTAATTTTAAATGTTAAAGTACATTCTTTTAAGTGTAAATAAGATATTCATCTCTAAGGCTCTTTTCACATCAGCAGAATCCGAGTCAATCTGGATCCAGTAGAAACTGACTGACGAAGATTTGGGAGAGCCGCTTCCATAGTAAATAGCTTGGCTTGTTCGTCTTAACCCTATGAGGGGTTCGCACGCATATATCTGATCTACAACCTGTAGTCTTCCCTGCATAACTTCTAATCAGTTTTAACCTTCTTGACCAATAGAATCTTTAATAGGATTCTTTCAACCAATAGTTATGGTTATTTACTATGGTGAAAAAGCAATTCTGCACTATTCGGATATCTCATTAATGCTCGGAGGGTTAAAACCTTTCACACTTCATGAATCCTTAGCTTTCCACATCGATGCACCCGAATCTACGTATTGATTTGGATTGATTCAGTTTCTATTGGTGTGGAGGGGCTTTAAGTCATGCTTAAAATTACATCGCTTTACTCCTAAGGGTCGTTTCACACCAACAGAATCTGGGTCAATCCGACTCAGAGTTCAATAGAAACTGACTAACGTAGATTCGGGTGCACTGAAGCGGAACACTCTGATTCAGACAGTGTGAAAGGTTTTATGACGAACAAGATAATATCTTACAGAAGCAACTTTCCTGAATCTTCGTTAGTCCGTTTCTACTGGATTCAGATTCATTCGGATTGACCCGGATTTGGTAGGTGTGAAGCTGCCCTGAGATATAACAAATATCTGATATTTTGATTAAATTGAAATTAGGCAATAATTTACTTTTGTTTGCATTTGCTTTTTGAAGGATAATGCAAATATAAAGTTAAAAGCCTGTTCACAGAAAATGGATTTTGTTTTTTAAAAAATGAAAATTTTGACATTAGAATTTGGGGAAAGGAAAAGTAGAGATATGTATCCACAACCATTATGTATTTCGCTAAACATACCGACCACACCTTTCCAGATATTATTTGAAACCACAATTTCACCAGAAGAAAAGATACTGATCTACGTAAGAATGATCAATGTGCTGTCTTTTATTGTTCAAAGATAATTCATTGAGAAGTAAAAAAATTAATCATACAATACACAAAATTCAACACGATAGCTTTTGTTGCTTTGATTGTCTTTCTCACATATATCATTCTGTGTTTTGCATTTATAAAGGGTCTAATTAGCCTTCGTGTTGCAAAAAATGCCCGTACTTCGACAAAACCATTTATAAAGTCATTTTTGACAAATACAGCTCCTGTCATCAGAACGGTCTTTGTTCTCATCATATATTCTAATTCGATTTTCACGCATAATTGCTTTTCCACTGTTTTTTCAAACCATTTTATTCGGAACTACTTCTAAATTCCATTATATCTTGTCAGCTATCTTACAGAAAATAATGACTGCAGGACAAAACGAACTATTATATTTTGAATTCTAATTGCGAACACAAACTCCTACTTTATTAAGTCAAGTTTGAAAACTTATGAAATAGATATTTATTGAGTAAGCATTATAAAATAAAAATATAGTAAAAGAAACTAATTTTGGGCGAGAAATATCAAACTAGTAAATAGTTGTATTCCATTACCAACCGTATCTAGATTCTTCGGTGACTACTTTTGTAATTTTTATGCGAAAAGGTTATTAGTTTGTCACCGAATATAATCAGTGTAAAAAAGTGAAATTTCGTTTGGTGGAATGAACTATTGTCTTTATTTGTACAATATACGATTAAAAATCCTTCCCCTTCATTTAAGTATCTTATGCTAAATGTGCCGATACATTTATTAATTGCACTGTTTAAAAAGTTCATTGAAAAAGCAGTGCAATTAAATAAATAAAATCAAACGAAACTTACATGTTGGGATAATTTGGGAAAGTTTAAGTAGAAATATCGAAGCTGCACTTCTAAAATGTCTTCGGAGTTCAGGAAATCGTAAAAAAATGGCTGATGAGTGGCATAAATGGGATAATCTCATTTGAAAAAGTTGATTTGGTCAGTTTCTCCTGGTGTCATGAACTCATTAGCGTTAAGGCAAGCCGCACATTGGTTCAACATCAGTCATGCGACACTAAATTGGCTGAAATGCGCATGCGTACTTCTGTACAGAAACAGAGTACGCATGTGCATGTCTTATGTTTGGTCGCATGCTGTTCCAGTGTGTGGCGGGGCTGAAAGGTATGTTTGAAATGATCTGAGTGATAAAGTTTTGACACTCAATGATGCTAATATAACTATGTATTAAAAACAACGGTTTTCTCAGTGGTAAGAGAGAATGAACATAAGCCAGAATTCACTCTTAAAAAGGTACGTAGAGTTGTATGTTTTTCTTAAATTAAACACGTTGAGCTAAGTATAAGCAAGCTTAGATTAAAAATTGATTTTGCCACAACGGAATAAAATATTTACTTGTTTGTTATCATTTATTATTGAAAACTGAAAAAATTGACAAAACTGATAAATTCAACCGTCCAAGTAGTAGGCGGCACAAATTTGATTCCTCCTTGGTATATTTCTCTCTTCGGTGTCAGCAAAACTTTCCTTGTGTATGTATGTCCCTTTACTTGACGTTGTTTATCTTGTGTTTCGCGCAGTTTGACCAAATATGGTCCTTGTGCCATAAAAACCAACCCAAACCATATTGAAATCAAACCATGTATTATTCACAAAACAAATTGACGAAATTACCGTCAATCCTAAACAATTAGCTTTTTTGCTACATCGCTCATTTCAGTTCCTGCTTCTCCGAATTAACTTAAATCTCGGAAGATACAAACAGTGACTTCTTAACCCTACAAGTGTTTCGACGAGATATCTCGTCCAAGATATGATCAATTTTGCTTAAATACGAGATATCTCGTCAAGACAAAACTGCCCTATTACTTCAAGGGAATGAAGATCCAAGTAGGAAAAACAAATTTCCCCTTACCCAGAACTGGTGACAGTTGCGTACAAGTTTTTGCACCAGAGGCTGGACACTACAGGGCAGTTTTCGACGCGCAAATAAACCAGCCATAAGGTTTAAAACCTTATTTCCGTTTCACATCCCACTAGATAGAAGGCCCTCACATTTGCACTTTGAGTCCCAGTACCAAGATAGACAATGGGTCCCAGTATTACGTTAGACGACGGGTTCCCCGTGAAATAAAAATACGTATTCCACATACTCAACGTTTAACATGTTCAAATGTGTAACATTTTCTCTTCCGAAGCTTAAGAACTTTTTATAAATACAGTGAAAAGATTTACAACTTACATTTAGAAAAAACTCCACATTAAAATACAAAATATTTTTTACATTTCCCGGGTCCTCAATAGCAATTGGACCCCGGTAACATTGTACCAGTGACCATCTCTATGTGGGGCCCTGCTTGATAATGAGAATTGTTTGAATCCGAGTTCATACTGCTAGCTTGGCTGTTAGTTCTTACTTTGTGTGAAAAAGAATCGTAAGCTGTTCTAGAGAAAAACTAAAATTCTCTATTTGACTCTACAGAACCCGCCTGTTAGAAATACATTGAGCAATGCAGCGTATTTGCTTCGGTTATGTTTTTTAATGGCCCAGATGCACCTTGTGAATTGATTATATTTACCATAACACCTACATTTATATTGACGTCAACCAATTTAAGCTATGTTCAGTTGGCACCAATTTCTTTCTTCTTTCTAACTTTTATAAACTCATGAAAGTTAAGCTATGTTCAGTTGGCACCAATTTCTTTCTTCTTTCTAACTTTTATAAACTCATGAAAGTTTTATTAAAGAGTATGGACTATGTCCTATAAAAAATCCCAGTTTCTGCTTTGGGAACATTTCGACTTCGGGCTGGTCAAAGTTTTTTCGCATTGAACTTGCAGACTCTCTCCAATGTTCTCCGTGACCTTCATCAGTTTATGAACTCCTGTCATTTTTGAGCGTGTGTAGTACAGGAGAACTTCAATGTAAAATTCTGAAACATTAGGACTGATGGTTATGGCAGAAAGCCAAATCTCTGACGACATTTACAATGCAACCTATACTTATTTTCGTCTTTGACCAGCCTATGATAAACTCTGGTCATTTGGATGCTTCAAGTACTTGAAAACTTTTATGTAAAATTCTGATATATTGGAAGGCCAAATGGTTATGGCAGGAAACGAAATCTCTGGCGACATTTTCTATGAGACTTAAGCACCTTTTCAAACTTGACCAGCTTTTTGAAGTCTAGCCTATTGGATGTGTGTAGCGCACTTGAGAACTTTGATGTAAAATTATGAGGTATTGGAATGCCAAATGGTTATTGCAGAAATCCGTATCCCTGACGGCATTTACTATGCGACCTATACTTCTTTTCGACCTTGAGCAGCATGTGAACTATGATCATTTGGACGTATGCAGTGCTTGAAAACCTTAATATAAATTTCTGATACATTGGAAGGTCGGATGGTTATGAAGGAAGCCTGGTGACATTTACAACGCGGAGACCTACTCCATCAAGTTATCATTGTAATATTATTTTATCAAAGAGACATTTTGATCGAATATCCAGTTTTAATAACCACAGAAAGAAAGAAATTTGGTGTTTAACACAATTTGAAAGAGCTTCAGGGGATCCCCTCACCCAAATACATATTCATTTCCTTCAGACATAAACTAAGTATAGAGTTTATACTTTGACTAGATTTTACTTCTGAATCCTAGCTATCTAAATTTTATATTTTAGTTTTCATTATTTTAAAATTGTAATCGAGACTTAATTTATATTTAATTCACTCTGTGTGGGGGATGCAGTTTGGACAACTCCGGTCCATGTGCCATAAAAATTCACCCATTCATCCAAATCCCTAGTATTTGAAATAATCAATTTAAAGTTCTAAATTACAGCTTGTCTCATTGTTGTAATACAACTCCTATACTAAACAACTGTTTCAGGTACCTAGAGTTCTATAACGGGGCGTGCGAGTTTTTCGTTGCTCTCTGTATAATAATTTGTCAAAAACCCTTCACAAGAATTAACCTTCAATTCCCTCTTGTAAACTACTGCATCCATCTCCTCTCACTCACATTTTCAGAACTTTTTATTAAATTTCTAGTTATCACCACTGTTGAATATTTTTTATTTTTCAATTGTGCGAATGTGATTAAACTGTTTTTCTTCGACTAACTCATCATTAATTTCCAATATTTTTAATTAAACGTTGTTATTTCTGCTGAATAGCAAACGTGGTGATTTGGTAAAACACAAAACTCGCCCTCAAAAAGGGTTCCTGTTGGAGTGATCCAAAAGAATTTGTGTCCGCCAAATTTGTTCCTAAAAGTACATTCTTCCAGAAATCCCATTGATGCCGGAAGGTGCAAGACTCGTATATGTTACCTATGCGATGCCCAGAACATAAATGAGTACCATTTCGATCTCTGGGGCCTCCCAGTCAGTTTAGCCCCAGTCAGTCTAGCCATTAGAGTTATATGTTAAATCGTTGAGTTGCACAAATACAATCAGATTGATTCTAAGAGCAGTCAAATATTTCTAGTGAGTACAAAACACGGATAAACGTGGGCGTCAGCAAATGAAGTTTTTGAATGCGACGATAGATAGCGTAAACAGTTTCTGCAATAAATGCAACATGCATCATATTATTTCTTGAACATACCTTGAACCTGAGCCAATTCTATTATCATGGTCTCAACATTCTGAATAGTGGTTAGAGTCCATGGCTCCAAGTCCTTGGGACCCAATCCCTCACTCCTCTCTAATGTTTTATGGTTGGATCACGCTCCTCTTGAGGGATAAATATTACAAATCAACAGATACTACGAGTAGCCAAATAAACAGGACGGCTAGTCTCGTGCATTAAGTCGTACAGCCGGTATACCCGAATACAGGGCTGGCTAGGGCAGGCCCGATCCTTTTGGACTCTCTCTCTCTAACCAAATATTTATTAATTGTTACCTCCACCCCAAAAAAGCATGTAAATAAACAGATATTATGAGTTCCAAATATGGAATACAACCTCGTCTCGCGCATATTAAGTCGTACAGCCGCTATACCAGGACACATGAACGTCAAGTCCTAGGGCAGGCCCGACTCCCTTTGGCCTATCAAATATTTTTTATTGCGACCCAACCCCCTCCTTCCAACAGAGGGATCAATATTACAAATATTCCGTTAATATTACTAATGATCTGTATAAACAAAATTGTTTCGAAGCACACAAACATATGAAGAATTTAGCGTTAATTGCTGCTGTTTCTTTTAACCACAAGGCTTGGCCAAATATGGCCCTTGTGCCATAAAACCCAACCCAACCAACCTTTTAAATTCGTTTCAGACAGTAATGCTTAAATAATGGTAGGAATTCTCCGGTTGGAAAGCCTAAACTGAGAATGATTTTTTTAAGTCGCACTGGTATACCGAAAGTCTGAAGCATGTTTAATACGGGAGCAACGCGGATGTCACATAATTGCCCCGGCCAATCAGTGACACGAAAAAAGCAGTCAGTAACTGCTTTTTTCTCGCTGATTGGCCAGTGCGTTCGTTTAGCATCCGCTTTACTCTAGTGTAAAACAAGCTTGAAGCTACATTCATCCAAACCATGAGCAAGCATGTTTTGACTGCAGTTTAAAAGTGAACCTGAGGCTGAAAGGTGAAGTATATAATAAAACTAATCCTTTAAGAATTTGTTATAAAATTCGAATTCATTCAAACCAACGTAATGTAGTTAAATTTATTTGCCAGGAAATTTTTCCATGGAAAAAGTTATAGGAAAACCACAACATAATTTCTTTCAATGGCTGGCAAGCAAAATTTGCCTTTCTTTCGAAGTTTTAGCAAATTCTTATGGCCAGAATTGCGTATAAATATCAGAACAAATTTTCCTTTTTTTCTTGTTTTCACACTCCTCTCACATATTTCAAATTAAACTGTTTTCTAAAAACAGCCTTTACTCTAAATTATAAAATAGCAGGCACTTCATATTTAGCTACCATTAACATCGCTCTAGTGATATTTAGAGGAACCAGAAAGAAGTTTTGGAGAAGTTTGCAGAACCCCACAAAATGAAGTAAGTATAGTTTTTAATCTTTGACCTTATAGAACCAAAAGAATTTGAATCAGGTAGTAGCTTTCAATTCCGTTTCTATCCTGTGATGTTACTTTAATCCATATTGTACATGCTGATTTATGTGTTGTAGTAAAATACAGATGAAATAAAATGATTTAATTTGTTCTGTGTAATTATTTTATGCGAACTTAATGAAACTTCAGTTGAGCTTACGACTTACAGTTTCGCATCCAAGTTTTATATCACAAACTAGTGGAGGCTCCAAAAATTGAGAATCTGAGATCCTTGTAAATAAAATTTCGTATCTTTTCATGAAAAACAATTCTGCTATCGCAAAAAAAAATTAACTTAGGGTAACTATTATTTTTAGTTCATATTGGGACAGTGGGGCGTGACAAAGGAGTTCTTCAAGAGAGTTAAAAAAAGAGTTCTTTGATCTACAAAATGCACCTTTTCCTGAGATAATCTTTTAAACAATGCCCATCTTCCAACTACTGAGGGGCCACAGTAGCCCAGGTAATAGAATCGCAGATTAGCAACCAGAGGGTTACGAGTTTGATGGTTCCAAACCCGATTCAACCAATGACCGTCTTGTACGTGGAGGCTGGTGCGCGTTAAATCTGTCGTGCCTTCAAATGTCCTCACGTTTTCGTGGTGTGGAAGTTTGGAGAGTGGGGTACCAGTTTAGGTGTTGACCGCGTCATCTGACCTTGGTTCAAAATTATGACATGTTCTCGGATCTTCCTTCGTTATTCATCCCGAACCTTCACCAATAGCCCATTGTGTTCATACAAAAAATATATAAGTAGAGTGAGCAATGGTAACCTTTTATATGCCCAGGATCATGTGACCAAAACTAGTAGTAACGTGACCCATAGACTACTTTCGTCTGCCAAGTGGTCTACGCAACATAGTAGACTTTGGCAATTTCACCATTTTTGTCTCCACTCTATAGAAATGTACATTCATATGTCTTCCCTGCCAGCTTAAGGGTTTACCTCGTCGTCATCATTCAAAATTACGAGGTGTTGGCCTCGGATCTTACCCTTAGGGATTGATCCTGAACCTTCGCCAATAGCCCGTTGTGTTGTTCAATTGCAACGTGAATTGAATTGAACAATTAACCAACCGACAACTATTGAAAAATGTATGTCTTTAAAAACTGAAGTCGCCTTCTTACAGTGGGTGATTAAACTTTTAGAGCCAGTGAAAAAAAAAGGTATTTTCAGAGCTTTGGTAAAAATACAATTACATTTTTTAAATTTTTTTACATTAAATTAAATTTATTAAAATAATACTCTTGAAAATGCACTTATAAAGTCCAATACAGAAATAACAATATTTCGTAACACCTCCCTTTTGCTGCAGTAACAGTTTCAATTTTGTGCATGCTTTCGCACATTGGTGTAGCTTAATTTATTGAATCAATTCCTGTGCCACATATCAATCAAACGTTCTATTAATTGAAGATTGTTGATGACACGTGTAAAAGTAATTAAAACTCACAAATAGCCATAATAAAGCCAATTAAACTATGGGGCTGTCAGGCTGACTGGAAGCACTGAAATAAGATGGAGGCTATAGTTTAGGGGTTATGAAATCTACATTGTTACCTTTTAGGAACTGATTGTTATTTATTTTTCATAGAACTCATATTAGTGTTTATTATAGATTTTTTGAGCAAAATAACACCTCTCTCTCTCTCTCTTTATAATGATTTTGCCACACATTCTCTCCTTGGACTAAACGCTGTTCATCACTAAGAACAACTTTTCAACAAAGGCCTTAGTGTTTGGCCAGAGAAAATGTATTTTACAATTTGAGTGGAGTTTTGAACATGAATGTTCTGATCCCTGAAATGATTAAAGTTATCCGTTTCCATATAATATTGATGGCAAAATATGGCCCTTGCGCCATAAAACATCACACCATATAATATTGAATAGTCCGTTGAGTTGCTCCAGTGCGACGTTAATAGAAATACCTTCCTATCATATAATATTGTATGATGACCAAAATGTTTTGAGTCAGACCCTCAAACAGAATTATATTATCGGCTTCAATAATTTTTCTGCAGATAGTATTTCGATTAAGAGCCAAGTAATATTCTTGTGCTCATTCACACTATCACCAATACTCGCCCCTAGGATCTTCAGCAGTTGGATGGACTAAAGGAAACTTCTGTTTTTCTTGACCGGATCAAAACAGCCAACAGGCCGGAACCCCGTGACACGCCTCTCAAATAGGGTTAAGTAATGTTCTTGTGTTCATTGAAACTGCTACCAGTACTCGCCCCTATGTCTAGGACGGATAAATAAGGCTCTTCAGCAGTTTGGATGGACTAAAGGAAACTTCTGTTTTTCTTCTGACCGGGTCAAAACAGCCAACAGGCCGGAACCCCGTGACACGCCTCTCAAATAGGGTTAAGTAATGTTCCTGTGTTCATTAAAACTGCTACCAGTACTCGTCCCTATGTCTAGGACGTATAAACAAGGTTCTTTAATAGTTTGGATGGACTAAAGAAAAACTTCTGGACCGGAACAAAACGAACCTCGAGACACGCCTTTCAAACCAGGAAGTAAGGCAATCCTATCTATTGTGAATTCGTAGAAATTAGAAGTTAAATAAGTAATAAAAAGAATCAGAACGATGTGGGTATCGTAAAAATCGGCAAATCACACACCACAATGAAAGAATTTATTTTGTTTTATCTAAGTCGTTAAGGGATGTTTTATCCTTAAAGTTAATTACAAGTCTGCATTAATTTGAAGCCAACTTTCCTCAAATATGTGAACCTGACCCAGTGTTCCAAGCTTCAAGATACTCAGTGTACATCTGCCTAACCGCTTATTTTGTTAGATCTGCTTCTATGAGAGGCAGCATTTCCTGTGAACCTAAATATAGATGGTGGTAGCATTTCCCCGGCTATCGTGTTTCTTGTTCATATTCTGAAACGTGAGGTCAGTTGGTTTGTGTTTATAATACGATTTCAGCGCTTTGTCAATAAAAATTCCAAAAATTAAATTCCGAATTTATAGTTAGGTAGGCAGTTGGATTTTCGTCACACTGGAGCAATGCAACGAGCTATTTCCACTGTCCTAGATCAATTTTGAAGAGACAGATCCGAGGTAGGTAGGTATTTAATTAACGTCACACTGGAGCAACACAACGGGCTATTGGCGATACTCCAGGATCAAACCCGAAGGGAAAGATCCGAGGACAATGCCGCGTAATTTTGACAGATCCGAAGACAACACCTCGTAATTTCGAACCACGGTCAGATCACGAGGTCAATACCTAAGCTAGCGCCCCCACTCTAGACTTTCACATCACTCCAACGTGAGACTCGTCATCTGACCGTGGTTCAAAATTACGTGGTGTTGTCCTCGGATCTTTCCCTTTGGGATTGATCCCGGACCGTCACCAATAGCCCATTGTGTTGCTCCAGTGTGACGTTAATTGAAATACCCAACCCAACCCCCCACTCCAACGTGAGAGCGAATCAATGTATGACAGTTGATTGGTCAAGACCAGTAGGATTAAACGCCGAACGTTGTCAAAACGGCAATGAACTACACTGTAAAATTACCCCGATATGTATCGTGCGAGGGCTAAGAGTGTGTTGCTCAAGGGACAACAGAAGTAAAATCTTCGCCGACAGTCTAGTTTGTTTTTGACATTGAAAGGGCAGCGGTAGCCTACAATAAAAGACCGCTTCCTCTCTTTTAAAGGGTCGCGGTAGCCCGGTTGGCAGAGTAACAAGTTGTGTACAAAGGGGACTGGTGCACGTTAAATCTGTCGTGGCCACAAATGTCCTCACGTTGTCGCGGTGTGGAAGTTTGGAGAGTGAGGCGCCACCTAAGGTGTTGGCTCGTCATCTGACCATGGTTCAAAATTACGTGGTGTTGTCCTCGGGTGTTTCCCTTTGGGATTGATCCCGGATCGTCACCAATAGTCCGTTGTGTTGCTCCAGTGCGACTTTAATTATATACCTACCTACCTTTGACACTGAAAATCCCTCTCAAACACCATCGCAATGAACTTATTTGTAATTTTTGTGCATTGAAAAGGGGGGGGGGGTATTTCAATTAACGTCACACTGGAGCTACACAATGGGCTATTGGTGACGGTCCGGGATCAATCCCAAAGGGAAAGTATTTGGGTATTTTTTTTTTTTTTATTTCAATTAACGTCACACTGGAGCAACACAATGGGCTATTGGTGACGGTCCGGGATCAATCCCAAAGGGAAAGATCCGAGGACAACACCACGTAATTTTGAACCACGGTCAGATGACGAGGCAACACCTGAGCTGGCACCCCACTCTCCAAACTTCCACACCACGCCAACGTGAGTGCATTGAAAAAACAATTTTCTACCAATATTTAAAAGTATTATTATTTTTCTCTGCGAAAAAATCCCAAATTTAATCCCTTACATTTAACCCCCTAGGATGCTCGTGTACAAAGGGGGCTGGTGCACGTTAAATCTGTCGTGGCCTCAAATGTCCTCACGTTGGCGTGGTGTGGAAGTTTGGAGAGTGGGGTGCCAGCTCAGGTGTTGCCTCGCCATCTGACCGTGGTTCAAAATTACGTGGTGTTGTCCTCGGATCTTTCCCTTTGGAATTGATCCCGGACCGTCACCAATAGCCCGTTGTGTTGCTCCAGTGTGACGTTAATTGAAATACCCCCCTAGGTTGCAGGCTACTCGACCCTGTTTCGAAATATACGCCACACAATCAGACGAGTTAAAAATGTCCCTAATAAGTTCATTAAATGTATTTCATTAGGCAAAAGTTTCTTTCAATCTCTAATGAGAAAAAATGGGTAGGTAGTTGAATTAACGTCGCACTGGAGCAAAACAACGGGCTATTGGCGACGGTCCAGAATCAATCCCGTAGCTAAAGATCGGGTGGTGGGGGGTATTTCAATTAACGTCACACTGGAGCAACACAACGGGCTATTGGTGACGGTCCGGGATCAATCTCAAAGGGAAAGATTCGAGGACAACACCACGTAATTTTGAACCACGGTCAGATGACGAGGCAACACCTGAGCTACTAAAGATCGGGAGACAACATCTCGCAATTTCGAACCACGGTCAGACGACGAGCTCAACACCTGAGCTGGCTTCCCAAACCACGCCATGAGGGTGAATTGATGTATAATAGCTGATTGGTAAGATTAAACGTTGCCAAAGCGGCAATGAACTACACTGTAGTTACCTCGATATGTATCATCGAGAGCTAAGAGTGAGTTGCTCAAGGGATAACGGAAGTAAAATCTTCGCAGTCGTGTTTGTTTTCGACACTGAAAATCCCTCTCAAGAACCATCGCGATAAACTTATAATATTAGTGCAGTAAAAACGTTATTTTAATATTTCAAAGTACCCTTACATTTCGCTGCGAAAAAATTCTTTAAAGTCCTTAAATTTCCCGCTCTGGATCGCAACACTCAGCCTTCTGTTTAGAAATACGGCAGACTCGTGCAATCAGGGAGTTAAAAATATCCCTAATAGGTTCAGCAAATGTATTTTATTAGGAAAAAGTTTCTTTCAATCTCTAATGAGAAGAGGAAAATGTAATGAAAAGAAATGTAAGGAAAAGAAAATTTAACAATCGAATAATGAATGACGAAAGATGTGAATGCTTATTCAACTTCGATACATTATGAAAAAGCTGTGTTAAAAGTTGTGGAAGTTGGATCAAAATAACTAGTTTCTTCTCGAGAGTAGCATAACTAAATCCTAAACACATTATGCGTATTGATGAGTTGATATTAATCCTTAAAACTTCTGGCCGCGGTGGCTCGGTTGGAAGAGTAACGGATTAGCAACCGGAGGGTTGCGAGTTCGAATTCAACCAAGACCGTCGTGTACAGGGGGAGGCTGGTGCACGTTAAATCTGTCTTGGCCTCAAATGTCCTCACGTTGGCGTGGAAGTTTGGAGAGTGGGGTGCCAACTCAGGTGCGACCTTCTCATCTGACCGTGGTTCAAAATTACGTGGTGTTGTCTTCGGATCTTTCCCTTCGGGTTTGATCCCGGACCGTCGCTAATAGCTCGTTGGCTTGCTCCAGTGCGATGTTAATTAAAATACCTACCTACCTTAAAACTTCGTTTGATAAATAGCCCGGTGTGTTCCTCCAGTGCGACGTTAATTAAACTATCTACCTATCGTTTGATCATTAAATTACTGAAAATGCAAAGTTTTAACATTTAATTTAGAATTTAACTCTAGAATGCCTGTTGATGTCACTTCGACAACGCAGCGCGTTGTCGCTTTCTCCCACATTCGCATTTTTGTCTGAATTCTATAATTTTTTGTGGCTTTTAACCTTCCGAGTGGTTTCGACGAGATACCTCGTCAATCAAGATCTGACAAATTCTGCTGAGGAGATATCTCAGCATCAAGATATTGCGAAATTTTTATGATAAGGTCAAAATCTGGTTAGTTTTCTTCTAATGACGAGATATCTCGTCCATCAAGATCTGGTCAGTTTTTCTTATGACGAGATACTTCGTTGAGACAACCACCAGGAGGGTTAATCATTTTACTTGATAAGTATACGGCAGAATTTTGTGTGTATGTCTGTAACCATTTAGAAAATGCTTCAGAAATTTACTTAGAATGTCCGCTAGTGTCTTTTGGACACCAAGCAGATTTCTTTGTCCAAATAACTTTCGTTCAACCAAACATGACCATAGACAGACTAGACTTAACCGCAATTAATTTAATTGTACTTCTTTATTCGTTTGTTTGACCTTGAATACATTGACTTCCTCTTTTCAAAGGCAAAAATAGGTCAGTTTTATGAGCTTTTCAATCGGTTTATTGTACCCTTTTGTGGAATAAACAATCATAAGCGTATAAAAATATTGTCCAATAAGCTAAAAGTTAACTAATATGAAAGAAATAGCGCTGCCTGCTGACATGTAATTATTTTACGCGATTTATTTACTGGTTTCGAAACGCCACCTACAAATTTGCTTAAAGTTGAATACAATATGCTAAGGGTTGTAATAAGTTAAGCTGTAATAAGATAAACGGTTAATTAGCTTAAATTTGAATATAATAAACTATGTGCTGTAAACTAGCTCAAAGTTTAATATAATAAGCTATTGTAAATTAGCTTAAAGTTGAATTACTAAGCTAAGCAGTTAGTACAGTAAGATTAACGTTGGCTAATATGAAAGGTATAGCGCTGCCATGGTGACGTAATTATTTTACGCTATTTATTTACTGGTGTCGAAACGCCACCTGTAAATTAGCTGAAAGTTGAATACAATAAGCTAGGCGATTGTAATAAGTTAAGCGGTAATAAGCCAAGTGGTAAATTAGTTTAAAGCTGAGTATAATAAGCTAAGAGCGGTAAGTTAGCTTGAAGTTGAATATAATAAGCTAAGCGGTAAACAAGCTTAAAGCTGAATTAATAAGTAAGCGGTTAGTACATTAAGAGATTAATGTTGGCTAATGTGAAAGATAGAGTGATGCCATGTTGATGCTATAGTTATTTTACGCGATTTATTTATTGGTGTAGAAAGGACACCGGTGGACGTTTTAGGGTAAAGGGATTGGATTGGATGTTGGGGTTTTATGGCGCAAGATCTTTTAGGGTAACGGGAGTACCGGCCGTTCTAGTGTTACTGTTTCCACTTATTCTATTATGACCAGACCCTCCAACTTGCCTTATATGGGGCCTTTCAGATATGACAGGAACCCACTTCTATCGTTGCCCTAATTACTGAAGTCGCAGTGAATAATGCTTCTGAGAGTTCTATATTTCTGTTTCAAGACTTATAGGCTGCCAGACAGAGAGTTATGGTGGAAAGGCATAGGTAGGTAGTTGAAGTTACGTCACACTGGAGTAGCACAACGGGCTATTGGTGATGGGGTTCGTGATCAATCCCTAAGGGAAAGATATTAGGATAACACCTCGTAAATTTGAACCACGATCAGATGACGAAGTCAACACCTCAGTTGACACCCCCTCTGCAAACTTCCATACCACGCCAATGTATGGACATATGAGACAGACGGCAGATTTAACGTACAGCATCCCCCCACCTACACGACAGTCTTTGGTTGGAACGAGTTTCGAGCTCGCAATCCTCCGGTTGCTAATCTGCGATTCTACTTCATGGGCTACCGCTTTACCTGTTTTAAGTATCCTAGGCACAAATGCTTATACTGGGAAAGATTTTTCACTGATGTACAATAAATGGACTGATCAGAGAAATCAAAGCAGCTTATAAATAATTAAGTCAACTTACTTTCAGAGTTTTTGAAATTTGTACAAGATAAAAGAAAAGCTTTGTTCTCCAGCAACAGTAGACAAATGCATAAAGGTTAGGGCTACGAAACATACAAATTCGTAAATTTTTATTCTCTAGTGACTTGTATATTATATACAATGTAAATTAATTGTTTAAAGACGCTGCACCACTAAAAATGGGCATTATTTGTCACGACTAAATCTCCCTTAAATTCATGGTCGAATGTTGGTCACCCTAATTTACAACATCTAGAAAGAAAGATTTTATAAAATCGTTATAGTAAGAGAGAGGAGCGAAAAAATTTATTCGATACTTCAACAAAAACATCTGGAAAAAAGTGTACATATTCAAAACTTTGCCATAGCCGTCTACGAACTACCAGCATAGCATGCGTCAACGAATAACTACCAGACGCATCTTTTCCAATGCAACAGTAAGGTAGCGAATAGGAAAAAAACTTTTTTTTCACATTCGATAGCTTAACATGGTAGCTACGATACCATCACACGATTTTGAAAAGAGCTTTTCTTTTAATTGACTGGGTATTTTTAATTTAATTCTCTTGCAACAACCGAACTTATATTTTGGAACAAGTTACTTATTTTTGGTACAAGCATTCGATGTGATTTAATTTCAATGGAATGGCCTATGTCGAAGTAGTTTATAAAAATATTTTTTGTAATAACTTCATGTTCCAGTCAGTGTTTGGCGTAATCAACTAATCTTTTCAATCGACTGATTAGCTAACCTGTACCGCCTATATAACTCGTAGATTGTTAGCGCAGCGGGCAAGCCTCCTGAGTCAATGCGACCAGGTTTTCAATTGCCTGACTTAACGAATATGTCACTACAATATCCAGAAAGATTTTATTAAATCGTTACAGTAAGCAGCGAAAAATTTTATTCGGCATTTCAACACAAACATCTGGAAAAAATTGTGCATATTTCGAAACTGCCATAACCATTTACAGACTTAGCTACAAATTCGACCGGACGCATCTTCTCCGATGCAAAACAGTAAGGAAGAGAATATGAAAAAAGCACTTTTTCGCTTCGATAGTTTAACATGTTAGGGACGATACCATCACCCAATTTTGAAAAGAAGCTTTCTTTTAATTGGCTGGGTGTTTTTAAATTTAATTACTCTTGTAACAACCACACGACGTCGCAAACATTTTCGAAAACGACACTTATTTTTTGGTACAAGTGAATATGAAAAAAAGCATTTTTCACATTCGATAGTTTAACATGGTATACATGCTATTTATAAAACCACATGGTATATATGTTATCGTCAAAGGTATGCAAAGCAGGTATAGAATGCCTGGCGTTTGGGGCAAGTATCAAACGATTAATATTTCACGCATTTCTTAGGCATTCTATGCAATGCCAAAAGACAAACCGGCAAAATATAAAATAATCCTGCTAATGACGTTTCTAATGTCACGTGGCAAGGCACTTGACTTTCGACACTCGCCTCAGACGGAGAATTCCCCATTTGCATTTCAGTCTTTGTTCGGAAGTGACGAAATACCCCACTTTGAATTTGTTCAGCAAAGACTAGCCCATACTGTGCTGTATGAAAATGGAAGAGCAAGGTGTAGTGTCCGAGAATGTAGGTAGGTAGGTATTTAATTAACGTCGCATAGGAGCAACACAACCCGAGAGGATTCACGGCATGTTGACATGCAACGACGTTTCTACGATGAACTCACTGTCTAAAGTGCGAGTCAATGCTGCAAAAAACAAGGTTTTCCTAACCGAAACTACTTATCAGAAGTTATTGAACGATGTGAAATAAATAAATAAAATAAGAAAGAATAAGAAAGTCCTATACTTTATTTGTATTTCTTTCTTTTTCATATACGTCTTTTCAATAAAAGCCTTTTCACGACTCTTAATACTTTGCCTAAATAGCATTTTTCATTCTACATAATGCCTGGGTATTACATACAATGCCTAGGGAAAGTAAATATAATATTAAAATAATTCGGATACTTCATACATTTCCCAAAAACTCCAGGCATTCTGTACAATGCCTGCTTTTCATACATTGCCGATAAGATATATACTTATACATATTTTCTCCAATAGCAGGGGAACAGGGGCGTTTATTAAGGGCACTTAAATGGGAGTTAGAAGGTTCAATGCCTTCCAATACAATAATTTACCTAATTTCTATGTACTTTTTCAGAACGTACTGAAAATGCCGATTTGAAAATTTTGAATAAACATTTTCCTCATGTATTGAAGTTACAATTTAGTATTACAATGCATTTATATACAGTACCTGGAAAATCATAAAATTCTTTTGGGATTTTTTCTTAAAAATTTGGGGGAAATAACAGTTCCACTTTTACTGAACGGTCACTTAAACATAATATATGATGCTAGTAGAAGTGTGAGGAAAATATCACATAGCAGTTTCAAGTAAATTCTTGGGAAGTCTACTTCGAAAATAGAAAATGTTCATTTCGAGAACATTGAGTGTTTTAACTTTGAATTTAATTGAGTTTATTATTAGCTTCATTTACATTTTTTAAACTTCTCATTGATGTTGAAACAGAAACAAAATAGAAGCATAAAATAGATCATCCAAATGTCAAAATCGATACATTTTAAAATTTGGGTTCCAACTCGATATAAAAGGATTTTCCTTGTGAGGTTATGATGCTAAATTACTAATATAATTTTGAATTACTTTCCCACAAAATTTCAAAATTTGAGTTTATTGTTAGCCTTATTTACAATTTTAACTTTCAGATAGGAATTGAAACAAAAAGAACGTAAAATAGACTATCCAAATCTCAAAATCTATATTTTCAAAAATTTTGGGATCCAACTTTCTTTAAAGGAATACTCTTTATCTTTGAGTGTGATATAAAGCTTCAAATATTCATTTTGAATTATTTTCTCACTCTGGCCTTCCGTATGAACGAAATATCACTCACTACAGACTTCAAGTCAATCACTTACCTGAGTTTTAAGTTCAGTTTAACTTCAAAGTTTCAGTTTATTTTTAGATTTATTTACAATTTTGAATTTCTTTTAATAGTTCAAACGAAAACAAAAAGAGCATAAAATAGAATATAAAAATCTCAAAATCGATGCTTTTAAAAATTTTGGGTTCCAACTTCCCTTAAAGGGATGTTCCTTTTGAGTTATGACACAAAGTTACTAATATCATTTTGAATTACTTTTCCACATAATTTCAAAATTTGAGTTTATTAATAGCTTTATTAATATTTTTTAAAGCTCCTAACAGGAGTTGAAACAGAAACAAAAGGGAGCATAAAGTTGACCCTCCAAATGTTCAAATTAGTAATTTTGAAAAATTTCGGTTTCAATTCCACTTAAAGGGATGTTCTTTATGAGTAATGATACGAAGTTTTTAGTAACCGTTTTGAATTACTTTTCCATTCCGGCTTCCGTATGTACGAAATATCACTCATTACAGACTTCAGGTCAGTCACTTACCAGAGTTTTAAATTCAGTTTAACTTCAAAATTTCAGTTTATTATTAGTTTTCTTTTAAATGTTTCACTTCTGTTAGTTAATTGGTAAAGGTAATTAATTAACGTCGCACTGGAGCAACACAACGAGCTATTGCGACAGTCTGGGATCATTCCCAAGAGGAAGATCCGAGGACAAAACCACGTAATTTTGGACCATGGTCAGATAATGACACTTCTGTTCGGAGTTCAAACAAAAACAAAAAAGAGTACAAAAGGGAATACAAAACCCTTAAAATTTATACTTTTGAAAATTTTGGGTTCCAGCTTCCCTTAAATAGATGTTCTTCATGAGTTTTATGAAACAAAGCTACGAGTTTTGAATTACTTTCCCACGAAATTTCAAAATTTCAGTTTATTTTTAACTTTATTTACACTTTTTAAACTTCAAACAGTTGAAACGGAAACTAAAAGGAGCATAAAATTTACCCTCCAAATGGTATTTTTGAAATTTTTGGGTTCCAACTCCACTTAAAGGGATTTTCTTTACGATTAGGTTGCAAAGTTTCTAACATTCGTTATGAATTACTTTCCCACTCCGGCTTCCGTATGTGCGAAATATCAGTCATTACAGACTTCAAGTCAATCACTTACCTGTTCAGTAACCAGCTGCAACGGTGGAAAAAGTTGTTCTGTTTCGAAATGTTTCCCTACAGCTTCTAGCTCTCTCTCTCTCTCCTCTATACGTGGGGGAAACCGGTTCGTTTTTCATTACCACCATTATCTTTTTCTTCTTTAAGATGTTATACTTCGTCAAGGTTGCAAGAAATAAGACAATATTGTACTTCACTAGACGATTACGCCAAGATAGGAACCGATGGCGACAATCAGTGGTGTAGCTAGGGGAGGGCGATAGGTGTTTCAAGAGGTGGTAATTTTGGAGATATTATTAAGCAGTGGTTGTTTTCAAGAAGTTGTTTTGAACAATATTTTTTAGCTTTGGTGTGGTCACAAAGTATTTTCTAGTGCTATTTGGGTGAAATGGATGTGCTTCCATGCTCTCCATCTTTAGACGCTTAAAAATCCATTTGTCTAACATCCCTTGAAAGTCAATTCTTTTAAGGTGCCCTAAGCAATCATATTACTATTCAGAAATATGGAAATTGGTAATTGAATTAGCGTTGCACTGGAGCAATACAACGGGCTATTGACGTTAGTTAACCCCGATGGGAAAGATCCGAGGACAACACCTCGCGATTCTGAACCACAGTCAGATGAAGAGTCAACACCTGAGTTTATTCAGAAATGAGAGAAGAGACAAAGTAATAGAATTCTCTTCTCGCAAATGTCTGGAGAGCAGGAAACACAGGGATTTTTTTTCTTAATTCGTCCAAGACTCATTAGCAGAGCTTGGCCTTTTGCTGTGCATGGTCAACAATGAATTGCAGTAATAAATTAATGTTGGGAACATTCTGTTTCCGACAGGGTGGTATTAGCCTCAGTTGCTCAAAATCCCAAAGAGTTTATCTTCGCCCCTTTGACAATCCATATATGTGGAAGCTATGTTCCTTTGTTTTCAAATTAATTGTTTGACTATTCATATGTGAGGTAATAAAACAATATCCACAATAATAACAAAGGAAAGTTCCTTTTTAGTTTCAGAATGTGTGTATTTGACGTTCAACATCAAAAAATAAACACCGAACTGATACTGTTACCAAAAGCTGTAGCTGAAATAGAGTATGAAAAAGATTAGAACGGAAACTCTTGTTTGTTGAATGCCTTTCAAAACTAACTGAAAATATTTTAGCACACTTTCACAACAATACCAACTCATCACTCAACTATTAACAGCATCACTGTTGCGAAGTTTTTGTCTAGTCAAATGTTAAGTCAAACAATTTCCACAGTATAATAATGTATGGAAGCTCTTAACTGAAAACATTTTATCATACTCGCCAAAAGTACCCACTCTTGGTTTTTAACTCTGCACTTTACTCAACTATTAACAGCATCAGTTGTGAAATGTTTGACCATTCAAATATGTGAGTTAGTAAAACAATATCCCAAATATATATAATGTGCGGAAGTTCTTAACTGAAAATGTTTTAGCAGACTCACAAAAATAACCTCATGCTTTTTTAGCTTTTTAACTAAAAAAAATTATAATATATTATTGGTTATATTCTTTCCTTGAATAATGAACAAGTAAGTATAAGGAAAGGAACACGTTGGAGATGTTTACTTAAGTGTTTAAAATTAAATTTTGATTTAGCATCACTATTGATAGTTTCTTTCCCAATCAATTTCCTGTTTAGAAAAACGGGATAGTTTCCTAACATTAAGCTTTTAAACATGCATTATCCCTTACTAACGACTGTAGAAAGTCAACACAGAGTTAAGAAATAAACTGAGTGTACTAATATTGCAGTGAAGCATCTGGTAATTTTACGTATAAACTTTTGCAGCCATCTTCTTAAACAGTCGAATAATATTATGTAAAATCATCAAGTCTCCGCAAACTCAAATGTTAAACATCTATGTCAACCCTCTTAGTTGTCTTGACGGGGTATCTTGACATTAGGAAATCTGACCATATCTTGCTAGACTAGATATCTCGTCATTAGAAGAAAACTGACCAGATTTGATCTAGTCATCATAAAAAAAATCGTCAATCTTGATGGGATATCTCGTCATTAACAAAATTTGTCAGATCTTGATGGACGACATATCCCGTCTAAACCACTTAGAGGGTTGAAATGTGCAAGTGTTGTTTATTATTGACAGCAATCCTTTATAATATTGTTGATCCTGTAATATATCAATTAAATATCGCTAATCAAATAGGTATTACCATGGTAAAATTTTTATTGTGTGTTTCTTTTCAAGACTGCCTAATGTCACGAACAGAAAATTGTATGTTAGCATTCTGTAGTACAAACTGTCCAATTCATATTTGAAATATTAACAATATCCTTATTAAAGTTATAATATATACGAGATGACTGAACATTTCTAAGCATAATAAAACATTTAAGCCCTGCATAGAAATCACTCACAAATCCACTTGTATGTGATAATTGTTTTTCTTATGCCCTCATCCCAGTTTGTAACACAACAATGAACAATATAAGTATATCACCTTGACCATAAGAAACTATTTTTCACCTGGTTTACCCAACTGACCGGTTTTTATCGTCAAAATTGGAATCAAAATATAGCTTCCACTAAACAGCTTGCATACTTATACCATTCACCATTTAGAGTTTTTTAATTCAGCTTCGTTCAAATCAACTGATTTTGAATACAAATATATTCTGATAGTCATATTTCACATTCCCCACAAACATAAAATTTAACTCAGTGTTTAGTAATGAACAAGTTTACAAAAAAGAATACAGAAATCACACGCAGATTCGCTTTTCCTTTATACAAACACAATCAATTTCATCTCAAGCTGATAAAGGTTCTATTGTTCATTATTGCTTAAATTGCTACAGAAGGTCCTTCATCTTTGCATCTTTGAAGCTTGGCATTGGTCATAATTGGGACCAATAGTAGGTAATTCATTCAGCCGCAGAGTTCAACAATAGAGCAACCTCAGTGTGTAGTCCTTCGATCATTGTTGTACTTGAAGTAATTATTCAGGTCAAGCATAATACATGACTTTAAAAAACATTTTTTTTCCATTTGAAAATAAAAGTTTTCACAAGAGTAAAATATTTTGATCCATATTAAAAATATAAAAATATTTTCTTACTGAAGGAATTATTCGGGTCAAACAAAATACGTGACTTTATAGAAAATTCAACTATTTTTCTCGTTTTTTGTTTATCCATTTTAAAATAAGTTTTTCACGTGAGCAAAATACTTTCAAATATACTTTTATCAAAATATTTCCTACTGACTGAAGGAATTATTTAGCTAATACGTGGCTTTCTAAAATATTCATCTAGGTTTTTCATTTTTATTTTTGCTATCCCTTTGAAAGTAAAAGTTTTCACTAGGGTAAAATATTTTCAAAAACATACTGATCAAAATACTTTTAAAAACTATTTTGATCAGTATATTAACAACAATCTTTCTTCAATTCAAGATGCATTGCTTTAAAAGTAAAGTAAAACGATTGAGGAGTTATATAGCGAGCAAAAGATGCATGTTTTTTCTGAACTTGGTCTTCTGCTTTTTGTCTTTCACGAAGAGATATTACGTCAAAATGCCTAAGAAGATATGGCAATGCGAATGTTACTGTGTTGAATTAGTCAAGTTATTAATCCTCTGAGGGACACGTATATATCCGTTCTGAAACCTTCAACTTTCACTGTATGGCTTCTAATCAGTTTTGACCTTCTGTACCAATGAAATCTTTTCTTGGATTTCTTCCACCAATAGCTGAGGTTATTTAGTTACTATGTGTGTTGTGGGAGTAAAAAATGCTACACTACTTAAAAATCTAGTGACTCCCAGATGATTAAAAACATTAAATTTGGTTTTGCTTGAAATAAAACCTTCATTGTTTGAAATAGAATCTTCCAACGCTATTACCACAGGTCAATTTCGAGATCAGAGAAAATGGTTTGTCTTCAGAGAAAAATATTTCACACAGAAGGTAACTTCATTAATTATAAATAAAAAAGAATAGCATAAGCCTAATATCTACTTAAAAAGCAATGATTTCATATGTGTGTAAGCCTGTTCTTTTCTTATATATTATCACGACTGAACGAATTATTATCTCAAGGGCCTTGTAATATTTGACCCTTTGAAAGGCACTAGATTATTTTGACTAGATCTTTATGAATATACACAAATGGAAACCTTAGTCAAATTGTTAATAAAATATGTAAAACTTCAAAACGACTAATAAATATTGAAAATTTAATTTTACTTAAAAACTATACAATTTTTTTACCAATTTGATTGAAAACAAGTGAAAGTGGTTCAATCTCCGAGATCTGTTCTCGACTTGAACATCTAAGAAGCCCTATCTATTTTTATGTTGTTGAACACACTAGAGAATGACGCTAGTGCCTTTACATGCGGCCTGGAAAGGCTTAGTGAAAAAGGCGAGTTGTTACAATACTAGAATAACATATTTAAACTCGCGTTTTCCTCTCTTGGTTTATTTCTGTTCTGATGATGGTGGATGTCTTGCTCCATAGAAATGACCATTTACCATTTTCAATATCTTTATTAGTCGTTTTGAAGTTTTACATTTCTTACTAAAATCTATGGTTGAGGACTAACCTTCTATACAGAGGCTGTTCGGACATTTTTTGAACGATTTTAATGGACTGAGGCTCATTTTTTTACATGAAATTTTTGTGTTTTAAATGTTCCATTTGATAGCCCTTATTGTTAACTATCTTTCTACACCTTAATTTCCATGATAATAATGACTTTTGTAGTATCGACAGTGGTATTTTGTCCCATTCTTGTTCCACAGTTTTCCAGTCCTTGAACGGTTTTCGATCGACGTTTCGATAATGCCCTTTTTAAAAGTTCAAAAGCACAAAAGTCCATGGGTGAAACATCTGGAGATTTAGCAGGAACATCAGTAAAGGGTATTGACTTGATACCAGTTTCTTGTTCCATTTTTTCCAAGAATTTAATAGTCGATTTAGATGTGTGGCTGCTTGCTTTACCCTGATGCAGTTCTACTGATTGTTGGCACTGTGGGTAAAGATATGGTATTTCTTTTTTGAATATTGGGGATAAAATATGGTCTTGATAATATGTGGGAGTTGATTTTTACATTTTCCCCTCTTTTTACTTTTAATTTTCCATTATATGCAAAACCGGCAACAATCATAAATCTCTTAGAGGAAGTTCTCACGTTCACTTTTCTATAGTCCTTTGACTTGGCGGATTCTCTTTTAAAATTAAAGATCTTACCTTACAAATATTCTCAGAATTTTTTTCTTTTTTGGATATTTTTTTGGAAGTATTTTTCCACTTTTACGTTTTTTTCCTTTCTCATTAATAATATTACTTATCGTACCTTTAGATATAGAAAAACCATGACTTTTACATCGTTTTTGAATAATTGAATAAGTATAATTCTCTTCGGAAAGAGCGGAAACATAGCCTTCCATCCATTGCTTATTTAAAAGCGCCATTTTGAAAGTAAACAAAACTCAGAGTTAGCAGACGATCAGTTATACTTTAACTGTTTAACTGCTGTGAAAATAAAATTCTTTCGTAGCATACAATTTTTACAGCTCATCAAAATCGCTCAAAAAATGTCCGAACAGCCTCTATAAATGCATTTTGCAAGTAACAAAATTGTGTTTTTCAAGAGGTGGGGCTCAAACCCTTATGGCTCAACTTCAATCCAGAGTACTTCTAGACATCAGAATGTCAAATGAAGAGGAAATTATATACCTGAGGCCGCTTAATATAAACCTCTTAGTCATTTCGAGGAGGTGGAGCACTAAACGTCCCACCACCTCTATGAAAGGGTTGATACATGTTTTATTGAATTATTTCCCATCTCTTCGAAACATAGCATTCCATTTCAGAGGAGAGTCAGTTAACCCAATTGTTGCTGTTACTTTTTTTAATTTCCGATGGCCAGGTAAGATATAGACAGAAGAAATGCAACACAAACGCAAAATTGCTGCAATAAAAACTAAAATACAACAGAAGAGTGTGTGTGTGTGTGTGTGTGCTGCACCCCATTAAAAAAGAAAATACAGAAAAAGGAAATATAGCCGGAAGTTATAGCCCTTAAAAGTTCTTTAGCTCTCCGATGTTGAGAAATCTCAGAGTCCCCATGAATTGTTTTGCAGCGAAGCAGGTGGGATCTGTCCATAGGATCAGGTTGCAAGGCGGGCAGAAAGGCTCGGTGACAATGCCAATTCTACGCAGATAGGAGGCAAGACAATCATGACCAGTTTTAAGGCGAAGGTTGTCAACGCATCACGCCGCGGTTTGTCAGGCAACCACTAGTCCAGTGTTTTGTAGACATTCTACCTTGCTGTTCACTATGGTTGTTCGAAGTCACTAGATGTCTCAAGGATAGTTTTGCCAAGTCCATTCGTTATCTGAAACACAATTTATCTCAATTGGAAATTTTCAAATAAAGGCAATAATAATTTTTTTAATGTTACATGTGGAAGTAGTAAATAGTTCAATAAAGCAATGAATTAACCACTTCAGTCCAGAGAACATTTTATTAACTATATCAAAAAAGGACAAAATCCTGACAAATTTAGAATAGAAGGTTATAGCCAAAAAAGAGACATCCCTTCAGACCTCTAAATTCTTTGTTTCGTTTTCAAAGTAATAATTTTATAGTAGCTGCAGAATACTCCCGTTTCAAACTACCGTTCTTCAAAATATCGTTTATTCCTAACTAATAGTTATCTTTCATTTTGTGCATGTACCAAGCTCGAATAAGTTTAAAAATAAAAAATGTCTAGTTATCGGATTTTGTATGTTTCAGAATCTGTTGTGGTACGTGTGTGATTTGTATAATGCACTGGTTTCCATAAATTAAGTAAAAAACACAAAAGTCACTGCTAATCGTCAAAACAAAAATCTATTTGCACAAAATTAGGATGTGACAAAAAATAATGCTGCATCAGAATTTCATATGCAAATTTGTTTCACTGGTGTCTTATGACTTCATCAAACACTAGTATAAAAATGCGTGTTTAGAATTGGAATGAAAAAATCGGAGATAGCCATTTTGTAGGAATGAATTCAAGATATCATTTACTACAAGAATTCCACTGGCCAATTGTAGGCAGGCAGAGTCAAGCAGCTGTGGCAAGATGGCTGAATGTGGATACTGCAATCCATAGACTACTATGTGGAATATATTTCTAATAGATTCGGTGTGTAGAAGGTAGAGTCAAGGAAGGCCTAGAGCTATAACTGCTGTTGATGACCGATATCTGCAGTAAATTGCTCCAACCCAGCTCAAATATGCTCTTGCTGCCGGTACTGGAAAGCTGATATCAGTTTCAACTGTTCGCAGAAGGCTTCATGAAGCTGGTCTCAAGCTAGACGACTAGCCAATTTGTGTACCACTCATCACACGCCACCGGAGAGAACAATTCAGTTGGGTACGCATGCATGTCAGCGGGAGGGGAAAACCCAATGTATAAACCCAACCCTGTACTCTTCACTGGCGAATCCAGATGCAGTTTCCAGACAGATTCCAGACGTGTTTTCATTTGGAGAGAATCAGAGATCCGTCATCATCTCAATAACGTCCGTGAAAGTGATCGTTATGGTGGAGGCAGTGTTGAAAGTGTCTTCTCTTCAGGTGGGCATACAGGTGTCTATATGTGATGCCAAGAGTCGTAACCTTAACCCTCCAAGTGGTTTTGACGAGATATCTCATCCATCAAGAATTAATCAATTTTGAAATGACCAGATATTTCGTCATCATTGCCAATTTTTATGATGAACTGATCAAGATCTGGTCAGTTTCCTTCTAATCGCGAGATATCTCGTCCATCATCCACCAGGAGGGTTAATGCACGAAGTTATAGAGACGATATCCTTGATCCAATTGACGTCCATATGTGCAATAGGAATTCCTTCATTCTACAAGATGATGATCCCCACACAAAGCTCACCTATTGGAATAGTATCTTCACGATAAGACCATAGTACGTATGGAATGACCGGCAAAATTTTCTGACCTCAATCCGATTTAGCATGTCTGGGATGTTCTAGGGAGACGTGTTGTTAAGCTTAACTCGCCCCCTCAAACCCTTGAGGGGCTTTCCACTGCTTTGAAGGAACAATGGTCAGTGCTGTCTACTGAGTCACTTGATACCATCATAATGAGCATGGAACATCGCTGTCGGCATATTTGTGAGAGGTGATCCCACTCCATATAGAAGCCGTTTACACATTCATTTCGGGTATCCTATTTTTTTGACAAGTTCCTATATCGTCGAATTTTCTTTTAAAAAGTAAATATCGTGTTACTATTTTAGACTAATCTATAACTCATTATTCAATTCATGTTTACATCGAATTTCATTCTACCAATTAGATTTTTAATTATCATGACTTTTCTGATTTTTCCTTTATTTATGAAAACCAGTATAGTTCTTAACACCAGTGGTATAGTCAGAGGAAGGCTCTGAGTGTCCGAGTTCCTGCGAAAGTGTTGGTTTCTGGTTTTTAAAATATCTCTGCAAATAAAAATTATGTAAGTGCAAGAAACATATTTTATATTCTTCAATAAAATAACAGTTATTTTGTTCTTACCCCTCCTAGGGTTGTCTCGAAAAGGTGTCTCGTTATTATCAAGTGACCAGAACTTGATGGACGAGATATCTCTCGAAACAACTTGAAGGGTTAAAATAACTTACTTTGTGGATTAATATTCATTATAATATAATATAATAGTTTAAGGACTTAATATTCATTAACAAAGTATGAAAGTAATGGTTGTTGCACATTGTTTTCTGCGAAGATTCAACCATATTCTCACATATCTACGAATCATATCAATCCTCCAATAGTGACACAAATGTAAGAAGTATACTTCCAGAAACAGTGTTTGAGCATTTGCTTATGCTATTTAGTTTAATTTATTTTGTAAATATTAACCGAAAACCACTGTGTAGTGATTTGTGTAACCATAGTTTCCCAAAGCGGGCGCTATAGGAATCTTAGGGGCAATGCTAGACCCAGGGGAAATAGAGGACATTGAGGAGCAATATTGGGCAATAAAGAAGAAATTCTCTCCTAATAACGTTGAAAATACTTATCAATTGACCATACATAGATATTGCAGTTATGCATTGAAATAGATTATTTTAACTAAAAAGAGGAACCAGCTGCAAATAGTTGACAGCGGAAATTTAAGGATGTTGCTGACGTAAAAAGAGCCTAATATGGAAAAATTGGTTGCACATCATCAGACTTATCCTCATTGGGAATTCTTTTAATTTCACTAATTTAATTTATATTAATTACTAATAGTGAACAATCTAGTATGTTTATGCGCAATTTATTTTTTGTTATTTCATTTTAATAAATAGCTTTATAATTTCAGTTCCAAGTTGTTTCATTTCAAAACTAGCCGTTGGAATTGTTAAAATTACACACAAAGATACATAAATATTTTAGTCACATGCACAGATGATAGTCACAATTACACTTGCGGTTTATTGTTAGTTGAGATAGTTTAAAAAAATTATCTCTGGAAAGGGGAAGCTGGGTCAGAAATGTTTGGTAAACTATGACTTATAGATCAGAGATAGGGAACCTGCGGCCTTCTAGGTCCTCAAGTGTGGCTTTTGACTGAATCCAAATTGTACAGAACAGATTCTTTTATTTTTATACATATCTGTTCGTCTTTTATATTTTGATTTCGTTTTAAAACAAATATATTTAAAACTCAAAAAACGTTTCACCGATATAATCCTCCCAGATTGACCGGTACAATTAGAGCATTAATAAGCTCCATCGGCTAAATTAATGGCCTCTAAACTCTGATTTAGTTCTAATACAACTATAAAATATCTGATAATTTCCTCCGCCCGTGCACGAGGATAGTTGGAGAGAATTTATGGGGGTTCGAGTTCATCAGTCTGTTATCAGCTTTTGACAACGTTGTATCTATCTGTTTGAAGTGAAATTTGTGAATAATTGCACAGCTCGACAGTATATTTTAATTCTGTCTGCTTAACAGCCTATCATATCAAAGAAGACCAAGAGAACGCTGAAGGAAGATTTTTAATGAGGATTGGGTAAGTAGGTAGTTAATTAACATCGCACTCGCGAGCAACACAACCGGCTATTAACGACGGTCCGGGATCAACCCCGAGGGGAAAAATTCATGGACAACACCTCGTAATTTTGAATCACGGTCAGATCACGAGGTCACACCAGAGCTTACACTCTCCAAACTTCCACACTACACCAACGTGAGGACATTTGAGGCCACGACAAATTTAACGTGCACCAGCCCCAGCGTACAAGTCGGTCTTTGTTTGGATCGAGTTTTGAACTCGAAATCCTCCGGTTGCTAATCCGCTTAATCTTCCAACCAGGCTACCGTGGCCCAATGAGGATTGGCAAATGCAATATTATCTTGTTTCTGCTTAAGACAAGATGATTTGCTTGCCTTGTGATACTGCAACATCAACATTAAAGAAATTCAATGCTCATCACCATTCTAAAATAGCATAGATTTCTATAGGAATGTTATATTTCTGTGATATTTCAAATCGAAGCGACTAAAATATTTCTTTTTAGGGTAAAACTACGTCTATATATCTGGCAAAAAATCCAAGCATTTCGGAAAAACTAAAATTTTTTCAAAACATTTCGGAAAAACTCATTTTTTTCAAAACATTTCTTCGGATGAATATTTTTTCTATGTAAGCAAAGGTCATTGATGAGCAGGATGATATAGGCAAATCATTTGAAGAATATGTAGCTGTTATAGACCTATTAATTGGAGAGTACAATGAAGGTTCACTGACTTTAAGAAAGCTAAGAAAGATCCAATTGAAATATGGAAAAACGCCGTAGAATACCTGGCTTCGGCAACATGCCTGAAGAATGCTTTCTTGCTTTTCAACCACTTATTGCTGCGAATGTACCCTCTCCTACCTAACCCAAATCAAGACCCCCTTAAGGTCGTAAATGAGGAACCACCTAGCGGATGAACTGGTTGGTTGCTGTTTGTCCCATGATGTTCTACACCAAGACATGGAGGTTGTGCAAAATTAATTTTTCATCTATTGTAGTGGGGTTGGAGATTTCTTGGTTATTGATCTTGATACAATGTAGGATGTGGTATGGATAGGTTGGCTCTTTTTTACATTTGGTGCCCTGTGGTAAAGACTTGGTTCCATCGACGAAGATCATATGCTTTAGATGTCCAGTGCGCAGTTTTGTCAACGTGGAAAATCCCTTCTCGACATGTTGAGATCTAAAAGCTCACCCGAAGATTTGAACCTCACTAGGAAGCTTACAGAAAATTCATGATACAACTGACCAAGTATTTTACTTCACTCAGAGGATCAACTGAAACCGCAGACCTCCTTGCTCTAACCAAATAATCAAATGATTTCCAACAAAAAACATAATCAAGAAATTCATTAAAAGATTTGTTAACCTCAAAATAAACAAATATTTTTCATTTATTAAGTACATAGTAGTTTGAATTTTACAAAATAATGTACATTTTTAAGCACAGGGTGTTCTGATTAGGACTATAATAAAAGAAAATGTGTAACATTTAAAAAAAATTATTCGAATGACGATAAGAGTATGGTGCGCATGTTGAAGTGTACTAAACTTGAAAAAAAATTTCTGAGTCTAATGTATGTACGCAAGAAATTTTGGAAATAAATCATGGGGTGGTTGATTTGGGTTTTATGGCGCAAGGTCCAAAAGTGGACAAGCTGCGCCAGACACAAGATAAGTAGTTACAAATTCAGTTGACAACGTTGTCCAATATAGAATGTAGTTTATAAATTATGGGGTACATAAAGAAAATACTTTATTTTATTAAATAGTCCTAAGTGGAACACCCTGTATATATAATTGAAGTTTCTTGAATGCGCCTATTTGATTACAGCTAAATTAATAGGGTCTTCCAGCATGTAAAATTCCCCAGCCCTAACTTAGACCAACCAAGATGTGTCACTTTTTATGCGTGTACAGTAATCCTCTTAAACTTTAGTCTGTATGTGGTAACCGAATATAACATAAAAAGAACTTGAAAATATAAGATCTAATTTTGCATAACAAATTCCATTTTGAACTTTTCCGAAATAAAATTAGGACTGGAAGCCTGGTTGGAAGAGGAACAGATTGGCAACAGAGGGTTGCGAGTTAGAAACCCGATCGAACAAAGACCGATGTGTACGTGGGGGCTGGTGCAAGTTAAATCTACCGTGCCCTCACTTTGGCGTGGTAGTGTGGACAGTGGAGTGCCAACTCATGTGGTGACCTCATCTGACCGTGGTTCAAAATTACGAGGTGTCCTCGGATCTTTCACTTCGGGATTGATCCCGGGCCATCGCCAATAGCCCGTGTGTTGCTCCAGTGAGACTTTAATTCAACTACCTACCTTGACCTTCGCTCTTAAAAGAAATGTTATCGAGAATGTATATTACATTAAAAATTAGTCATTGTTATGAAAAAGTTGATTTAGATATACATTACGATTCGAGTTTTCCTTCAACTACCGTATAAGATCTATTATAAAATCTGTATACTGCAAACTTGGTTGGAGGTCAAGGTAAGTAGGTAAATTAATTAACATCATACTGGTATTTTTTAATTAACATCCCACTGGAGCAACACAACGGGCTATTAGTGACGGTCCGGGATCAAACCCGAAGGTGGAGGTCAAGAGAAAAACACACACACACACACAAGCCATTTTTGAAATATTAAGACAATAATTTTACTATAAAAGTTTATGTTAGATTGAGACTGGAAAATGATCCTGTAATTTCGAATCCTTATTATGATTGTCATATCATGGATATTGACAGAAAACGGAACACGTTTTTGAGGATATTTTAAGAATTATTATACAGGTGCCGTGCGCGCGCACATTCTTCTGAACTGCGAAATCATTTGTTTCATTACTTCGAAGTTCCGCAGCATTTTTTGCTTTAACAAAATTTTTTCTACCTCCTACATAACAAAATTGATTCGCCCTTTTCAGTTTCTTATAATCATTTTAACGTCCCCAGGTATATCATGAGAAACTGTAAACTAATTTTTATTAAACAGTTAAAAAAGAATGGTATGTAACAATTTTGCTACAAATAGATTTTTTGAACTGTAATTATTTTCTCAGAGGTTGATACATTTTTAGTGATTTCAATTCAATGGATAATCTGCTTCAATGAAGCGTTTTGTTTGATCTCTTATCTTACTGTATTTGTGTATGTCTTTTTTTTTACATTTTTGGATCATGTTTTTTGTCCTGTAGTTGAATATTTTTCTGAAGCTAAACAACAGTTAAATAATTTTTAATGATTATAATTCAATAAATAATCTGCTTTAATGAAACGTTTTTTGTTTGATCCCTTACCTAAGTGTATTCGTGTATGACTTTTTTTACATTTTTGGTCATATATATTGTTCTCTATAGTTGGATATTTTTCTGAAGCGAAACAATTAAATAAATTACTTGTATCACATTAATACGCAGTTTTCTCTTTCAAAGCTCCAAGTAGGCGCGTTTACTTGGCGATATTTTGAACGCTTCCGCCCGATGTGTAGCTTTTGTAACCCTGTGTTCGATCAAAATAGAATTTTAGGTTTATAGATCAGAGAGAAGCAAGGTCAAACCTCCTCGAGGCATAAACAAGAGAGGATTTCCCAATTGCCTCTCCTCGTGCACACGAGTGTGAGGTGCTTGCTCTTCATCGAAGTAATCTCCGTGAAAATCGCATTCTTTTTCATCCCAGTTTCAATAATTACCTTACCCTAGTTCGATGACAATTTTTGTTTATAAAGGCATCATTCACACGTCGGGATTCTCACTCAAAATAGTTTGTGCTGTCTCCAAGACGAGCCTCGCAACTAATTAGGTCATGTACTTTGGTAAAAAAAATACATTTTGTATTTGTTGTCCCGGAAGTATACTGACGCAAGTGTAATTCATCGATTTGTTCAGAAAACGAAGAAACTTTGATGTTAATGAAAGTGGGGTTGATAATAGCATATTTGTGTCACTTTTTTACGCATATATATGTTGGGGTTAATAACAGCAAAAAATGTTTGATTATTCGGGCTCCAATTATTCGAGTGTCCGTGTTATAGGAGCCGAATTTATTATCGAGTTTTTAACCCTCCAAATGGTTTTGAAGAGACCTCGTTCAAGATCTGATCGATTTTGATGATGGCGATATATCTCGTCATCAAGGTATTTCCAATTTTCGATGGTAACAAGATAAGGATCTGGTCAGTTTTCTTCTAATGACGAGACATCTCGTCCATCAAGATTTGGTCAGTTTGACGTGATACCTCGTCGAGACATCCACCAGGAGGGTTAAGCTTTAAATAAAACTTCGAGCAGAAGTGTGCGTACTTTGTTCTTGACTGGTCTGGTTAGGAGCAGATGGTTGGTTTGGGATTTTGGGCGTAAGATCCAAAAATGTACACGCTGCGCCAAACACGCGACAATAAAATTCAATAAAGATAATATTTAAACATCAGATTAACACCCGACCGACATTAAAAGGGTGGTAAAACATTTAAGTAAACATGAAACAAAATAAACACACCTCAAAAGAAGTAAATATTGATGCCCAAGAACAATGACGTAAGTAATTTTTTCCGACAATTTGACAATTTTTGTTTATATAGGCATCATTCACATGTCGGGATTCTCACTCAAAATGGTTTGTGTTGTGTCTTAAAAACGGAAACAAGATGAGACTCGTAACTAATTAGGGGTCATGTACTTTGGTAAAAAAATGCTTTTTCTATTTGTTGTCCCTGAAGTACAATGACGCAAGTGTAATTCGTCGATTTGTTCAGGAAACTAAAACTAAGAATACCGTTCATGATTAATATCAATCACAACATATAAAAAAACTTTTATGTTAATAAAAGTGGGGTTAATAATAGCATATTTTGTCGGCTTAGAACAAAACTCATTAACTGACAAAACAACAAAATGTTCACAGCTGTTTAAAGAGTAACTATTCGATTTGGGCTCAAAAATAAAAAGTATAAGCATTTTTTGTGTGCACTTTGTCCTTGACTGGTCTGGTTTAGGTTTTATGGCGAGATGCAAAAATGTATAAACTGCGCCAAACATCTCAGGACCGTTGTGTTGCTCCATACGATATAAATTCCCCTACCTATTCTAAGTAGTACACAACAAAAACTACTTATCGGAATGTAGTCAAATTTTCAGAAGTCTTAATATAGTCGTGGGAACGAAATTCATGGCAAAAAATAATTAGTTAAAAAATCTCAAGGAGGGGGCGTTTTTCGGCTTGTATGATATCAGATATGCAAATCTCCTTCAACACGTCATCCCTAGTATCACTAAGCAACAAATTCACAAACTTTTTCATTCTCACTTTGTCTTAAACTCAATATGACGTTAAATCTATGAGATAATGCATTACTAGTGGAATTGCTTCACCAAAACTCGAATTCAGAACAGAAACTTTGCGGAGATTTAGGTTGTAGAAAGTCTTCGAAAAGTCCAATTTCTGTGACTGGCTTACGAAAACTGATCCTAAAAATTAGAAGAAACAGGGACGTTTAAAGTGAAACTCAGATGAGGACGAAAGCCTGTTGACATGGTTGAAGATGTAGCGACAAGTAGAAGAGGACATAATGTCAAATGTCATGAGCAGCGTCATTGTCCGGCACGTTGCACTATCGTTAGACAAGCCTGTTGCCACAGTCCACAAAATTGTTCGAAACATTCTGCGCTACTATCCTGACAAAATTTCTAACCTTCAAACAAATGCTTATTATTCCGCTTGCACGATATACCTTCGACAATAGTTCTTAGTTCGTATCAAGGTTGACAGTGAAAAAAGGCCTTAAGCATTCTATACACATTTTCATCTGCATGCTGCAATTAACACGCATAATGTCGCGTTTGGGCTAGAGGAAGTCCCAATTCATATCTAGAAATTTATTTATATTCCTAAAGGTGACAGTTTTGTGTTGGTTTAGGTTAACATTCATTATTGAACCTTTTTCTACAAGAGTTCGGGTCCACAGGTACCGTTACTTGTTCCGTTACTGGCAATCGATATTCATCATTACAAACCCCCAATTCAGTAATTCCAATACGTCAGTGTCTTGAATCAACAGTGTTCATGCAGGATGGTACCTCTACACACGTAGAAAATTGTATTAAACGGGTGGTTAGAAATAATTTTTCTGATGAACAAGTGTATGTACTTCTGTTTTCCCCAACTTAATTCTTGTAATGGTGGCTAAGTTCTCCACACATGGACGAACTGAAAAATAAATTAAAACTAATAACTTTTGTATATATTAGTGTGTTTGCGTTATAACCCGTGCACATGCTTTTGTCCCGTTTAGTCGGTTAATATGAAATTTGGAAGAACTGTTAGAAAGTTTTGTGCAAAAAAGTCTTGTCATATACTGCACCTAAAATAAATTCATCTGAAGTATAATAACAGTATTTCTTCCTATATAATAGAATTGTTCCGGTATTTTTTTAATGCAAAAGTGACTGAAAAATAGCAATTATTTGCTATTTGAGAAATAGCTGTTCTCATTGGGGTCATGTGGGGTCAACATAGGTTCCCTCAGACCCGATACAGATAGGACCAAATACTGATAATTACGTAGATTATTTCCAGATGATGAACGGAAGTTTAGGAATCAATTTACCGTTAGGAACTCAAAACTTTATATATATTTATTTACTCTTTTGAAACATTTTTTAATGCTTATACTGATTGGGTGCTTTTATTTTTTGGTTTAACGTAAACCGATCCGGAGGGCCGTGTCTGGCCGTCTTGCTGGGAAAACCTTTTCGAAGAGCTGTATATGGTCAGTGGGTTGGGAAAATCTTTTCAGAGGACTGTATTTGGCTTGCGCGCCGGGTAAACCTCTCCAAGGGCCGTATCCGGATAGTGGGCCGGTTACACCTATCCAGAGAGTCGTAAGTGGTCTACGGGCTTGATAATATTGGGAGTACCGGCCGGGTAAACTTGTTCGAAGATCTGTATCTTCGAACAAGTCTCTGGCTTGTTAAACCTATCCGAATGGCCGGATCTGGTCTGCGGGATGAGTAATTCTTTCCGGAGGGTCGTATCTGGACTAAAGTCCAATTAAACCCATTTAGCTTGCCGGGTCTGGTCTGCGGGCCTGCCTGATAAAAAATATTTGCCGGGTCGTATCTGAACTGCGGACCAGATGAACTTACTCGGAGGTCTGTATCTAGACGGTGGGCCGGATAAATCTATCCGCACCTGGACTGCGAGTTGGGTAAACCTGTCCGGAAGGCCGTATTTACTTTGATCGTGTTAAACCTATTTGGTCTGGTCTGCGGGCCTGATAAAAATATTTGCAGGGTCGTATCTGAAATGCGAGCCGGATAAACGTTCCCGGAGGTCTGTATCTAGACGGCCTATCGGATAAATCTGTCCGTAGGGGTGTAACTGGCTTGCGAGCCGGATAAACTTGTCCGGAGGTCTGTATACCTAGACACCTGTCTAGAGGGCCGTATCTGGTCTGTGGGCTTGAGATCAATCTATTCTCTACAATCTATTTATCTTACGCACACGGTCTTTGATCTTACACGTGCTGTTTTCGGAGACGGATTAGTTAAACCTGACCCCGACGAGAACAACAGCAATTTCCCAAATAGCTCATAAAAACATGGGTTCAAAAGCAAATATCGATAAGGAATAAATATTTCCCACGATAGTTCTTTCCATAAGAAAATACGACATCGAAAAACGATCGAAATTTGAGACAGCAGTTTTTCGTAATTGTAGAATACTACTTTGCTATTTGATGAACAGTGGAGACTGGTGTTCTCTGACGTAATCGTTTATTAACGTCTATTAAGTTTCCGTACCATTGAAACTGATTAGGAGTGATGGTCATCAAACAGAGAATTTCAGTTGATAGATTTTCATGGTATTTCATTATCGTGTCTAGCATGAGTCGAAACAGACTATTTTTGGCTCTCAGTCGTATTTGGAAAGTCGCATTCGTGTACTCATTTAGCTTCTACGTGGTATGCATTGTTTTGACCTTTATCAGTTGAAGTTGCTGTTAAGTACCTAATCCCCAAACCTTTTTGACTCAACACCCCATTTTCAAAGATAGTATTTTTCGGTTTCTCTCTTTAAAATTATCTCAACTAATGATAAATTTTAAGTGTAGCTGTGTATATAATTTTTGAATTTCACCAAAATATTTATGTAGCTGTGTGTAAATTTAGAATTTCAAAATGCTAGCTTGGAAATAAAATAACTTGGAACTGAAACTATAAAGTCATTTATTAAAATGAAATGGCAAAAATAAATTGCATAAATTGCACTATTATTAGTTATTTATAGCAATCAAATCAGTAAAATTAAAAATAATCGCTAAATGAGAAGGATGAGCCTGTTGTGCTGCCAATTTGTTTACATTATGCTCTATTTTCATCCTATTCTATTTCGTATAAGCTTACTAGATGCTCGTTATAATTAATATCAATCTATAATCAGTAAAATTAAAAATAGTCACCAATGAGAAGGATTGGCCTGGTGTGCTACCAGTTTGTCTATTAAGTTCAATTTTCGTCAGTAACGTACTTCAATCTGCATTCAACTAGTACTATTGCAGTCGGTTCCTCTTTGTAGTCTTTCTTATCCCAATGTAAAAAACTACACTAAGTCATTGAGTCTGGGCAAAAAAAGTTTTTGGGCAATGGTAAATAAGTCCTTAAAAATGTCTTCAAGTATGGCTCCAATGCAGTTCAGGATGTGTGAGGGAGAGGCTGGTAATAAGCTGCACTTTAAACAGGTGGGAAAGGATTTCTGGACATCAAAGAATATCATCTATTTCAAATGGCCTGATGAGTTGAATGAATGGCAATACATCCCTGTAGTTGTAGTGAGTGTACAGGTGTGACCTCGTCATCTGACCGTGGTTCAAAATTATGTGGTATTGTCGTCCTCGGATCTTTCCCTTCGGGTTTGATCCCGGACCGTCACCAATAGCCCGTCGTGTCTATCCAGTGCGACGTCAATTAAATACCTACCTACCCTATAGTGAGTGTCTATTTGATCAAGTGGATAAGTATTTAAAACATTTTTAGGCGACAAATGTTTTTATCATCTTATACCTCACTTATACCTTTATCATCTTATATCCCCCTATTTCCACTGGGTCCAGCATTGCCCACAAGATTCCTTCAGAGTCCATAAGGGGTGGTATAGCTCACTTTGGGAAACTTGTTTTGTACCATTAGCTTTAATGTCCTACAAAACAGATTTTATTCACGTGCAGCTGCTGAAAAAACCTCTTAATTCGTATACAAAAAAAATCCTGAGTCGATTTCCTTAAAAAACTATCAATTTTACGAATCATATTTGCTTGTGAATTCATTCATATTTAATATTTCAAAAAGAAATATTACGTAGATTTTGTTTAGATTTTCCTTCATAATTACATAATAAAAAATTTCAGCCTGATAGGATGTTTATTTCGGTAGATATGAATATAAAAGTCTAAGAAAAATTAATTTAACATTAGCGGTCCAAATTTTCCATTCTAATACTATTACTATCAACACCATTATCCATACTCCTGGGAATCTGCCGACCAATCGGTCTTAAGGTCAGAGTTCTGGCTTCTAGATCGAAAAGTTCCTGGTTCGAATCCGGGGTAAGGCGAGGATGTTTGTCCGTCTGGAATGAATGCATGACCTCTATAAACGGGTTGTGCCTAGAATGTGTTTGTTTTTGAAGTGTAACGTGAACTCACCCCATGGTTTACAACTGTAAAGCAAAGTTATTCATCAATCCGCCGTTGTAGTGCCATAATGAATAATGTTCAATTGGCTGAGTATTAGGAAATGTATTGAATACTTAATGCAATACCCCCGCGGCCATAAATGAACAAATAGATTTTTATTTTTATGTATAAAAGGACTAAATATATATATATATGCTTCTGCATGCTGATAAAATGTCACAACTATCTTCTACTGGAGTCTCAACTGCTCTATACTGGTATCTACGCTTGTGGCAGTTTTGCAGCATGAAAAGGCATGTATTTACAATCTTTCAAAACATAGAATTAGAAATTAATTTTTTACTTAAGGTGGTATCGCAGCCTGGGTGCGATACCGCAGTACTAGATACTTAGCAAACTAGAATATTTATGTATCTAGTCTTAATCATTCCAAGGTTGGTTGTTTTAAATTTTTTATGGCGCACGGGCCGTATGTGGCCAAGCTGCTCCAAACACAAAACAACGTCAAGTAAAAAATTTCATGAAAGGGTAAAAAGAGGGATTGAGGAATAGAGTAGTGGGATGAATGCAGAAAAAATCGCTTGGGTATCCCGGGAGCGCGACCCTTGAAATAATCATTTCAAGGAGGCGGTACGCCCTTGAAAGCGTTAAAAGCCTTGAATGAGCACCCTAGGATTCTTTTATTCCCCTATCCTTATTCAAGAGTAAATTCCTTTAAGGGGATGGTGGATTTTCAAAACAAACTTTTGAAGTTATTCACTGACTGCTGTCCACTAAAATATCTATATATGAAGTTTGATCCAAAAATATGAAGTTGTGCGAATGTTACAAAATACGTGATCAAACCTTTTGATAAATTAGCAAAAAATTGATAGGTCCCATGCGCCCATTAATATTCCATGAATTATTATTTTAATTCACGCAATAGTTTCTATACATATAAATCAACTTACTCCTTTTCGTAGTTTTTCAATTGTAGATCATAACAAATGTGTACTAAACACCTAAAAAAAATTTAAAAAGCCAGCAACATTTTAAACCAAACTTTCAAAACTAGAAAACACAAATGTACTTATAATTTGCACTCAGATATATACAACAGATTGCAAAGATTATCCAAAAAGAATTTAAGGAAATCAAGAAAAAATAATGCGCAGAGAAATCGAAATCAGAAACGTCAAAAAATCTCGATCGGAGAAAAACACGCTTTTGTACATCTACTAAACTTATCTACTATATTTTGTGTTGCTACCAATGCAACTCCATGAAAAATGATCGTTTTTGAAAAATTAATTATGCTATCTCTATATAGAGAGCTTGATATCAATTAATTTTTAAACTAAAAATAAAATAATCCATTTTGGTGATTTTGAAAGTCTACTGTCCCCTTGAAACCGGAAATTATCGATAATAAACACTGCGTAATTTCCCTAACATCCAATTTAAGCTGTTACTGACGCCTAATTAACCCTCGTGTAGCAAAAACCCAGAACGATCAGCCAAACTAACACAAATACTTTTAGCTTTTTATCAAGAGCTTTTATTAACACACTTTTTCTGTTTTTACATAATTTATTTTGTGCATACATTTGAAAATTTATTCATAATTCCAGGTTTTATTTTCCATAAACTACTATTGATGGTATGTGGGGAGTGCTCATAGAAAATTATTTAAATCCCATCCTTCCAACACAAACCAGGCGCCATTTTCATTTCCCAGCCCTTACCGTGAAAAATTATCTCCAAATGAATAGTCGACTGCGATGAATAAACCATTCGTAGTCTTCCGAGTAACATTTTACTTTAAGCTATGCAGTTCATTCAAGACGAGATCTCAATTAAGGTTTTCAGCCGCTTGTTTACTACAATATTAAGATTTTAATTAAGAATGCTTTTCATACAATATAGTTGCATGGAGTTGATAAATGTCTGCTTAGCTTTATTCATTTATCTTTATTCGTAAATTTAAATGACTTCAGCAAATATGTCTGGAGTAAGCTGTGTTGAAATTATATTTTATTGGCTATCCAGAAAAATACAGAATCCAATTATTGGTTTCAAAGAACTATGTATTTCATTCGATTTTTCGAAAACATGTGAGTTAAATGCGTGCAATGAATTTCAGTTAGTGTAAAAGTAGATAACATTAGATATTCTGTGTGTGTGTGAATATTTTAAAAAGGTTTCAAAATTAATATTTTACAAATAAATGTATAGTATTGTTTTTCTTCCGAATGAATATTTCCTATACTATATTTCATTCTAACTTTGGAATAATATAGTTATTAAAACAAAAGTATTTAATCTTATACATAATGTACAAAAATACTTTATCCTATATAAATATGGATGAATCCTTATCTTATATTTATATAATTCCTTATCCTACATAAATTTAATGAAATACGTAGTTATTAATACAAAAGTACTTACACTGCAGTGCAAAACTTAAACAACGATGTAATTTTTAACCAGACAGCCATGAAATTGTACAAAAGGGGCTTGTTGCGTTCTGTATAATGAACACCCAATTCAGTAGAAAGGTGATTTGTATGCAAATATCAGGAACAAGATGTCACAGGTGACGTGAAGGACCGCAAAACGCGTGCAGTCAGCGCGCGCAGTGCAAGACTACACTAAAAAGAAGGACGAAAGGCGCTATTAAAGGCATTCGCTGCAAGTTCAAGTGAGTTCGTACGTGCAATATGGCTACAAGAAACCATCTGGACGACTTTACACGTGTTATAATGATCGGCAAGCTCGAGGAGGGGCGTAGTTTGACGAGTGTAGCCCAAGAGTTTAGAATCGACAGAAGTGTCGTTTCACGAGCTTGAAAAGCCTTCCATATAACTGGTATAGCTGTAAGAAAGGTTGGTGTTGGTCGGCCAAAAAAAACAACGCCGATGACCGATATATCGTCCTGCAGGCGAAAAGATCGATACCAGTCAGCGGGCAACCTGGCTCAGCAGCTGCGTGCTGCAACAGGACAAGTGTCGCTGTTTACTGTGGCCAGACGCCTTCATAAAGATGGCCTATTCCCCCGCCGTCCTAAACGCTGCATCCCATTGACAGCTGTCCATCGGCGGCGTCGTTTGGATTGGTGTCAGGAACACTAAGACTGGACATCTCATCAATGGAGTCACGTCCTCTTTACAGATGAGAGTCGTTTTAGTGTCACAAGCTATTCTCAACGCCAGTTGATATGGAGAGAGGTAGGGACACGGTTTTATCCCACTAACATCAGGGAAAGATACCGTTACGGTGGTCCTGGCGTGCTCGTCTGAGGAGGCATCATGATGAACGGGCGAACTGAGCTCCAAATTTTCGACAGGTACTGTTACTGGAGATCGCTATTGTCAGCAAGTGATCCTTCCCCACGTACGTCTGTTCCGAGGTGCCATTGGTGCAGACTTCGTTTTTATGGACGATAACGCCAGGCCACATCGGACTCTTGCTGTTGAGGAGCTGCTAGAAAGTGAAGATATCACTAGAATGGATTGGCCAGCGTACTACCCTGATTTAAATCCCATAGAACATGTGTGGGATGGGGGAGATGGATGGAGATGCCTTTCGGCACGATTATATCCGCCGGAGAACACCCAACAACTGAAACAGGTACTCATTGAGGAATGGGCCATCTTACCTCAACTACTGTTGGATAATCTGGTGTTGAGTATGGAGAGACGGTGCCAAGCAACCATTGCAATTAATGGAGGTCATATCCCTTACAAAGGGGCATCTGTTTGTTGTTCTCCCTCTTGGGCATACAATCATTTATACCAACGCTACTCTTTCGATAAAGCCTTTTTTGTTTGATTCCATACTGTATGCGTTCTATTCATTTTTGCGCTAGTATGCTTTCTTCATCCGTTAAGTACAAAATACTGTCTGTATTCTGAATTACATCTCTCCCAGGTGATTTCTTGCGGAGTTACGGCAAAAAAACAGTCGTTGCTTAAGTTTTGCACACAAGTGTAATATTATACAAAATACACACACTGACCAATGAATTAGAAACCTGGTTTCAATATTTTATTGGACCTCTCTTTGCTAGGATAACAGCATGTATGCGTTTAGGAACAGATTCTACAAGGTTCTGAAATGCATTTACGTCCAGAGAATAAAATAAATTGGGTACACTGACCTTAAGATCCATTAAAGTGGATGCAGAGGAGATTACTGTCGGATGCGCCTTTCCAACATGTTCCAAACGTTCTCCATAGGGTTAAGATCCGGTCTTTGCGGTGGCCAGGGAAGATGTTGGAAGTCAGATTGATGTTTCATGAACCACACTCGAACGTTTCACTCGCGATGTATGGTTGTATTATCGTCCACGAAAGATCCGTTACCTTCAGAGTAAAAATGTAATGTCCTTCAGAGTAAAAATGTAACATTGCACGATGCACTTCTGCAAGGATGTTCAAATATTGCATGACTGACTGTCTACCTTCCAGAAACACCAGGGGACCAGTTCCAAACCAGCAGAACATGCCTCACACCATGATATTCCCACCAGACCCTTGAACTCTGCGAACAAGACAAGAAAGGTTCATGGCTTCATGGGGTTCTTGCCAAACTCTACGCCTTCCGTCGGTGCAAAACAAGGTGTAGCGTGATTCGTCTGACTACATCACCTTTTCCAATCCTCAGAAGTCCAGTTACGCCTTTTCGACACCACTGTAAGCGAACTCTGACGTTCCTCGCAGAAATTAGAGGTTACCTCCCTGGCATACGACTGTCTATACCGATCCTCTGCAATTCTCTGTGCATTGTTCGCACCGAGATCGGTTGGGACGAACCTTCGTTAAAGGTTGTGTCAGTTGGCAGCACAGTGGAGTCCCTTTTCTGCCGTCTGAGACAACGCCGATCAAGGTCCTGATTAATTGTTTTAGATCCACAGCTACTTCTTTTGGACAAGGACTGGGTTGTTTCCAACTTTTAAACACCTTCGAAATTGTAGCTTTTGAGAACCCAGTGAGTTCTGTCGTGGCAATCGTGGCTCCTGCTAAACGGGCCCCAACAATAAGTCCTTTTTCAAACGGTGAAAGGTCTCGTTTCCCCATTCTGCTTCGTTTCTCGTGAAAAGAACAGGCATAATATACTTATACCGTCAATTTGATTACGTGTCACCTGCGTCATAGAAGGATTTTCCATAACCACGCCTGTAACCAACATTTGCATAAATTTACGGGTTTTTAATTCATTGGCCAGTGTGTGTATATAAAAGTATTTTATCCTACATAAATATAACAGAACAAAATATTACCAAGATAAAAGCACTTAATCCTATAGAAAAATATATAAAAATGCTTTATCCTATATAAAGATGGATGGAATCCTGCCTTATATTTATATGATCCTTTAACCTATATAAAAGTACTCTTTAATCCTATAGAAAATAGGGCTGCGGTGGCCCGGTTGGAAGAGTAACGGACTAGCAACCGAAGGGTTGCGGGTTCGAATCCAGCCAAACACCGTCGTGTACAAAGGGGGCTGGTGCACGTTAAATCTGTCGTGGCCTCAAATGTCCTCACGTTGGCGTGGTGTGGAAGTTTGGAGAGTGGGGTGCCAGCTCAGGTGTTGCCTCGTCATCTGACCGTGGTTCAAAATTACGTGGTGTTGTCCTCGGATCTTTCCCTTTGGGATTGATCCCGGACCGTCACCAATAGCCCGTTGTGTTGCTCCAGTGTGACGTTAATTGAAATACCCCCCCCTATAGAAAATATATAAAAGTAGTCTTTAATCCCATAGAAAATGTATAAAAGTACTCTATCCTATAAAAATCAGAATTTTTTATATTTATTAGAATATATTTTATCCTTAACTAAGTAGAATAAGGATAATTATAGATGAATTAATTTAAATCAAAATAAACTATGTTGAACTTTTCAAAAGTAATTTGGGACAAATACATTTGGTTTGTCTCTTTGTTCGAGGTAGCCCAGTTGGTAGAGTCGCGGATTAGTAACGGGAGGGTTGCTAATTCGATAATCGACAGTCGTGCAATTGGGGCTAGTGCACATTAAATTTGTCGTGATCTCAAATGTCCTATAATGTGCGTGGTGTATAACAACCCACGAAAAACTACGAAAGTGCCCTCAAAACAAAATCAAGATATAAAAATTGCAGTTTTCGTCAAACTTTTAACAAAGGTACATGAAACAAACAAAAAATTATCTAAACACCCCTTATATGACAAAAACATCCTTAAAACACAATTCAACTTTCTTACGGTTTCTGTGTCTACCTGAAAATATTCAGTTTGTTAAAAAAAAGATCTTATGAGTGAAAACAAAAGAAAATGTGTATACAATTTGCGTATTCTGATAATTATTGTGCCAAATTGAAAGTTTGAATTTCGCTAATCAAAACATTTAATTGGTTATGTTTAGTTTGCCATGCAAATTTAAAATGTTTAGTTCCACAGTTTAGAATTGCAAGACGAAATATATGAACAGATTTTCCAGCGAACGGTTTTCTATGATCCGCCAACAGTTTTAAGCATTTAAAAAAGACCCTTTTCACTCCTACACATACCACAGGAGCACTCTTTAAGTAAACTATATCAATTTGATCAGTCTTCGGTAGGTAGGTATTTTAATTAACGTCACACTGGAGCAACACAACGGGCTATTGGTGACGATCCGGGATCAATTCCAAAGGGACAACACTACGTAATTTCGAACCACGGCCAGATGACGAGGTCACACCTGAGCTGGCACCCACTCTCCAAACTTCCACACCACGCCAACGTGAGGACATTTGAGGCCACAACGGATTTAACGTGAACCAGCTCCCTTTGAACACGACGGTCTTTGGTTGGATTCGAACTCGCAACCCTCCGGTTGCTAATCCGTTGCTCTTCCAACTGGGCTACCTCGACCACAATCAGTCTTCGGATAATTCACCGAAATAAAAGTATTCCCAACAGGGATGAAAAATGGGGCTTCAGGGAAATTCATCTAAAAATGCTACTTATCATAAAACCATCAATATATACTAAACAATGAGATGATGCCTTCAAATGATCGAAACACCTGGCAAAAAATGCCGTTTTGCGTAAAAATCCCAAAATATGATTTCTGTGGTCTATTAACCAAGTTCTAAACATTGAAAGCTCCCTTTCACACACTTCTACTGGCATCACCAGAAGCGCACTTTAAATTAACTACGTCATTTGGGGTTCAGTGTTCAGACAAATCACCAAAAGTAGTTTTCCCCTACAGGGATCAAAAATAGGGCTTCGGGAATTTCACTCAAAAATGCCTTTTATCGTACGAACATCAAAACAATGAGAAAAGAAAAATGCCTTCGAATGATCCTAAACCCGCAAAAAATGACGTTTTGAGTAAAAATATGGAGAAATGAATGAAAATGCCCTAGCAAGGGCACCTTGAATCATCTTGGGTTTCATTCATCACTCGAATAACATTTCAGTCTAGCCAGAAAAAGATATAAAATCATAAAAATCCTAGCCTACATATGACTTAATCTGAGCTAAATCAGCAGTACGATTCTGCGTGTGAACTGGTTTCTAGATGTAAATAGGGCGAGAGAAACAAAAGGTAGAAGGGGACACAGCAAGGTGAATAGATCATGAGTCAGTAACATACTAACAGTTGGCTTTGAAAAAGTAAGACATTGAAGTAAACCCCTCACGTAGGAGGTACCACAATCCAGAGTGGGGAGTTATTTTGAAATTAAATTGAAACTGCTCGAATAATTCAGTTTCCCAAAGTGGAAGCTGAAGGAATCTTGGGGCAATGCTGGCCTCAGGGGAAAAGAGGCTTTGAGAAGCAAGGGTGGGTAATAAGAAGGTGCTTAATAATTTGTCGTCTAAGAATGTTTTAAGCAAATACTTCTCCACTTGACCTCACTCACTAGTGATGCATTGTTTCAAAAATAATGTTGTAAAATGCAAGTTACAACTGTTCGGGCGGGCCGCGGTAGCCCAGTTGGAAGAGCAACGAATTCGCTAGGAGAGTTGCTAGTTTGGGGCTTGGTCCAGCCAAAGACCGTCGTGTACACGGGGGCTGGCGCACGCTAAATCTGTCGTGGTCTCAAATGTCCTCACGTTGGCGTGGTGTGCATGTTTGGAGAGTGGGGTGCCAATTCAGGTGTTTCCTCGTCATCTGACGTTGATTGAAAAATTACGTGGTGTTGTCCTCTGATCTTTCCCTTTGGGAATGATCCCGGACCGTCACTAATAGCCCGTTGTGTTGCTCCAGTGTGACGTTAAATAAAATACCTACCTACCTGTTGCTGAAAGAAACGAAAAATCCATGTTTGCTGGATCTTTGAATGGGAAAGGATGAAGTAACACAAGAAAAATAGCTTCACTGTTGGTTTGTTGTCCATTCGCCGAAAGCAGAAACCTAATATTAAAGAGTCCTAGATTTGATATTGTGATCATTTCATTAACTCTTTATGTCCATCATACTTGCCAAGTTTCATTCCGATCGAACGCTGGCATCGGGATGTTTCCATTCTTTTGGCACAGAGTGTAGCTGTAAACAAAATGTTCATCCAGCATTAAAACAATTCGATCGGCTGCTGAAAGAAACGAACCCATGTGTGCTGGATGACTGTCTTTGAATGGGAAAGGATGTGGAGTAAGACAAGAAAAATAGATTCACTATTGGTTTGTTGTCCATTCGCCTAAACGCAGGGACGTATTCAAGACCTGTGGGACTGAAGTTCTCCAAAATTTGCTTTTTGTTAAAAATCAATTGAAAATATACACTGAAACCAGTTTAATTAAGGCAAATCGAAGCTTGGTTAAGTAAAGCGTAAGGTGAAAGAGAAGACTCCTCCCCTTAAAACTATTTTCTGAATTCGTACCTGACGAGGAATATCTAGAACAGTGGTTTTTAACCTTTTTAGTGATCGGCACCCCCTTGAATCTAAAAATAAGTTCTCGCACCCCCTTGAAAAATATGTTTCTATTTCTTTATTTAGGAAATTACTTCTATTGCAAGATAATTTATTTATTGAAAAATAAACACATACATTTGCATACAAAACAATGTCTCAATTTTTAATGGCTACGATGTTTATTTATAATAATACTTTTGAAGCGAGGCTTTTTTTTGAGAGCCACGCGTAAGTCATCACTTGCATTTAAGCGATTTCTGACTTGTTTTTACGTGCAAAAGTGATGAAAATCCCATTTCACACAGGTAGGTGGTGGCAAATGATAAAAGTGTCTGCAATGCTGCTTTTGCTAGCTGTATATAAGGTTCTAACTGTACACCAGAATTGTTCCAAGTCCAGTTTTTCAAATTCCATTTGAACACGTGTATTGGCTATATTTCAATAAGATCATCTTTTATTAAATCGCTGTCGTCCATCGATCCCAGGGGTGCACACACTCCAGGTTAAGAACGACTGATCTAGAGCATAGTTTCTCAAATTTTTTACCGCAACGCCCACTTTTCAAAGACAATTTCTTCGGCCGCCCGTCTCTAAATCTCTCAATTCAAAATAAATTGCAATTGAAGCTGCTTACAATTTTTGAATTTCACCAAAATATTTATAGCTGTGGGTGATTTTAGAATTTCAAAAAGCTAGATTGGAAATAAAACAACTTGGGACTGAAATTATAAAGCCATTTATTAAAATAAAACATCGAAAAAATAAATTTCCACATAAGCACACCAGATTGCTCCCTGTCATTAGCAATAAAAATCAATCAAATCTGTAAAATAAAAATAATTAGGTGGATGAGGCCTGGTGTTGTGGGACCAATTTGTCTATATTTGGCTATTTGTATTAACAGCATCCTTAAATCTCCAAGGTCAACTATTTGCAGTTGACTCCTTTTTAGTTAAGATTTGTTACATCATTTTTACCTAAATAGGGTGTTGAAAATATAATTAAAAAATTTCTTACCACAGAGCGCAGTTCAGGATAAAGTGAGGGTATCTGCTTTTGAAACCCGTAGAACCCGTTTTTGAATTTCAATTTAACTTCATTTGTTCACTATTTCAATTGTTTCCTCTTATAATTGCAATTCTGATTCTTCAGCACTTGAGAATAGGTGAAAAACACAATCAATAATCTTGATTGTAAAGATTGCCTCACGTTTTTTTTTCACTTATTCGTTTCATCACGGATCTTCTAGTTTTTCCCACTGAGGAAATATTCAAAAACTGGTAAAACTCCTCTTGCGCGTTCTAAATTGTGGTTCAATTCCTCTCTGGGTGTATTTCTCTTTTTCTGTGTCAGAAAGCTTTCCTTGTGTTTGTATGTCTGTTTACTTGACGTTGTTTGGTGCTGCTTGTCCAAATATGGCCATCGCATTACAAACGCAGAAATAACAGCCTTGGTTTCGATCAAACTCAACTCATCTCCATGCAGCTATAAATTATTTTCATTAAATTTGTTATACAAATCTGTCAAATAACCCATGCCACCTTTGAACTTAATCAAGTTTTCTCATAATAAATCATCTTTGTTTTCAAAAAACTAAAACTGAGATGAAGAGATTATAAAATCGATTTAAACAGGAACCTGTCTGTTGTCAGAAATACGTGCTTAAAGTGTTGATAAGTGTTTGCTCAAAATATTTTTAGGTGACAGATATTTTTAATATCTTATTGCCCATTCTTTTTTCTTTTTTCTCTTCAACGCCCTCGACATTCCCTGGGGGCCAATATTACTACCGCACTCCAAGATTAATTCATGGCCCACAAGGAGTGGTAACGTTCACTTTGGGAAACTATGATCTAGAGTTATAAGATTGTGTCACTAAAAACCTACTTTACATAAAAACACATTTTTTATCAAATATATTTTTATTACCAAATCGTTCTTATAATTGTCAGTGAACTTTTTATTCTCGAGTATTAAAATCCTTGAGTAGTTTCCATACTTTAATTCTGTGTGACTGGTAATTTGACGATAGCCAGTATTAATCCTACAAGTAATTTCAACGAGATATCCCGTTCATCATCAATTTTGCTAATGATGAGATATCTCGTCATCAAGATTTTACGATGATGAGATCAAAATCTGGTCAGTTTTCTTCTAATGACGAGAGATGACGAGATCTTCTCGTCCATCAAGAATCTGGTATCTATCAAGATATGGCCATTATATATCTGGTATATGTGAGATACCCTGTCGAGACAACAACCAAGAGGGTTAAAACTGAAGCAAGAAAAGGATTAGACATAATTCCAGTAGCATAGCGTATCATTGATAACTGGGAATGATAAAATTGGATAGAAAGCAACAGAAAATCTTGTGCTTTGTTTTCGCCAACCTTTCAAGACACTAGATTCGACTTTGTTTCTTTTCCCTAAGCCTTAACCCTCCTGATGGATGTCTCGACGAAGTATCTCGACATTAGCAAAATTAACCAGATTTCGATGGACGAGATGAGATAACTTGCCATTAGAAGAAAACAGACCAAATCTTGATCTCGTCATCATAAAAATAGTTGGCAATATCTTGATGACGAGATATCTCGTCCTTAGAAAATTGGTCAGTTCTTGATGGACGAGATATTCCGTCGAAACCACTTGGAGGGCATAGTTAAAAAGGAACACAAAAGGCACAATTGCACTCAATCCTGGTAACAACTTTGTGCTGATGATTCAAGCCGTCTTAGAGCCTGAGGCTGTCGTTTACAGAGGCGGAAAAATGAGAGAATGATAGATCATGCACAAGGACCCAATGTGCATATTATCTGGACTGGATCTTGGTGAGAAGCATGAGGTAGGGGAGAGGTTTGTGCTGAATGTACCTATTGAGCATGACAAACGCCATTCACCAATCATAGTAAGAAACCATTTGAGGCTGAAAGATGGGGCATCCGAAATCCCTGATTGTTTTTTTGCGGTTAAAATAGAAACCAACATCTCACTGAGATTTACGTTAAAAAATCCTCGTTTTAGCTTCAGATTTTATTATTTCTCTTTTGACGTAGAACTACGTCTTTCTCCTCACTATGGGAGAGTACCTTAAAATTGAGAGTATCACGGGCAAATGCAACCCACTATCGCCTCTACTACTCGCAAATGTAAAGACACACTGAGATAGTGCATATACCTTTGGATAGAGGAAATAACGATCAAACGTGGTATTAACGTCTACTCATGGTTACTTTTGAGAGAACTGATAATGTCACGAAAATGTCACACTAGTTTTCAATCATTAGTCATATTAGACTTTGCCTAACACTGCTCAGGCCTCAGGAACGGCACTGGCCCAGTGATAATATTAGAATAGAGATTATCAGTTTAAACTCAGAATGTTGAATGGCGGCATAATTTTAGTCATGTTTACTTGATTAAAATCAATCATTAGTTAACGGGTTATTGGCGGCGGTCCGAAATCAATCCCGAAGGGCAAAATAAGAGGACACCTAGCAATTTTGAATTACGGTCAGATGACGAGAGTTCCTGGTGGTTCAGTGCGTTTGCCCACTGGCTACAACGCACGAGTTGTGGGCGACGCAGGGTCAATTCCTGTAACTTACTCTGGTGTATTTCTCTCTTTTGTGTCAGTATAAACTTTCCTTGTGTGTATGCCATTATCTGGCAATGTCTGCCTTGTGTTTGGTGCAATTTTGCCAAATATGACCCTTGCACCATAAAACCCTTTCCAATAAACCAACAGTTTCTGTGTGTGTTACACGTTTTATATTTTGAAACATTTATCATGTCGAAATTATCAAAGCTTTGGAGTTTTTTTATTGATCGTTTACATCTTTATTTCCATAAATGAGTCGTGTGCTCAGTGAACTGCTTTTCCCAGAACATGTAAAGCCTTAAGATGGCTTTTAATGATCCAGCCACATCATTAATCGCTCAATTTATACCTTGGAAATGTGCCCTATTAAACAGTATGAAACTAGTGATGCAAAAATAATAATTGATCAGCTTCATTTGCACTGTTCATTGCTTATTTTATATAATTCTTGACACAAATATCTTTGAATAAGGGAAACAAATCACACAACCTATATGTCACTGAAATATGTGTTTTAAAACTACAGCGGGGGTATAATTATGTATTTTGTAGGGTAATATTAAAAACACAGATATGTAAAAATAATTTTAGTCTCCCAGCTGTTATTGGTAATCCCTTTTTTATATAAAGCATGTGTATTGGTAACTTTAAATAAAGAACTCAAATGGAGCAAATTTATTGGAGCGTTATTAATTTGTTGAAATGTGACGACTAAAACAAAGTTGTAAATAATCCATCAAATTATAAATATAAAATAAAGTACATATATTAGGCTGACCATACGTTCGTTTTTTTTTCTATTTCCCGACCGTTGACCCGGACGCAATTGACATTTAATAAAATGTCAATTGCGTTCCGTTTTAAATAAAAATTTTAAATATACTTTAGTATTCGTTTTAATTTAAATTCATATAACCTATATCGTATATCAATATCCCCATCAATACTGGGCCGCGGTGGCCCGGTTGGAAGAGTAACGGACTAGCAGCCGAAGGGTTGCGAGTTCGAATCCAGCCAAACACCGTCGTATACAAAGGGGGCTGGTGCACGTTAAATCTGTCGTGGCCTCAAATGTCCTCACGTTGGCGTAGTGTGGAAGTTGGGATAGTGGGGTGCCAGCTCAGGTGTTGCCTCGTCATCTGACCGCGGTTCAAAATTACGTGGTGTTGTCCTCGGATCTTTCCCTTTGGGATTGATCCCGGACCGTCACCAATAGCCCGTTGTGTTGATCCAGTGTGACGTTAATTGAAAATACCAATACCAATACCCCCGTCAATACTAATAATTTGTATAACTGTGGTAGGTATTTAATTAACGTCGAACTGGAGCAACACAACGGACTATTGGCGACGGTCTTGGATCATCCCCAAAGGGAAAGATCCGAGGACAACACCACGTAATTTTGAACCACGGTCAGATGACGAGGTCACACCTGAGCTGGCACCCCACTCTCCAAACTTCCATACCACGCCAACGTGAGGACATTTGAGGCCCCAACAGATTTAACTTGCACCAGCCCCCTTTGTACACGACGGTCTTTGGTTGGATTCGAACTTGCAACCCTGCGGTTTCTAGTCCGTTACTTTTTCCAACCTGGCAACCGCGGCCCTTGTATATATATATATATATATATATATAGCTGGAGGCGCATTATAAAGACATTCCTGTAATCTGATAGATGGATAAAAATATTTCTGAAGTGAGTCGAAAAACGCCTAAATTATATCAAGATTTTCTAAAACATTTGTAATATTATAGAGTTTATTCTTTATCTTCCAGAAAGCAACGATATTTTCTGTTAGAATAATTGTCTTGTGGTTGACCAAATATAGCCCTTGCGCCATAAAATCCAAAACCAATCAATCTTATGAAAAGTATGTAGTCAAAGGAGAAATCTAGATTAAGAGTTGAGACAGTGAGGGCACTATGTAAGTTGGAAGACATAAGCTATGTCATGTAGTGTAAGAAGTTTTGTTAGGATTGAAGACCGCGCGAAATTTGCTGCACAAGGTTACTTCACCGGAGAAATATTCATGGGCGATCGTGAAGCATAGTGCCCCTGTAAGTCAACTTTAATTTTTGTAAGGGTTCTGTCACTGAAGAATTACAATAAGCTCAATATATTTTATATAATAAAACTTTTCTCATCTTTACTTTTACATGAATACAGAAAATTACCTAACCTCTGTCCATTTGCCATTTCAATGTCCCGTTTTTATCTCAAAGAAAGGTGGTTTGTCTAATATAAACACAATATAGTGGTTATAAGTGCGTTCAAAACACGCCTACAATTTAAGTTAAAAATTTTCTGTTCTTTTACATTCTTAAAGGCTTTCTAATACTTCGTCAAAATCAATAATTCATATCTTTCAATGCAAAAAATGGCTAAGAACTTAGTCCCCTTTCCTCTCAGATCATAAGCTTGAAGAGTTAAATCTTACGATCTCTCGGATGTAATAGTAGCCTGTAGAGACCGACATTTTATGCAACACGTGCGACAGCTATGAATTAGCAGATATTGGTGTCAGCTACCCGTGGTCATAGCAGTTGCTATTGTTGCATCAACGGATTGGTTGCCCTCACGAGAATATTAGGATATCAGTCATTCAAACATTAGAATATATGTAACTTTAAAAAGGAGCAATAATTTTAGTTTTAAATAGTTCTCTGGAAATTCTTTAAAAAACAATGACCTTTGTATTCATTGAAGGCTTGGGTATAGAGGTGATAAGTCAAATTCATAAAAACAAAGCAAAAATTTTTAATTGCTCTCTAGTTCATTTTCTATTTTAAAGTTTGCTAGATCGAACAAGGAAGCCTTCAGAAAAATCACAGAAACGCTTACCAAAAGTCATAACAATTTCATCAATTACTTATCAAAATAGAAATTAGTTTTGAGAAAGCTTCCTTGGGGGTGTCAATATGTTCAGCTTTCCATTGTTGTTTGGTGGCCAAATATGGCCCTTGTGCCATAAAACCCCCAACAAACCAAACCATTGTTTGGCGCAGCTTGACCAAATATGACCCTTGCGCCATAAAATTCAGCCCTACCAACCAATCCATCTTTCCACCCTATAGCTCCTGCTTACGCTTGCTAGAGAATAGCTCTTATGTAGAAAAGGGCCGCTGTAGCTCGGTTGGAAGAGTAACTGATTAGCAACCGGAGGATTGCGAGTTCGAATCCAACCAAAGACCATCGTGTACAAATGGGGCTGGTGCACGTTAAATCCGTCATAGCTTCAAATGTCCTCACGTTGGCGTGGTGTGGAAGTTTGGAGCGTGGGGTGTCAGCTCAGGTTTTGTCTCGTCATCTGACCGTGGTTCAAAATTACGTGGTGTCCTAGGATCTTTCCTATCTTTCCCTTTGGGATTGATCCCGGACCGTCGCCAATAGCCCAATGTGTTGCTCCAGTGTGACGTTGATTAACTACCTGCTTTACCTCAAATAAGAGATCTCTGATTGGATACTCTTTCCTTCAATCGGTTGGTTGATTGAGTTGGGTTTTATGGCGTAAGGGTCATATTTAGCAAAGCTACACCAAATAACGTCAAGTAAATCAACACACAGATAGAAAGTTTTACAAACACATGTAGATAGGTATTTAATTAACGTCACCAGAGACGTAACTAGGCTAGTTTCCACCCGGGGAAAGAACTCGCCTTGGCACCCCCACCCCTCCGACCAACCAAACCAAAACCCTCCCCGAGAATACTTGATATCGCCACCACACATTAATTCCACTAGTCCAAATTGTTTTATTAAACTTAGATGGTAAATGCTTGATTTCAAAGGTAAATAGATTAATTTGCAGCAATTTCATTTTTAGTACAAGATAAAAATACCTAATTAATTCTAAGATATTTCATTGACAAATAGTCTAAGAGTAGCATGTTTGGTACATTCTTTCATACTTATAATCGCTCAAATGAAATGAAAAGGTTTTATCAAATGATATCGGGATGTGTGGGTTGAATCAAAATCAAGACTTGCTTTAAAATAGGATATTTAATTATGATAAATACAGAGGCTGTTCGGACATTTTTTGAATGATTTTGATGAGCTGTAAAAAAATTGTATGCTACGAAATAATTTTATTTTCACTGCAGTTAAATAGTTAAAGTATAACTTATCGTCTGCTAACTCAGAGTTTTGTTTACTTTCAAAATGGCGCTTTTAAATAAGCAATAGATGGAAGGCTGTGTTTCCTCTCTTTCCGAATAGGGTATTTGGAGGGTATTTCAATTAACGTCACACTGGAGCAACACAATGGGCTATTGGTGACGGTCCGGGATCAATCCCAAAGGGAAAGATCCGAGGACAACACCACGTAATTTTGAACCATGGTCAGATGACGAGGCAACACCTGAGCTGGCACCCCACTCTCCAAACTTCCACACCACGCCAACGTGAGGACATTTGAGGCCACGACAGATTTAACGTGCACCAGCCCCCTTTGTACACGACGGTGTTTGGCTGGATTCGAACTCGCAACCCTTCGGTTGCTAGTTCGTTACTCTTCCAACCGGGCCACCGCGGCCCCTTTCCGAATAGAATTATGTTTATTCGATTATTTAAAAACGTTGTAAAAGTCATGTTTTTTCGATATCTAAAGGTACGATAAGTAATATTAATACGCGCGTAAAAGTGGAAAAATACTTCCAAATACGTATCCAAAAAAGAAAGGAATTTCTGAGAATATTTGTAAGGTAAGATCTTTCATTTTAAAAGAGAATCCGCCAAGTCAAAGGACTATTACAAAGTCATTAAAAGTTCAGTTTCAATTACAAATAAAATAATTAACAGTGATTTGAATCTTAAGGCCAAAAAATACAATGTTCATCGTCTATCTCCACGACATATTGCAGAAAGCAGAACTCGCTGCAGAATTCTGTATGAGAGGAATTTAGCTGGAGAAAGATGGGAAAATGCTGTGACAATAGACGAGGCGTGGGTGTATTTAAAAGATTACAGTAAAAAAGGACAATTTATTATCATAAAAGAGGAGAAAAAAATCTTAAAACGTGGTTCAACTTTGTAACTTTAACGTGAGAACTTTCTCTAAGAGATTTGATTGTTGCCAGTTTTGCATATAATGGAAAATTAAAAGTAAAAAGTAGGGGGAAATGTAAAAATCAACTCCCACATATTATCAAGACCCTATTTTACCCCAATATTAAAAAAAGAAATACTATATCTTTACCCAAAGTGCCAACAATCAGTAGAACTGCATCAAGACAAAGCAAGCAGCCACCCATGGACTTTTGTGCTTTTGGACTTTTAAAAAGAGAATTATCGAAACGTCGACCGAAAACCATTCAAGGATTTTGGAAAACTGTGGAACAAGAATTAATAATAACAGATTGTACTCAAGTTATTATCTTGAGTATTATACTTAGACATTTTTCACAATCTCTTAATATATTGCCAAAATGTGAAAAAAATTAATTTAAACGCAGAAAGCTTGAACTAAAACTTAACTTTACGGGCTTTTGCGGCTGCAAACATTTTCACGATGTCCTGAAAAGATAGCTTTGAAGTTAACTTGTAATCTATTGATATGATGCTCAAGTTTGTTAGTCGTTATCGTCCTGTTAAGTTTGAGGTAATTTTTTATGATTTTTAGTTTGCTAAAATGCCTTTCATTTGAGGCGACTGAGACTGGTATTGTGAGGAAAATTCTCAACGCTGTCGTTATGTTGGTGGACGCGTCTTCAAGTCCGTTCTTGTATATTAACGTCAGAAGACCTGATGGTGTAGCCGTTTTCATATCCTTAATCCAAGGCATGATACTTAAAATTCTCCACTTCTATCGCCAGCTAGTCCTGGTCTAAGTCTTCTTTATATGTGGTAGCTAACTCAAGTGCCTGGTTCTTCAATTCTTCTCCAGTCATTGTTTCAAACCGAGCTCCATTGAGGAAACCAAATAAACTATTCATGTTTTGACTGACTTGAAACCTTTGCCTCAGCTCATTCAGAATCCGATCTATTATTTGTATAATCAATAATCTGAACTTTTTTCTTCTGAGAATTCATAGCTTTCAACTTCGCCCTTCTCATCAAACCTCCGCTTCTTAATCCTCCGTACTTCTTTAAAAAGAGGATCCTAGGTTAAGCTTTCCTGCTATTTCTTCACACATTCTGCATTTAGCTCCTTTTATTGTTTTTGGTTTTTGTAGTCTACTAGTAAGTTTTCTTCATTTGTTATCATACGTAAATATCTATAGTAAAAAAATACTCGGCCAATTTAGCGCCCCCCCCCCCCCGAATCCCCTCTAGTTACGTCTCTGAACGTCACACTGGAGCAACACAACGGGCTATTGGTGACGATCCGGGATCAATTCCAACGGGAAGAATCGAGGACAACACTATGCAATTTTGAACCACGGTAAGATGACGTTTAGACACAAAAGAGAGGAATACACCCAGGTAGGTATCGAACCTGACAGGAATCGAACCTGCACTACCTACAACTCGCAGGTTTCTTCACTCGGAAAAGAATTTTTATTAATAGATAAGAAATTCTAGACTCAAAATTTTGCATTTAAGCTTTCATACAATATAATTTAATGTTTTATATCTTGCGTTTCAAATTTAAGATCGAGAAAAATCCTTCATACTTGACTAGCCCTTAACCACTACTACAATAGCCCATTGTGTTGCTCCAGTGTGACGTTAATTGAAATACCCCCCTTAACCACTACAATTTACATTGTACGGAACAGATTTCTAGTGATAAAACGTCTTTTGTGCCAAAATAAAACTTTCTAGTGAAAAATTAAGAATTTTTATGGAATCATTTTCGATTTTGTTACAATGTTTTGGTCATTTAATGTTTTTCGTTGACCCAGCCTAAGCTCAGTTTAGCAGAAGAAGTCGCAATCTCGCGTGTCATGTCACATTACTTTGTTTTGAATTCCGATCGGTTCGGTATATTTATTTTAATTTCTTCAAGTACGTATACCCGATATTTGTAATCAGACCTGGGCAATACATTTTGTACTAGGTGGAATCAATTTATCCAGATTTGCTTTCCGAAGCATGCGGAAATCATTCAAATCTCGTACCTCAGATAGTTCTACAAGTTCTGCTATTGCCGCTGAGAGACTTGCTGATTATCGCGGAGACTGCAGCAGTAGTGTTGCCGCCAGTGGCTCGATCAATTCAGTTGCATTGGGATCGCTTAGCCCTAATGTTAGTCCTAGTACCCCTGAAGGTGAAAATTCTAGTTCAACTAACCAAGGAACTGTATCAAATCCTATATGTTCTACTTCAATAAATAAAACCATCATGTACCAAGATCCTAATGAAGCGTTGCTGTGTAATCAGCTTGAGCAGGCTGCTGTGACAAGCGGAAAAGAAGTCAGCAAGGTTAGCTATAAAATGTTTTATTAATGTATGATTTCATTTCAGGATACTTGCATTGCTATTTTACTGTGGAAATCCTTTACAAAATGTTGTATAAAATCTTAACCGTTATTTTTTTTGGCATTACAATGGATATATTTATTGATGATTTTCAAAAAATGTTTTGTAAATCATGGACGTAGTTTTTCACTTATGTACCATCCATTAATACGAGTTTTAACGGTATTTTTATCCTCGGATTCGCAATTTAACGAATTTGTTTGATAAATAAGATTTTGCTCCATAATCAATTACTGTTGCTATCAAGTTGTTCCTGAAAAATCGCCGTTTATCACTTAAAAAGTAGCAATTGTAAAATGTAAACAATGTTCGTGTTTTTGTCAACGCGCTCGTGTATATCTGATTCTGCTTTGAAATATAAATTTAATATTGGAAATATCCTCTTGATTAAATTACTCACTTATGTGAATTATAATTCTGCTTTTAAAATAAATATTTACAAATTTACTTTCTAAGAAAGTGAAATAAATAAAACAAATAGGTAAACAATGGATGTATGAAAATGGGAATTGGGTATAAAGTTTCTATATTTATTATCAATATTCAAAAGTATATTTCTTGGATTAGCATGGTTATTTATAACCTGGTAGTACTAAAAGAAATACATCCCAAGATTATAATACATTAAGTGATATCTAGTAGTTTCTGAATTAATTTCTTAAAATTTTTCAGCAGTTAATATAAAATTGAAAAACTAAAATATATATATTCTGTTTTTTTTTTAATTGTCTTTGCTTAATGTGTTCTCGGTTTTCAATTTGTAAATAGTCTTCAGTGTAAAATTTTGAATTTGAGTCGGAATTTTTTTTATCCCTTAATAACAACAAACAACTTTTTTAAATTGGTGATCACGTGATCAGTTCCTTATGGCAAGGGTTGATTTCTTCAAAACCAAGATTTTCATAAAATACTGAGTAGTACTTGCTAATTTCTATTTACAGTGCAGCTGTTTGTTGATGTAAAAACATGGTCATGAAATTTATTTTAACTATTAATGATGATTTATTAATGTTGAACCTTTAAAAACATTGTAAATATATTTAAACTTTTCAGTGATTCTGAGAGCGCACTAAAGGTACATCTTAATCAAATTTTCTAATAGTTACATTAAAACAATGTATTGAACCAAAATATTTGTTTTTAATTACTTTTTCCCAAAGTACCATCACATAAAAGTGTAATTTGCGTGTTTTGAATTCTTTGGAAGCAAGTGATTGAGAGTAGACTTGTTAAATATTTCAATGAAATAAGATTATTAACAATTGTTTACTAGAAATTGTTTTTATGCTTGCAGTATTTGTTTATATTTCTAAATTTTGTATTTTCGAAGATCATGGTTTGCTTTCCTCTTGGAAAGTAAAGCTTAGAATTTAAGTAAAAGAAATATGAAAATAAAACTAAATGTAAGTTGCCCAGTAGTTTAACCTAGTTTACATTGTCTAAAATTAGGTTATGGGTAGTTTTTTACATTGCTACAAATTGTTAGATTGTCAAATTTCTGTTAGGTTGTTTACAAACCATATAAAATATTTCTGAACTACAGGCTAACATTTTGTTTTGATATACCAAGTATGATTATTATGCTCATATAATTTTACTGCACAACTTTCATTGGTTTTAATCAGTTAAATATTTAGTTCCATTTCACCACAGAAATTTTACTGTGATTACTAAATAAAAATAGGAAACTAGGTTTTCAGGTCATAAAGAAGCTTTTGAATTCTAGTTCGTTATAAAATATTTCATCATGAAAAAATGTACCTCAGATATTTTATTTAGGTGAAAACAAATGCACACAATCAAAACCTTATGTAGTATTAGTAAAAATTGAAAATCTTCAAGACAATGGTCATTATAAGTCATTGTTTTGAAGTTTTGACTAAGATTTTCATCTGTTTTTCTTGGGTAGTGTGATGAAGCAGAATTGGGAACAGCGGTAGTATAGACCCCCAGTCCATTTTGCGACTTTTTTTCATTGCCAACCCTTGGCGACTTTTTTTGGTTGGCAAGGGCCAAAGAAATTGCACATTCGCCATAATGAAATGTTTCCAAAACATAATCAATAATAATAATTCAATATATAGATCTTGGTTAAATATGTAAATCTTGATTATATAAAAACAGTTATCAGTCAATTCAATATATAAATCTGGAAATGAGTGGGAGGGTTACCAGAAACCGCATAAATCCAAAGTGAGGGTTGGCGACCAAAAAAGTCACCAAATGGATTGGGGGTCTATACTGCCGCTATTCCCAGAATTGTTCTGTAGGTCCTTGGGGAAAATTGTGAGGAGCCACAAAAGAAAGTATTAAACACTTATCATTTTACTTCTTAAATGTACCCCTAAATTGAAGGTGCTTATGCTATTTTATACTAATAGTTATTCATAGTTTAAATGTTTGATCTCAGTGCCAGAACTTGCTTGTGTTTCAATCTAATAAAGGATGTGTTTATTGTTGATAAGTTGGATATGCATTTTAGGTGCATTTTTAAATCAAACTAAATTTGATGAGTAAACTTCACAAAAATACTAATGCAAATATAATTTGTCAAAAGATTGCATTAAGGTTTTTAGTATTATAAAAATGTAAAACTGGAACACATAAGTATTTTTAAATTATTCATTTATCAATCAATTCAAAAAACTTTATGTAAAAGAATTTTAAGAATATATCTGTAAAAACACTAAACAGGGACATATTCAAGGGAGGGCCAACAACACTGAACACCCTGTGGTGGGGTCATGTGGGGCACTCACTCCTTAAGGGCGCCGAGTATCACTTATATTTCATTTCATTATTGTAGTGCAACATTTTCTATTATTCAAGTCCATACATATCACAGCTTACTTTTTACCAGGAGAAAAAATTGAGTTCCGGATCATTAGGTGGTGCAGATGCTTCTCGTCCTAAACAAGTTACTGTAACCCATCCAGGGACAAACAAAGCCAAGAGAACTTCCAAGAAGAAAGGTTCTATTCAGGCTGATTTGGTAAGATGTACACAAGAGTATTTATGTCTATTTCATAAAATCTCAACAACCACCTCTTGAAATCACTAATACTGTAGAACAGTTTTAAAATTCCAAATATAAGTGCCCTCAGGGGCACGTCTTTCGGTGTGTACTGGCATCACAACCCCGAGGTACCCCGGGTGATTTGTCCTACCTTCCTTTTTACTCTCGCCTTGTGCTTGGCCCTTGCACCATAAAAATCTATCTTTTATTTGGTTACGTTCTGTCTCATGTTTGGTGCTGCTTGTCTGCTTTTGAACCTTGTGCCATAAAACCCAAATATATATGCCCCATCCATTTTCCTCTTTAGCAGGATGTGTGACTGCAACTTTTTGTCTACTATAAGTACTTCATGATGGAGTTGGATTACACTACTATATATACTATTGTATTGCAAGTTAATTTTTGTAGTGGTGACTAAGTTCACATTACTCCCCTCCAGAATTTTAGCATTGACTGAAATCGATAGGTGGTACCACTAGTTGATAGATTGCCTATTGCATGAGAGCTGTATTAAGATTGTGGGTGTACTTCTATACATGAGGTCAAGCAGAAGACTGCAGACTGTCCTGTGTTGCCTTTAGCAGCCTGCAGTTTGTTCAAATGAGGTTGGCAGCATTAGTTAGTGAAGATGTTATAGGAATAGCAGCAGTTGCTGACAGGACTTCAGACAGTTGGAAGTGATAAATATCACAATTGCAATTCGACTGTTCATCGTGGACCATCCCAAGGTGTATGTTGATTGTTGTGAGCACCATCTGTTATTTGTCAGAAGTGTCAACTGATATGTTTATAATCTCTCGCCAATTTAGCAAGACGCAAGGAAGACAGTGCTGCTTTGTCTACCAAAGAGTACTTCATAGTGGAGTTGGGTTACACTGCTATGTATGCTATTGTATTATAAATTACATTTTATAGTGGTAGGGACAAGCATACCTCTTTTGAAAAAGTCCCATAAAAACCCCCTCTGTTTCATATTCTATTTTTGCTATAAGAGACAGAAAATCAGCTGAATTCAGAAACCCGTTTAAATTCTCCCCAGGTACCCCATGAGATCCATTTTTGGTGGGAAGACAAGACATTTTAAAAATTGAATAAATCGAATTATATTCATTGTTATTTTGCTATAAAAGATCACCAGATCAGAAACCAACTGTTCCCTGCTGCCAAATATAAAAGCTGTTATCAGGGTTACTTTTGCAATCCTTTGTCATAATTACCTTTCCTTTGGGAAGTTAAATTCACAATTTATTTCAATTTTTAATAAAATTTGTGATTTTGAAGGGTTTTAATAAAAGAATTATGACATTAAAAAATTATGATTTTTATCCCTATCCATATTGAATCCTAAAATTTTCCTCCCCTTAATTCAAGAGTGGCTTATATTTGGGATAACAGTTTCCAATTTTTGAAAGAAATTCCAATTATAATCCTCCTACCAAATTTTCCAGAAGTCAATGTGTCTTTTCTTTGATTTTACTGTGCTTATATTTTATAAAATCTAAGAATTTTCTTAAGATTATAAAAGATAATTACCTGATTCTCCATTTTTTTACTATCCTTCAGGTCTCCAGAAAATTATAGCTTTATCATTTATATTTTTATTACATAATGCCTTACTTTACATAAAAATAAGCTAAATGTTGAATTTTTGTAGGATGTTGCCAAAGAATTTCTTCGTTGCAAAGAGGAAGGATCAACAAGGCTTGATTTAAGCAAATCAAACGTAAGTAAATTTATGTGTTTTGTATGTGTGGCAATGTAACATATATGGTATCTTTTCACTGCTTTTTATATTGCTACAACAGTGCAATTTTGGTATAATGCTCTATTTTTTCTGTAGATAAGTATTCTTCCATCATCAGTGAAGGATCTGACTCATCTCACAGAGTTTTATTTGTATGGGAATAAAATAACCACATTACCCTCTGAAATTGGTTGTCTAGTGAATTTAAGAACTCTTGCTCTCAGTGAAAATTCATTGACAAGTTTGCCTGATACGCTAGTGAATTTAAAGAAGCTGAAAGTTCTAGATTTGAGGCACAACAAACTTAATGAGGTAATTTATTTGTATTTAAGTATGTTATCTGTTTTGTTTTAGACATTTTATTCATAATCCTATGCTTTAGCAAATAAAAATGCTTAACAAAATAGATTTTTACCTAATAGGTTTTTAAATGTTCAATGTAAATGTTTTTAAAGGTTGGCAGGTGTGCTTAATGCGTCAAAAATTCCTTTAATGTAATAAGGTTGGGATTCAGAGATTTGTCTCATTGTGTTATGAAATAAAATCAATTTTGTGTTTTTATATAGAACAAGAGTTAAAGCTGATAGTAACATTAAAATTTAATTTACTTTTAGAGTATAAGTTTACTTGCACATATATATATGAAGCAAGGTTACTTAAAATTATGTGTTGAACCTTTTTGTCTTTCAGATTCCAGAAGTTGTGTATAAGCTTACCTCTTTAGTCACTTTGTATTTGAGGTTTAACAGAGTTCGCTATGTTGGGGAAGAAATTTCGAATCTTACTGTAAGTTAAATTTCATATTTCTCTGATCTACTGATATTTTTTATCTAATTTCCTCAACTTTATTTTTAGAATCTCACTATGCTCAGTTTACGTGAGAATAAAATACAAGAACTTCCTCCTGGAATTGGAAAACTGACACAACTTGTGACATTTGAAGCTTCAAATAATCATCTCAAACACTTGCCTGCTGGTAAGTTTGTTTAATTGCAAAAATGTTAAATAATTACCACAGTATCTTGCACAAATGATCATAGAACTGCAAACTAACCAGTGTTATTGTATATCTCATTTCTGTTCTTCTGAATCTTTTAGAAATAGGCAACTGCACTCAATTATTGACATTAGATGTGCATCACAATGAATTAGCTGATATTCCTGATACCTTAGGAAATCTCGTAAACCTTAATCGACTTGGCCTCAGGTAATTTTTTAAAGTTTGAATTATAACTCTAGCTTTTTTGTAAATTAATGATTGGGCTGCAAATACAGTCAAACCTTGTAAGACAAATTTCACTGAACCTTAAAAAATCGTATTAACTGTAATTTTTGTTATCCGAATTCAGGAAAAAGCATTATTTCAACAATAAAATGAAATTTTAATGTATTTATATTACTTACTGTACAATGCTTGGTTCATAGGTAAATGGTATTCTTCATTGCAAAGATAATATAGATGATTCTTGATTATACAGATAACTCTGGATGACAGATATTTCCTGATTGCGTTATTTTGTCTTTAAATAGTCTTACTGATTTTTGTTTTGTTTTTCGTGACATTCTTTAAGAAAATCTTTGATCTTTCAACACTGTTTAATTGAGCAGATGAATTTTGCTGCTTAACAAAAAGTGGTGAACAATTTCTAAGCCAGCTATAGCTTCCTTAAAAGAAGGCATACTTATTCCTTTATCTTCATTTGTTCTTCGTTCTCTTCCACAAATAAATCTAGAATTTCTGAGTCACTATATTTCTGCGGCTAAAACTTCCTCGTCCATCGTGGTTTAATCATTAAGTGTTATATTGGGATGGAAATCTCCCTATTTTCGAGCATACTCTACAATTCCATAGATTTCATTTGATTCTTTTAAGTACACCACTTGTTCCTCTCTTAAATCGGAAATAACAATGCCAGCATGATGGAAACAATTTTGAATCGTTGCTTGGCTAACAGCTCTCCATTCACTTATAATTTTGAAGGTTTTTAATAGATTAATATCAAATGGAATTTCTTTATCAAAACAGTGGCTTGTCATACCGTCTCACGTTTTTAGACATTGCGAGAGTAAGCTTCAAACCAGAAGCTGAAAATTGTGACAACTCGTTAAGAGCTAGAAGTCCAAATCACAAAGAAATGGTATTCTCACAATGAGTGTTAACTATCTGTCTGATAAAAGGGACCAATGTGAAATTCCTGTCCAGTCACTGGTGCTCCTGTACAGCTGCCTGGAAGTCGCTATAGAAATTGGCCGACGTAGACATTGTGTCGGCAGTCCTTCCAACTGTCAGGCGCCATTCATTACAGCCCGCAAAAGTGGGGAGACGAATCATTAACAATCTTCCCCTTACTGAACAATAGAAGGAAAGGGAATGAATTCATAATGTGAAGAAAACCTATTGAAGAGCATGTTTGATACGATTGAAAAAATCCCTTTGGGTGTAGACAGATTGGAATTTAGTTCATGTTATCAGTAATTCATATTAATCGAGTTCATCTTAATGAGGTTTGACTGCGTTAACCCCTTCCGGTAAAATGACGAGTCTAGCTCGTCATTTGTTTTTCATGCCATACCACACAATGACGAGCTACACTCGTCATGCGACTAAAGTTACTGTTGAATATGATCCAAATCAATAATATAATTTTAATCAAATCGTACCGGAAGTGGTTAAGTACGTTTTAGTCGATGATATATATATTAAAAATTTCCATGGAAATTTATACTATCTTAAAATTTGCTATTAAATCAACAATTTGTGATAAAAAACAACTTATCAGATTTTGATGTCACTCACTTTCATGTCTGAATAACTAACTGCAGCAGCCATTTGTAAACTAATGTTAGTATTCTTTCAATTTATAATTATTTCAAACATCCTTCTTAATCTTTTAATTGGACTTATACCTATGCAATAGCGAGCTTACCTTCCTAATGCTCAATGTGCACAACTCAATGTGTTTTAAAGATCCTAGCGTTTTCCCAGTATGAAGTGGCATTTTCCCATAATTGAAACAATTTAGTAAATCTTTCAAAGGATATTTAAAAATTCACTTAGATTAAATTGTTAGGATTTAGATTTTGTTTTATATTTTATATGTATTGTGTCTAATGCTAGAAAACTCTAAAAGTAAATTATACTGATCATATGTATAAAGTGGTATCTCTCTGTTGACAGAAATAGACAATTTTCTTTTCTAGAGTATTTTATTTTTGAAACTGTTTCTGGTATTCTATACTATAGTACAGTACTATGACTAGATTTGCTTCTACATTTGAACCCTCTGATAACTAGGATCCGAAATTTGTTGACATGTCATCTTTTTCTTAATACTTCGCAATATCTAACATTTTTGGTGAAATGTTATCAAATCCCAATCTTTCATTTGTAGTTCTGTTTTTACTGCATCTGCTAGCTCTAATAAATCTGATTGCAACACAACAAATCCTGTCTGATTTTTATTGGTGGATAGATCACAGCATCCAAAAGATCATGAACTGGATACTTTTTCTCTCTCTCTCTCTCTCTCTCTAATCTACACAAAAGAAAACAAAAAAGATCATATACTTTTGAATCTTTGAGTTGAATCGAAATGTTTAATAATGGCACAATCTGAACTGTAAAGAATGGTTTCCTAAATTGATCCACAACCTTAGTTCCTAGGACAAAACAATCCTGATCATTCCAAAATTTTGGGAAAATCAAATATTTACAACCAAGAATGGTTGCTCCGCATTTGTACTGTGAAAAGTTTACCAGTTTCGATGGTCACTTCTTGTCAGTAAGTGGTATTGTATTCATATATTAAAAGTAGTGCACAAACATATTTTATTTACAGGCAATTTGAAAAATAAAATATTTTGTTACTTGAAGTAGATCAGCTAAATTTTAAAAGGCATTGTATTGGTCATTTTTATACGTTTTTAGGTCAACGAAATCCAGGTTCTACCATTAACAAATACTCAGGAAACCAAGCCTTTTGTCTTTTAAGAGGGTTTATCTTGCCTTAAGAAATTTTAAAGCTAATGCCATAACAGGAAAAACAACACATAAATCAATTAAAATTAGAGATAAGTGCTTTAAAATGAGTAAACCAATGTGAAAATGTATATATGGGATATTGAAAGTATGAAATGAAAAATAACTTTTCTAATCTTTATATAAAAAATGAATGGGGGAAACAAGACTTCCCAAAATAACACTTGATATTGAAAGCAATCGGTTAAAAGTTTTTATACTTTTTTGCCCATGAACTTTCTTTATGGTCAGTTAGAAGTATTGGAGTCCACATTGTGTAAGTGTTTCTTGATATTGTGCATATAACTCTTAATGCTTAATTTCTAATCATAGTACATTTTTTGAAGCAGATGCCTCACTACTGGGGTATTTTCTCTTCAGAAAAATAACAGAACCCCATCAAGAGAATAAGTTTTAACTTGAATTAACCCTTATAGAGATAACCTCCATTTTCAAACTTGGCATTCTTTTTACAGAAGTTTAAAGTGTACTAAGAATTAACCCTTTCCTTGATTATTTTTGTGCAAGAATGCTCTCAGTCTGAAAAGGCTCATTAGAATCTTGTTTGCTATTTTGGATTGAAATACACTAATGTCCCATTATTTTAACTTCTGGTTTTGAAGTAAAAATGAATGAGATTTTGCCTTTTTATTTTGTTTTCAATCCCATTGTTGGCTCTTATTTCCAGTTGTATAATCTGTTTTATTTCCAGTTATAATCTAAGCCTTAAATAAGTAATATTTATCCCAAGCATTTTATTGACATTAGGCACACAATTCATGAAATTTTTGTCAAATGTTGAGTGAAAAAAGATGCGATGCTGCTTGATAGTTTGGAACATCCATGCACCTTTCTGCAGAACTTGGGTCTCCTCTCGTAAGACAAAGTAATAAAAAATTAGGGTTCACTGGATCTATTTGTTCAACTATATTTGGAAATGAGTTTGAAAATAGTGCCATACCGAAAGTTAGAATACCATTTTATAAGTCAAAAGTGGTCTAATTAGAGGAATTTTGAGCAGTAGGTATAATTTTTTTCTCCTTTCCACCTTGTATGCGGCTCGACTTTCAGGAGCTACGTTCTACCCTGCGTGATCTCTATTTACAGCTGAATTTTGTGCTTTGTATGAGGCTATGAAGCATATATCCGCTCAGATGGTGAATTCATTATATATTCTGACTCAAAGAGTGTCTTAGATTGCCTTGCATCCAACTCCCCTCATCATCCGCTTGCATCTGCCGTTTTAAAAGCATATCTCAGACTTGCCCGGTGTGGTTTTGGTGTCCTTTTCTGTTGGATACCTGGACACGTCGGGATAGGCAATGAACAAGCTGATGCAGCAGCGAAAAGTGCTGTGACCTCTTTGAGTTTCCCCATTCCATGATCTTCAACTTACTGTCTGAGACATGGAATGAGTTTCAAATGATTGGAGCCTGCAAACAATAAGCTCCATGGCCTCCATTACCTTCTCGTCATTCCGACGTGCTTTTAACTTGCCTTCGTATCGGCCACACTCGTTTTATTCACAGACATCGTTTGTTAGGAGAGAGTACCTGTGTGTGGTCCCTTTTATCGTTCGTCATATTTTAATCAACTGTCCAGATTTTAACCATCATCGTCGAAATTTATTTAACAATCCAATTTTAAACTTGCAAGATTTGGTGGGAGAAAATCCTCACCAAATCTATTTTAATTTTTATACCTCATTGGATTTTTAAATTTTATATAAATGTTTTTGTCTATACCTTTTATGCCACACCACATTTCATCAGTTAACATTACCATTGATATAAAATTCATTTTTACCCTTTTTAAATTAATATTTTAATCTCTTAGTTGCTTTCATTGTACTTTAATCTCAGTTGACATTTCATATATACTTTTATTTATTGGTCTGATTACTATAAATATTTTAACTTTTTTTATTGAGTTGCATTCTATCTTGTGTTTGACACAGCTTATCCTTTTCTGGATCTTGCTCCATAAAACCCAAATCAACCTACCTTTCCACCTTGGTGTTCAAACACTCTTAATTGTCTTGTGTAGTTCTAGTGCCAAATGTGACTAATTTTGATATATAGACATGAGGCATTTTCAATTTGGCAGTTTCTATTTGAAAATTTTTATATGGTAGTACATAACTTTGCTATTTTGAAATCTTTGAATATCACTTTTATGTCTGGTTGAAGATTTATAAATTTAAGCTATAAAAATTTGCAAAATGCAGCACCCTGTGATAAAGTAAATAGGCAGAGATGATCATTTAGCATTCATCTGAACTTGCTTAATATTTTCATTACAACATTTTGGGATGAGGCTTTTAGACTTATTTCAAAATGTTGTTTCATGTTTTGTAATTTCTTTTATTAACATGTGTAAAATAAACTTGAAATCTCAATATAGAACTGTTGCAAACCAAAGCAATGAACTCTTGATATCACTAGTATTTTTTCTGTTTATGCTGTAATTGTAATTCTTATTTTTTAGGTACAATCAGTTAGCTGAAATACCAAAATCTCTTAGTCAGTGTGTTAATATGATGGAATTTAATGTTGAGAATAATAATATTTCTGAGTTGCCAGTAAGTTCTTTTTTGCTTATCCTAAAATGAATTCTAAGTGAAACTGATTTTACAATTGTTATATTATGCATAAATATCGGCAATTATGATGCCATTAGGAGAAATTGTTGATCAAATTTAATTCTGTTTAAAAAAAGGTCCCTATGTATATATAGGTCATGATGTACCATTAATAAAATATGTCCAAGACTTCCTCTTTTGAATCATCAATGTTTATGAATCAGCTTTTAATTGTAGAGAATGGAAATCTCAATGGGATCCATAGACATGTAATATCGTGGTTTCTACAGTTTGCTTAACAAACTGAAATCTTTTGATCAAATCTAATTTTGGGTAAATGCATTGTCTTAATGAGAAATGCAATCATTTACCCTTTTGTGGCAACTTTAAAACCTTGAATAATATCTGAGTTGCCAGTGAGTTTCTTTATGTATTTTTATTCTATAATTGAACTCCAAGTAAAACTGATTTTACTGGCTGTATGATAGATGTGTGTAGTTATGCTGCCATTATAAAGAGAAATTGTTACTTGTATTTAATTCTGTTGGAAATGGTTCCCCCTTGTCTACCTAAAAAGTTGCTAAAAGTATAAATACCTTGTTAAAGCAGTGAATTTATTGGTGCCATAACTGCTGTCATGGCCAAATATGGTCCTTGCGCCATAAAACCCCAAAAAGCCAACCATAACTGCTGTCGTGTACTCAATGTCCAACAGCATATGATTATTCATTCAAGCATTCTGTCCCTAATAAAGTAATTATGATAATTTGGGGTAATTTGTGCCCCCAAACTTGAAAATATTCAGTTGTAACAGAAGTCGTGTTCAGTTACTAAATTGTTTAACATTGTCTTGTGTTGCTTGGCCACATGACGTTGTGTCTAAAATACCCAACCAACCTGATAGCTCAAATATCTATAATTCAGTATTTCGTAAAACACTTTTAAAAGATAATTTTTTTTAAACATCTCAATGGCTATTAAAAATTAGGGCCATATACTTACCTTAACATAATTGTGAAGAAATGTTTCCATATTTACCCTGTGTTATGGTGTCCTATTGGTTGAGTGGTATGTGCTGAGTAATTTTCTTCTGTATAATTCCAAATGAGTTTTTTTTTTTCAAGTTGAGAAACGGGAGCTCAATCCTTACTAAAAGTGTCTAGAATAACTTTTCCCTAAAATATGTATTGTAACTCATCTCGAACCTGTAAGCAACAATTGTAAAAAAAATTGTATGCATCACGTGTAACTTTCTCTGAAATTCAGTATTCATTTTTCAGTTTTATTCAAGTGCTAATTTTAACATTGCATTTTCAAGAGAGATAGTCGAAAGAATGTTTGATCTATCCCTTTTACTGCTTTTCTACATGTAATGAAATCTTTCAGGAAGGACTGCTGTCCAGTCTTTCAGCATTAACAAGTCTTACCCTTTCAAGAAATTGTTTTACATCTTATCCTGTTGGTGGACCTTCTCAGTTTTGTAATGTCTATGTAAGTATAATGCTTTTAATCTAAAATATTGAGTTCAAATATATCTTGTGAAAATGATAATTCCTATTAAAAACTAATTTTTCAATTAATTTCAGACTGTAAATTTGGAGCACAATCAAATTAGCAAAATACCATTTGGAATTTTCTCACGTGCTAAAAATTTGACTAAATTGAACATGAAAGAAAATCAGCTAACGTCTTTACCTTTGGGTAAGTTTTTAGATTTTGAGGTTTTATTAAACAGCTAACATTAAACTTATACAGCCCTTAGTAATCTGGCCTATTTCCAGTGTTTTGTATTATTATCTGGTAGAGTTGTGTAACATGCTAATGCATATTGTATGTGTTTGAAATTAGATATAATATGGAATCACACACACACACTTAAATATTTCTTTCAAGTCCTGCCCAAATAGTGAATTTTCATTCCGTTTTCCGAACGACAAACTTGAGTATTTCTTATAAACTGGCTAAACAAAGTCTACTAATTGTTATAAACATTAGAATCTGGACAAATTTTTGAAGTTCTATAAATTTGATAATGAATATTTTTTATGTATTATAAATAGTCATTGCTCTTTTTACAAATCTTTTGTTTTTAAACTTTCATGACTTTACAAGCTTTTATCAACTAAGTGGTAAGAAAAATTCTTCGAAAATTAATACTTTAGTAATGAAAAGGCAGCACTTTGTTCCCAAAATATGTAATCTGTTTAGGGCATCATAGTCAAGTCCAGATTATGGGTTTTTGGTATAACTACAAATTAATAGGCCCGAAGTAATGAGAGGAAGGGTGTCAATTCAGTGCCATAATCTTGAAATTTTGGTTGGAATAGGCAATTCATTCAAAAATAACAGTCAAATTATCAAGACTTTTCTTGTTGATTAAATGCTAGCTTAGTTTATTCCTTGTTATGTGATTAGATAAATGTGTTTGCCTGCTTATTGATGTAAAAAGAATCTGAAAAGTGTTTACTAGTCTTTAGCAAGGTAAAAATTTCTAATACAGAATTCCATGCAGATTGTCAATAGTAATTAATCAAAGTGAAAGCAAAAAAAGCTATCAATATAGGCATTATACCTGATCAAAAATATTAAGATGCACAATATTTATAACTTGAAAATGCTCTTATTGTTTGGCATAACAATTGAAAAAGTGATTTAGATTCGTTTCTCTAGAAAACAAAGATAACCAGATATTTTTGTGGATAAATAAGGATGCTAATTATTGTGCATTATTTCTTTCAATTGACTATATGAATACCATTTCTCTTGTATATATACTGCATTCTATATTTCTGAAATATATCATTAATTCTGTTTAATAAATTTTTGTTCCAGTTCCTAGAGATCCCCGTATGAGGACATCAACTGTACAAAAAATTGTTATTGTCTTTCATACATTTCTAATCTGATTAAACTCCATGTAGCAGAAAACTTACCAGAACAACAAACCAAACCCTTCATAATTTTCTTCGTTTTATCTAAAATTCTGAAGTGTAGGGTTGGCCAAAGTTTCACTTAAACCTGGGACATGTTACATTAGCCTACTCCTTATTTGTCTTAGTTTTTAAGTATTTCATATCTAAATCATTTTCATTTACTGAAGTGAAATGATAAATGTAACTGAAAAAAATTTTATATTTTGATTTTGCGTCTAAAAATTTGTCAAAGGCCCTAGACATAAAACTAAACTATGTAAGATAAAGTGAATTTGTTACTTTATGGGTATCAAAAGTAGTTGCAATTGACAAAAAGGAATGCATCTGTTATGAATATTGTTCATCTAGTATGAGCCCTGAATGAAATTAACTGGGTCATTCCATGTCAAATCAATACATCTAAGTATCATCTCGTAATATTTCAAGATCCACTTGTACTAAAAAGCTGATAGCTCTTGAAACATGCTTCTATTTCATGTGCTGTAACAATGACTTGAGAGGAAAAAATTTCAAGGTCAAGCCATGTAATTTTTTACCTTGGAGTTTAAAAACCTACATTTTAAAAGATTTGAAAAAGTATAATACAAAATGAGACCGCTTGCAGTACCCCTAATGGTAAAAATTGGAAATTGGGCTTTATCTCAAAAACTGCAAGATACAGGGAAAGGTCATTTACAAATTTGTAGAGCATCTCCGTTTTAGTACTAAAGCTAACATGAAATCCTAATTTGTTGGTATTTGATTCCTGTCAAAGCACTGTTTAGCATTTGTTTTTAGTCCTAGAAGCTTAACCTCATTGAAGCCTTCTAACATTTTTATAGTTGGTGCCCTCAATTGTAGATAATATCCGTAACCAAATATCAATTAAATGAGGCTATCCTACTTGGGTCATTTGACTGCTTTATCAAGAGAAACAGTACCAACACCTTGCACCCTAATTCTTTTATAACTTCCCCTCTTCAATATGGGGGATTAACATCTTTAGATAATATTGGTAATGATCTGTTTAGACACAAAATAGAGTTCTGAAAACATGAAGCGACTGCACTTTACTTCGCCTCCCATAATTTCCCCAAGTTGGCACACAAACTATGTCTATTTCAAAACAAAATAGCCATGAAATATGTACTCCCTAAGTCACCTATATTGCCAAATTTAAAGTAAGATATCTAAGATCTGTTTAATCATTTATACTTAATAGGTTCAATGTTGAATGATCAGTATTTATGCCTAAATGTTAATAGTTTTATTTCTTTTTCAGATATTGGAACTTGGGCAAATATGGTGGAATTAAACCTAGGTACTAATCAATTAACTAAAATTCCGGATGATATACAATTGTTGCAATCTCTTGAAGTTCTTATTCTGAGTAACAATTTACTGAAAAGACTCCCCCAAACTATTGGAAATCTTCGGAAACTTAGAGTTCTTGATTTAGAAGAAAACAAACTAGAAAGCCTTCCAAATGATATTGGTAAATATTATTTATCTTTAAATATATCTGATTTGTACATTTTTGAATCTTACTGTTTCAAATTAATTTTTTTTCACACTTTATTACACTTCTGTATATTTCAGGCTATTTATGTGATCTTCAGAAGTTGATCATCCAAAGTAATCAATTATCAGGCCTCCCAAGAGCCATTGGCCATTTGAATAATCTTACCTTGTTAAATATTGGAGAAAATAATCTTACTAGTCTTCCTGGAGAAATTGGTGAGTTGATTGTAAATTATGTGTAACTGTAAATTGCATACAATAAGCAGACTTTCCATAAATAAGAATTTTCTGGAGTATCCTAAAACTTGCAGGAAACTACAAAAACAGGTACATGAGTTTAATCTCTTGAACTGCAATGTTATGTGGTGGAACACTACCAATCACACTATTGATGAGAAGTACATTGAAATTTCTCACATAATTTTTAAGTTTTTCATACTCCAGTGGAAAAAGCTAATTGTTTATTTTAAATATCCTTGTCATGAGTTTGAAATACACATAGGCATCGGTCTATTAAATAGAAACATCTAAGTCCCTTTCATCCCATCAGTTTAAGCTTTCATTCACCATTAAGTTAGTAATGTAATAATAGCCAAACATTTGAGTAACAAGACCTGGCGTAATCAGTGTTATGTGGCTGCTATATTGAACAATAGTGCACTTAATCAAGTCTTTAAATCCTTTTATTGCCTTCTAAGAAATTACCAAACAGTAAATATCTTCCTGTAGGTTTAAACATAAAATATTGGGACCATTGCATTCTACCATTTGTCTTCTAATCTCATCCTTCTATAATTTTACACTTCATCATTTTACTAGATCTTGTTGCATAGAGTTGTGTTTCAGTCAAGATACAATGCCCTTAACACATCCAATCACTGAATTCTCTTTCATCTTTTAAATGTTTTGATTCAACTTAATGGTACAACTTTGGTTATGTGTCAAGTATTGTGTATTTATTCCTTTACGTTTTTTATAAACTTAACAAATACATTTGAAATCGTTTCAATTGATGTTGAGTAAAATGTTTTTATTTCTGCATGACTTATTTGTAGGAACACTGGAAAACTTGGAAACCCTTTTAATTAATGACAATACTAGTCTACATCATCTTCCTTTTGAATTGGCTTTGTGTAGTAATTTGCAAATTATGGGGATTGAAAACTGTCCCTTATCACAGATACCTCCAGACATCGTGAATGGTGGACCATCACTAGTCATTCAGGTAAGATTTGTCTTCTGATTAGATGTTTCTTCAATTTACATAAATTTATGACATTAATGTTAATTCAATCATTTATTTTATACCACATTCCATAAAATAAACATTCATCCATTAGAAAGGCTGGGGATTTTTTGAAACAAATTTCTTTTTAGAAAATTGACTGAATAGAATTTCTAGTAAAAAATTGTTTTGGAAAGTGCTGGTAAAAAATTTCTTTTGTTTATATTTAGTATACACTTTTTTCTCTAGCATTTAAGCATTTGCCTAAAAGATGGAAATAAAGTATTTAGTGAGCATGGAATTTTTATTAAATTGAACATTAGAATGGCTGACACTCCTGTTACCCTTAAGCAGCTGATATTTTAACACCATTGTATAAATTGTGTAAAATAATCATAGCATCTAAATGACATCCTTTCTATTCATTTTAGCTAACTTAAAGCTTATTTTACAATATTTACATAAGCTTATGATTATTTATGACTGCTGTGTTGCTCCAGTTGATGTTAATTAAATACCTACCTTATTTTCAAATGATACAGTAATAAACAATTTCAGCTGTTTCCTCACTTCATTTACTTACTGAACGTGTTTTGCGTGCATTGGTTGCATGTAAATAGCACTTTTTAATTTCACATTTCTTGTATATCAGATAAATTTTCCACTGATGTTTTGCTTGACAAAATTAATCGAACCATTACTCGCGTAAAATATTTCTAGCAGCAAAGTTATCATTCACCCATAATATATTTTCTATTCTGTGTGATATCCAAATTACTCTAGATATTGTTATCAGCATCTCACTTTCTTCGGGTTCTTCTGTTTTACTTTCACACTATCCGGCTTCTTGAACTGAATCTAAATTGGAACACAAGAGCTCAACACCATCAAATTCATTTTTGGATAGAGTTCTCAGAAAAAGATTTTAAAACTTTTTCTCCAAGTATGTAAAACAAATAAAAAAAGCACTTTATTAAGTAAATATGGGTGAGAAATCTGCTTGTTTTGTTATTCTATTCTATGGTCTTTTTTGCTGAAGAAAAGCTATTGAGACTGGGAAATCTACTTGGTGATGAAAAGAACAGTGGATATTCTAGGTGCACCAAGCTTTAAAATTTTTCTAAATTGAGTTCCAAAAAGTTTCTACTATGTTCTTATCTAGTAAAATTATTAAAAGTCGAGAAATTGTCAAAATATGGCACTAACAGACATTCTAGTGGTTAAAGGACAAACATTCATTAATCAGTAATATTAATTAAATAGAAGTTTACTCAGTAGATTCAACACCTAACGGTGTTTGTAAATATTTTAGTTATTGCATTCAATAAAACTTTTTTAAATTGGAAAAACTCTTCTAAAATATTGCATCTCAAGTTTTTCAAGTTGCCTTAGTTTTTCATTCCTGTAAATTGTTGTAGTTGAAATACTTGGTCATTGAACAAAATAAATTTATGATTATCAGTAGCATATTATGTTGACAAATGCCAGGCATTTGATCAAAATTATACTATCTTATCTGACTTTTGCAAGTTTTCAAGCCACAAAATCTTTAATTAGTTTCCTTTTTTGGAAAACATTAACACTTTTCCAAGCATTCCATGAGATTGGGTTGACCCATGGATGGTGTTTCCATCACTCACCATTTCATCTCAACTGTAAAAATTCTGTTCAACTTTGAGGATTAATCTACTAAGATAATTTCATGTACTCTTTAAATCCTATCAACCCTGGTGTTTTTGTGACCCAAATTAGTTCAATTTGAAAATAAAATTGGCATTTACTTCCCAACATAAAATACCTTGCACCATAAAACCCAACATAAAATCAATTTGGTAAATGGAAATCAAACTCTCCATTCAAATGATTATGTGCAATGCATTTAAATCTGAGAATTCAAAGCAGATTTTTCTGACTTTAAAATTTACTGTTAGAGTTAGCAGATTTAGAGACATGCAAGATTTTAGAGTTGACTTTTATCCCTACTATTTAGCTGAAGAAATGTATCCAGAATACTCGTTTATGTCTGCTATCTCTAACAATCGCACAATATGTGAACAGCATTAATTTTAATTAATTTAATTAATTTTAATTTAATTTTAATAATTTAACAGTCAAAATCGAAAATAAAACATCTGACAATTCAAAATACAAGTCATGTGTCTTAATGTCAATGGATTTTACCTCTACTATGGCTATATGCTAGTATTGGTATTCTAAGTAGTATGTAATAAAGTTCTCAAAGTATATTGCTATTGAACGTACTTTTGGCAATAAAATCTTTGCATAGCATTAATTAAAAGGTGTCAGCCATGATCTTCTATCAGCATTTTCACATGTGTGGTCTGCAGAAACTCGAATTTATTGATGTGGCCCTCCATACTGAAAGGTTTCCATACCTTAAAATGTGGAGATTTTATGAAAATATGCAAGATTATCAGAGCATGTTTTAAGTCCTCCAAACTCTTCCATTAAAGCTGATTTTAATCATTTACAAATGATGCATTTAGTGTGGGCATAAACTTAAAAGCTTTCAAGTGCCCTAAATAAATTATTACATTAAATATTGATATTTGTATTTGAAAAATATTCAACCTTGTAAGTTTTTCAGTCGTCACCATATTATGCTTATTCTTGTCTCATAAATTGTAATAGGGCAAGGGATTAGTGCATTGTGTTTTGTAAGCGTTCTGCATAAGAATTAACTTTTTTTATTTGGTCTTTCAGTTCAAGCATAAGTAAAAGCCCTAATCTTCAGGAGGAACAAAATTTATCACTGGGTTAATATGTAATCATGAAAGGCTGTAATATACTTTAATTTACTTGTTTTTAGAAAAATAGCTTTTAATTATAAAAACTCATTCAGACTTGCAATATGTAAACTTGTCTTTCAATTTCTAATATTTGAAAGCTAACTCATTTAAACTTGATCTTTACATCTGTTAAATGTTAATGCATTTCCTTTTTCCTTGAATTTTTTTTAGTTTTTGAAAATGAAGGGTCCTTACCGCACAATGTGACCTTTCAAGCTCTAAGATTCTGACTGTTCTGCTGGTTTTATGTATTTCAAATCTTTACTGGACCATATCAGATGTCTTTGTGAAATGTAAAAGCATGATGACTCTAATACAGCTGCAGGAAGATCTTTCCATGTAGTTTGCTGCCCTGCTCACAATTGCGCTCAATTGTGAACTTCATGTATTTCTGCTGCACTGTTTGAATGGGACCTACTATTTAAATGTTAGTGCATATGCTAAGTGTGCTCATTCAAATGAGATGTCAAGCTGCATTCCAAAGTTTGGATCACAAGTCATACATATTTGAAAATTTTATGAAACCCTTTTTATATTATTCATTTATTCTTATATATTTATATATAGTGTTTTTCTTTTTCTAAAAAGATGTTTACTGGATCTCTCAAAATATCTAAAATATTATGGATAATAGATGCCTATCTATTTACATTTATAAATTTCTTTAATTCCCTGGTATGTGTATTGGCTGGTTACTGGGTGAGTGTATATATATTTATATGTGCATGTGTGTGTTTGTGTGAATGAAAGAAAAGGGAGGTAGATACACCAGCGGATTAAAAAAAATTGAATATATTAATATCTGATGAAGATTGGATACATACAAAACATACATGATTTAATGAAGTTTAGAAAGAGTCATTGTATGTGAAAGTATTGCATTTGAAGACTTAGTTTAGTATTCAAAAATGAGAGAATAGAATATCTACACACCATCTGTAAAGTACTGACTACAGTATCTTCACTATTATAAACATAGGTATAATTCTTGGAAGATATGTTTTGCTACATAAATGTTAGTGGAACATCTTCATAAATTGTAGAATAATTTAATGATTAGATAATTGATTTATTACTTTTTAACAGCAAGCATGTGCCTCAAATATGTTATTAAGTGTTCAAGAATCAACAATTGACAAAATTTACATTTATGCAGATACTGTATATATTTTAGGTATTGTATAAATTTTTAAATAAGAAAAATCATGTAATGTTAACACAAATCTCATTAGTAGTTTTATATTGTTATTCCAATTGAGCTTTATATCATTATAAAAATATTGCTGGTAAAATCAAAACTTGCCATTACTTATTATTTTTGATATTTTCTTTTGATTACAACTCATCTGAGTTAATCTGTACCATTTTTATAAAAAATATATGTGCAAGAAATTGGGAGTACCTTATTAGCTTAGACTGAAGGTACAGATTAAATTCGTAATTCATTTTTAGACATTCACCATTACTACATTCCTAAAATATTCGAGATTGATAGGGAGGGGCAAAAATCCATAGAATGTCAGGAGTTGAGACAACAATGAAGTTATAAGGCATAAAAATATGAAGCATTAAATAAATAGAAAGTGGTATTTATGTTGACCAATTGTATTCAAATTGTATCACATTCAAAACTTATTCATTTCATCATTCATGTTTTCGATGAATGATAAGTTTTTTATTGGTTAAGATACTGCCTTGTGTTATTAAAATTTAATACACGTAATTAAGTGTTCTAAAAATTAATCAGTTATATTGAAAATGTCCTTTCATTTTCATGGTACGAATGAATTATCAGCTGTATTTATTCATTACATTAAACTGCTTATTTTTAATATTATATCTCATTAATCCAAAGATTTGTGTTTAAAGGTCCAATTGTGTTTGGTATTTATGCCTTACTAATATTCTAATTCATTATCAATACATTTTAAGTATGTGTAATGGTATGTTTGGTATAAAGTAAACAATTCATATACTTAGCATTTGTTGTATGTTGGAATTTTCCTCAAAAATAACTTAAGTTTATAAAATTAAATGGCATAATTTTTTTTTAAATTTTGATTATACTTTTTTCAAGCATACTGCCAACAGCTATAGAATGTCCATAGTTTTCGTAAGTACCAGTAGCTGTCTGGAAGTATGGACATCTTAGATAAAAAAAAGTATCTGATTCTAAAAAAATTGTTTTGGTATAGCAAAAAATTGTCATTTCAATTAAATTTAGTTTCTTTTTGTTGATAAGTTGCTGGAAATATGAAGACCAGTGCCTATTTTAGTCATTTTTAATATTAAAAGTGATGGTATTACGCTATTGGAAACAGCAAATAGAAACAAATTTGTTTACTTTTTCAATCTTTCGTTCATTCAATAAGTTGCTCCAAGAAATGAGATGGTGCATACTATTCATAAATAATCTTTTCTTAGTCATCTACTTTCCCATGTTGGCATAATAATTTTAACCACAATAGGTTTTGCTGATAAAAGTATTTTAATACATCTACATATTTTGGATTTCTTTCTGCAATGGGTTTGTTTTAGTTTTGACGTTCTTAGAACTTGCTTTATATTTTCTTCACCTGTTTATAATGTGATTTTCTGCAAAATCGTGAGTATATGTATTATATTTCATCATAAATATATTTTATAAATTTACTGTTTTCAGTATATGAAGTGGCATAATTTTCAGCATTTCTTTCAAATGCCTTATACAAATTAAATGCAAAATGAATTAGTTGTAAAAGCTAAATGCTACTTTTGCATTTCCCTGTTGTACTTGTCTGAAAATGTAAGGATTTCAAAGGGAAAGCAAAGTGTAGGCAGGTTTGCAAATATATTCGCAATCTGATTTTTAAACTCTCAGCAAAATATAGGTTTGTCAAAAACACCATCTACTTCAGCAGAAATCGAGGTTGTTTTCTCTAAAGACAGCATTTGAAAATATGCTTGTCATGATTTTTGCTAATTTGGTGCTTTTCTTAATGTTTTAAATGTTTCTGTGTGAAGTTCTGTACTTTCTTACTTTTATTTATTTTGATAAAATAATTAAAGCTTCATTGGTGAATGTTTGTTTCTTGTTAGTACATCAGTTGAGGATAGTTACTTTTGCTGTGGCTGATAAAAACATTTTTTAAGATTATAGTATGAAAACATTCCTTTTAAAGTTTTCCTTTGATACTTAAAATATTTCTTTCATTGAGTCTTTAAAAACTCATACTTTTTTATCCTAATTATGTATAATCCAATTCTTCAATGTAAATTTTGTATTTTCATCTTGTTTACATTTTAAATGGAATATTACATTGATGTCAACTTGAGCATTTTTGCATAATTTGTAAATTTAATTTTTCCATTTGAAAAATATAATGTTCTTTTAGAATAGTGACAAACACAGTGAGATTGTAAAAGTGATGGGATACCATTACTAAAATTGTTTCCATTTTAATGTGTATTTTTGTTTTAAAGTGTTTGAATTGCTGTTTTATAAATAATCAATTTGTATCTGAAAAATCATGATATTTCGAATGCAAATTAACGAAATTTTAGAAACTTAACACATTAACCCCTTTACGTTCCACGCTTCTAGGGGGACGAGAAAAGGCTTCATTCACTAAGGGCTAAGAAAAATTTACTTATTAAAGGAAAGGCATAAATTATGTAAAACTACCACATTGTAGAATATTTTTGAATTTACAATAATCATTTACACGATTTTTGTGCCTTCCTTTCGAAGTTTCACTTGTGAAGAACCTCAAACCCCTAACTTGACAATGTCTAAATTGTGATAGATCCATAGGAAAAGGTTAAGATGATTGGTTGAAACAGGTCAATGTTGAACATCCAATTCTTTAAAAATGTTGAAATTTCCTGATGAGTGATGAGCACACAACGAGGACATAAGCCATGACATAACGACAGGTTATTTATTGTGCAATGAATTATTAAAAATCACTTATTCTAAATACCAATTTGCATCATTGGGTTCTAAATAATCCCAAGAGTTCAAACAGGTAGATGTAAAAAAATTCCTTTGTAATTTTTAAAAAAGCACTACCTACATTTAAAAAAATGGTCATTTAAGGTATAAATTTTTTATGTAGCTAAAAATAGCACTATCATATGGTGTTAACATATATGTAACAAAATTAAATGTAACATGTATTGCTATTTCGAGAAAGAATTTGTAATGAACGAATTTAAAAGTTTTTGAAGAGTTCAACAACTTTTAAGTTTAAAATGAACCAAAATTAAATGGTTTCAAAAACTTTTAAACATGCACAACTCATGCAACTGCTCCTGTGGACTGAACTTATGCAAAAAAAGATTTGGGTATTTAATGAGGGAAGAAAACAAAAATCTACTTCAAGAAAAGAATCATCTAAAAAGCTATATATATATATATTCTAAATTATACTAATATTGAATACAAGAAATTGACTAGCATAATTTTTTCTATTTAATCAATTAATTCAAGTACTATTTAATAAAGTAAACAAAAATTCATTGATCTCAGATTAATTTTTCTCAAAGTGGATTTTGGGAACCCTTAAATCTTTCCAAACAAAATTATAAGTATTTTATTTGGAAACCTAGTCTTGTAATCAACCCAGAACAATAATCCAATTTAAATGTTCTCTTGAGCGCTCTAGTTCTTCAAAAACCCACAAAGTGCTTCATAAGTTACGATTTGAACTCTAAGATGATTGGAAGTTATTTAACTTGGAAACCTTATATTTATTTAAAAATGGTGCAAAAATAATGTCCATATAGGTTAAACTGTTCTAAAATATAGAGGTCGTTCTAATAAATACCTGAAATAAAGATTATGGACGTACCTGCCATTGCATATTATAAAATAATCACTTCCATGTTTCACTTGAGGTTGTATTACATTTTTTGAAAATTTTAAAATGGTAATGAAGGGGAAATCATTTCAAACAAAACATTTTATTTGAATGGTGGTCTGTTGTAGTGATTTGTGTGTGAAGTAAATTAATCAAAGAATCATTGAAAGTTCAAAATATATGAGTTGGAAAAGATTTAACTTTTAAATTAATTTTGTAATTGATATTCATTTAAAAGTGCCAATGACAGCATTGCTATACCTGAGCTGTATTTTGCTTGACATCACGAATGGAACAAAAACATTTCTTAATTTACTTGTAATGAATATGCTAAGATGTAATTTTTATTCAGTGTTTATGCAATTCAACTTTTTTATCTATTTATGTATTTTGCATTTGATCTATATGCATGGTATTTCTAAACATTGCTTATATTTTGAACAATATACTATATTTAATTTATTAATATAGTATGGATTTTGTAATTTGATGCTGAAATAACAAGCATTGCCTATTTGTACTATATTATTTGTGCTCGACAGTTTATGAGTATATACTTTAAGTTTAGCTTTAAGCCAAATGGTTTACTGGTTTATATTCTTATCTATTTATACTAAATCTTGAATATTTCTTATGTGGATGTAACATGTTTGAGTCCATTTGATGTTCTGCTTGATTCTGAAAATTTTGCATCCTATCTCTCTATTTTCATATTTACATACATTTGAAAAGGATGTATTAAAGTTTAAGATTCTCAATTGCTTTGATATATTACTAGTATTTGCACTCTTATTATTCATATTGTATTCTATTTTGAACAAAAAATCAATGCATGAGCTGTTTTCAAATCCTGATATCCAAAGTCTATCTCTTTAACACTGTGATAGTCAGAATTTCATTTTTAAAATGGATTCTGATTTATTGATTCTCATTCATTCCTTTAATATCCATTTACTGATACAGTTTTTGCTAATTTAAAATGTATTATGTCTCCATGTTTTGTTAAATAACTCATTTTTAAAATTTTTAAATTGTTTTCTTTGTTTTATATACAAATATCAATACCTTTTATGGAAAGTGATGAATCTTCCACCGCAGATTGTTCTCTTGTTACACATTGTCAAGTATATGTAATTGTGTTGATGTGCAAATTGTTAGCAGTACGTATGTGGTATTGTTGCTTTTATGAATTGTGTGAGCATAAAAGAAATTTATTTTCTTAAAATTTTGGTGTGAAGAATGAATTTTTCTCTTTGAAATTACTTTTACATAAGATAATTTTTTCATGATTTGTTTATGCCTGTGAAGTAATGAAATATCAAGTGTTTATAAAACTTTCTTTGCAATTATTAAAACCATATATCACAAATTTTATACATGAATTTATGATGCAAGTGTAAAAGTTTCTTTGTATTGATCAATTTAATTTGTATAGTGCATCTCTATGTTTAATTATTTATTATCCCAGTGCTTAAAACTGATGTGCTTCATATGTTAATGGTTAAGATATTCGTGCATTGATGTTGTACAAGTGTTTTGTGTGCTATTTAAATTTTTGAATGCAGAAAGAATCAAGCTTAGCAAACTTGTCAGTTTGGTGTTCGATGTGAGTTTCACACCTCGATTAAGTGTGGTTGAAATAATCAAAATTTGTAATTCTTATCTATTTTAACTATTGTATTGCTTTATTATATGCTGTAAAAGTAATAATATGTTTAGTACTGTGTATTGAATGCATTTGATATTTTTTGTTATTCAAGCAATATTACCTTACTCGTATAACATATTGAAATATGTTATCTGAGTAAGGTAGTGCATATTCTGTTGTTTCCAGTCTTTTATTCTGTCCAAACAAGAATAATTGAGGCACTTGGTGCAATAACTGCTATCAAAAAATGTTTTCAGAAAAATTGTCCTAAGGTTTTGGTGTAGAGTAAAAATCAGCATGTCCAGTGACATGCATTTTCCTGCCATCTAATCTTTTGGATTGTACTATTATTTACTAAGCTGATTGGTACATATTGGGGTTTGTGAAAATTCACTGACCATGTAAGACTTAATTTGTCTTAAACTGTTCTTTCACCCAGTTCCTCAATTATACAATGTATTGTTTTGGATTGTGATTACTTTTATCTAAATTAATATACAAAAAATTTAATTGAAAAATTAAATTATTTGTTTTAAAGTACCATGGGTCTATTTTGGCTTATCAGTTTCAATGATTAACACGTTTTCTGAAGAACCTTTTTCCCCATGTCATCAGTGAATTATGTTCCGGTATTATCAATTGTTCATTCATAAAATTGTATAATATAATAGGGATACTTAATCATTAAAATCCTTTGTTTGACAATTACAGCTTTATTATAAAGTCATTTATGAAATATACCTGAAAATGGCATGAGACTGCCTTATTTTAAAATGAAATATTAATTATTTGTAAGCATACTTAAAATGTATGCTTGTGAAAATTTTATATATTGATTATTTTTGCTGCTCTATATGAAAACATGACATGCATTTCTGAAAGACGGGTCTGGTTAGTTTTATTTTGTTAAGATAAAATGAATTCATACTTTGACAAATTTAACAACCACCTAAATATGTCAATAATATGAGGAATTGCTTTTAAGCATAATAAATGTTTAGTCTTGATCTGTCTTAAATTTATTTGAAGTTTTGTCATTTTATTTAGATTAGAACCTAATTGAAAAGAGTTGCATATACTTTTTCAGAGGTAATTCTAATAATCGACCTACCAAAACTTATGTAGTTGAAAATAATAAGTTGTGTCAAAAAAGTGTTTTATTACTAATGTATGTACTCATTTAAAATAGCTGTTATTTTCCTTCATGAAAATAAAAACACTTAAATTTGGAAGCTACTACTTTTGAAAGAAAATTTAAAGCTGGCTACATAAAATGGTATATCTGTCATAAAGAATAAACAGAAAGGCTTCATAACTATGGAGGTGTTTGTCCTTTCTAAGTAGTTTTAATTTAATGGTTTGGGGCAGCATAACAAACTTTTCCAAGTGTAGTAATGTTTTTATAAATGTGCCTCAGCTATATCTGGATGTACTTTTCACATAATGGTAGAAAGGTAGTAACAGCTTTGGATTTTTAGGTTTTTCAACCTATGTTCTGGATTTTTTTTATAGGTTTTAAAATATCACTGGATTGTATGATTGACGCGCTTTTTTTCATTGATATAGACAAATTTTAAACTACGTACTTTTTCGTAAATAACATTGTAAAATTTGCAATTCGCCACATCTAGTAGGATAATAACCAATTGTGCGATTTTAATTTGATAATTAACCAAGCATAAGTAATATTAATTGAAAACAGGTACAGAATTTACGATAACAGTTACAGTTGTGTTTTTTTTTCCGAAATGGAACGTGGCTGACCAAATACTAATGTTGATGTAGTTAACCGAATAAAAGTTTGGATTCAGCATCAGAAAACTGATTAGAATTAGACTCAACAAATTCCTCTATGTCCAGCCCTGTTCTTGTGATTGGTGAAAAGTTATCAATTTCAATCCCTACCCTTTAACGTTTAGGTTAAACTACAGGTGGTTATCAAAATAATGGAAACACCTGTGAATAAAAGTGACATTTAAGAATGCGCTTCGTAAGCATTAAAATATAATCCTAGCTACCAGGTTTTTTTAATATAAAAAGTACTATATATCATGGTAGTATGAGGTAGCTTTAGTGAAGTTGTATACGTCGTGGATTTTTGTCAAAGGCGTAAAATGTCAGACCTCACAGATTTTCAAAAAGGCCAAATTGTAGGAGCCCGACTAGTTGGAGCAACTGTGACCGAAACATCCCAGCTTTTAGGTGTTTCTAGAGGTACGGTGTCTAAAGTCATGACAGCGCGGCAAAGCAAAATAGTGGACGGAAGGAGAAGCTGAGTGAAAGAGACCGACGGGTATTGAAGCGGATTGTAATGTCTAAAAAGAAAACTGCAGCCAAAGTGACCGCGGAGCTCAATCAGCATCTGGATTCTCCAGTGTCAATAATTACAGTTAGGAGGCACCTTCATAAACAGAACATTTACGGCACAGTAGCAATTCCCAAGCCACTTGTCACAGATGTTAATGCCAAACGTCGTCTACAGTGGTGCCACAACCACAAAACCTGGTCGATTGATATGGTCAGACGAATCATCTTTCACACTTTTCCCCACAACAGGACGGGTGCACGTTTGGAGGACACCTGCACAAGCGTATGATCGTGATTGTCTCCTTCCAACTGTCAAGCATGAAGGTGGATCTGTCATGGTATGGGCAGCCATGTGGTTTTCTGCTGGCCCAATCGTAACCCTGAAAGGAAGGATCACTGGGGAGAAATTTTAGCTGACCAGGTCCATCCTATGATGCAAACTTTGTTTCCTGCAGGAGATGGAATTTTCCAGGATAATGCTCCTATTCATGCAGCGGGACTGGTCCAATCATGGTTTGATGAACTGAAACATCTACCTTGGCCAGCACAGTCCCCCGACCTCAATATAATCGAACCATTATGGTCTATTTTAGAGCGTTCAATCCGGAATCGATATCCTCTACCGGAACTTTTACAATATCTCCATGAAGAATGGTACAATATTCCTCTAAACACTATTCAGCACTTGTATGATCCGAATCCAAGCTGTATTACATGCCAAAGGCGGTCCTACGCCATATTAGTAAAGGATTCCTTATAAATCCAGTGTGTTTCCATTATTTTGATAACACCCTGTACATAGGTTTAATTTAGCTCTTGTCTAGTAAAAAATTTCGTAGAGCGACAAGCTAAACTTTAATTTTCTATTAAAAATTTTTCTGTAGTATCACAAAAGTATTCCAATTTTGCACATAAAAAATCTTTATAATTGTTTTCATAATTTCATTTTTTATGTATATATTGATTAATTTGTATTTCAATTTATTGGGAAATTTCATGCATTGATCCCTTAAAATTCTTTACACTGCTAGAATAACTATTCAATCGTTATGGAATTGAAATTTGGAATGTAAAAGTTAATTCACTCATCTGATGATTGAGTATGTTGTGAAAAGATTATGGGTTGAAGCAGAAAGATATTGGAATTGATAATTTTTTATTGCAAGCTCAAAATTCCACTGAATTGGAATGTTCTGGGGGATGCTATTCCACTTGTTCTATGATCATAGGGAAAATCTTCATTTTTTTTATTTTATATATAAACCCTTTTGTTTGCTTCGAATATACCTATGAAATACTTGTCAATGCTCAAAGAATTTGGAAATTAGACATTTGATTTCAAATTTACTTTTGGAAGCTAAAAATTAATGAGAAGTAGGAATTTTTTCAAGATGCAATTTCCTTTTTTATTTGTGACGTGATTCTTTTCTCAAAAGCAAATCTTGAACCAATTAGTTATATCAAAATAATTGAAGTAATTGAAAACATTTTATTCATATATTATAAATATATTGCAAAACAAATTTCTGAAATTTGTATGATTGAAAAAATTCATAATACGGTGTCGGTGGGATCCGGCAACATTTATCTGGGTCCAAAAAATTCACGTCACTGGTTATGAGTTAAACTCAAAGTAATCTAAAACCAGATGGAAAAATATTGCTCATGCTTGGCATTTGGGGCACTCCTAATTTAATCTATCATGTGATTTGCTTTGTTAATACCTTTCACGTTTTAATCTCAAAAATTTGCCCAACTATATTTCCTAATACATTAATGTTTTACATTAAAAATGTTAATGTTTAAATAAATCAGAACTGTAGAAATCACTAATTTGCGTTTCATGCCCAACAAATTTAAACTTATACGGGCAAGGAATTAAAATCTGATTTAAATCAAATCCGATGTTTGACTTTTAAAATCATGATTTTTTTATACCCTAGTAGAAACTAAATTGCTGTAGTGTACTTTTATAAAATCCGAGCATTAAGAGTTGAAAGGACATCTAAAGACTTGCAGCAGTGATGGCTTCCTCTTGTGAAAGCGATTCCAATACACTTTTAATATACACTTGGTGATCGTCAAAATGCAATGCTGCAGACAACCACGTTCCCACCTAGTAATAGGTTCCGGCGGTAGAGAGGCATTCGGAAAATAGCCACCTGATTTGGTGCTTTTAAAAATATCTTACTGAATATATGAAAGCATTTACCGTTGGAGTCTTATCACCTCGGCAAGGTGGTGAAGACCATGGGCTATGCAAGTGACAAACAGATCTTCGGATAAGATGCCTAAGGCAGTGCTTCCCAACCTTTATCACGTCACGTCACACTTCACGAGCATAAATAATTTCACCGACACACTGAAGGAACATTTTTCTATTAACATGATTAATTTCTTCTATTTCATACTAGTAATTCAATTAAGATGTTTCAAATATTTTTGTATCGTAATACATAAACATTCCAACTAGACATTCGTTTCAGGTAAGTCTAATGCAGTAATAAGCACGAAACAAATGGAATGAAAGTACCTAATCCATACATCCTCAGTGATTGATATTTCAGTTTTTATATCGCATCTAATGGACTAAATTGTCAGATTTGACTGAATGCAACTGATTAAATTTTTAGAACACTTATTTTTATAAAATTATAATGTGAAAATACAAAAGTAAAATTAATTATACACGAAAGAATTACTGACTAAATATGCTAATAATAATTTAATGACAAAATAAACTTTTTAATATCCACAATATTTTTTTGCCACAGTTAATACATATATATTACCTTATTTCAGTGAGATACTTGGGGTTGTTTCTGTGAACAACTTTTTTATATCTGGGTCTATGGTCGAAAGAGCTACACGCAATTCATGATCAAGACTTTTCAATGATAATCTCTAAATTCCTGATAGTGAGCATAGAAGAGAAACTTTGTTCACACATGTATGTTGCAGCAAATGGTAAAAGGATGTTTTTTCGCCGATGGATAACCCTCGAGTACCGTCGCCCCATAATCAGGACTTAGCGGTTAAATTTTTCGCTGCACACTTCCAGTCCTTTCGCGGCATATCGGTTGGGTTGGTTTTGGAGTTTTATGGCGCAAGAGCCATATTTACATCGGTTGGGAAGCACTGCCTTAAGGTATTCTCCAGCTTTTTTATTATAAGCTCTCAATGTATTGTAAATCTGTCTCCTAAAGTGGGCGTTGAGTAAGAGTGGGCAATAAGATGCTGAAAAATGGTTTAAAGCAAATACTTGACCATACTAGCTCACTACAATGATGCATTGTCGCAAAAATTACGCGTTGTAAATGCAAGTGTAACTGATCTGCCTTTAAATAAGACAGGTCGAGTGAGGATGTTATTCCTATAAAACTGCGAACAATTTTGTTATAGTTATGAAACGAGTTCATGGCAAGTTGAAACGCTTAATTTTCAGTTATCCGAGTGAATATGAGGCGATGTTTTTAATGTATAAACCTTAAAAAGCATCGATAAAATGTTTTTACTGATAAACCCGTGACAGAACCAAAGAAATATAGGCAGTATAATATTGCATATTTTAAGTATGGCGTTATTCACAATCGACCACAAATTAAATATTACCAGTTATCTTTATAATTTCATCCAAGACGTTTTATTTCTAAACTAGCTTTTCTAAAATTACAAGCACTGCTACATAAATAATTTGGTGAAATTCCAAACTAGAGACAGACACACTTCCAATTTATTATTAGTTGAGATAATTTTCCAGAGGGGCGGCCGAAAATAATTATCCTTGAAAAAGGTTGAGCTAAAACGTTTGGGAACTATGCTGCAAATTTAGTTAATGCTCAAAATATATGCACCCGCGCGTTTGGCCTTCATCAGTACTTATTTTCCCACAAAAATAGGCATATAAATTAGTTTTATTACATTTTCTCAAAAAAAAAATTGATGCTGTATTTACGAAACAACCCTTCTACGAAAATGACAGATTGGACGCCGCAGGAAAAATAAATTAAATTAAAAATGTGTTTTCTAAGTAATTAGTTTCATCATAAAATTAAATTATCCCTCCAAGTGTTTCGACGAGATATCTCGTTCAAGATCTGGTCAATTTCAAGGAGATACCTAGTCGAGACAAAATTGCCGTATTACTCCAAAGGGAATGAAGATTCAATTCGGTCCTTGCCCTATTAAATTGACCCTTGCCCAGAACTGGTTACAGTTTGTAACAAGTTTTTGCACCAAGGGCTGGACACAATAGGGCAGTTTTTGATACTAGGATAAAAACCAAGAGGGTTAATGAATACTATAAATTTAGCTAATACTTAAAGTGTATACATGCGTTATTTTTTTTTTCATTACTGTACTTATTTTCCAGCAAAAATGGGAATCTTCAATTAGTTTTATTACATTTTCTCATGAAACACAATTTGATACCATGTTGACGAAACAGCCTCTTCTACGAAAAAGACGAATTTGACACCGCAGAACTAAATAATCAACCAAATTAAAAATGTGTTTTTCTAAGTAATTAGTCTATCACACAAAACTGTTAATGAATTCTGTAAATTAAGCTACTACTCAATGTATGCATGTGCGTTTGCCTCCTCAGCACTTATTTTCTCGAAAAAATAGGCGTCTTCAATTAGTTTTATTACATTTTCTCAGAAAATAATTTGATACCTTGTTTACGAAACAGCCTCGCCTATGAAAGTGACGGATTGGACACCGTAGACAAAATAATCTATTAGGAAATGCTGTTATAACAATCCGAAAAATAACCCCGTGTATGTAAACAAGATTGGATCAATTTCTGGGGTCGAATGCATTAACTCGTGATTGTGGATCGAGGTCAAATGGGCACTTTGAATAGAAGCAGGGAGTCCACGAAAAAAATTCTTTCTGAGGTAGTGTTTTCCTAACTGGGCCGACCCCTCCCTCAAAGGGGGCGAGTAGCTGTTAAAAATACAATAACCCCTCGATATATTGTGTCTCTTGAGGGGACAAAAAAGTGCTACATACCGAGGATTGAGAAAAATTTATTTAGAGAGAAAAAAGGGAAATTATATAATATTACTCGTTTTTATTTAACACTAGCTGAATTTACCCGGCGTTGCTCTGGTTTAATTGGTTAAACGTCTATTGAAAAGGATCCACAAAACCACTTTTCTGTCATAGAAAATGCAAATATAGAGAAAAATAAGCGAGCGCAAAATAATTTTTAAAACAGATTTTTTTATAGCTTCTACAATTTACTTTAGATCCATTTCACAAACAAAAGGTAAGACAAACCTACAAAAACTGATTCTGAAATGACTATATACAAAAGTCGATTTTGAGTTTTGGAGTGATTATGAAGATTTAAGTTCATTTTTTAAAAAAATGGCATGCATCGTATTATTGCAGTCAGTTTTTTCTGATCAATATTTTTATTTGTAGTACCTTGCGCCAGGAATGCGAATTTCGGAATTCCACCATCATTATGAAAGGCTGACAAATCATATTGATACGATATCATGATCCACGTTTCAAGCAATTACACTTTATGCTGGAAAATTCCATCCCGCATTTTACAGATGGGATACATAAACGATATGATACTGAGCTATCTCAGCGCAACCGCACCCATCTGCGATTACACCATACTCTAAGTTTCTAAAAACTCCAAGATCATCTTGAGAGGCGACTCCTGTAGATATTAACTCTGACGTCATCTGAACAGCCAGACAGGGAGAGAGCGCCCCCTAACAAGTGCTCTGTCCAGGATGACAGGACGTTACACCCCTCTGCACATGCAAGACAGATAGAATGGGGGTTAATATGTAGCCTACGTTACCCGCAGGGTTCCAAAGAATAAGTCTACAAAATTTGGTGTGGATTGGTCAAACGATTTAGATTTGTATAGAGAACAGACAGATGGCCAACTCTTTATACAGGGTGAGTCTAAATTGTTTTTACAAAATAAGAGGGGTGATAGTACCCATCCAGACGAGCAATAATTACCATGGAACATAGGGTACCCAAGCGACTTTTTTCTGCTTTCATCGCACTACTCTTTTCACCAATCTTTTATTCCCTTTCACGAGAGATTAGCAAACGGAGGGTTGCGAATTGGAATCCAACCAACGTACAAAGGAGACTGGTGCACGTTAAATATGTCGTAGCCTCAAATGTCCCCACGTTAGCGTGGTGTGGAGAGTGGGGTGGCAGCTCAGGTGCTGCCTCGTCGTCTGACCATGATTCAAAATTACGTGATGTTGTCCTCGGATCTTTCCCTTTGGGATTGTTCCCGGACCATCACCAATAGTCCGTTGTGTTTCTCCAGTGTGACGGTAATTAAAATACTTACCTACCTCTTTAAAAACGCAGTGCAAAGCCTGCATCAATGTTTGAGATGCGCAAAACTTAAGAAACATCATTATTTTCGAAACAGCATGTGGTGATTAGCATGAACGAGGACATTCAGCAGAAAGCTGATGCATATTGAAATTTTAGAATAGTGTGGTCCGAGGCTCTAACGGGGGTCATCGCTTTATGAGGGATGGGTTCTGCTACATCAGGAACTCATCTGCAATCTCATTTTCTGCATTCAAACGGAGTGCAAAGCCTGCATCAGTTGTCGAGATGATCGTACAAACTACAATAAAAGACCGCTTCCTCTATTTTTTAAGTTTTCGGTTGCCTACTGTCTCCCCATGGCACCTATACAGTATCATACTCAGTTCAAAGACTCTTCTTACTGTTCATTTCTGTTTTGTTATTGTTTCGTTTTACTCATCTGCTTCTCTCTCTCTCGTAGAGTATTTGCAGACTGAGCATTGCTATTGAGAGGAACCTCAAAAAGTGTGACCAAAATGTCGACTGGTACTCACGTGATTGTTCTGTAAAAAATTGACTTAGTTGACTGATTTGGCATGTTATTGCCTCGTTTGGTGATATAACAACTAATGACAAGGTAAGTGTGTGAATGTGCATTTCTATAGTGGCGACAAAAGTGGTGAAATCGCCAGTAAATCAGATGATCAATCAACGGATGGAAGTTTTCTAACGTTCTGTGGACCTATCATATGATGAATGTTAGGTTCCACCCAGAAGACGAAAGTAGTCTAAGGATCACGTTACTAGTTTTGGTCACATGATCCTGGGTACATACGAAAGGTTAGCATTGCTCACTACTTTTATATTTAATCCCCATAAGTGGCAACAAAAATGGTGAAATTGCCAAAGTCTACTAGTATGGCGCGCAGATCAGGTGATGAATCCATGGATGGGCGTCTTCTCCCGTCCTGTGGACCAATCATGATGAATGTTCGTTTTCACCCAGCAGACGAAAGTAGTCTAAGGGTCATGTTACTACTAGTTTTGGTCACATGATCCTGGGCACTATATTTTCTCTATGAACGCGGTGTAAAGCCTGCATCAGTGTTTGAGGTGGCCATATAGCCTACAAACGACCGCCTCCTTTCTTATTTTAAGTTTTCAGTTACCTACTGTCTGTTGGCAATTCAGTGTCATCACTATAGTTCAACGATTTTTCTTACGATTTGTTCCTGTTCTCGTTCGGTAACACTTAACCTATCTTTTGTACCATTTGCCACATCCAGGTCATTTCACTGGAAAGTAGCAGTTGAAAGCCTTACTGTTCTTTGAGTTTTGCACGCCAGTGCATTTTCTACTTTCCTTTCGGGGTCCGACCGATTATGAACCTCGGCCTCTCAACTTGAAGACGTTGTAGGCGCAGGAGGTTCGATTCCTCCCTGGTCGTATTTCTCTCTTCTGTGTCTAAAACTTACTTCACTTGTGTGTGTACACCAGGAATGCCACGGACAACTAAAAGGTGCCTTCTTGCTACTATTTTTCAACCTTGAAACTAGGGTTAACTTAAGCAAATATCGTCTCAAAAGCTCCAATTTTCACATTTGTAGCGACTTTTCGAAAATTTTGGTGACTTCTTTTGAAAATTCTCTAAAGGTCAATGAATATTACATATACATGTATATGTAATTCAAACCAAAGGGAAATTTAAAAATATTGATTTAAGAATATCAAGAAAATTTCAAAAAATGAAGCGGTGTTGGTGGATCAGGGAGTCATAAGAGCCTGACTCAGACAACACAAGATGGTGTTTTCTGCATGTGGACGGCAGTTCACCAAAAGCAGCCCCCAACACCACAAGTAGAAAGGCAGAACAGGCAAAGAAGTCCAGGCAAAACGAAATATCAAAGGACACACTTTAAAGACAGCACAAAATCGTGCGAAACTATAGAAAACAGTATTAACTTACCCATATTAACAAACTTCATTTCGACATCAACTCGCCACACCTCGCATGAGGGTCGCCAACAGATGCCATTAATAACGCCCACAGAAATTATACTATGTAACACAGTTAAGAATAAATCCAGTATATCAAAAGTAGGTCCAAAGTGCCGCGGTTCAATTACGCAAAAATAATAGGGTTTTATAACTGCTCAAAAAGATCACGTTGCTACATTGACCATTGGACCTCGCGTCCCTGTACAGTGGTACCAACGATCTATATGGGACTCCTGGTTCAGTACACTGCAGAAAGAACCTATGAGGTGAATATTACCTTAATTCCTATTTCCCCGAGGAAAGTTTTCGATTTTAGAAAAAGTATTTAATTAGTTTTTGTGAATGCTATCTTTTTTATTCTTTATTCAGTTTTCCATCAAAACACGGAAGAAGAAACGTACTCTTACGATAAAATAAACCTTAGTTTCGCTTCAATATCAGTTTTTCTAATGTCACAAGTGTCATAACAGCGCAAATGTACATAACACGAACGTTCTATTTTCTAAGTAAAGCCGTAACTTTTTAAAAAATCTATCATCTTATTCGGAAAGAGAAAATAGTTCGGAAGTGAGGAGTTTTTTTCTGGTGTCGTCTTCAGGAAATTAGAAAAATGGCTGGATAAAACGGAAAATAACGTCACCGTTCTCTGAAAGCTTATGTTATGAGTCTTGGAAGAAAGGGAAACGTTCAGTTTACAAAAGGAATCAACAACCCCACCGATGAAAACAAAACTTAACACAGCTAAAAATTATGAGTTTTGTGTTCTTAGACAGTCTTTATTAAATATTTTTGGTCTACTTCTTTTACCAAAATGGTCTAATTAGCCTTATGTAGTAAAAAAGGACAGTAGAGCGACAAACCAAACCAAAAATCCCTTTGCCTGAACATAAATCTCTGTTGTGACTTAGTATAAATTATCGTTTCTCAAATATTTTTGGCTCAACACCCCCTTTTAGAGGACAATTTTTTCCAGACCTTCTAGAAACTCAACTAATAATAAATTGTAGATATAGCTGCACCTTAATTTTTGAATTACACTAAAACGCTTATGTAGCTTTGAGTGTAATTTTAGAATTTCAAAAAGTTAGTTTAGAAATAAAACAACTTGCAACTAAAATTTTAAAACTATTTATTAAAATAAAATATCAAAAATAAATTGCACATGAACACACTAGATTGCTTACTAGCATTAGTAATTAATATCAATCAAATTAGTAATATTAAAAATAATCACTTATGAGAAGGATGAGCCTGGTGTGCTATCAATTTGTCTATATTTGGCTCTTTTTTCGACTGCTGTATCCTTAAATCTCCACGGTCAATTATTTACAGTCAATTCCCCTTTTCAGTTACCCCCAAGTGCTTAGACGAGGTATATCATCATCAGGATATTACCGAGTTTTTAATGACGACGAGATTAAGATGTGGTCATTTTCTTGTCTAAGGACGCGATATTTCGTACATCAAGATCTGGTCAGTTTTGCTAATAACTAGATACCTCGTCAAGACAACCACCAAGAAGATTAAATTAGGGAGCAGGTCAAACGTAAATAATACGTTCCCACAATTGACGCCTTGTGTGGTTTCTAGTTCCGAGTTTATCGTTCGATGCCGGATACGATAGCAGTGATTACCGAGTCGGGGGAAAATAATTTCCTATGGCAGTCAGCATGCATGGCTTTGCGTATAACAGTCCTTTCCTCTGTGAACTCAACTACCTTTGTAGAAATGGATACCCCAAATCATCTTTCTTCTCCATTACCTTTCCCATTTTCTATCAGAAGTGTATACAGAGATAACTTTCCAGCAACTTACAAATCATATAGGGATCTCAACCAATGACACTAGTTTATAACCAAACGGACTTCATTGTAAAATATTATAACAGCAAGAGTTGTGGTTTTTTTCAGGATTTTATGTCATGAAACATCAATATATTGCGGAACACATGTCAGAGAACAGTTGAATTTCCAAGGCTCCCCTGGTGGAAGACCACGACACCTGTAAGAGCAACGACACAGTTTGAAAAGATGTGTTATAAGTCATGTGAAAGTCACTTGGAATTGAAGAAACTAGAATCCTTATGTAGGACTAATTTATGAGCGTGATGAAAACCCTAGTTTGAGCTTCGATAGCCAATCGGTCCAAGTCGATTCCCAAGCCTACGTGACTTATACTTCTAAGATTTTACGACAGCGAGTCCCCTACGTGCTCCGTCCATTTCATTAGAAGATTGACGACTAAAGATTACCTTAACCCTCCAAGTGGTTTCGACGAGATATCTCGTCCATCAAGATCAGGCTAATTTTGATAATGACAAGATATCTCGTCATCAAGATATTGCTATTCTTGTGTGATGACGAGATCAAGATCTGGTCCTTTTTTCTAATTACGAGATATCTCGTCCATCCAGATCTGGTCAGTTTTGCTAATGGCAAGATTCTCATCGAGACAACCACCAGGAGGGTTAAGCATAAAAAGTGACGCATCTCAATTGATCCGAGTATTCAAATCACTTCATAGTAATTGTGCACGACCATTTATCTTGACAGAAAATGCCTCTCACATAGTGAACACACATGTGACAAGAACAATTTTATACCTGGAGGATATCACAGAAACGTAATACGTGATAGAACGTAGGTATGGTATACGTAATATGATTATGGTCAGTGAAAGGAAAAATAATTCATACTCTCATACTTTTATATTTCCCAGTTGAATAATTCGATAAATTAATTATTAATATATATATAAAGAATAGTTTATATAAAGTTTTATATAAAGAATATCGCAGTAGAGTATAGTCCGGTTCCCTCGAAAAGGCAGTCTAGTCACGTAGGTTTGAACGAGTCTATTCTTCAAATTAGGTGATAGGTTGGAGCTTAAAGCGTTTCCACAATTGACGTATTTAGCGCGGTTCTACGTTTATCGTTCGTTGCCAAACGCGATAGCTGTGATAACGAGTTGGCGGTGAGAGAACCATTAACAGCGATTGCCATTATGCGCTTGCGTATAGCAGCCTTCTCCTGACGACTTTTCACACCTATTCAAAAATCGACTGACCCAAGGTCGACCGCCTTCTCGTCGGAACCGCACTATCTAATATTCGTTTATATTTTTGTGATATAAAAATAAATAGTCAATCGCTTCAGGGGAGGTTGGTAGGTAATTAATTAACGTCCCACTGGAGCAACACAGCGGGCTATTGGCGACGGTCTGGGGTCCATACCGAAGGGGAAAATCCAAGAACAACACCACGGTCAGATGACGAGGTTGTAATATCTTAGTTATTAATATATTTAGTGCAATAATTTGTTTATATTTGATATCCTTAATTAATTATTTGTAAATATTAACTGTTGCTGTCCAAGCACAACTCAACTCGATATAGAGAAAAACACAACAGTAAGAATGTCTAATCTTGGATATGTATACGACCTGTACTAGCACTAATTCAATAAAGTTCCTTCTTCACTTGTATGAGAGTATTTCTCAGTAATCATAAGTCTTACTACTTCCAATATATTATAGTGGCGACGAGGATGGGATCGAACTCACAAGCTTTCTTTATTGCTGTAATTAAAGTTTAGCATCACCATGAGTAGGTTAGGCCTAATCGGCGCGTTACATTCATTTGACGTGGAGGTGGACGACTTCAATCTATACGTTGAACAACTGGAACATTTTTTTCTCGCAAACGATATCGAAGACGGCAAGAAAGTGTCCGTATTTATATCAGCTATTGGATCAAATACCTACAAACTTCTACGGAATTTGCTTCTTCCGAAGTCGCCGAGAGAATGCTCGTACGCTGAATTGACGGACATATTGAAGCAACATTTCAAACCTGCTCCAATCATCATTGCGGAACGCTTCCGTTTCCATCGGCGGAACCAGACAGCTGGGGAATCTGTTTCTCAATATTTAGTGGAACTGAGAAGGTTGGCTTCTACATGCGAGTTCGGTGCGTTTCTCGATGAAGCACTGAGGGATCGTTTCGTCTGTGGATTGTGCAACGAAAACATCCAAAAGAGACTCCTGGCAAAGAAAGCTCTAAAGCTATCGGATGCGGTGGAAACAGCTGTCGCCATAGAAATAGCTGAAAGCGACGCTGCAAATATGAAGACACTTACACCGGCCGTCAACAAAATCCGCCAGAGCTCTTCAGATGTGCCAAAGAAAAATCATCAGCCATCAAGAAATGCTTCGAATAAACAGTACAAGAAGTTTTCCAAATGCTACCGATGTGGGGCTGCTCATGACCCTGCCAAGTGCAAGTACAAATCTGCGACCTGTCATGCTTGTGGAAAAAGTGGACATATATCACCTGTCTGCATGAGCAAACACAAAGGCTCATCTACAAAAAAGGTAGAAAGGGTTGAAGATGACTCTGAGGCTTCCCTTTATGCCGTGAACACCATAAATCAAGTTTCAGGCAAGAAAAAATACATTGTTCCTGTTATTGCTAATCGCAAACAGTTAGACATGGAACTGGACACTGCAGCTGATGTTTCCATAGTATCTGAAGTGTGGGTGAAAGACAATTTACCCGGAACTGAAATTGTGCCATCGTCAACCAGATTGAAAGACTACAACGAAAATGAAATCCCAGTTGTTGGAGAATTCCTCGTTGAAGTGCAGTGCAACAACCAAAGTCATTCGTTACCACTAATTATTGTAAGTGGTAATCGACCTGCTCTCTTTGGAAAGAATTGGTTGTCAGTGTTCAAGTTAAATTGGAATGAGATATTTTCAGTATCCTCAAAGTGTGTGAACAGTGTTGAAGCACTCAAGAAAAAGTACACAGATATTTTTCAAGTAGGTGACCAACCGATTAAATATTTTAAGGCTGTTCTTAAAATGAAAGAAAATTGTCAACCTGTTTTTTGCAAAGCTAGGCCTGTTCCGTATGCTTTAAAAAACTCTGTTTCTGATGAAATTAAAAGATTGGTGAAGAATAATATTTGGCAATTTGTTGAACATTCTAAGTGGGCAACACCTGTAGTTGTGGTACCGAAGAAAAATAATGCTGTGAGGTTGTGTGGCGATTTTAAGGTAACTGTAAATAAATACCTTGACCTGAACCAGTATCCTCTTCCTACTCAGCAAGATCTCTTTGCTACCTTGAGAGGAGGCAAACATTTTAGTAAATTAGACCTGTCACAAGCATACCAACAGATTGAATTGGATGCCGACTCTCAAGAGTTATTAACTCTCAATACACCCATGGGTTTGGTTCGCCCAAGTAGATTGATGTATGGTATATCTGCAGCCGCAGCAATTTTTCAATCAGTCATGGAGCAAATATTACAAGGTATACCTAGAGTTATATGCTTCCAAGATGATATTTTAATCTCATCTGCTACTGAAGTAGAACATTTTTCTACATTAGAGACTGTAATGACAAGACTACAAAAGTATAATGCAAAACTAAATGCAGATAAGTGTCAATTTTTTAAAAGTAGTGTTGAGTTTTTAGGCCATATAATTGATGAAAGTGGTATTCATCCAACCCAAGAGAAGCTAGAAGCAATTAAGAAGATCAAAACCCCAGAAAATGTTTCTCAACTTAAATCATTTTTGGGTTTACTGAACTATTACTCTAAATTCATAAGAAATTCATCTACTTTATTGTCTCCTTTATACAACCTTCTGAACAAAAATGTTCCTTGGACATGGTCTGAGGAATGCCGCAATGTATTTGAACAGTGTAAACAACTTCTAACATCTGATGCAGTATTGGCTCACTATAACGAAAATCTTCCTTTACAAGTATCTTGTGATGCTTCGCCTGTTGGTTTGGGTGCCGTTTTATCACACATTGTAAACGGTGAAGAAAAACCGGTAGCCTATGCCTCTCGAACATTATCAAAGGCAGAAGTCAACTACTCGCAAACTGAAAAAGAAGCCCTAGCCATAATTTTTGCTTGTAAAAAATTTCACCAGTATCTGTTTGGAAGAAATTTTGTGCTATACACTGATCATCAACCTTTGGTTACAATATTTTCTCCTACTAAGGCAGTACCAACCATGGCTGCTGCTCGCTTACAGAGGTGGGCATTGCTCTTGTCTTCACATAACTACACCATAAAGTATAAAAAAGGTGTTGCACATCAGAATGCTGATTCTCTTTCAAGATTGCCCAATGAAGACGTAAATAGAGACTTGTACCCATCAGACGTTTACAAGATTTCCCATTTGTCAGAATTACCTGTAACTTCTGATGACATTGCCAGTGCATCTAGAAATGACAAAATTTTGGGAAGCATAATGAAATATGTTCAGAATGGTTTTCCATCCAAAATTGAAAATCCTGATTTGAAGCCATATTTCTGCAGAAAATATGAATTATCTGTTGATAGGAATTGTGTATTATGGGGCATGAGAGTAGTAATTCCCAATGCCTATAGAAAACACTTGCTAGAGCTGCTTCATGATACTCACCCCGGAATTGTGAAAATGAAAGCAGTTGCTAGAAGTCATTTTTGGTGGCCTAATTTAGATCAAGACATTGAAAACATGTCTACTAATTGCGAAACTTGTCAAGTTGTTGCTAAATCTCCTCCAGTCACACCGATGCAATCATGGGTCTGGCCCAAGGCACCGTGGGATCGTATTCACCTAGATTTTGCTCAGAAAGACCAAATCGATTACCTTGTTGTAGTGGATAGTCATTCAAAGTGGTTAGAAGTGGCAAAGATGTCGTCTACATCGTCAGCAAGCACAATTGCTGTATTGCAACAACTGTTTGCCAGATATGGACTACCACTAGAAGTTGTTTCTGACAATGGACCTCAGTTCATATCCAGGGAATTCAAAACCTTTTTAAAATCCATGGGAGTTCTACAGACGCTCATTCCAGCGTATCATCCCCAATCAAATGGTCAAGCAGAACGTACCATTCAGACTTTTAAACATTCTTTAAGTAAGATGCAGTTAGACTCCAATGACGGTAGTACAGTAACTGTCAAGGTGAATAGATTCTTGCTTAAATACAGATCTTCACCTCATTCTACAACAGGCTTATCTCCAGCAGAGCTTTTCCTTAATCGTCCCATTAGGACTGTCTTAGAGTTACTGCATCCATCTACAGCAAGGCATGTTGAAAAGAAACAAAGATGTCAAAAACAATACTTTGACAGGTCTCACACCAGTAACAAGAAGTTATCATGTGGACAAGACGTTTGGGTAAAATCCCATAGGGATCCTTCTAACAGGTGGATTCGTGGCAAACTAATTAAGCCCAAAGGACCCAAGACTTGGTTGATTGAAATAAGCAATAAGAAGTATCTCGCACACATGGATCAGATCCGTCCAGCTAGCTCTTCATTCCCTGAACATCGAGATGATTTCATTCCTGTTGATTTACCGGTCACATCTTCAGCTTATAATCAACCTACTTCCATCACCATGGCAGATATAGAACTCCAACATGATGACCCGTCTCCCACTCCTGAAAGTCAACAGTCTGCTGATCTTCGTACAGAAGGGTCAAATAATGATACTCCTGTTGCAGATGTCCCAGGCAGACGTTACCCAACACGAATCAGAAAGAAGCCAGATAGACTTGATCTATAATGACTTTTAATTTTGTATTTGTGACTTAAGTGCCTTTTTGTTTATTTAAAAAGGAGGTATTGTAATATCTTAGTTATTAATATATTTAGTGCAATAATTTGTTTATATTTGATATCCTTAATTAATTATTTGTAAATATTAACTGTTGCTGTCCAAGCACAACTCAACTCGATATAGAGAAAAACACAACAGTAAGAATGTCTAATCTTGGATATGTATACGACCTGTACTAGCACTAATTCAATAAAGTTCCTTCTTCACTTGTATGAGAGTATTTCTCAGTAATCATAAGTCTTACTACTTCCAATATATTATAGAGGTCAACACCTGAGCTTGCGCCCCACTCTCCAAATTTCCGCAAAACGCAGCGTGAGGACAATCGAGGCCACGACAGATTCAAAATGCACCAGCCCCCGTGTACACGACTGTCTTTGGTTGGACCTAGTTTCGAACTCGTAATCCTCCAGTTGATAATTCGTTACTCTTCCAACCGGGCTACCGGGACCCCGTATTTAGCGTGGATTCTAGTTATACGCTTATCGTTCGTTGCCGAAAGCAATAGCTGTGATAACGAGTTGGCGGTGAGAAAACCATTAACAGCGATTTCCATTCATGCTTTTGCGTATAGCAGCTTTCTCCTGACGACCTTTCACGCCTATTCAAAAGTTGACTGACCCAAGGTCGTCTGTCTCTTCGCCGTAGCCGCACTACATTCTATTTGCTTATTTGATTTGTCCTCACATCCAGACACGTTTTGTGAGATAAAAATAAATAGCCAATCCCCTTGGAGGGGCAAGTTCTCCCTCTGGCTACACCACTGACTTTCGGGCACTCCCTCTCAGAATGCAATGATTATATACGAATTCATATCATGTAGCTTCATCATCTCTCTGTGATGTCAATGCAGACTCTAAGGTAAATCAATAATTGATTCATTCTAAGTAGACTCTTTACAATCAGGTTACTATTAAAAAGTCATCAAGTTTTCTTCGTAACCACGCCTCCCGACTCGCAATGCGGGTTAAAGCCTTTTCAAAAGGAGGCGGGGAGATCAAATTGAGTTCGTATAAATCATCTATGGCGGATCTGCCATCTCTTCAGCCACACCCAGACACATCCTGATTTTATATCTTAAATGCGTGTATTCAATAATAATTTTCAAACCAATTAGCCATGGTGTCATTTGTTGGTTTAGCGATGCGATGATTTTTGGTGTGGACGCAGTTGAAGAGGTAGTGGTCTGCATCGCCTACTTCACCACAAGAGTAAACGGTGCTTTGTGAATGGAGTGAATGACCTGTTATGCCACACTAAGTGTTTGTTTGTAGTGAGAGACGATTAAGGTTTTCATTCACTATTAGTATAACTACAAATAGTGAATGAAGGGATCATGTCCTGTCATATACCACACTAAGTGTTTGTTGGCGATTGAGGTGTACAGGGGATGAGTTTCTTGGTGTCTTCACTCCTTGAGGAGCTGGCATAATCAAGGGCACACCCAGAATTTCATTCTGGGTGCGCCCTTGATTATGCCAAAATGTCCTAATTGATTATGACCTAAAGCTCTTTCTTTTAGGGGATTGATTGAAATAATTAAAAAATAAGATTAAGTTTATACTAATTAGTGCTTTATTAATCTTTATTGATTAATTATTCATAATTTGATGATGATTGTAATTAATTTTTTACTACACCAATAAACATCGACTTTCGATCTAACAACTTTACCTTTGCAACGTATTAAATTTTAGAAAACGCTTCTAATTAGTAAAATTCAGAAGATTATGGTCTATTTAAAATAAAAATATTTAAACATAGTACATACCTTGTTCGGGTCTAGGGGCTTAAGCCCCCTGCCCGTAGATGCACCCTTGAATTAAAAAAGGATATATTTGCTTTTTCGGGTCTAGGGTCAATAGATATTTTCTCTTGTTTTTCTGCATGCTCCATTTTTTTGCGTTGTATATAGTAATTAATTCTGCTTGAAAGGCTTGAATTCCCTTAGCTTATAGCAAAAAAATTTGGATAAATTATTACCCTTAATATACACACGTCAGACCCGATATTACCATCAATACCGGATCTGTCAATATACACATTGCAGTCAGGATTATCTATCGAGGGGTTGACGCCAACAATTAAATTTGGGAGATACTATAGAAAGGCGGAGATATTGATATCTAGTTGGGATAAGTCATCAAGTCTGAAATAAGTGGCAAGAACTTAACAAAAATTTAAAAACTGCCCTGAAACTGGAACCGGAACATATTTTTACATACCCTGCAATTTTAGTAGCTGTGTAGAATATAGATAAATTTCCTTTAGAAAGCTTGATCTCCAACAAGCTGTCCGAGACATTGTGTGGAACGAATGGCGCAATGATTGGAGCACACATCTTAACATGCTCCATAGCATTCACTCACCACTTTCATTATGGCCATCATTACCCATGCGTTTTACTAAGAGGCATCTTTTATTAGGAGAGTGTACGCCTGTGTGTAGCGCGTGTATAGTTCCTTTTATTATTCGCTACATTTTGATTGATTGTCCTGATTTAAATCGTCATCGTCAATATTTTTTAATAAACCGATTTTAAGCTTACAGGATTTGATTGGAGAAAATTACCACCCAAATCTTTTTAAATTTTTACACGCTATAAAATTTTCTCATTTTATCTAATGTTTTTAATCATTTAAATTCATCGTTTCATTACAAATTTTTATTTACTATTCATGTTGCAAACATGATCTTGTTTTATCCTATTTATTCATCTCATTGGAATTTTCAATATTTATTTCTTATTCTCATGTTCGCCTTTTTTTCATGTTTTTGGATCTACATTTTATCGTCGTCTGGACTACTAATTTTTAAATATTTCATATAGTTTATTGGACTACATTCTGTATTGGACTATGTAATCAGCTGGATTTGGTACTACCTATTTTGTGTTTGGCGCAGCTTGTCCACTATTGGACCTTGCGCCATAAAACCCAAACCAACCAACCAACCTTTAGAAATCTATTCTGATGGGATTCTACCAACAGCTAAAGCGGTATTGCCTGTTCATGGTTCAACTTGACTCTAGTGGACAAGACATCAACCAACCATTTCATGTAGCCCCCTGCAATCTCATTGTTCAAAAAAGAGAGGAGACAATAAAATTATACTCTCACAAACGGTTGTTTTTAAGAATACAATTTTTGTCGTCACGCAGATCATGGAGCTGTCCTGGAGACCCACGAACAGGAGCCTTTAATAAAACCCGGTCTTTTACTAGTTTTTATGCTTTGTCAACATTAAGTGTTAAGAACAAGAATTTCTGAACAAAATTATGTCACTACTCAGTTATCTCACCCTAACCACACACATGTACAAAACTGAAGGATACTGATGAATTCGGGTCAAGCAAGGTCACCTGACTTCAATCCAATAAAGCATGCTTGGGATGTTCTCGGAAGTGGCATTTCAGCCTACACAACCCCATCAAAAATCGCATAAGAGCAAAGACGTGCTCTAGTGCGGACTCTGCCACAGGAACTCTTGGATAGTCTTGCGGAAATTATGTCTGCACGTTGAGAGGCGTGAAATAGGGTCACAGGTCAGCACATTCCCTATTTATTTAATTTACTTTTAACAGAGCAAAAAAAATGTTTTTTTAGCAATTGCTAAAGCCTAAATGCGCTCACCTAAGCATTTTTTCATTTCTTCAGTTCCCAGTAGTAAGTACCACGAGGCATGTGGGTGTTCCTATTTTATTTCACATAGCTTGTGGAATGTTCATTTGTCATTTGAAGTACTTCGAGTTGGGTTTTTTTTATGGCGCGAAGGCCATATCTGACCAAGCTGCTCCAAACATCAAGTAAATGGGCATGCACACAAGGAAGGTTTTGCTGACATTGAAGAGAGAAATACACTCAGAGAGGAATAGAACCTGCGCAACCTACAATTCGCAGGTTGTCAGCGCAGTGGGGAAACCCACTGAGCCACGGCGACCACTTGAGGTATATCAGTGCAGGTACTTAAAACGGAATTCATCTCGGATTGTTTGATCCTTAACCCTCCTGGTGGTTGTCTCGACCAGGTTATGACAAGATGTCTCGTCCCGTATTAGCAAAATTGATCAGATCTTGATGGACGATATATCTCGTCATTAGCAAAACTGACCAGATCTTGATCTTATCATCATCAAAACAATTGGCAGTATGTTGAGATATATCATCAAGGATTAGAGAAATTTTTCCGATCTTGGACGAGATATCTCGTCGAGACCACTAGGAGGGTTAATTTTTGGCCATGTGTGTATTTAAATACAATACTTTATCTTCATTTTAATTACATAAATTTGATTTCAAGTTCTGAGGGAGCCAAAGGCCCCATTTTCCCTGTTCCTCAGAAGTCAAGCATCGCCTCTGCTTGTCCCTTTGGGAAAACTAAAATTTTAGACCTCGTGGTTAATCAGTTGGTCAATATATCGCAATATGTCCACGTTCCCTGGAGTGAAAGTTTACACCGCTATGAATGACCGAGGTCGCGCGTGTTATCGATTCCGAAACTCTGTATACATATTTTGTTCCAGAAACACCTATATATTTACTTAAGAAAATGGGAGTGGCTAACATAATATAAATACACACATATATATAAAGGATAGGCGCCAGGGACTGATTAAACTTTTTCCGATAGGGAAGGGACTTTTGCCACCAGCCTTGGAAAGAAGCTTTTTAAAATTTCAAGGACTTATCAGATTGCTTCAGCCAATATTTTACGTATTATTTTATTAATTTATATTTTTTATTTTGAAAGATGTGCGATAAGGTCTCGATGCTGAAAAGTAAGTTTTTCACAATAGTTATTCTGATATTCGTGGGTTGGCTCGTTGCGCTAGCATCCTGCGAGTTGTAAGCGTCTTATTTTCGATTCCTCCCTGCGTGTATTTCTATCTTCTGTGTCAGTAAAGCTTCCTTAACATGTGTCAATGGCCCGTTGTGTTGTTCCAGTACGACGGTAATTCGACTGCCTTCTAACTATTGAGCCGTGGTAGCCCAGTTGGCAGAGTCGCGGCTTAGCAACTGGAGGATCGCGAATTCGAGACTCGATCCAACCAAAGACCGTCGTGTACACGAGGGCTGTCGCGGGTTAAATTCGTCGTGGCCTCAAATGTCCTCACGTTGTCGTGGTGTGGAAGTTTGGAGAGTGGGATGCCAGCTCAGGTGTTGGTTGACCTCGTCATCTAACCGTGGTTAAAAAATAAGAGGTGTTGGTCCTCCGAACTTTCCCTTCGGGATTGACCCGTCGCCAATAGCCCGTTGTGTTGCTCCAGTACGACGTAAATTCAACTATCTAAACGCGTGTATGCCCTGTTTGTGTTGTCTGTCTTGTGTTTGGCGCAGATTGGCCAAATATGGCCCTAGCTCTATAAACCCAAAACCAAACAACCTGATATTCGCAATTACGAAAAATTGCAAGATATCTTTCCGCATAACTACATACTCTTTCAATAACTCTTTCAGGTTTTTAAATGTATGCTCACAGTTTCAACTCGGTTCTTTTTCAAATCTCGGGTTTATGAAAGGTAAACTTGTATAAGGATCTGAGGTCTTGATACTTGTACATTGGTCCACATGAGAGTGAAAATATAATTCGTTTGCTTTATATGGAAACTGTTGATGCAATCTGTATAAATGTTCTTCGATATCTAGTGGCTGATGCAAAAAAGAAAAACTGAAATTAGTGTGAAATGAAACAATAACGTGACGTATCTAAGGTGATGCAAATGGGGCATTTGCCCAGGGTACCACTTGAAACGTTCGCCGATCAACAGTGTCCATAAAAGTCAGACAAACTTAACTTTATTTTCATTCTCACATGGACCAATGTACAATTACCAAGAACTCGAATTCATTACTCGGTATATGGAATGTTAGTCTTTTTTAATTTTCACATTGCTAATGCACCACAGTTTACATCTAAGGTAAACTTTTATGGAAACTGGGGGTTGATTGGTACCCTTTTCAAGTGGCACCCAGGGTTTCTATAAGAGAGCGTCAGACAAACTAAAACTATATTTTCACTCTGACGTGGACCAATGTGCAAATAACAAGACCTTGAATTCATTGCTCAGAATGGAGCAAGTCTGTCAATCTTCGAACTGTTAATGTACCAGTTTCCATCGTAGAAAGAAAAGATCGGTTGCATGTTAAAACTGAAACATTCGTATTTAAAATCTCCATGAATTTATGGAATCTCTTAGCTTGAGAAATAGCTGTTGTTCTCGTCGGGGCAGGTTTAACCATCCCGTCCACTATAAACCGTACGTGTAAGATAAAAGACCGTACACGTAAGATAAATAAGTTGTAGCGAATAGATTGATATCAGACCCGGAGACCAGATACGGCCCTCCAAATATTTTGATCAGGCCAGTCAACCATACCCAGCCCTCCAAATGGGTCGCAGATCCGCCCCTCAGGAGAGGTTTAATTGGCTCGCAGTTCAGATACGGCCTTCTGAATAGGTTTACCAGTGGTGATCAGACCAGATACAGATACCAGGTATTCCTAGAGGGTACTCATTCATACAGGAATAAATATTTAAAAATAAAAAATAGGAGCCTACCGCTATTTCGCAAATAGCTACGTTGAAATTTGCGCAGTAGATTTTTCTATATATACTATTATTGCTTAATTTTGCTTTGTGTTGAATTGCAAATACACTCATGTCCAAATTTATCTTTGCATACCCAAAAATAATGATATCCCATGAAATATCCAATCGATGTAATCCATTTTTGCAGGGAATGTGTGAAAGACAAGCCTAATTAGCATTATCCAATCGAAAGTGATCAAACTGTTTCTGATATGCAAATCAAGGCGTTACGTCATCCGATGGTGAATCAAGCGCTTTGCGCAAAGTTAATATCTGAGTGAATTTCTGCAATACAGCGTTTGATTTCAGTGTGTAAGGACTCAAAACGGTTTGTTATGGCTCTGAAGTATCATTTGGAAGAATCTGTAAAGTGGCGAATTATTGGCCGTTTAGAAGCAGGGCAGACAATCATGGAAGCAGCGAGATGTATGAATATTTCAAGACAGACAGTCTCTACGTTATTGAAACAATTTCAGAACTCTGGAACTGTTGTAAGGAGGCTTGGACAAGGTCGTAAACGAATAACAGCTGCTTCTCAAGATCGATATCTGGCAATAACTGCCCGTCGTAACAGGAAGTTTGCTGCTCGGCAGTTAAGTTCAGAGCTTGCAGCCGCCACTGGAACTGTTGTATCATGGCAAACTGCATACAGAAGGCTTAATGAAAAAGGCCTTTATGCCAGAAAGCCAAGGGTATGTATTTCACTGTCTTCACAACAAAAGAGGGATCGCTTTAATTGGTGCAAAGAACATCAGAACTGGAGTGAACACCAATGGACCCATGTTCTCTTTACTGGTGAGTCGAGGTTTAGTTTAACATCTGATTCTAAACATGTTTACATCTGGATGGAGTAAGGAACGCGAAATCTTCCTTCGAAAATTATGGAACGTGACCGTTTCGGTAGTGCAGGTGTGATGGTATGGGGAGGAATAATGATCGATGGACGTACGCCCCTACACGTTTTCAACAGCGGATCTGTGACTGGCCAGAGATATCGGGATGAGTTCTTAGAACCTTATGTAAGACTTTTCAGAGGTGCGTATGGATCTGACTTTTTATTTATGGACGATATTGCTCGTCCACATCGAGCAAACCTCGTTGACGAATTCCTTGAAAGTGAAGCAATTGAGCGAATACTGTGGCCAGCAAAATCTCTTGATCTGAACCTGATAGAGAACTTATGGGACTACCTTGGAAAAGCAGTTGCATGGAGACATCCTCCTCCTAGAGATATAAATGCCCTGAAGACCGCATTGCTTGAGGAGTGGAACTTAATTCCCCAAACTGTGGTTAACAACATTATTGCTAGCATTAAAACACGTTTTGATATGTGTGTACAAATCAGGGGAGATCACATTCCATATTAAATTCATAAACCTTAATTTTTTCTGAGTTATTCTTTTTTTCTGTACTCTCCTTGTCACATATTATTGCCATTTTTATTGTTTCATGCTACAGTTTTATATCATATGCAGTGCTTTTAAATTTTTTCCTTTGTATTTATGTGTTATGATGTTATGTATCATTTCACACAAATTCATAAAATTATAGTTTACAGTGTCTGAGAAATCCGTGATTTTATGCATGTAAAGATAACTTTGGACATGAGTGTAGAAGGAATTAAAAATACTTCGAAGAGTGTTGAAATGATGCTTGAGTTGATTTTATCGTGAAAGTAACCCGAAGTTTAGCTCCTTGCAAAACGTGCTTTGTTACTTGACGAGTCTCCACTGCTTCCCATGTTAAAATGGTTGGTTGATTGCGTTTTATGGCGCCAGGGCCATATTTGGACAAGCTGCGCCAAACACAAGGCAGACAGCGTCAAGTAATGGACAAACACACACAATGAAAGTTTTACTGAGACAGAAGAGATAAATACACCCAGCGAGGAATCGAACCTGCGCCGCCTACAACTCACAGGTTGCTAGAATAGACTTGAAATGTAAGTGTATTAAGCATTACTATCGAGTTCAAAAAGTGGGACTAACATGTCGACTAGTAGTCACGTGACTGCTCTTGGAAAATTGACTTAGTTAGCCGATTTAGCATCTTATCGTCTCGTTTGGTGATATTACATCTTATGACATAGTAGTGTGAATGCGTACTAATATAGAGTGGCGAAAAAAATGATTAAATCGCCATAGTCTACTATGACGTGTGGACTAATCAGATGATAAATCAATGGATGGGCGTCTTCTATCCTGTCGAGCAATCAGATGATCAATGTTGGTTTCCACACGGCAGACGAACGTAGTCTAAGGGTCACGTTACTACTAGTTTTGGTCACGTGATCCTGGGCACATAAAAGGGTTATCATTGCTCACTTTACTTTTATATATCCTCTATGGTTGCAAGCGCAGTGAACTAACTCACTGAGCCACGCGGGCCACAGAAGCCCAGTTGGAAGAGTAACGGATTGGCAACCGGAGGGTTGCGAATTCGAATCCAACCAAAAGACCCTCGTGTACAAAGGGGATTGGTGCTCGTTAAATCTGTCGCAGCCTCAAATGTCCTTACTTTGGCGTGGTGTGGAAGTTTGGAGAGTGGGCTGGCAGCTCAGGTGCTGCCTCGTCATCTGACCATGGTTCAAATTTACGAGGTGTTATCCTCGGATCTATCTCATCCGGATGAATCCCGGACCGCCACTAATAGCCCGTTGTATTGCTCCAGTGAGACGTTAATTAACTCCCTACCTACCTATCCTTTATTTTTCAGGAAAAGCCTGATTTCATTCCCTGCGGCCATGTCTTCTGATAAAGACTCGAATCGCATTGCTAGTCAGAACAGATCGTTTTACACCCTGTGCCGGAATTTCGCCGTCCAAAGTTCAGCTCACGGCCTCCGAAGAGCTGCGACAGCGCGGTCGATCTACACTCGCATCTTCTGGGTCTCGGTGTTCTTCCTAGCTTTGGTCTGCTGTACTTTCCACTGCTCATTTCTAGTGAAAACCTTCCTCAGCTACCCACGGATGACGATCACGGAGGAAATTCATGCAGATGAGATCGCGTTCCCCTCGATCACAGTGTGTAATTTAAACATATTTAAAAAGGTAAGTGAATAGCATAATTGTACTTCGAATGTGCAACGAACTAAACTTCAAGGCCGCGTTTTCGCGAGAAAATGGCCTCAAATGTCCTCACGTTGGCGTGTGTTTTGGAGAGTGTTGGGTGCCAGCTCAGGTGTGACCTCGTCATCTGACCATGGTTCAAAATTACGTGTTGTCCTCGGATCTTTCCCTTAGGGTTCGATCCCGTTGCGTTGCTCCAGTGTGACGTTAACTCTTTGGGGTTAGGTGGGTTAAAAACTGTCCCACCTTTTGCTTAGCTTTTTATGCACGGTGGGATATTTTTTAACCCACCTCAAAAAGTTGAAATTACTCATAGTCATACAGTTTAATATTTTATTTAAAGTTTTTCATTGAGTTGGCAATGCTATGAACTAACACTAAATGTGTAAATAACTGAAAACAAAAATTTACACGTGTCAAAACGCATTAAGTTGTTGACACTGTTGTGATTAAGGTTGGCGAATTGTGTGGTGCAGTAATGCAGTCTTTCATAACGGCAAATGTTTTTTTTTCAGTAAAAATTTATTATGAGTTTATAAATCGTTTTATAATAAAAAAGCATGCTATTTGATGTTTTATACTAATTTTGAAGCTGAATAAGTGAATAAACAATTCAGTGCAACTTGGGTCTTTTCTTTAAAATCGTGTGCCTCAAAGAGTTAATTAAAATACTTATCTACCTCGCGAGAAAATTGTAACGTGCAAAGATGCGTACTCATTAGTGAGTCGTTATGTGTGATGTATCGTGCATTGCTATTGCCTCAGATATGGACGGTTCGCCTAGTCATCCTGTAACCACCACAAACAATTGAATCCATAGTGGTGTACTGTATGTCTACCACGAAAACAGACAGAAAATCTGCGACTAACTTTGTCCATTTTGTGTGTGTGTACAGGAGATTCTTCAACCATTTGAGTTTGCCACATTACGCACTTAGCGTCAATTAGCTCTCCCGGTGTTTGTGAGATCGCCAAACTACCCATTGTCAAAACTTATCCAACTCATCCCCACTCAAAATGTACGAGACCTGTTACTATAGTGACCATCAGTACCTAGACTTTGTGTGCCTGGAGCAGTTCCGATAGATAAACAGTAGTCGAAGGCATAGCGGTGTACTGTATGTCTATCACGAGAACAGACAGAAAGTATACGAATGACCAGTGACTGATTAATGCAATTCTGTGGGTGGGGGCGGTTGGCTAGAAGATGCAACTAACCGGGTGACTGGGGGTATGGGATACCCCCAGGGAAACGGAGGACCCGGGGGTCCTCCCCTGAAAATTTTGAAAAAATGCCTTCAAAAACTAGCATTTTTAAGCTGTTTTGAGTCTTAAAACTGGTATACAATTAGTGTAAAAATATACTTTATTTTAGACAAATAATCACTTTAAATTTCTTGAAATGCGTAGCTTTTAAAACCTTTGCAAACCTGGTTCTATTTACCTAACTGTTAACACAAAAACCACAAATTCTATAAGCCTTATGTTAACATAGAACTGCTAAGCAATTTAAAAGATAAAACATTGAAATTATCATGAAGATACTTTTAAAATAGTATTTTGTAGGTTGTTGAAAGTTACGTTTTTGTTAGCTTTTAATTCCTAAATATACATACTTTTATTTTAAAAATAACATTAGGAAAGTAATAAATACACTGCTGGCCACCCAAATTGCAACACCAAGAAAGACAAGAGATATCACAACAAAATTTATTTTGTAGATAACATGTTGACCAAGTATCAAATGATTAAATTTATAGACTTCTGTGAAGTGTGGTTCCTGCCAAAATCAGTAGCCAGAGTAGCCGCCATTGTTGGAGATCACCGCTGCCACACGCCTCGGCATTGATTCAAAGAGACTTTGGATGTGTTCTTGGGGTACAGCAGACCAAGCAGCTTCCACACGTTGCCAAAGTTGATCTGGTGTGGCAGCTGGGGATGTATTCTGGGTCAATCGTTGAGCAACCATGGACCACATGTTTTCTATCGGCGAAAGATCCGGAGAGCGAGCTGGCCAGGGAAGCAATTCAATCTGGCGATTGACGAAGAACCCTTGGACAATGCGTGCCACGTGTGGTCGCGCATTATCCTGTTGAAATATGGCTGTGGGCAAGCCCTGAAGATAAGGAAGGACAACTGGCTCCAACACCTAGGAGATGCAGCGCTGGCTGTTTAAAATACCGGCAATGCGTACTAGAGGAGTGCGAGAGTGATATCCAATACCGCCCCATACCATAATACCCGGTGCAGGACCAGTGTGGCGGTGCATAACGCAGCTGTTCAGCATCCTCTCTCCACGGTGTCTCCAGACTCGAATCCGACCATCGTGGTGTTGCAGACAGAAGCGTGACTCGTCATTAAAGACAATTTCATTCCATTCTGCCGTCCACATCCTTCTTTCATCGCACCATTGGCGGCGGAAACGTCTGTGGTTCTGCGTCAAGGGTAGACGAAGCAATGGACGTCTTGCGGACAGACCACTCTGCTGTAAACGGCGTCGAATGGTACGCGCAGACACTGGATGATGCGGTACAGACTGAATGTGCTGTGCTATGGTTCGTGATGTGGCTGAGTGATCCGTCACTGCCATACGCACAATATGCCTGTCATCACGTGAAGTGGTGCACTGAGGTGGATGCGATCGAACACGTCGGTCCGTCGTACCCTCCTGCATCCAACGATCACATATCCGCATTACAGTTGTTTGGTTTCGTCCAACACGACTACCGATTTCCCTGAAAGATAATCCACAATCTCGGTAGGCCACTATCCTTCCTCTGTCGAACTCGGATACTTGATCAAAAGATGATCGCTGTTTTCTACGAGGCATAATTGATCGTTTTTTTGAAAAAACCACAAGAAAAACACAATTGCCGTACTTGAAATCGTCGAAATCTCCAAGCCTTAAATAGCGCTTTGAAGTGGCGCCATAGGCGCGCGTGATGTGCGTCTGCGCTGAAATTCTAATCATCTGCATATCTCACCTCCGCTAATGCATGTTGTAAATTTCATATTATTTGCATGCTTCCTTCAGGGTGTTGCATTTACGGTGGCCAGCAGTGTAGAAACTTAAATATTCTTTACAAATTCTTTTTTTTTTCAATACAATTTTCAAGTACAATGTAAATAGTGAGAATGGTGTTACGACGTTACGGTAACACAAAAACTTACTTATATTCAAAACTACAGTTTTATGCATCTTAATATTGTGTTTTTTATATTCTGAGTCGTTAACGTTTTGAAATAAAAGTTCTGTGTACAAAAAATTATTGAGTTTATATTGTGCATATTAGCACTATACTCGTACAGTAGATATTTGGTCTGCTTCATGCATATTAGCAGGCGGCTTGCACTTTTTTCAGTTTTGATATAAAATTAAAAGAGCAACCTAAGTGTATGAATGTTGAGCTCTATTGCTTAAACTTTTTACATCACAAAAGAACAACTGGTTTTAAACTACCTGTACTTAAAAACATGTTTTCTCTTTCCTCCCTTTTCACTAAACCTATCTATAATTTTCTCTTTGTCAATAAGGATATTTTTATGAACATATAGCAAAGCAAGTCCAGTTAAGCGGTTTTGCCCACAGCGGTTTTTCAACAGAAAGATCTTTCTGCTGTTGCAGTTGACACAGGAAGAGAAGAAAGAATCAACATTAAAGATCTAGTTGAAGGCGAAATTTCTGGGGTGTAAAATTGCAAACACTCAACTGCATAGCCTGGTAAAGGGACTTTGTTTGCATCTTCCCTTTTCCACTTTGCCACCCACAGCTTGATTTCTGCCTTCAGATTAGAAATGCAGTCACTTTCATCCTCTCCAACTCCAGTACTTTTTGGACAGTGTTTCTGCATCCCTAATCATCGGTACATTCTTCGGTACATCAAAAATATATTACATTAAAAAAATATAGGTATAATTTTGATTGATTTACAAAATATATTAATAGTAATCACCTACCCTATTTGCTCCAAAGCGGCTTTTTTAAAATGTTTTGAAACGATTTTTATGTACTTTGTAATAAAAAATAATACTCAAAGTGATTCAAAAAATTTGTTGTATTATTTCTCTCTCTCTCTCTAATTTACTTGCATTCAATATTTATTGAGTTATCTTAGTTTGGCGGAGGATTTAAAAGTCTTACGCTAAGTTCGAAAGACGTGCTCTTAAATCTTCGAGAGTTTCCAACCGCGATTATTTTGTTCATAACATTATTCATTGTGAAACAAATATGACGTGGAGAAAGGAAGCATTACTTTCGCTTTTTCTTGTAATATATGGGGAAATTCACTTTTAAGAAAAATGAAGTATTATCTGTTGTTGAATGTTTAAGTTTTATAACTAGTCATTTGTGAACACACCTCAAAAGTTCGAAACTAAACCTTTGAAATGAAATTAATCTTACACAATTTAAACCGTTTTACCATCTATAAGGCACACCGGTTGAAAAGCGCTGCATTAACCCAATATTGATACCATTCCAATTAATATCATTAATTTACAATTTTAACAATTTACTTCATTTGAGATCATTTGATTTGTGAAAAGGCAAAAACCCTGACTTAAAAAATTGTTGATTTAATTTGTGTTTTATCGAAGCTCATATTAGCTTATCCTGTTTTGTAGAGCTACATTGATAGACAGTTTGAGATGCTGCGAAAAATGACTCAAACGCTTCATCAAAATGCTTCTTTGAGCCCATCTGAAATTGATCCTACAGCGTTTTGTTATAAGTCCATTGACGAGTTCTTGTACCGGAGTAAAACTGTAGATTTGAGCGACATTTGGATGAGTCTTACTGTAACCAAAGACAGCCTGCTGAAGTTCGGCCATCAAGAAGATGATCTAATCATCCACTGTACTTACAATGCAAGAAACTGTTACAACAGAACGTAAGTTACACTAATTATGTCTTAATTATTCTTTGCAGCCGTGGCGTAGCCAGTATTCTATATTGGAGAGGGTCCAAAGGCTAAAAATAGACATTTTATGCAAAGATTATCACATTTTTTAAAAGATTTTTGTTATTTTATATCTGTAAAAACACCTAGTTGGCGCGCGCGAGCGCTAGTGGGTGATCTACCACTGAGGTTAATGTAAGGACATACAAATTGACACATCTCGGTTGATCTAAATACACCAATGACAATTGGTTTTTAGCAAATATTTACAAAATAATTGCACCAAATAGCACATTACACAAATATTCAAACAGATATGTGAGTTGACATGGTATGGAAATTTGGAGAGTGGTGTGCCAGTTCTGGTGTTGACTTCGTCATCTGACCGTGGTTCAAAATTACGAGGTGTTGCCCATACAAGAAATATAAAAGTAGAGTGAGCAACGGTAACTTTTTTGTGCCCCAGATCATAATATGCCCAAAACTAGTAGAAACGCGACCCTTGAACTACTTTTGTCTGCTGGAAGGAACCTAACATTCAATATCTGATTGGTGCGTGAGACATAGTAGTTGATTTTGGGATTTCACCATTTTTGTCGCCACTGTATTAAAATGCGCATTCACTCATCTACCCGGTCATAAGATGTTATATCGCCGAACGAGGCGATAAGATGCCAAATCAGCCAACCAACTCAATTTTTCACAAAGCAATCACGTGAATACTAGTAAACATGTTGGCCAGACCTTTTTAAGCTCTTCTCAACAGCAATGCTCAGTCAACTTGTATTTCACGTCTATGGTGTTGTCCTCGGACCTTTCCCTTCAGGATTCATCCCCGGACCGTCGGTAATAGCCCATTGTGTTGCTCCAGTACAAAGTAATTCAACTATCTACCTACCAGATATGTGAGGTGACTGAGTCGGAGCAGAAAAATAATGCCCACAATTATCGCTTTCATACTCCGTTACTGAATATTAAATCGTTAAACCATTGTATCGTGCAACAAATATTAGAGAATAAAATAACTATTTTATTTGAAGAAATAAAAAAGTATTATGTATTTGTAGTACTTTACTATTAAAAATATTGCAGCGGTTATATCAAGATTTCATAGCTCAGTGGTAGAGCGCTGGCGTTCTACGCTGAAGAACTGAGTTCGATTCGCAACCTTACCATGATGGACTGACTGATCTCATGCATTTTAGTTATGCTAATTTAATTATTTATTTATTCGAAAAGCCTCTAATGTTCTAGAATGTTCCATGCTATATTATTCCACTTCTGAAGAGGTTACAATTGCAAGAATTATTATGAAAGCTGGTAAAATGTTGTGTATAGATCTTGAATTTTCGTGTGTAAAGCGCATCAGTAAACGAAGAAAATATATTTTAAAAAATGTTTCAGATACTCAATAGTTGTTGTAAATGCATACCCGTCTCCCCGCTATGGATTGTGCCATACCATATCCGTAAACCAACTTTCACTGCAAAACGTGACAACTCCAGGATTAGCACTAGGTAAGTTAAGTACATCCTTAAAGCTCTAATTCAATACTATTTCAAAATAGGTGGTGGATAGGCTTTGTGGAGATAGCTGTAGCAAACGTATCTGAAATACTTAAAATTAATCTTTAATATTTAAACATCGGCAAGCCTTCAAATGGTGACTCGGACATTTATCTTAAATACTTCAAATTAATCTTTAATATTAAAATATCGGTAAGGCCACACGCAGTTCTGAGCTTATCGTTAGGTGCCGGAGGTAATAGTAGTGATTACGAGTTGGCGAAACGAGTAATCATCCATGGCGATATCGCGTACATGATTTTGCATACGGCAGCCCCTTCCTCTGGTGAGATTACGACCTTTCTGGAAACGGACTCCCACTGAGGTCATCTGCCTTCTCACCAGAGCCGCACTATATAGTCCGGCTCCCTGGAGTCAGGTGGTTTTGAACGAGTCTATTAGTTAAATTAGGGGACAGATGATAACATAAACAAATCGATTCCACAATTGGCGTCTTTAGCGCAGATTCTGAGTTTAAGTTTACCGTTCTGTGCCGAAAGCGATAGCTGTGATAACGAGTTGGCGGACAGAGAACCAGCCACGGAGATCGTCATTCATGCCTTTACATAGCAGCCTTATCACGACAAGGTTTCACACCTCTTCAAAAATCGACTCACCCAAGTCGATTGCCCTCTCGTCGGCGCCGCACTATAGCAATTTTATTATTTGTTTTAACAGGATTGCGACTGACTGTGAACATACAGAGAGAAGAATATTTGGATTTACTGTCCCCAGAATATGGAGCCAGACTATTAGTTCACCCTCCAGGCACTTACCCGACACTTCAACGAGGAGGCGTTGTTCTGCAACCTGGTACGAAAACATACGCCAGTGTCCGTATGGTAAGCTACTGTCTTCGGAAGTTGCATGAGTTGAACAGTTTACATTTACAGAATCACTGTTTCGAGAAAAGGTAGGTAGTTGAATTTACATTGCCTGGAGCAACACAACAGGCAGGTGGTGACGATCCGGGATCAATCCCGAAGGAAATGATCCAGCATAGATGTGAGATCTAAGTAGACTGAGTATTATTGAGGGGAGCTTCAAAAGGTGTGATCAACATGTCGACTAGTAGTCGATGACTGCTCTGCGAAAAATTGACTTGGTTGGCCGATGTGGCATCTTATCAACTCGTTTGGCTATATAACATCTAATGACATGGTAGGTGTTTGAATGCGCATTTCAATAGGGTGGCGACAAAATTGTCGAAATCGCCAAAGTCTACCACTACGTCGCGCGGATCAATGATAAATAAATGGATGTTAACCTTCTCCCGTCCCGTGAACCAATCAGATGATGAATGTTCTGTTCCATCCAGCTAACTATGTAGTCTAAGGGTCACGTTACTACTAGTTTTGATCACATATCCTGGGCACATAAAAAGGTTGCCATTGCTCACTACTTTTATATTTCCTCTATGGGTCCGAGGACAACACCTCAAATTTAGAACCACGGTCAGATGACGAGGTGTACACCTGAGCTGCCCTTTCCCATACACACTCTCCATACTTTTGTTTCCTGAAACTGCTAACCAATCAGTAGTGGTCAAGTTCTAACTTCTGGATCGAAAGATTCCTGGTGCGGATCTTCCAGGGAGGAAAGATCCGGGGTAAGGCATAGATGTTTGTCCGTCTGGAATGAATGTGTACTCTCTATAAACGGGTTGTGCCTAGAATATGTGGTATGTATGTGAGTTGTAACGCGGACCCAAGCCCAGTAGTGCACCGGAATAATGAAAAGGGATTCACAAATCCGCCTTGATGAAGTAAGGGTAATGAAGTAGTGTCATAATGAATAATATTCAATTGGTCGGCATTAGAAGAAATAAAATCCAACCAGAGCACTCCTTGCACTCAAAACATCGAATAAGCAGATGTTTATATACCTATATGAAAATGTTTTTAATGATTTGATTTGTCGCTCTGTGGTCATTTCTTTACCCAAGGACTAATCAGGCCTAGTTGTATGAGGAAAAAAGATAAAAATTTGACTCAAAACTTCAGTTGATAAATATAGTCATGCCAATATTTTACCTCATAAGGATTACATATTATGTTTCGAAATGTGTATGAAATCTAAAACTGTTTTAATAAATCGTAAAATTAAGTGTCAAACATAAAAGTGGAAAAATGTGAATTGTAACTGTTCCATTATCAATCATTCGTCGTAAAAATTAACACTTAAATGAAATTATACAGCATAATCAGTATAAAGTTAACTCATAAATAAGATTATACAATATAATCAGTATAAAGTTAACCCTCCAAGTGGTTTCGACGGGATATCTCATCTATCAAGATCTGACTATTTTTGTTAATGACGAGATACCTCGTCATCAAGATCTGGTCAGTTTTTTTATAATGTCAAGATACCTCGTCGAGACAACCACCAGGAGGGTTAACTCATAAATAAGATTATTCAAAAAAGGTGAGACCCCCACATTTTATCCTTTTTGTTCTTCATTAAAAACATAAATTTCTGTTTATGCGAACCACTTTTTACATTAAAATAATTTTTACGAACCTAGATGTATTCATGCATAAAATATTTAAGTTAAGTTTTTATAAAACACTCATCGGGGTTCTATTTTCTGTTACAGAGAAAAATTGATCGCTTACCTTGGCCGTACGGAGAGTGCACTCACGAGTTCGAAAGATCTCCCTTAGCATCGCATCTGAGAAAAACTGGACAGAGAGAACTGTTGAAACACAGGATATATACGTATGAAGTATGTACTCAACTATCACATTCCTTTAAATTAATCATCTAAAGCAATTTTCAATGTGGATAATCATGAGGCCGAAAATGTGTTAATATAAAATTTTAATCGCCTACTAGGCATACGCCTGTGGTGGTTTTGTGAATAAATATATTTTTCGTAAAATATTTCCCAGTTAAGTAAAAAATTTTCATTCAAAAAGTTTGCTAAAAATTGGTTCGTTATACTAAGTCTGATCGAAACCATATCAGACCTCGTATACCTGTTCCGACCTTATTTTTTATTACGTTAACTAACTGTGGCTGAGGCAAGACTGGTATATTCAATCTAAGAAAGTATTGCACATGATATTTTTATCTAGACCATACAGCCTTCAGTCACCGCTAAGAAACTCTTATAGTTGCATATAACTCTTACACATGTGGTATGTACCTCGCATTCTTTCCACCTAAAATGAGATTTTGTCAAGACATACTAGATGGTGCCAAGGTTGTTCCTGATTTTGTGAAAAACGAACGAAATCAAGACACATCAGACGAAGACATGGACATGGAATCGAAAAGTTATGTGTATAGGTTCTCTAAAATACTTGATCCGGCATTGCGTACTAGTCATCTAGTATAATCATGCCATTGCTGTACTATTTCAGAAAATTTGCTTCAGGTTATTTACAGGTGGTGGAAAAAATAATAGGAATAACCATAAGAAAACGGGCCGTAGTTTGACCTTGTAGTACAGCCACGAGACCTAGCATAGACGTTTGCCACCTGATGACGTGAAGGCTGAAGTATCAATCTATCAGCAACAGTCATACGAGTTGTATGTAAACATTCTGCTAGCAATCAGGTCATTCTGCTAGAATAAGGCAGAGAGGGGCTATTCCAAAACCATTGGTAACACCTCGCAATGCTTTGAAGCAACGACAATGGCGCCGAGAGACCAGAAACTAGACACAACAGCAGTGTGGACAGGTCTTCTGGTCTGAAAAATCTGAATTTACATTATTTCAGGATTGGAGAAAGACAAGTGTTTCAAGACAACACCCCATTCACCCTGCTCTGTGTATCCAAGCATGGTTCGATGAGCACGAGGATGATAGGAACATCTCGTCTGATTTCCTCAACTCCTTAATCTTAACCCTCCAAGTGGTTTATCTCGTCCATCAAAATTTGATAAATTTTATTAACGAAGAGATATCTCGTCAAGATATTACTGATTTCTTTTTGATGACGAGATCAAGATCTTCTCAGGTTTTTTATAATGTCAAGATACCTTTCGAGACCATGGTTCAGGAGGGTTTAACATAATTGAACCTTTGTATGGTACTTTGGAGGCCAAAGTGTTTGCTAAGTTTCCACCTCCAGTCACACTTTTTGAATGAGAACGTTCTCCACGAGGAATGAATGTGCATTCTTTTGAACACTTCATGACCTGTATTAGTCATCGACCTTCTAATGAAATAGATGGATCATGTGAGCGGAGTCGCTGTTGTAAGATCTCTGAAGAGTAAATCACAAATCGACTTAGCCGATTGGCTATGGAAGCGCAGATTAGCGATTTTGATTACGGTGGATAATCACTCTTACCAATCAATAATTTAGGATTCATACTTTTACCCACAACCACGTGACAGATCTTCAAACCGAGCAACAGGAAGAAATAACAGAGCTGCGGGCACATGCTCCGTCTATTTCATTTTAAGGTCGGTGGTATTTGTCCACCCTACGTTGGATACAAGCTGTAATTCAGGCCCAGGGTTGTGTGTGGCCAACCCCCTCTTAATAAAGATTTTGTGTCATTTCACAGATGTTGATATTATTTTGTCCACCACCTGTATGTGACCTATCTTATTTATAATATCGATTTATTTCGTATCCGTATTTATTTCAAACTTTTCATTAGATGTTTATTCGTGTCAAGGGAAGACTGTTATAAAACTGCTCTGCTTTCTACAAGTGTAACACGTAAAATATTTTCATTCTTTCTAGTTTAAGAATATTTTATTTTACAGTATTGTCAGACTTTGTGTCGAGATGCCTACTTGTTGAAACAATGTGACTGCTCAGAAGAAATTACTCAGGGGGATAGTAAATTTTGTGATCCCTGTAACATCACGCAAGGTATCCTATTTTCTTTCCTTACTTTTTGTAATATCTTAAGCAAGTGTTATACAAGCCAAAATGCTTATAAGTGCATATTTTGTAATAAAAGTTGAAGTAGCTTAAACAGGCTCATTGGAAAATGTGGAGAATTCTCCAGGATTTGTTTATTTGGGAAGCTAATGGGCTGATATACTTATTAAGTATATCTGAAATTTTTTAAACAGCATGCGTTCCCATTTTTCAATTGCTTTACACTATTACTAACCATTATTATAAAAAATCGATTTTTTTTAAATATTTCTAAAAAAACTGTTTATTTATGATTTTCGATATTTTTCCAAGGACAGGAGGGACAGGCTAGGTATTTAAGTAAATCTCTGAAACTTTTGTACATCATAGCTCAACTGCTTCGCTCTATTACTAATAAAAACCCAATTTTTTAAATTAATAAACTAAGCGAATTTTAATGTGTTTTTCAACCCACCCTAATGATTAAGGACTGTCAGAAGACTTACAACATTTATTATTTCAATAATTTATTTTATTAAATATAAATAAAAATTCAATATTTTAAAGGCATGATAATAATCAGTTACTAATTAAAATTAATTGTAAGACATGAAAAAGTACAAAATTTGTTTTTAAAAATTCATGTGAATTTTAAAATACGGGTCATTTAAAAAATTTCACAGTAAAGTTTAGAAGACAGTTCACCACTTGTGTCTTGACAGGAGCTGCACTGTATTCCCCCTAAACCTGTGCAAATAAGAGCCGTGAGGACCACTTCACATCATCATAATTCGGGTCAGTCCGAATCAATCTCAATCCAGTAGAAACTGACTAGAATAGATTAGGGTGCATTGAAACTGAACACTCCGAATTCAAGCAGTGCAAAAGGTTTTTATGGCGAATAAGCTATTTCTTATGGAAGTGACTTTCCCGAATCTTCGTCAGTCAGTTTCTACTGGATTCGGATTGATTCAAATTTTGTTGGAGTGAAGGCGGCCCTAAAAGAGAATTTTGATACTTTTCAAGTATTGACTTTTCTCAGCAAGGGTTTGAAATATAGCTTTGTCATTACAAGGGTTTGATAAACTACACACCACCGGGGTGAATATGCTAATAAGCTACTTTCAGATTCGCAATTTTAAGCACTGATCGAAATTTCTCAAAAGCAAAGGTAAATATTCATTAAGGCCATTAATTCAAATAATTTGCTAAAATATAACAAATATAAACAAGAATTCAAAAATAAAATAGAAAAGTGGGAATTAAAATGACAAATTGATTGTTCTGAGCATTAATGACGAAGAATGTTTTGGTTGAACTGTTTTACAGCTTTGTGCAGAACGAATTTCTTACGAAAATTCAACAGAAATCCCAGATCAAGAGAATGTAATAAATTCTGCAAGCCAGCATGTTCGTAAGTTTCCATCTTCCTATTTTCATAAATTTCAATATGAAAACGTAGAAATATTTTTAGTGAAATAGGAAATTAAATTTCTTTCGTTACCACCCAAATAAACCTATTCTGAAGAGAAAATTGGATATGAACGAGTGCATACGCTTTGAAAATTTAATGAAAATTTATTGTTGACTGAAGTATTGAATGTCGTCTTGTATGCAATTGCATACTTAACAATAATTTAATAAATTGCATCAGATAAATGGTTTGTGTACGCTTGGTAAATGCCATGGAAATTTATCGTTAATTGAAGTATTGAATATCGTCTTATATGCAATTGCATACTTAAACAATAATAATAATTTATCTTATTCAATTTAATAAATTGCATTTAATAATTGTCGTCTTTTAAAAAATAATTTTATAAATTGTATCAGATAAGTGGAGTGCGTATTATTGGTAAATTTGATGGAAATTTATGGTTGACTAAAGTATTCTATGCCGTATTATGCATGCAATTGCATACTTAAACAATAATTTCTCCCATAAATAAGGTGGCGTAGCGTCCTCTTTAGACCACGTACCATAAAACCCAAATTCCAATCCCATAAATGAGGTTACTAGACTGGATTGTTCTACTGTTAGGGGGCTGCATTGATATTTATATTATATTAATTATCTCTCATTATTTATTATATAGCTATCCCTAAATTGTCATTATAATGCAATTTAATAATTTAATATTCCGGCTGTTTCAAAACTTTTTGTACCAACTTCAAGGGGAGATAGGGAACACAGAATTAAACCGTATTCACATAGTGATGTACCTGGATATGCTAGAATGTACTATAGTGCAAAAACGGAAGACAGTATATGACTATTTTTATCAGCCCCAATTTTACAGTTTGACAGTAGTTGTACATTGCAATTTCACAGTAGGTGCTGATAGTTGCGACCACCAATAATAATGAACGCCTAACAGCGTCGACGCATGGATTGTCGTACCAACTGCCTATCTGTCAAACAGCGTCCTCTAGAAAATCCAGTTGCTGACATACTGTCTGTCTGCAAGGAACTACTCCCACTAATAAGTCTGCGCGATGGTGGTCGGTATGGAAACAGGACTCGTCCATTTTGAGAAGGGATGAATCTGGTAAATGATTTGTTTTGTCTTTGGTGGAGGAAAGAGGTAGTTTACTTGTTTTGATCTCGGCAACCAATAAAAATCACAGCAAATATATTTCCAATTCGTCATACGGGCCGCGGTAGCCCGGTTGGAAGAATAAGGAATTCGGAACCGGAAGGGTTGCGAGGTTAAATCTGTCTGAATTTGAGAAATATATTTTTGTAATTCAATTTTGATCGTTTTATTATTTTAGTTCCAAGTTGCCTTTTACCCAACTAACTTTTTGAAATTATAAAATTAAAGATGCAGCTTCAAAATATGCTGGAAATTCAAAAATTATATAGACCTGCAACATATTAGTTTTGCACAGGGAGTGCCGAAGAAAGGCGTAAGGCCAAAAAATTTGAGAAACTAGTCCTTATCCTAGTCCTAGAGGACTCTTAGAAGTCACAATGTCGCGGGAATTACCTGGTAAGCCTGTCCGTCTATGGTGAGAGCCCCTGAGCCGCGGTAGTAATGTTGGAAGAGTAACGGACTAGCAACGGAGGGTTGCGAGTTCGAATCCAACCAAAGACCGTCGTGTACAAAGGCTGGTGCATGTTAAATCTGTCGTGGCCTCAAATGTTCTCACTTTGGCGTGGTGTGGAAGTTCGGAGAGTGGGGTTACAGCTCAGGTGTTCTCGTCATCTGACCGTGGTTCAAACTTACGCGGTGTTGTCCTCGATCTTTCCCTTCGGGTTTGATCCCGGACCGTCGTTAATAGCCCGTGAGTTGCTCCAGTTAATTAAAACGTTAATTAAATACCTACATACGACGTTAATTAAAATACCTACATACCTACCAATTTGTCATACGTGCGCTAATGTGTCGAACTGAACACAGATTCTGCAAGCATCCCTGTGGAAAATGGGATACGGTTCTTTTCTACGGTAACAGGACTTTGCGGCTGGATCATCTATCGTGGCAGACGGACTACGTGACATCAATATGCGAATGCGTTGCTTTATTTTGTGTTCCCTGCCTCCCTTTCAAGTTTGAACAGGAAGTTTTGAAACATCTGGTACAATTCAATTACTAAAAACGAAATTGGCATAGCTTTTTCTAGTAGATTGTCCTCAGGCCCTCTACATCTACACTTTAGTTCCCAATAGTAGATTAGTTGTAGGTGGTTCAGGTTCAGTGCCTCTCTGGGTACATTTCTCTCTTCTGTGTCAGTAAAACTTTCATTGTATGTGTATGTCATTACTCGTTTTGTGTTTGGCGCAGTTTGGACAAATATGGCCTTTGGTACAAAAAAAAACCAATCAACCAACCCAATAATAGGTTTGATGACGGGCCCCAGATAAATAGGAATGTAGAAAAGGGAGGGGCTTTGAGGGTTGAAGCCCTCCAATTAGATGCCATTTTCCTCTTAAACACCGAAGCACATGATCGCTTTTAAAGATGAACTTGAAAAGTTGTTTTTAAGAAGTAACAGAATCTGTTAGAATTATACCTAATCGATAAAAGCACCGTGAAAACAGGCTGTTTTCCAACCTACCACTGCTCCAACAAATTAAAAACTATCGATCAGTTTAAGAAACTATTATTACCTGAAGATAGATTAAAACTCCAAAATCTATAAATGCTTATCTTTCCAATCACCAACAAAACTACCAGTCCGTTTATCGATTGAACTCCGACTGCAGTTGCTTCATAAATAATTAGAGTACCTTGCAAAATTTCCAGCTCTTTCCTTCAAGTAAAGGTAATCAAGCGTTAAATTAGTTTCATAGATTTTTATTCTAATCTTCCGAAGTAATCTTGCTACACTCTGAATTTTTGTTATATCGCTTTCCCGGAAGAACGATGGCGCAATTGTAATTCATCCATTTGTTCAAATCCAGCCAAAGTCCATCGTATACATGAGAGGGGTGCCAGTCAGGTGTTGTTCTCGTCATCTGACCGTGGTTCGAAATTACGAGGCGTTGTGCTTGGATCTTTCCCTTCGGGATTGATCCTGGACCGTTTCCAATAGCCCGTTACGTTGCTCCAGACGTTAATTAACTACCTACCTTTCGTCCAGAAAACGAAAGAAAAGAATACCATTCATGATTACTATTAATTATAACATGTGAGAAACTTTGATGGTAATGAAGGTAGGGTTAATAATAGCATATTTATGTTACTTTGAAACGATACCACTTATGCTAGATGTATTTTGAATATTTAACCCAATTTTACAGTTGCGGCGTTGTTCCGAAATTTGGAAAGAAATATTCAACACAAAGCCATTTACTATACAAAACATTGTTAAAAAGTTATTTATACTATTTTTTTACAAAATATTTATTGACATTTTTATTCATTCAATTGCTGAATGAATAAAAATATCAATATACAGGGTGAGTTTAAATTGTTTTTACAAAATAAGAGGGGTGATAGTACCCATCCAGACGAGCAATAATTACCATGGAACATAGGGTCGCATTCCACTCTGAGAGGCAGAAAAGAGTAAAATTAGAATTTCAACATGAACTTATAACAGTGTTGGGAAAGCGAATGAACGATACCAAAAGTTGCACAATCTGATTTATTGATCAGAGAAAAACTCACAGCAAGTGCTCAAAGTGGCGGCCACGCTTGTCGTTGCACAGTTCACACTGGCGAAGGAAGGACTGCCGCACCTTCTCGAAGATTCCTGGTGTTGTGTTAATTTTGCCTGCGGCAACACCGATTCTCGCTACGAGATCTTCAGCCGAGTCCACAGGCGTCTGGTACACTAAAGATTTCATGTGCCCCCAGAAGAAAAAGTCCAGTGGGTTGAGGTCGGGTGAGCGAGGAGACCAAGCCACAGGTCCGCCACGTCCGATCCATCGTGTGGGATATGTGGCATTCAAGAAGTGCCGGACCGTGCTGGAAAAGTGTGCGTCAGAGGCGATGACTTGTTCATGCTCGACGCGTTTCGACTTTACTCTTTTCTGCCTCTCAGAGTGGAATGCGACCCTATATTCCATTGTAATTAATGTTCGTCTGGATGGGTACTATCACCCCTCTTATTTTGTAAAAACAATTTAGACTCACCCTGTATATTCTTACATAGTGAAACGGTTAGTTGTTTTTAGTTTTTATGATGCAAGGGCCATATTTGGCCAAGCTGCGCCAAACACAACACAACGTCAAGTAAAAAAATGTCGCGAAAGGAGAAAAAGAGAGATTAGAGAAAAGAGCAATGCGATGAAAGCAGGAATAGATAGCTTGGGTATCCCGGTTGGTTGTTTTGTAGTTTTATGGCGCAAAGGCCATATTTGGCCCAATTTGAATAGGCATATTTCTCTTTAGATCCCTTATTTCTAAAATAGGGCATTCGATTAAATTTTAAATCTGATAAATTATAAGAGATTCAACAAAGTTTTGATGGGTATCCATGATCAGTCCGCCACGGGGCGTGCACAACGGAGAATTGGGGTACAGTAACTGTTACATTAAACGTATTTCGCTAGCGGCGAAAGAGATTGAGCAAACTGTTTCCTGCAATCGAGGTAGGTAGGTATTTAATTAACGTCGCACTGGAGCAACACAACGGGCTATTGGCGACGGTCCGGGATCAACCCCCGAAGCAAAAGATCAGAGGACAACACGTAATTTTTGAATCAAGGTCAGATGACGAGGAAACACCTGAGTTAGCACCCCACTCTCCAAACTTGCACACCACGTCAACGTGAGGACATTTGAGACCGCGACATATTTAACGTGCACCAGCCCCCGTGTACACGACGGTCTTTGGCTGGATTCGAACTCTCAACCCTCCGGTTGCTAGTCCGTTACTCTTCCAAGAGGACTACCGCGGTCCATTTCCTGCAATCGAAAGGTTCAGCTGTCTTGAATTAATTGAAATGCATCATAGTGCAGAAGAAAAATCCATTTTAATGCAAAACTTATATATGGATCTTTTTTTTCGAATGACTTTGTGAAGTAGGATTGGATTTGGGGTTTTATGGCAAGACGTATGGTCCCTTTTCCTTTGCTCAGAAGACAATTGGCGACATTTCCCTGGATATGTTGCAGATTTTTTGTAACTCAACTTGTTTCTGGCGGAACTGTTGACACTGTTGTCTTCCAACAAGATGAGGCGCCACACCATTTTGTAACAAGCGTCCATGATAACTAGAATGAAACTTTTTCGGGAAAGTTGATAAGAGGTTCTACCAGATTTTAGACTCCACGGTCACCTGATCTCACACCTCTAGATTTTTTTTGTGGAGGGTAATCAGAGGTTACAAAACTAAGATTAACAGCATTTATCAAGTTAAAGAGCGGATCACAGCTGCAGGGACTCTGATCACACCTGAGAACGGTAACTGTTACGGAACACGTATAACAATTCGGTAGCGACTTTAGAGATTGGGTAAATTGTTTCCTGAAATAGAATTGCTCAGCTATGAATTAATTGAAATGTATCAGAGCAAAAAAGAAACGTCTACTGAAATGCAGAAAAAATTCTGTTCTCCGTCTTATTGAATGACTTTATTAAGAAGCATTGGATTTGGGGTTTCATGGCGGAAGGTCCGGAAACGGACAAGCTGAGCCAATCTGTGATGTTGATTTATTCGTTTTTGATTGAAGTCTAGGTAATATTTCAACTTTTTGAGATTGCTATAGCTCTAACTACAATTTAGGTAGATTATGGTGAAATAATCGTCTGTTACAAGTATGTTTTCTGCTTACAAAAACCTTGTTATTCTATTACAGAGATATTCGGTATGATTTAACCATTTCACGTTCCGAATGGCCAAATAGCAAACATCAGTATTTTGTTTTAAAGCGCTGGCCTCTATTGAGAGAAAAATTCGGGCCTGTGGCATCACAAGGGAATTATAGTGGGCATGGAGACGACCCTATACCGGTGGATTTGAAGTATATTAAGTAAGTATTAATTCTATGTACGAAACATTACTAAAATTTAAACTCTGAATATTTTTTCATAATATAGCTCTTGATGAGTTCCTAAACATTCTCGGAGTAACTCAACCTTTTTACTCTTTTCACCTGCTAGTCTTTTTTTTCTGAACCCTCGATTCACTGCCACTCTATTTTTCCCCCATTTTTTCAGCCATCTGGTTCCCATCCCTAATACATGCTAACATTGCGGTTTAACATTTGACTTTCACACCCAGCAATAATGCGGCTCCAGATGACCTTGAGGAAGTCCATTCGTAGAAAGCTCTCTAGAAGATAAGGTTTCCATGAGTAAAATCATAAAGCAATCGCCGTACGTAATTATTTGTTTCGCTCCAACTCATAATCACTATCGCTTCCGGCACAAAACGATGAATTCGGAGCCAGATATGGCGCTAAAGTTGTGGGTAGATATGTTTACATTTTAATTTGCCCTCTAAATTAACAAGTAGACTCGTTCAAAAACACGTGACTCAAATACCACCTCATAGTCGGACTATAACGATTGATAACCGTGGCATCAAACAGACCCGTTTCTACGTGTTTATTTCTTCCCTTTGCTATCTACCATAGCACTTGAAATGCGTGCTTGAAAGATTTACGTAAGTCTGAAAATTAATGGTCACCCAAATAAGACATGGATGCCTTTATATTAATTTTCTTTAACCTCTCAAGCCAGAAACTGAGTTAAAACCTCGGAGAACATTTCTTTCGTGGGTGTGAGAACTTCATGACACTTTTAATACCCTCACTCTTGACCATTTATTCTGCCTAAGGGCTTGCTCAAGTATAAAGACGAGACTGAGCTATGTTTTAAATGTAAATAAAAGTTTCTCTGGACCTAAATGACCCTCTAAAATGACCTTGACTACAATCCATAAGAGATACCCTGGGGAGAACTGACTATGTTTATACGGACGGATCAGCTGAAAACACCATCAGAAATTCAGGAGCTGGAGTTTTTTCTGACAGTATCAGGTTTTACTGTCCGGTGGGGAAATACTGTGATAACTTCGATGGAGATTGCTGTTATTTTCCTGGCTGTGGATGAAGTCGACACCTGTCCTAAAAATAATATTTCGTGGATTCTGAAGCAGTAATAATAGCTCGTACCACCCCAAGTCAAATTGAATATGATTTTGTTCATCGATATAAAGAAAAACAGCCACCTTGGGAGGTCAAGAAAAAAGTTGCCTTACAGTGGGTCCCAAAGCACTGATGCACGTAGTCGCGGAAAAAATACGAGCTACTCCCTTTTTTCGAACACTATTCATAGTTGTGCAAATTCAAAGATATCATTCAATGGGGAATAACGTCCTCTACAAATTCAAATGCAAAAAGAAATTGCATAAGGGAACGTCTTCATATCAAATTTTGCACAAACAAAATTTCCGATGCAAACACCATGTTTTGATGCCTTAATCAGATTCTACATCGTTAAATTAGTCTAAATATGAAATTTCATGACTTTACTATCTTTATATCCGGAGATATTCAATGTTAAAGTTCCTGTCATTTTCAGGAATCATCTCCACATTCAAAATCACTATTCGTAGATCGAGATTAATTGTAGTTATAGCTACCCAAATTTCAAATTTAAACACTATTTCAAAAGTATGTCAGTGCGTGTAAACGATCCGATAATTATGTTTATTATACAAGCTCAAACGATAATATTGTGAATTGTAACCATGATTAAAATGTAATAAAAGAAGGATTTTGGGATTGAGAACAGTTCGAAACGGAGAGAGAGTGTTGACGATGTTCCGTATAATTTGTTATCATCTTTAGTGTTCTTAATAAATGTTAATTTTTTTAATCAGCGTTCGTCCCCATGTGTGCAACTAAAAAGCCTACCTACAATTATTAAATACATAAATACCCATTTAATACAATCAAACTGATATTCTGATCATCCAAAAAGTGAATAGTGTTATTCAATTGACCATTGATTAGTAGAGTTCATCTATAAGATACAACTGGTAAAAGGCAATGTATTTTAGATTACATAAGTGAAATTTCCAACCATTTTTCAAAAATTTAAACATTCCTCAGGTTTGTCAGACGTTTTTAAAATTTGGTTGTACCTTAAAAATCGCCAAAATGAAGAAAATTTAATGTAACGCAAAAGCTAACAATTGGAATGAGCTGAAATTTTGCATTGTCATATTAGAAGTACTTCTAGATCGATTCCCATCAAAATATAGTAATGTTCCAATTCATAATTATTCTGACATTAATTTAATAACTATTATTGCATATTAAAAGCTATTTTTTAAATAAAATATTAGGTGGATTTTGTTTGGGTTGTTTAACAGTAAGATGGTATAAAATATTAGAATTATAGAAATATTATTTAGGAAGATATCCATAAAAGTCAGAGAAACTGATTTAACATTAGGAGCTCCATTCTGTACTCATAACTCCGAAATGGTAAGATCTAATGATATGAAATTTGGTATCTGAAGTTATATTTTGATATAGATCCGAAATTGTGTGTCAAAATAGGGGGTTTCTGCTGGAAATTATGAAGTTGATGCTCAATTTGATATGAAGACGGTCCCTTATGCAAATTTTATGCATGTGAATTTGTAGAAGACGTTAATTCCTGTCCAAGGTTATCTTTGAATTTTCTATACTGTTAAAATTGCTCGAATGAAGAGGGGTGGTTCGTTTTTTCCGCGATTGTACATGGCAACGAACAAGCGCTGACCTATTGTCTAAGGCTGAAGCACAGTTGTCTCAACGTAAATCGCTTTTGCCTCTACGCAACATCAAGTGGTTTATATGCTCGTTTATAAGGAATAAATATTTTCAATCTGCAAAGAGATGTCTACAGGAAAGAACTGAAATATTTTATTGAGAAATAAAGCTCGTATCCCAGGTTCCTTTCCCAGAGCTGTTGGAGTCGCTAGATTTCGACTTATTACCGGACATGACTATCTACAAAGGCACTTTCACAGTATCAGAGGAGTAGCGAAATCAGCTATCTGTCCTCTGCAAATTGGACAAAATAACTGGAAACCACCTCAAGGACTGCCCTAAAATTCTTGACAATACGGTTTCAAATATTGTAGATAGGGTTTTTAAAACATATTTTATCACTTCAGACCTCTATTGGGCTGCTCGTCGATAGGCCAAGAGGCCGGAGACGGGCGTAAGATAAAAAAAATTCAAACTAGGCCTTCAAGTCTATAAATTGAGAGGCAAGCCTATAAAACTATTTCACAGTCCCACCAGGGCTATAAACTGGTAGGTTGAAGATAGAGAAATGCTCTGCCTGACCCCTGAGATAAAAATCGACATCATACACCTCAACCCGATTCAGAACGATTTGAAGGGCATCTAAAGGTGTATGTGATGAAGATGACATCAAGCTTACTTAAGTCGCCTGAGGCAGTCTTGTAAGTTCAATTGGCCAGGCATTCGAAAGATTTAACACCCATGGAAAGTGAATCCTGTTTACGCTTGTCGGGACCCACTGCTTGATGACTGATCTTATCCGTAAGGACCTTAATTGTTCGGGGTAGAAAGATTGTCCCCTTTCAACCCTCCTGGTGTATCTCCACGAGGTATCTCGTCATTAGCAAAACTGATCAGATCTTGATCGACAAGATATCTCGTCCATCAAGATCTCGTTAACTTTCGTCATTAGACGAAACTGACCATATCTCTATCTCGTCATCACAAAATAATCGCCAATATCTTGATGACGAGATACCTCGTCATTAAAAAAATTGACCAGATCTTGATGGACGAGATGTCTCGTCGCAACCCTTGGAGGATTTCAGAACACTTGAAACGCACGGGAAACAAATGGAATCCCCGCCTCTTCTGTCAATCAACTGTCCTAATCGGTAGCTCTTATCTCCAAATTCTGAATCTCATGTTGGATTAACCATTAGCTACCCATATTTTCCTCGGTCCCCTTTAAAGATTGTAGTGTTTTATATTTTTTGTTTAGATCTAATTTCCTGCGAGTACATGTATTTATTCAAGAAATGAATTATTTATCAGTGAAGGATGTTCCAGCATATTCGGTAAGTTCTTAACTATTATTCACTAATAGAAATCGCATTTCTTCCCGTCTTATTAAATAAAAGAGCTTATTCCTATCAATATATTTTAAAACTTTTTTAATGGATTCGGTTTCTTTTCCAGACTTCTCAATTGTTTGCTGACCTAGGAGGATGTTTAGGGCTTTATATAGGCGTGTCTTTAATAACAATACTTGAAGTTTTTGAGTTATTTAAGAGTATCATTTTCATCATACGAAGAAAATTGTTCTTCAGAGTGAAACCAAGCTCGTACGATTCTGGTGGGAATGTTGGACTACATTGGGTGTCAGTGCGATCACCTAAATCTCGATCAAATGTTGACAAGAATAAAAACTGCTGTCTACCGGACACCAAAGGAAAACAGAGGTACACATCAAGCATGCTTCTTTTAATAGGTCTGTACTTCCCGAATTCTTTGCCCCCATTAATTTTATGGAGGGAGCCAGGCCAAACAGGAGTAAATATTAAAATATTACCAATGAAAACCAAATAAGTTGTTTCAAAACACCCATATATATATACCTAAAGCGCTAAGTATTAGCCTGTCTTGGCCTCACGTTGGTGTGGAGAGTGGGGTGCCAGATCAGGTGTTGACCTCGTCATTTGATCGATTCAAAATTCGGAGGTGCCAGATCTTTCACTTCGGGATTAATTCCGGATCGTCGCGAATAGCCTGTTGCGCAACTTTCAACCAACCCAGGGTCCCGACATCATTGAGCACTAAAATTTTTATGGATGGTCCACACATATTGTACTATTTATCCCCCTAAACAGGGGATAAATAGTATAAATATGCAGATAAGACGTGTAACTATGCAGGATGGCCTTGCCAATATTCATTATATAGTTTGACCGCTGTAAAGAGACGGAGGAGTAGTATGGTTTTGATGGCTACCATATGATGGTTGTCAAAAAAAGCGTACAAACAACACATTTTAACAACCATAATATAGTATTGAACTCGACAAAAAGTGTTATTTGAATTTTGATGTTTTTCTAGTACACAGACAACATAACAAGAACACAAAAAAGATGAAAGAACGCAAAAAAGATGAACTTATAAATTTATTGAAAAAATATCAAAAGTAAATAGAATATCAAGTATAAAATGGATTGATCGAAGTTGTGACATAATAATATTACTTCAACACCAGAAATTCACATATATCAAAAGAAGTAAATAGAATATCAAGTATAAAATAGATTGATCGAAGTTGTGACATAACAATATTACTCCAACACATGACATTGATACAGATAAAACACAAGAGTTCTTTCATTGTTTTCTTATCGAACAAAGTAATTCAGAAATTCACATATATCAAAATAAGTAAATAGAATATCAAGTATAAAATAGATTGATCGAAGTTGTGACATAACAATATTACTCCAACACCAGAAATTCACATATATCAAAAGAAGTATAAAAATAGATTGATCGAAGTTGTGACATAACAATATTACTCCAACACCAGAAATTCACATATATCAAAAGAAGTAAATAGAATATCAAGTATAAAATAGATTGATCGAAGTTGTGACCATAACAATATTACTCCAACACATGACATTGATACAGATAAAACACAAGAGTTCTTTCATTGTTTTCTTATCGAACAAAGTAATTCAGAAATTCACATATATCAAAAGAAGTAAATAGAATATCAAGTATAAAACAGAATTCATCAACGATAATTATATATATATATACATAATGACTTCTTTAGTAATTTGTTTTCTTAAAACCCTAAAAATCTAAATAATACCATTTATTCAGTATTATCGTTATCATCAACTTCTCTCTGTGATAAAAGGAAATGACCGTATGAGAGACCATTAATACCATCATTTAAAATGAATTTCTTATCATAAAAAGAGGTTAAACTTAGTGTATTTTGTATTACCGTCTCAATTTTATGATGTTTAGCTGTAATATTTTGTTGTTTGTGTCTCAAGAATAGTTTTTCATTCAAAACTTTTTTGTATAAATCAGCGTTAAAATTTTCAAGTTAATTTCTAAGTACAAACTATCTGTGTCAGTGTAGAGTAAATTACATTTTTCTCCATAATATTTCTTGAAGTAATGATAGTACATTTTGTACATATGTAGCTTTGAAAGCTCAAGTATGGTAAATCCTACATAAATAGGTTTATCAAGACGTAGTGTTTTCTGTTTCATTTTAAACAAAGCAAAATTTTCATTGATAATTTCGAAGTATTCTAATAAGGGATTGGATAATTTCTTTTTACACTGTTCTTCACTGAACGCACCTTCCACAAAAACTCGATGTCTAGGATTTTGTAGAGTTTTTCCAAAACATGCATTGTTCATAAGTTTAAAAAGATCTTTTTCAAATTTATGTTGTGTCATCTGTCTTTTATCATTATTGAAAGTAATATAAGGTTTAAGCCATGGTTCTTGCTTAAAGCCTAATATTTTATGAATTTTTTTAAGAATTAATCCTTCTTTTAAATAAAATTTTAAAATTTGATAATGTACTACGTAATGTTTCTTTTCATAAAAATTAGGAGTTAATTTCCGATTTTTCTTCATGAATTTGAGGTTTCCGTTTTTGAGTAACTTTTTCTGATAATTTGAAAGCATATCATATGTAATGGTTATATGCTCTGGAGCTAGAGGATAATCATGAATGTTATGAAGTTCAGGTGGATAGAAGAGATCCACCTCTAAGAAATACCCAACATCAGATTTTAAGGGTATGTTTAAAACATTGAAAAATTAAATAGAAAAGGAAAATATATATTACCCTTTGCTGACATTGTAGTGCAGGTCCAAGAAGAGCTGGGTCTGGGTGATTTGAAGAAGGATGGAAATTTGGTGATTTGAAGAGTTATCTGGTTATATATATATATGTACTCTAACCTTCAATTCAAGGATAAGTTATCACTTGTTTAATGAATCGTTCTCGAATCATGTTTTTGGAGGAGGTCAAATCTGACATGAAGGTTTCATATATGTATACATATATATAAAGTTCTGAAGGTTATAGATTGTTTACTACACGTTAAATTTCTGGAAAAACCCACAATTGCTATTTTATATTAACATCACACCCTTGACTTTTAGTGAAGAGAAGAATTGAAATGAGTCGATCGTGTTTCTTATTAAATGTAACCTTGTTGTTTGATCAACAAATTACAAGACAGCATCTGTGCTTATATGTGATCCATAACCTTGTATAATAATTGATATTTGTTTTTACGTGGGTAAATATTGTATAAATTCCTTATTAAGTGAAACATCTTAAACTTTACGATTATTAATGAACCAAAATTCTAATTTTTTATTAAGTAAGCACATACACACAAATAAAACGTACGCAAAAAGGTGAAAATAAACAAGTTTATTTTCCAAAATCCATTTGTATTACATGTGAATTTGTTACAAAATATGAATATGCACAAAAACTTCCTGGATGGTAAGTGTCTCACATTTGTGTTTCGAATGGGAGGAAACCAGGAAAACTCCCATCAGACACCTTGATGAACATACAAGACGGTTTATGAAGTTTTCACACAATTTCGTTGATGGTTAGAACTTCACAATTATCCAATATCCATTTTTCGGAATTCATCAGTTCAGTTGTAGGTTCGAACCACAGTTAATTTGTTTTACAATCAAATGTTTGTCGATAATGAATCGGTGAAACACTGTGAAGTTCTCGCACAATTTCGTTGTTGGTGAGAACTTTAAAATACCCGATTTTCATTTTACAATCCATTTGGTCAGTTGTATCCATTTGATATGTTGTAGCTGCTTGTACACAAGTCATCATATTTTCATACAGTGTGTCTGTAAAACAATGAACCACATACGTATTCGACGGTCCAGTGCGTCTTAAATACATAAAACCGTATCTTGGTTCAGATGCCATGGTTCTTGCAGTGAATTCTCGTAGGAAATGAAATGATCGAGAACAGTTTTTCATTTTATAGCTTAGATGAAGGTCAAACTCAAAAATTAATTTAAACAAGTTTAAACTTGTTATATTAGTCAAAGATATGTTTCATTCTAAATCTTTTAATTAAATGGTTAGAACTTTTCATTTTGCTTTATTTTATATTTCTCTTGAAGTTATATGCTTGACACGATTGCAATGAAGATGGTAAAAAACAACAGTTCTGTAGCTTAAACATTTTTCCGATAAATGTTTTAATAAACTTTTCGTTGCTCTCGATTTTAGTAGAAAGCAGAGGTGATAAAAGTTGATTTCTTGCGAATTTATATAAAAAGAAAAGACAAAAGTGACCGCATGTATATGATAACAAACTTTGATATCGATTTCTATTCCATTCAAAATCATTTGAATTATTCTGAATAAAGTTTAAAATATCTTTGTTCTCAGGAGCCGATGCATAGCTACAAAAATAATAACATTTATTATTTCTAAATGTTATTGCTACCCAATGACTTCCTGGCTTTGATTTAGGATCTAAATTTACAATGAAACTTGAATATTCCTCACGGTTTGGAGGAAGTTCATCAGAAGCATAAACTCCTCCGAATTTTGTGCGAAGGACAGAATCACTGCATGCTAATCTACATAAGGTTATGCTATCCATTAGTAATCAGTATAAACACCTCTAGCTTTATCAATTTCTATGGTGTTTCTGTATTCAGCATAGACTATTAGATTCACGGTTTCAGGTAACGATTTGCTAAATTTCATATCAATAGTTAAATTACCATTCTTTAAAATACTCGCATGCATATCATCTGCACTAAAATCAGGAGTCAAATCAAAAGAATATAAAGTGTATCCTTCTTTATATTCACTATAACTAATGTTGATATCTTGATTCTTATGGTATCGACCTAAATCAGTAAACAAGCTCATATAACTTCGAGAGTAACTATTTGTAAGATCAAATTTTGGTTGAAGAGGTTTTGATGGAATCATTCGATTCCCCTCTAAAACAGATAGATACGATAAATCATAATGATTAAAATTGAAAGGATTTTTAGCAAAATCCCCGTTAAATGCATTATTGGATACTAAACCCATGATAAGTCGAGTTGGCAATTGTCCTATGAATGCATTAGAAAGCGTTAGTGATTGAAGACCAGAAGATAGTGCAAAGGATTTCACTTCTGTTCGGTGAATTGGAATTTTTGCGACTCCTTTACCTAATGCGACTTCATGAGCAATTACTATTGACGGCCACTTTAACTTTTCTGATAAACAACGATGCATGTTGTATAACAACTTTACAGTCTTGAGCCACTGACATTAACGCAAAAGAATCTTTGTTTCTTTCAAGTTTGATTCGTATATTTACACCATTAAGGAGCAATTTAGGTTGAGTCGCTAAATCAAAATGCAATGGACCTATTAAATCCATAATTTTACTCTCTTTAGAAAAGCTATTTCTAGTTTTCAAACCAATGTTGTCTCCCTCTGGGTCAGTTACATCGTGTTTGGATGCTGTGTCTTTGTAGAACAGGCTGGAAGTCAGCATTGACTTTTGTACTGAGTTAGGTGAAAAAAGTAATGCATCCAAAATACATCGATATGCATAGTTAGCTTGAGATGAGACTTGTTTATCATTCAATGTTACTGCACATTCAGAAAACAATGTATTAAGAATATAATTGATAGGTGTAACTTTATCTGCAGCTGACAGTGGCCCTCCATTTTTCTTTTTAACTTTCACTTGTAAATGAAGAAGTGTATGTGCTAGATCAATATAATGCTCTCCACTACCAGTTACATAAAATTCTATTGGTGATTTTTCACTCAATGCTGCAACAGGATGAATTTCAGTAAACGAAGAGTCATCTACTGCAAGTTGTACTGGTGAAACGGAAAATAGGTCCAACTCGCTTTTTACACAGGCACATGCTCGTGGATCCATTATGAAAAAATGTCAGATTCTATAACCTTCTGTCGACTACGCTTCACACGCTTTGAATGATTGTTATTGTAGAATTTCTTTCTTTTTATACCTGAACCGCTTTGAATTTTGTGGATAATATCATCCTTGATTTGTTTAGATGTTTCACGAAATCTAGATTTGGCAGAATCTTTAAATCGTGACCCTGAAGCTACATCTGTCATCACTTTTGATCCAGTAGTTAGTAAATGTTTCCCTAAATATTTTCCAGCTTTAATTGCCATGGGAGTTATGAATCTGATTAAATTTGAAAAGAGTCCATATCCTCTTTGATGCCCTACACCTTGAAAATGTAATCCACCACCACCTACTTGCTGACAATAGTAGTTATCACAAGCTTCTTGATCTAAATGCATCTTCGTTTAAAGCCGGTAACCAAATGATCTCAGTTGCATTACCAAGCTTTCTTATATTGTTCTGCGTCGGAACGAAAGTACTAACAGTGATTTTCCTCCAGTAAATATTATTCCATCTCCAGAACTGCTTTTTAATTCGATTTCAATACAATCTATATAATTTTTACGAAGTGGAAAATATAGAGGTCTTTGATAATCGATCACTATTTGATCCGCCGTTGTTGATAACACTGGAATGATGCGGAGCAAAGGAGCAATCGTATCCCCCACAAAATGCGACTCGATAATATCAGAATAAACATATATTTCAGTTATTCCGCCATCTAATTCTAAGAGATAATCAGCGATATGTGTTCCTCCGTGCATCGTAGAATTTTTAAAACCTAACATATCTTTCAATCCATCTTGAAAATGTACGTTTGAAGTGTTAGGTACATGAAGTTTTACTTTATTATTCGGCAAATAATTAAATTTAAGATGTTTGAAAGCATCAAACAACTCTTGTGCGTTTTTATACAATCCAACTTCTAAATTTAAGTGAGCGGTTTTTATAACTTTTTTTGTAACTATAGTCTTATCTTCAATGTTTACGCGGAAGTATTCGTTCAATGGAGGTCTATCAAGTTTCTGAAAATCATGAAAGGTTTTACCTGTTAAAACAGTATCTTTAGTCATATTCAACATTCTCATGAAATTTGGAGCATAGATTAATCGAAACTCAAGTTCAACATTTTTTTGAACTATGATTTCTACTTTATTTTCCTTAAAATTGAATATGAATTCCGCTGCTCCTCCAATTCCAGTCTGTATTAGATTATAATTAATATGTTGAAAGAGTTCGAGATGCATAGAATTTAGGTCTTGATAGTTATGAGAAAATTTTGTTATTCGTATTATAAAATGTCTTTTTGGATGATTGTGTATAATTTTGAAAAAATTATCGTTTATGGTCTTCGATGGCTTTCTAAATAAAAAGCTTTCCGAAAATTTTATTATTCTATCTTCGATTGGTAAACTTAACATATGCAACAATTTCGGTGCCTCCTCTGCCTTAATATGAAGTTCATAATCGCGAGCGAGAGTTATGTTGATATTTTTTTTGTCTAATGTTAAAACCACATTTTTTCCACATTTATCTTCAATATTTTCATTGATCATATCTATTACTTGTTTATTTTGATTTCCTTGTTCAATTTTAAATGTGATATTATATTCAAGAAAAGCTTTCTCTTCAGGTTCTATTTCTTCATAAGTTACTGAATACTTATTATTATGATTTCCAATGTTAAACCATGTTCGAGGAACAAAAATTTCTGATAAACCCACTTCCCACATACCACTAAGTATTATAGGTCTAGCAAGTTTTGTTCGAAATGATGCTTGAGTATTTTGTGGAAAGTAATGCATACTTGAGTTGCTCGGTAACGTAACGTAGAAATCAGACATCATTTCATCCATGATGATTTAACCCACGAATTAAATCGATCATCAAATCCTTGCCACTTCACGAAATACTCTTTCTTACTTCCTGAACCCTTAGTTTTGAGCACTTTTTCTACGTTCCAAAAGTCGTGTAATTCTTTAACAACTTTTTGAAGCTCCTCAACATAAAATCGTCCTTTTATAGGGTCTCCTTTCAGATCTTCTAGTTCATACGTGTTTGGAAAAGATAAAACACGTTTGTTTATTTTAAAAACTTCATTTGACCAGCCAGGAAAATAACCTCGATGAAAAGCTTTCTTTGTTTTCGAAATTCTCACTAAATCACCATCATTAAAAGAATATTTAGAGTTCTTAACTGTGTAACCATACAGTTTTTTAAATATTTGTGGTTCTAATTCACGAGTGACTTTTGATGGTGCAATACCAATACTGCGATGTTCACTGTTATTATATGACTTCACAAGTGATTGTAAAACATCTTCATATTTATAAGATTTTCTATATGTAAAAACTCTGAACATTTTATTTTTCAATGTTCTGTTAAACCTCTCAACAATACTAGCCTTATGGTCACCTTCAGCAGAGTAATGATTAATATTGTGATTTTTAAACAGAGATTGAAGTTGGTTGTTGTAAAACTCCTTTCCTTTATCACTTTGAATATTTTTAGGTTTAACTTTTTGCAATAGATCTTCGAAAGCTATTTTAACAGCAACACCTGTTTTATTTTTGAGGGGTATTACGTATGCATACTTCGAAAATACATCAATTATGGTGAGTAAGTACTTTATACCATTGTTACTTTTAGCAAAATGTTGTAAATCAACAAGGTCACATTGCCATAAATCATTTATACCATATGAAATAGTTGATCTTCGAAAAAATTTATTCCGAATCGGTTTGTGCAAAGTATATGTATCTTGAGTCATTAACCAGCGTTTTGTTTTCTGATACGGTACTTTGGTTATTGATGTAAGTTTTTTCACCCCGCCAAATGAAGCTGGATTTTTGAAATCGTAATAAGTTGATTCTAATATTTTTTCCATGATTTCTTCTCACGCAGTTTTTTCTTTTTATTTTCAGACAAAAAATCCGAATCTAAAGATTCCAGATTTATTTTACTTTGCACTCTATCGATGTCTAGCTCTGATTCAGAATTCTGAAATAATTTTTGATTGCCAATCCATTGACTGGGAATATTTATTTCGTTTATTGCCTTCCAAAAAATAGGAAAATTATCTGGTTCCACACTCTTTTTAACATTTCTCATTAGGTACGAAAATAAATCAACAACATTTGTGTTTTTGATAATCTCATCATCTTTAATCAATTCACCTTGTTCATTCCAAGTGTAGTTACGTGTACTTAGTTTCTCAGAAATAGGAGAAATGAATTTTTGAAAATTCCGAGGAACAGATAAAATGATATGAGACAAGATATTTTTGTCATTACTATTTTCAAATGCTTGTGTCTTTTCTTTCTGTTCTTCAATAGCAACACGTAATGGTTTCTTAGGTTCATTTACGACATGTTGATATTTCATAAGAAGTTGACTTAATAATTTTGCTTTCATATCATCTGGTAAATGATTTCGTTCAAGCAAACTCGTTATGTCATCTTCTATTTGCACTTCAGGTACTTTAGGATGATACGCTGCAGCTAATTCTTCAGGAACAAGAGCCATTCTTCGAGACATTCTTCGAGTGGTATATTTCACTAATTTAAATTCGTTTCCCTAATGCTTTCCCAGCAAAACCAGCTATGGCTGAGAGAATAGCTGGTAAAATTATGGGTAGAAAACCTCCTGTTTGATTTATGAGTTCCTTTCTTTTCTTATTCAAGGACAGTTTTTTGTTAGCTATTTTTCGTATAGATGTTTTAAATTTACGTAATTTGTTAATATTAACAGGTAAATTCCCTGCTAACACGTTCAAACAAATTTCACACAAACAGTGTATTTGATTTTTATCAGCAGTTTGTAAAATAGCTCTCTTTTGTGTGGGAGTTGCACTGGCCAATAATTTCAACAAATGATAATGTTTGATAATATTCTTCATTTTATAGGTAAATACACCCAATAAAGACCATTGGAATCGGGAAACAAATTCTCTCGCAGACGATGTTCTTCTGGTGTTCGTGGATGAAGATCTATCACTAAATAACCATAAGGCTTTGAAGTTGCTCTTTTATATGCATCCATAAAGAACGATGATTTGTTTCCATAAATTTGTCTAGAAAAACAACAAACTTGATTCAAATCTCGATTATTTTTAAATAGTATAATGTAATGTGTGTTTAGACTTATATCACGCATTACTTTATTTCGTGGGAAGAGATTTTGTAAGATTAAAATAACACTGATATTCCGATGATGAGAACCTACTGTAAACAACTCAGCAATTTTCTCATTTAAGTTATTCATCAAATCATCAATTACTATTAGCGATCCACTTGGATAAGTTTCTGGTAAACCTTGAATGAAATCAATTTTCTTCTCTTCAAGAAACCAAGATTGGAACACAGAATAACACCATTTTACACATTTAAAATCATAATCATAAACATTACGATCTATCATACGTCTAACAAGGTTTGATTTTCCTGATTGGCTTGGAGCTGCTACAATACACGAACTCGGGTGAATTAACTTGTACATTGTCTACAAACTTGTTTAAACTCGTCTTCAGTCAACTGTATTCCAATAACCATTGGTTTTATATTAGCATGTGCTTCCTTCCAAAAATATCTGATGTCATATACTTTGAGTTTATCTTTAAAGCAAACATGAAAATATAAACGTCTTCCTAAATGTTCTGAGTAAAAACATGTAGAATTACTCAAATCTATGTTCACATTTGTATTTCTATGATAGTGTTTTATCAATATTACTAAAAGTACTGATGTGATGATTAAAGCCACAATGGAAACACTTATAACTTTTAATTTGGTTATTCTCTTACTATCATTCATCCTTTGTAATTATTTTAAAATATCAGTGAAAAATAAGTTGTATATTACTTATTCTCCTCTAAATCTATCAACTTTACTCTTGTAATGTTCATTCTAAAATGACAAAATAATGATAGCAATGTGTATTTATATAGGAACGTAAAAACACCTTAATCAAATTTCTTTTTTTGTAACTTCTCAGTTTACAAAAAACCTTTATTACATTTATTAGACATTGTCATGCAAGTAAACATTGGTCGAGTTGTCTAAACCATGAACAATTCGACCAATGTTTATTTAAGTTTCAGGTTCGATCCTACATATTAACACTGCTGCACAATCATTTTATTTCGGAATAATAAATGTGTTATATCACTACATCTTCGAAGGATGTAAATGAATTAATTCTTTCATCAACAACTTAGAAACAATGAGAGGTGAAACTGAGTATCTGACATTGGCGAGCGGAATACAAGCAAGGTTACTTGTATGTTGAATTATTCACCCAACACGTTTCTTTCGCTTTAAAAGTAGGTCAATCGTGATTTTCATTTTAGATATGAGATTGAGAGAGTGAAAACACACAAGTCTCTCGTTTTTGATTTAAACGCTTTTTTTGACAACCATCATATGGTAGCCATCAAAACCATACTACTCGGAGGGTAAGTGCTAGCACCCCTTTTGTCCAGAACCTTTTAAGGTGGGAGCTCAGTCAACCAGCATGATTAGCTAAATATTACAAACATAGATTTGACTTACATATGTAAATGATATACAGAATATAATACGTTTGCTTTCTGATTTTTGGTTCGCGAATTTAGCTGTCAGATTGAAAAGAATTCCAAGTAGTAGAATCTACGTTGCACTGAGGGAACCAGGTATGAAATTATAAGTAGACTGAGTATTGCTATTGATAGGAACTTCAAAGTGTCACCAACATCTCAACTAGTAGTCGTGACTGTTCTGTGAAAAACGGATTTGGTTGGCCAATTTGGGGTATCTCATCACCTTATAATCTTGACAGGCTAGGTGTGTGAATGGGCATTTCTATAGTGGTGACTAAAGCGGTGAAATCGCCAGTCCATCAGATGATCAATCAATGGATGGATGTTTTCTAACGTTCCGTGGACGTATCATGAATGTTAGGTTCCCCCCAGCAGATGATAGTCTAAGGATCATGTTACTCGTTTTGGTCACATGATCCTGGGTACATAAAAAATGTTAAATTTCCTCCTAAAAGGAATTAGAGAATTGATTTCATAATTCATTGGTAACGATGAAACTGTTTTGTACTAATCTTCTCTGAAGCTAATTAATACACAGCCAAGTGATTAAACCATTAAGATTAAAGTTTTTAACTTTTTAGCTTAACATTTTAATCAGGAAATAAACCTATTGATTTTCATATTACGCATTCTAATATTTAATACATGTAAGTGAAACACAAAAGTACTAAATTGAAATTAAAAGGGCACAACCTTCATTCGATAAATACAAAAACTAGCAAAAATAATAATTTTAGGTTCCGTTTGTCGCTCTACCATATTTTGCTTCACAAGGGCTAATGGCTTATATTTTTATGAATTCAGTCTTTTAATTTACATATATTTGTTTCGTTCATATATTTTATCAACTGACTTGGATATTAAATCATGCTCTATTCATATTTTTCCATTACAGAAACAGATTAAATTCAAGATATTCATCCACTATTAGACAACTACCAAGTCCTATTTTACAAAACAGAAGCACCAACTATCCACCTGTATTACCTGTACTTTTTTTATATTGATTCAGAAAAATAAGAAATTAGTGAACTTTTACGATAACTATTAATAAAAGTAATTTGAATACCATGTGTTTACACTTCCATTTAGATCAACTTTAATCCAAAACCTAGAAAAATATAAGTGGCTTCCACCACTTAAAATAGTGCATACGAATATTCATAATATTTCAAACTCAGCTTTGATCAAGAAATGCAATTAATGAAGATACATGTTAAAGATCCAAAAGGAATTTCTGCATTTGTATACTGAATTTTGACGACATGAGAAGTTATTGGCCAGGGTTTTTTTAATATTAATAAATTTTAATAAAGAAAAAACTTCAGATTTAAACGATTTTTTTAATAAAAAATTTGATTTAAATCAGCACATACCCTGGGTCAAAAACTAAAGATTTGTCACTTTTGATCTAGATTATGTTTGAAGGGTCTTTTGGAAAAATTTAACAAGTGTTACTGTTTCACTATTTTAAGACTGATATTTATATATACACCCTTGAGATCAAGCATGCAAGTCAAATGTGTTAATATTAGTACTAGATAAATGCTAAAATACGAGTATCCCAGTAGCAAATTTCTGAAATAGTTTGAGTGCATGAAATATGGGACTTGTACCATAAAACCTCTCCATTCACATTCCCTTTCCGGAAGTTATGCTTTGAAAAATGTATATAACACATATGCACAATAAGTTCAGTTCTGTTTAATCATAATTTGCTTTAAATGAATGAGTTGAGTAATAATTAATATTAGAATTGAAGTAGATATCGCTAACTTTTAAAAGTAAAAAATTCATCCATATTTCACTTAATTACAGCTTAGTTTGAATACCTGGTAATGGAATTACCTTAACTGATAACTCATTATAAATGGACAGTTGTAACATCAATAAAGGCTTACAATCAGTAGGATATTTGCTAAGCCATTTAAATGAAAAGCAAGGAAACAAGTCAATGTTTTTCTAAGTCTTGAAATGTTTACTAAAAATCAATTTTCCTTCAACTTTAATGACTAACTGATAAAAGTTTCAATTTCAATAATGATATTTATGACCAGCAATTACAATTTTTGAGGACAGATTGAGAACAAATTGAATTTGCATTTTGCAAGATGCCCAGTACCTGACATTTTCATGAATAGCCCAAGATTTATTAAGTATTCTACATGCAAAAAAACTAAAACAATGATCAAGAACAAATATTTTTTTAACCTTGAATACTTTAATAATTTTATAAATTCCAAACATCAAATTTTTAAGCAACAGTTTACAGAATACAATTGAAAAGTAACAAATTCAAAAATCATCTTCTAATCTACGGGCAATTCTGCGATAACTGTATAAATGTCTGTCAGGAGGGGCCCTTGGTAACGGATCTGAATCTGGATCGGTAACCTGTAAATAAAGTTAATCAAAAGTTACATTTTTAAACAGAATGATTAAAAGGAACCAAATTTATGACTTTTACAAAAGAACATCATCAAGCATCTATGAGTAAAGTGGTCCAAGTAGAATGTTTAGCTGATGAGCCTTTACTTTGTGAGCAAATATTTAATTATAGTACAGCAAGAGAAAAAAAACGTTTTCCATGCAATAATTCTTCTATATCAGTTAATTCTTTCCTCATGTCAATCAGAAGTGTGGCTGAAAAGGGGTAGTTTTCTACTGCCTCATGGTCAACAAATGAGAAGTACAATTTTTATTTTGCTTGATTGTTATTCTAGATTCAACTGTACAAACAAAAGAGAAATTTTTAAAAAATCAAGAACTAAATATTTTAATGAAAGCAAGAATTATTCGAACAATTGTAAAACCAGACTTAATAAGCAAGTTGAAAGAAATCAGATTGATATTCAGATTCAAAGTCTCATTTGGTTTAAAGATAGTTATTTATTCAAAAAATTTCTTAAGAAAAATTCAATACAATATTTTTACATAAATGATTAACAAAAAGGTAGGACTTGCCTCATACTCTACTGCTACCGCATCCAAATCTAGTACTGGTGTAACATCTAAAATTGAAATATTTACTTTAATTGAAACGCATTGAGTAAACAGTTTATATAATCTGCAAATAGTTTAGTAAGTAATAGTAAGTTTATATATCTTATCCATAGTAATATACACAGGTGCCAATTTAGCTTTCACAACTGATAAATTTTGGTGCACTGGTTTAAAAAGCCAAGATACCAACTACTCATTAGAAGTTTCAGGAATTAAAGATGTGATTTCAGGAAGTGTTATGTATTTTCAGGAATGTAATATCGACCTTTTTTATAAAAATGCTGTTTTGTGCATTAATACATAACTACATATACAAGGTGTGTATTAAATAATGAGACTGATTAAATAACTCACCCCTTTATTTATATGTATTACAAATTTCATACTTTTCCCCTTCAATATACACCCCATTTGCACTAATACATTGCTGCAGTCTTGTTTTCCACTGGTTGAAGACATGGAGGAAATCAATTCCTGTCAGCTGTTTCAACACATCTGCCATTTTCTTCTTTACAGCATCAACTGACCCAAAACGTGTCCCTTTAAGCACTTATTTAACTTTTTCGAAAAGATAAAAGGTGCTAAATCGGATGAATATGGAGGATGTTCAAGTGTAGTAATGTGCTTGTCGGTCAAACCAAGTTGTCATCATCAAGAATGAAAAAAGCTCGTCAAAACAAGTCAAAATTCAAAGCCATGCTCATTGTGTTTTCGATATCAAGGGTGTAATGTTGGAAGAATGGGTTCCAGAAGCCACAACAGTTAACCAGCATTATAAGGAAGTTTTGATAAAGCCAAGAGAAAAAGTTAGAAAAAACGGCCGCAACTGTGGGAAAATGGTTTCATTCTTCACCAGAACAATGCGCCTGCTCACTCACACAGCCCTTTCTATAAAGCAATTTTTTTACCAACAAGCACATTAATACACTTGAACATCCTCCACATTTGCTCGATTTAGCACTGTGCGACTTTTATCTTTTCCTAAAAGTTAAATCAGTGCTTAAAGGACCACCTTTTGGGTCAGTTGATGCTGTAAAGAAAATGGAGGATGTGTTGAAACAGCTAACAAAAATTGATTTCCTCCATGTGTTTGACCAGTGGAAAACAAGACTGCAGTAATGTATTAGTGCAAATGGGAGTATATTGAAGGGGACAAGCATTAAATTTGTAATACACATGAAGATGAGTTATTTAATCAATCTTATTATTTAATAGACATACCTCGTATATGGTTATACTTTTAGTTTTATTGCTATCTTGATTGCATCCATTCTCTTTTAGAAAATTCTACCCATGCAATTGAGACAAAATAAAATTTCAAGATTTTTCCACTAACGTAAGCAGTTATAAAGCTGGTAGTGTTTTTTTAAGATAGGTGAATGGAAACAGATCATTTTCTTTCTAAACACTGTAAACCAAATATTTTTCTTTTAGATACTGCAAATAGCTACACCTTATGATGCAATGTTAATTACAAACTTTTTTAACATAGGAAGAATGTAAAATTACTGAAACTGTTTTGGCTTCAAAAACAAAAACCATTGAGATGGTAGGCATTACTGAAAAAAAATCTGAAACTTCTAAATTTAAAAATGCATATGGAGGAATTTGTTAATTAGAAACAGTAATGAAAAGTACAAATTGAAATATAATCATTTGAGTAAACGATGCAAAAAGATTGTAAATCTATGTAGTGAGATTTTCGATAACAATTTCGCCATTTGCAATAATTGCATAATGAAAGAGAAATCCACAATTATTCCAGAAAATCCTGAGTGGTTGACATCTCTTTAAAAGTGACATCAACTTCTGTAGTAATCAGGGCTATTTAATAATTTTAGTTTAATTATCGGGACTTACCATTAAAAGAACATTTTTTAAACCAAAAAATATTTGAAACAAAATTATGACAAGCTACAAATATTTGGTTTTACGCATCACAAAGGATTCCAATAATGCAGCAGCGAACACCTGATACAAAATACAACAGAAGCAAGGAAAATTCTAGAAAAATGAAGGCACATTTGCAGATTTAATCAGACTATCTTATTCAGTCTAGAGATGGTTGGTTTTTCGGTATTTTATGATGCAAGGGTCATATTTGGTCAAGCTGCGCCAAACACAAGACAAACTTCAAAATATACAGGGTGTCCCAAAAAGGTTGTTCCGCAATTTATCTTTTTACCATTTGGAGATAAGTAGGCAATGTAAATTGCAAAAGTGCACCAAATAAGGTAAGTAATGAAGATATGTGAATAGAACCTTCACATCCTCGGCCCATGTTGAATACTTTCTTTGGTTCAACTTTGAACAAGTTGTTTCCATCCTTTTTTTAGTCTCGGGGCCTCCTATCGATGGCGTCCTCGAAAAGGAATATTTATATCAATTCCTGCAGTGGGCTATGTCTAGCGGCCCATAACCTTGTTAAGTTCAAGTTTGAACTTTCTTATAAATTCACCAAGACACCAAGATAAAAGATCATGTTTTATTTTAAAAGTTCGTTCTGAAGTAAAGAAGCATAACTAAAGAAGTGAGAATTAGAAATAAAATGCCAACTTAAATACAAAATAGTTATGGTAACAGTTAACAAACTAATTATATGCAAAGAAAAATACTCCGCTCCCATTGGTTACAGTAAAAGGGAGTGGTAAGTACTAGTAAAAGGGAGTGGTTATGGTTTTCCCGCGAAGTTTGTTTATAACTGGTGTGGCCACACCTCGCCATCTTGGCGAAACTGTTTACTAATAGAAAAACGCCCCTTTTGGGCGGACATTTTATTTAAGGAGAAGGACGTGGGAAAATCTAGTAAGTACTGACAAATTATTTACATATACTTGTCTAACATTTCGCATGGTTGCATATTCCTTGCATTCAAAAAGCGAATTACAGAACGAATTTCAGTCGGCTGGACCTTCTTTAGTCTTAAACATCTTTAGCGCAAGATTTACACGTGTCAGTGTTTCACTATACGAACTTTTCTGTTATGACGCATTCTTTAGTCATTGAGGACGCGATACCGCATAGGCAGATTAGCACCATCTGTTAGGTGCAGGAATTATTACATTACGGAACTTACTTTCCAAATAACCCTCGTATATGAAAGGGGAAAACAAGGATTAGAATAGAATGATGGGATAAAGCAGAAAAGATTGCTTGGGTATCAGGGGGAGTGTCAACCCCGTGTTTACTAAAGACAGTAAACGCCATGGGAAAGGAAAAGATTACCTCGGGTTAGGGAAGTCCACACACCTAAAGATGTGCCCCTGAGATGGTTGCATCAATTTGTGCCAGTAGATTATAAATGAATAAAGCATTTTGTTGTGACATCAGGTTCCATACTTTGAGGAACTAGTGAATCCCATCACTCTTTTAACAAATATTTCTCTTAAACTATTATTACAATATAAGGTCAAGAAAATATTAAAAACTCACTAAAAACTTTAATTTATAGGTTAAGGAAAATCTCTGAAATTACACCAACCAGATGTTTCAATTTCAAGCAGCTCATTATTAATGACTACAAAAATATTTGTAAATCTATTTTAAAATTAAGTCTAGGCTAATTATTTAATGAATAGTGAGTGGAACCATAAATCATTTCTCAATTATAACAAATTTAGACAATTAAAAACTTCAATACATTCAACACCTTCCCTCATCCCTTTTAAATTTTGTACTATATTTCATCCAGTAAACATTTTCCTCACATTTTTCTTTATTTACATTTTTCCTCCATTTTCAGTCACAGTATTTTAAGATGCTTAAAATTGAATTCAAAACAATTGGGAAAATATGGAATTTTGCTAATTAGAATATCTTGTTTTTACACAAAACAGTGATCAAATTTTTATTTGATGCTACTAAACAAATCTGCATTTATCCTTTCAAGTTTGTGCAAAATTGATTATGGGGTTTGGTCTTCCTGCATCTCGCTTCAATTTTCAAGTTCATAAGTCAAAGAAACAAAAATTTTATTCTTGTGTGTGTGCACACTAAGCATTTGAATATTCATCATGTCAACCTAAAAATAAAACAATCAGACACTACCATACTTCATACAATGAAAAAGCTAGTAATTAGCCAAGAGAATCATTTGTTTCCCATTTAGCTCACTGCACAAGTGAAATTTGCATAAACCACACTCGAGCCTATTTAAACTACCATAGAACCAGCTGTCCAGCAAAAGGTGTATCATTGACAGTAGCCCTATAAACTCATGTTAACTCTTCCCCAAGCTAGTGGTTGATCGGCTATTTTGGGTTTAATGGCCTCTAAGCTTGTGAAGATGAGGTATAGAAACAGACCATGTTTTATTTGTTGATGACTGAAAATGTATGTACAAAACTTATTAAACAGAATTAATCACAGTAAAAGGTTCAGATTAGGTATGTATTTACTTTTTAATCATTGACAAAAATTCCAGAGGTGCAAATGCATGCTCTTGTGCTTTGTGCCAGCTGCCACTGATGAAACACAAAAATTAGCTTTAAACTCAAATTATTTTTAAAAATAAGTTTTGAATTCAAAAAACAGACCATGTAAAAAATCTAATATTTTTTAAAAGTGGATCAAGCAATCAATTTAAATCAAATTTGTTTAAATAGTACAAAATGACTCATGCATTCTGAGCTGGAATTCAATCAGTAAATATCACCATAATAGGATTAAAATAAATCCTTTGGGGGTATTTGAGGTTACTGTGGTAGTCAAAATTGAACCCTGTATACATCTGATTTTTCTATAATTTAGTTAAGTAAATATGTAAACTTACCTAAATCCGATTCACTTTCAGCTTTTAAACTAGGTGGCGATTTGCTGAAAAATATGGAAAGATATGAATCCAATGTACAATATTAATATTCATAAAGCAAAAGAATGAAAATAGTAAAGATCCATTTACTTCAATAGACATTTCCTTTCTAACTCACGCCTTGCTAGCATATCTGCATAAGTGAACAATACAGGTGTTTCACTCTTTTTAGGTCTAAGAACAATGGTTAAGGAAACAAAGTAAAATACTTTACGAGTAAGCAGACAGAGAAACAATTGTATGAGAAAAATGCACTTATCACAAATCTAAACAATCAGAAAGAGGTTAAAATTACAATCAGCTTGTAAATGATAAAAAAGCAATGAAAAACGTATACAAAAACAAATTAATCATTTTATAGAAGAAAATATATTGAGTACGAGAGCAGAGGGTCATTTATTACGAGTATGCATAAGTGCTGTATTAGTTGTTTTATCTATGTATGCACATCATTTTTGTCATCTAATGCTTTGTAAAAAAATGCCTGGAGTATTTCATCTTGAAGTTAATCCAAAAGAATATACTAGGTTGGGAGATATTTATCAATTTTTTTGGTTGCACAGCTGCCACAGCCAAAGCACTTCTTAAATAGTAGCAAAACAGTCCCTTTTCCCTTACTTTAGTAGCAATTTTACTGCTGATACAAAATGAATTGGCTAAAACAGTGGTTCCCAACCTGTGCTCCAGGAAAATAAAAATAAATACAAATTAAATGAAATAAAGAATACAAACTAGTCAAAATAAAAACTAGAAATTACATTCTAAACGGAAATTTGAAATTGAACTGAAAAATCTCACAGCGAACTAAAAATCACATTTCATAACCAAAGTGTATCAGAGCTAATAATACAGCTGTAAATACCACAAAGTGTATTTACAAGATGAACTCAAAATCTTGTTTGAGAAAGCAAAATTAATATTGCTGCCTTTCTCAATTACATCTCTGAAGTGGGATTCTCCACCTATACAAATACCAAAACTAAATACAGAAGTCGCTTAAATGCAGAACCAGATATTCCCTGCAATCATCAATTATACCTTAAATAAGAAAACTTTAAAAAAATTCAACCACAGGTGTCTTATTAAATGTTTATAAGTTATTTTATGTTGTCTTAATTTAGGCCTACTGTTGTTGCACTAGTGCATATTAATAAAATTATATAGGAATTGTCTTTTATAATGAATAACAATAACGAACTAATGTGTATTTGAATTGAATGTAATCATTATAAATTAGAGGAACTGGATTTATTGTATGGACCTTATTGTTGCTCTCACCAATATAAAATCTGTTGTAACACAAATGCTTTGATTTATTGAATTTTGGAAGAATTTTTATGTATGGCCAAATTTTGACAATAACATGTGTATTGGTGGTAGTTGAGAATAAATTGAGATATTATGGTAAATTTCAAAGTTTTTAAAATATTATTGCATTGCACAATTGCTTAAATATCTCTTTACTGTCTGTCTCCTCCTTCCTACTCCTGTAACACTATTCCTAAACACCATTAACTTGTAAAACATAGGGTAGGGCCTAAGGGGCTCTGACATAGAAATTGTGTGTGATTCTAAAAAGGATTCGCAAGTCAAAAAGGTGGGCTAAAACATAAAATGTGCTAATTAAATATAAAACAGACAGACGTTGCAGAACTGCCAAGAAATTTAAATTTTGATATTAAAAAAATTAAATACTTTCTTAATATGAAATTTGAATTTCTAACATTGTCGGAATTAGAAGTATTTCTAGCAATTGTAGAAACCATTCTTGACAGACTGTCGAAATAGATTTTTATTACAGCAAAATACACTAAAAAGTCAAAATAAACCATTACACTAATAAATTTATTGAAGATTTTTATTAAATGTTAATTGTAGCTGTTATTCCGACTAAATTTTAAAGCAAATTTTTGTTTGCTGTGAATACAGTATACTCAAGGATGTTAACAGTTAATGTATTCTTTAGAGCACTGTTCAGAGCAGGATCATTCCATATGGGGACACCTGATGGGTGTTGCACTATAGTCATGGATTCTTTTCAAATTTTTACCATAGATAGACATGGCAGTACAACCCATAGATCTCAATTATTTAAATATTTTGTCCAATATTAGCTGAGAAATGGGAATTTAAAAATTGGTCAATTTTACAAAATGTCAGCCATCTTGGATTTGCCAGTCTATAAATGACCCTACCTTGAGAACTAATAGTTCAAATTTAGTAATTTTGGTACCAAATGGTAGCCATTTATTTCAGGTGTATATAAGCAACAAAAACAATGGAAATGTTACAGTTTAGTGGGTTTTTACATGTAAAGTGAAAATATCACTTTTAAAAACAGTCGACTTTAAAGAGCTATAGAAAAAATGAACCCTCTTAATTTTTATGAAACTTTTTGGACATACTAACATATGTACTTGAATCTGACAAAAATTCAGAGGCGAAATTCTTCATTTCTGAATAAAAGCTATTCTAATGATAGCATATGTATCTCATAACAGAGGTCATCTACAGTGCAAAAATTACCATAGCTTAAAATATGGTCAAATTTCAGGGGGTTTTTATGAAGTACTAATTCAAAGCAGGCTCACATTAAACATAAAAATATCAATAGAACATCAAATTAGTTCTATGTATTTTTAATTATTTTATCACATGGTGTCTTTGAAAAAGTATATTAAGTACCATTGAAGAAAAATTGTTTTCATTTAAATTATTTTTAAAAAATACTTTATGAAATGTTGTTTTATAATATTCAATTACAATACTTTTGGTAAATACATTTACATTATGCTTAGAGTACATAGTATCAAAATTACACAAGGAAATTTATATTCTCAATTTCTTAACTTAAATGCAAAAGTACTTATAATAGTCCCAAACATATAATACTAATACCCATTATAAATAAATATAGACTCAATATAATACAAAATATATTAGTTGATATTACTGAAATATTTTAAGGTAATTAATATTTTTTAGAAACTTTGTAGAAAATGTAAGCACACATGCACTTTACAAAATAAAATTAAAATTTCTGGGCACTGGGAATTTTTTTAAACAAGTCTTTAAAGATCAAAGAAATATGTTAACAATACATTGATAGCATTATCGTGAAATTTTTAAAAGACAAATATTAAGCACAAATAAAACAGGCCACTACATTAATATTAATGGTAAAGTTAAAAGTATTATAGTATAATTCAATTTGTCTTGTAGTTTTGGAACAATAGTTCAATTGATTTTCACCAGGAGCAACACATGTTCGTCCATTTGTAGTTATGGGAAAACATAGGATTTTCATTATGTATTCATAAGGAATCCAACATGCGTCTAAAGGCTCTGACCAAAACAAGGATGCACTTGGTCCATGAAGCATGAACATAATTTGTAATCATACTCCTTACAACAATCTCAAATCTTTCATATCCACCAATTAATTCCATACAAACAGGTAAGATATTGTACTTTTTGGAATGTTGGTAATTTGATGGTTTTCTCCAATACAATGGTAGCAACAAATGCTGAGGAACTTGAAACCTATGACTTTTTTTATTGGTGTAAAAAAGTGATTAGTTCTTGATCCAGTTATTGTATTTGCCATTGTGTACCTATCTGCTAATTGATTATTATAAATTAGTTTCGCTACGAAAAAAGTATCTATTTCTTTAATGAACTCTTGTAAACTACTCCAAAAGTATTTAATATTACATCCTTACAGACGCTTAAGGCTTCTTAAAGTGGACACTTTATGGTTCCATCAATATGGTCAAACTCCTATTACATGATAAGAGGCAAAAAAGTACCACTCAGTTTTTACACCATGATTTTTTTGGCAAAAATAGTTTTAAAATTTTATTTTGTATTGGTCCGAGTTCCCATCACTGAAAACTTTGTATTTTAATTTGTGGAACTTGTGATTAAGTGTTTGATAATTATTTTTTGTAAAGTTCAAAATGTTGAAGTGTCATGCACTAAATTGTCACTTATAACACACATAGCAGATTTCATGAAAAACATATTCAAATAGCACATTCAAATAACAAAACAGGCTTAAGGAAGATATCCTTAAGTCTACTTGTTATTTGAATGAATGTTTTGAATATATAGCATCTTGTATAATGCAGGTATAATTTCCAGAAAAATCTGCCATTATGATAGCAGTATCCAGACTCAATTTATCCTTTTCCTTAATGGTATTGAGATTTTGCGAAAAAAAGTGCATACATAAAGCAATGAGTTTATCAAGCAAATTAGCAATAAAATGCCATATTGAAAATAACCATTTTCTCACAAAAGTGGTTTCTAACCATAAATATCAATTTTTTAACACAAATATTGTAAAACACATAAAATTTTGTAAAGTATTTTTAAAAAATAATTTAAATAAATAAAACATTTTTTCTTCAATGGTATTTAATATACTTTTCCAAAGACCATGCAATAAAATAAATTAAAAATACATAGGACTAATTCGATGTTCTATTTTTTTTACATTTAATGTGAGCCTGCTTTGAATTAGTGTTTTATAAAAACTGAAATTTCACCATATTTTTTTAACCTATGGTCATTTTTGTAGATGACCACCATTATAAAATACATATCATTAGAATAGCTTTTATTCAGAAATGAATTTACCTGATTTTTTGTCAGATTCAAGAAAATGTTAGTTAATACTTCGAAAAATTTTAAACAAATAAGAGGGTTCATTTTTTCTATAGGCCTTTAAAGTCGACTGTTTTAAGTGATATTTTCACTTTACATGTAAAAAAATCCACTAAAATGTAAAATTTCCGTTGTTTTTGTGGCTTATATACACTCTTCAAATAAATGGCTACCATTTGATACTAAAATTTTTACATTTGAACTATATTAGTTCTTAAGTTATGGTCATATAGGGCCATTTTGTAAAATTGACCAATTTTTAAATTCCTGTATCTCAGCTAATATTGGACAAAATATTTAAATAATTGAAATCTATGGGTTTCACTGCCATGTCTATCTATGGTAAGAATTTGAATAAAAGCTGTGACTGGTGCAACAACTTTTTCTCAAAATGGGTGTTTTCACATGGAATGACTCAGCAGTTAATTGAGTATACAGAGCAACCTGATGTGTTATGCAGCAAGAATATCGAAAATTTGGAACAAGTTCAATAAGTTTTTGATAATATACTTGGCCAATTTAGAGTAGCTTTAATGTATTTTTGAGCAGATTTAAATTAAACTTGATAAAAAAATTAATGCAATGCACCGAAAATTAAATATTTTGCACATTAAACCTAAATTTAATCATATAAACTAATCACTGAAATCACGCCCATATTTAAATAATTACATTCAATAACTACAGATACTAGATCATTTATCATTCCAGGAATCTAAAATGTCAGTCTGTTAAAAATCTAATCAGAAAAAAGTAGAGTAAAGAAAGTAAATCATTTATATTTTATATGTCTTGTATCGTTATATTATATTCTTTGACTACCTTGTATGAGAACATCTTATAACTTCAGGAAACATGCAAAACTCGGTTTGGAAAACATTACAAACAAAAATGTCAGTGCTTTATTAGAGCCTCACTATTTCTGAGCATATGAATGCATTTGCTATTTCCCTTCCAGAGCTTTATGTAAAACTAAAGGAGTCTTTAAAGGCCTTGAAACAAATAATTTTGAAGTTATGTGTGAAAAAGACTCAGTATTTTTGATAAAAATTAAAGGAAAAATTTCAAAAACCAAAAATAATTCCATAAAATGTACTTTTTAAACGACTTACATAAAAAATACAAAAAGGTTTTAATGGGGATTTTCACCAACCACATCTTGCAGATTTAAAATTGTAGTTTTGAAAAATTTGAGATGTTGATGATTAAAAACGGGACAGACAATTAAAAAGGGATAAACAGAAAATGGAGTAGAGCATGAGTTGCTCTGGGTGCACCCTCTCCTAATAAAAGATGGAGATGGGTGAATTGCGTGTGTCCAATGCGAAGGTGGGTCAGTTTGACATCCGTCCTCCGCATTGGAGACACTGGCCACTGATGAATGATGGGTTTTATACAATGCAATTTGTTGGTACAGCCGATTGATACACATGGGACCAATGTACACCTCCCGTTTACCTGAAGTTGGGGCCAAAGCAGTGTTGGGTCAGTATATTGTCCCTCAACTGCCAGGATCCCCTTTTCCAGGGACACGGGACTCCACACACTGCAAACACGTGGGTGATATAATCCCCAAGAGAAGCTGAAGGCAACAGTGGTGAAAAGCTTCTCAAGAGCAGCCCTCACCTCCGAAGAGGTAACCACAAGGGAGGAAGAAAAAGCAAAAAGCAGAAGGGAAGGGGAAAATGAAAGGGAGAGCAGATCACTCAGGTACCCTGGGGTTGTGAAGCCTGTACAAACCTAAAGGTATGCTCCTGTGGGCAGGAAACAATTGATTTCAGTGACACAGAATTTTGGTAATGATTAAGTAGAATTTCGGTATTATAATTTAAAACTAACATTTAAATGTAATAGTTAATTACATCTTAATAGACATTACGTGACATATTTATACTACAAGAGATTCAGTAAATATGTGATTTAATATTGAAATACACACAATAGTTTCAATCATCTATGCTTATGTTAAGGTACAAGGTAACTATGTCAACAATACACATAATTATTTTTTTGTTTTGTAGCTTTCTTGACTGAATTGATTCTCATTTAGAGAACTAGCTATTCTCAGAATATTATTCAACTATTATCAAATAAAATTTCAAAGTACTTCCACTACTGTAAACTTTTTCCCCAATGAAGGTTTTCTCTGAAACAGCTCTTAATACAAACAGTAAAATATTGACTAGACTGGGTGCTTTGAATGGAAAAGTTAAAAATCATCAAAAAATGGGATGTTACTTAAAAAATCATAAAATTCTTAAATCCAGAATTCAAAATAAGGTGCCATTCGGTTCACTGGTACATTGGCTCCTGTAATAAAATACAGTGTAACTGGAAAAATACAAAATAGAATAGACTAGAAAATACTTAGAGGATGATCAAGAATGCAAACTTTTCATGTTAAAATTATAGTAGTTTCATGTAAATTTTTCATCAAAACACGAAAGTCAGTTCCATAGCCATCTGCTCTCGGGAACTTTTAAAATACTTGTACTCAATCCCTCAAGTTTATTCTCTTTAAGCTTGAATCTTCATAAATTCCTAGTTTGACTAACAGCCTTGGCACGATTTCAATTTTGTTGCCAATGATTACAATGGTCAGAAAAGCACACCACATTGTAACAGATAAATATGAATTGGAATTTTTGGATTGCTATATGGTGGCACTAGCAGTCCTTTTGTGAAAAGGACAGCAGTTTTCCAATTTGGCAATTTTTGGTAAAAGTACCATGTTTCATCAAGTCAGATTTTCCATAATTTCACTGTTCTCCATAATTTAAGGTGAGAATCCAGAACAATTACAGAAAATCTGCAAAGGTTGGCAGCTCTGCTGAAAGCAATTTATTTTTAAAACTTCATTTCAATTCTGGCAAACTTTTTCAAGTATTACTTGCAAGGACTTTTTAAGAATTCAAAAAGAAAATTACAGTACATCTCACTCTTTATTGCTTATTATTGGAAATTTTTAATTGCAAAATGTTTGTAAATTATCGCCCCAATTGCCCTTTTCGACTTTAATTTGAGCATTATCCTGGTGGAAAATTTTCAGGTACAATTTTTCAAGTAATAATGGATGAAAACTGGTGAAAATAAACTTTTTTTATTGGTTTTCATGTTTCAGAAACGTGGTTCTGATAGAAATCTGAGCCTCAGTATAAAATTAAAGAATGGATCAAAATAACTGGAAAATGTTTTTGCATAAAATATATACATTAATTTTGTTTTGAATTCAGGGTTGAATTTTCAAAATGAGGAAATTCTCAAGAAATAATCATGTGCTTACTGATCTATTCGCTATCAAATTATGGTTGGTAATTTGATTGTAATATCAAGTACATCTTTAGACAAACTCTCATCAGAAGTTGTCTTACAACTGCAAACATAAAAGAAAACAAAATACCCAAGTCTTTTTTGGCTCAAGTTCTTAAAGTACAGGTCAAAGTATAAAAATTGTTTGGTTGTTTTTGAGTTTTGTGGTGCAAGGGCAATATTTGGCTAAGCTGCACCAAACACTAAATAGACAACACAAAGAGAGGAAGAAAAGAAAACGAGAAGGGTAGGCAAGGGTAAAAATGAAAGGAAGGAAAGGTCATTCGGGTACCTCAGGGTTGTGATACTTGCACACACCAGAGATATGCCCCTGAGGGCAAAAAATTGTTTGGAGCTGAAGTAGCTTAGTGTGAATTGTACTAAATCGCATTGTTTGTACTTGCGTGCCTCATTGAAGTGATCAGAATGCTTCCATTTTTGAAGAATTGTTATACCATTGCAATGCAGGTCAAATTCATAAGGAGCATTTTCAAGATAACACAGAAAGTTAAATTTTTGAGACAAGGATTCCTGATATCACTTTTTAAAAATGGACACTTAATTTTCATTGACCTTTGGTGAATTTTCAAAAAAATAGTCAAAATTTAAAAATTAGTAGCTTTCAAAACTTTGCATAAAAGATACCACCTGTTGCCAAAGCTGAAAATTAGGAGTAAAGTCACTTTTTAGTCGCCAGTAGTAGCCCCGCTTTTGAACTAAAATGCAAGTTTGTTCATTGTTTAAAGAAATAAATAAAAAATATTTAGTGCTATATGGTTAAATGATGTTGTTTATACAATAAGATAACACATATGCACATCTTTAAAAAATATCAAAATTTACATAGGATGCTTAACTATTATAATCTTGAATTTCATATGAACAGAAGGAAAAAGCAGTAAACATTGAGACAAAAATAAATTTCCATTTCTTTCTTACTTGGATATATGTGACTGAAATTCGCTTAAACACCTTTTAACATAACATGTAAAGGATACTTAAATCTTGTAGCTATTTCTTCTTTTGATTCTACAGGTATTATTGAGTAATCTCTTGGAACTGAAACAAATACACAAAAATTAATATTTTTGAAATTAAATTAGATTAGATCTAAACGCATTTGCAGAATATATAAATTATTCTTAAACATGTTTTTATGAAATTTTCAGTGTTTATTCGTATTTATGATTCATCAATAAAAGAAATAAAGCTGTATATTTTGTTTAATACTATATTTATAAACAGAATATTGATACTCATACTGCAAAGCTTTGAGTAATGCAGTTGGTTATTCTGGGGTTTTACAAATACATTTGAAAATTACTTTTATTCACAGTATTTAAATACTTATAAATCATTCTAAGTCTAAATCTGTCTTAAAATCGAGATTTGCATCTCTTATTATTTGTGTGATTGGGTTAATTTTCAATGCACTTTTCTGCTAATTGATCAATTTATGTTTACCAATGGTTTTTATGTATCAAAAATTATATATTTTCTGTATTTGTTTCATGATTCTTTTAATGGAAGAAAATAATTACAAACAATTGAACTCATCAGGTGAAGCTCAGCAGCTTTATTTCTTGATAGGAATGAGCTGTAAAAATATAATTATCAACTTTTGTAATATATATTTAATATTACTAGAGTAAATTCAAGGATAGATTTTATTCGCTCTGGTAACATCTGGAATGGAATCTAATTACTTTTTTAAACGATCAATTATCAAATTAATTAAGGCAACACAAGGTTTGTTTGATGCTCTACATTCAATTTTTGGACACATGGATAATTAAATTAGAGTCAAGAGATAAATTTAACACGAAAAATGTCCATATTGTTAGATGGTTGATTTACAAATAAATACACAACATTTGGTCTAGATTATGTATTTAAGAGGTTGAAAACTGGTACTGATAATTTTGAGACTATCGCACAAGCAGTGTTCCAAAAGAAAACTTCACCTTTCTATATTAGATTGCCACTTAAAATTAAAAAAAGGACGTACATAAAAATGAAAAATCATGTTGCCAGATTTATCAAAGATACAATATATAAGTAACAATAACATTGGGATAGGTATTTTTAACACATAAATTAGATATACACATGAAACATAACACTAAATAGAGAGAAAACTTACTACGCTCATAACCATAACTTTCTAAATTCCCTTCAGTCCCAATGACTTCATCATCTATTTCACAAATAAGCTCTTCAACATCAATATAATAATTTCTGCTTATAGCTAATTTTGGACTTATATCTTTAAGTATTTTAAGAGATTCCTTCTATAAATAAAAATACAAATTAAACAAGTCAGACAGAACCACAACAAAGAAATTGAAACATACATAATCAGTAAAAACAGTGAAATTTAATTTTCAAATATCTAAATTAAATTTTTTTAAATATTGCTTAATGATTCTAAAAGTATTATCTATACTAAAACTGAAAGCAATTTTAACTTTTATCTTATATAAGATCAATAGCTTTATAATTAGAACCAAGACCAAGTGTTGGGTTAATTTTTAAGTATTAATTCTTTATTGTCTGTAATATTTATTTGAGTGTATATATTGTTGTGTACTGCCTTTGCGCCAACTTTTGAGCGCTTGGCAATTTTTCACACAGGTTAGCAGTGAGAAAAAGTGCATAGAAGGAATGTAATCGTGAATCCCGCGCTCATTAGTACAGGAGTATTTGGCAGTCTGATGTCTGGCCTATTGGCGGTATTTCGTAGGGTGTTTTGTCCACTCATGAGGGAGATTTTGATGGATGACCACTTGGAACAGGTGGGCTTATCTTTTACGGAGTTTACCATGGATCAGGGTTGATGGATTTGGCAGTTCGTTAGAAATTGAAGTACAATATAAATAGTACAAGCCAACAATCACTGCACTTTTTTTCTGCGAAGACGATCAGGAGAAGAGGAAGTGGCAAAGAACGGATTGCCCTAAGGAATTTCCCGGCGACCTCGTGGTTTTCACCCGAGTTAGAATCATCTCAATAACCATGCTCCTCGAAGGAGAAAGCATGCTATGAGATTTGAGATGCTACAGAAGCCCCATGTCTGACACCCGGCATGCCGAAACCCCACACCATTTTCCCGAGATCTTTTGCTTGAAGGCGAGTATTTATTCCTTGGGTTGTGCCAATGGTCTCCATCTTCTTTCTCCTGAACTTTTGCATTGTGTTGAATCATTATTTGTAAAAATTGATTTTTCTGTGTCTTGTCGGGGCCTTTTGTTTAATTGTAAATCTGCATTTTATTTATCCTTAAATTTTTACATAATAAATTTTCTTAATTTTAAAACTGTGTTCAGGTACTTTATTGTTCCTATGGTGGCAATTCATTGCAAAGTAAATTGTTATCCACTATATCCACGATCCGAACATATTAACACAACAAATGGTGCCGAGACCAGTGCTTCCTAGTGAGCAGTGGAAGTGGAGTATCAGTTTAGTGCAATGTTCAACTTTTAGCAGAGTTCTTATAATTGGGAATCATTCCCATTGATAAAATTTCTGATACATTTTCAGAGTAATATTTGACATTTTGAATTGTGTTTGCTGATTTTGAAGTAAATATGCGATATCATTTCTAATTTGTTTTCGTGTAAATCAGTGTGATAGAGGGTGCAAAAATGACAGCCTGGGGATATTTGTCCCATCGGCACTTAACGTTATGCATTTAAGTATTCTCCCAAAGTTTGGTGGACGACCCGAAGACATTTCTGTGGGAGAATTTCTGGTTAGAGTAAGAGGCCGCATAGCAATGGAATTCGAGTGATTGAGATCGAGTTTTTGCTATAAAACATAGCATTTATGGGGAAGCTAGAGAATGTGTTAGCGAGTGGAAAGGCATTCAAACTGTTGAATCCTTAACTCGGGTTCTCGAGGATACTTTTGGAGCTAAAGGATTCAACAGCAAATTTTATTCGAATTTATGGCTTTTCGTCAAGCTTCACATTTGTCAGTTGACCGGTATATTGCAAAGGCAACACATATGTCGGACAATTTGAATTATGGAAAGGGGTTAGACCAAACTACTCTGCGTGATTATCAGAAACAAATGCTCTTCAACATGTTAATGACGAATTTGAAACCCGAAATTTTACCGGGAGCTATTGTGAAAGATCCATTGAGCATCGAGGAAATAAAAACCTATGCAAGACTGAAGGAGATAGCAATAAATGTTTGCAGACCTGTAAATACAAACCCCTTTATAACCGAAAATCAGGAAACCACGCCCCCAGTTTTTCAATGCAGGAAATAGCAGAAAGTAATCAGGAACAAGCACTCAGTAGTTTTGAAAGATTTATCAAAGCAGATGGCAGGGTTTTCTGAAAGATTACAGAACCTGGAAATAGAACAAATTAATGAAACGGAGTCGGGGAAAGAGGGTTGGTCAAAGATGCTGTTTTAGATGTGGGCAATTAGGTCATTTTATGAGGGACTGCAGGGTAAATATTAAATGCACGATAGACAGAACAATTCATCCACAGGTTACCAGAAATTTAAAACTAAGAAAGGGTGTCTTGGATAACTGTTCATCTGAAGACAGAAAGCCCCAGGAAACAGAATTTTTCTCTATTTTCATGTGGTGAACACAAAAGGTTACCAATCATTGAGGTAGAGATAAAACAGTTTTCACAGCTTTAATTGATTCGGGAGAGAGTATAAACCTTATGCCTCAGGACAGTAGTCAGGAAACTCGACAGTGTAGTGTATGTATTTCTACCATAGCTAACAAATCTATAAATATAGAGCAACAACTAGATTTAAATGTTAAAATTGCTTACTAAAAAATAAGTACAATGTTTTATATCACTGAGACACCTATTTAAAAAAATTTTGATATTATTTTGGGCATGAAATTTTTAGAATGCAGAGGAAGTTTAGATTTTAAGAAAAAATATTTCGCATTAGAACATTCCATTCCTTGGCGTCTCTTGCAGGGAGACGGCATAGCGTTTGTGGAACAGGAAGGAACGAACAAAATGGGAACTGTTTCAGCTACATTAATACACTCACGTCCAAAATTATCTTTACATGCATAAAATCACGGATTTCTCAGAAACTGTGAACTATAATTTTAAGAATTTGAGTGAAATGATACATATCATAACACATAAATACAAAAGAAAAATTTAAGAGCACTGCATATGATATAAAACTGTAGCATGAAACAATAAAAATGGCAATAATATGTGACAAGGAGAGTTCAGAAAAAAAGAATAACTCAGAAAAAATTAAGGCTTATGAATTTAATATGGAATGTGATCTCCCATGATGTGTACAAACATATCACAATGTGTTTTAATACTGGTAATAATGTTGTTAACCACAGTTTGGGGAAATAAGTTCCACTTCTCCAGCAATGCAGTTCTCAGGGCATTTATATCTCTAGGAGGATGTCTCCATGCAACTGCTTTTCCAAGGTAGTCCCATAAGTTCTCTATTGGGTTCAGATCAGGAGATTTTACTGGCCACGGTATTCGCTCAACGGCTTCACTTTCAAGGAATTAGTCAACAAGGTTTGCTCGACGTGGACGAGCATTATCGTCCATAAATAAAACGTCAGATCCACATGCACCTCTGAAAAGTCTTACATAAGGGTCTAAGACCTCATCACGATATCTCTGGCTGGTCACAGATCAGCTGTTGAAAACGTGTAGGGTTGTACGTCCATCGATCATTATTCCTCCCCATACCACACAACACCTGCACCACAGAAACGGCCACGCTCCATAACATTCGAAGGAACGTTCGCGTTCTCGACTACCTCCAGATGTAAACACGTTTGGAATCAGATGTTAAACTAAACCTTGACTCATCAGTAAAGAGAACATGGGTCCATTGGTGTTCACTCCAGTTCTGATGTTCTTTGCACCAATTAAAGCGATCCCTCTTTTGTTGTGAAGACAGTGAAACTCATACCCTTGGTTTTCTGGCATAAAGGCCTTTTTCATTAAGTCTTCTATATAGTTTGCCGTGATACAACAGTTCCAGTGGCGGCTGCAACCTCTGAACTTGACTGCTGAGCTGTAGACTTCCTGTTATGATGGGCAGTTATTGCCAGATATCGATCTTGAGAAGCAATTGTTATTCGTTTACGACCTTGTCCAGGCCTCCTTACAACAGTTCCAGAGTTCTGAAATTTTTTCCATAGCGTAGACTATCTGTGTCTTGAAATATTCACACATCTCACTGCTTCCATGATTGTCTGCCCTGCTTCTAAATGGCCGATAATTTGCTACTTCAGATTCTACCAAATGATACTTCGGAGCCATAACAAACCGTTTTGAGTCCTTACACACTGAAATCAAACGCGCAGTATTACAGAAATTCACTCAGATATTCACTTTGCGCAAAGCGCTTGATTCACCGTCGGATGACGTAACGCCTTGATTTGCATGTCAGAAACCGTTTGATCACTTTTGATTGGATAATGCTAATTAGGCTCATCTTTCACATTCCTTGCAAAAATGGATTAAATCGATTGGATACTTCATGAAATATCATTATTTTTGAGTTTGTAAAGGTAAATTTGGACATGTGAGTGTAGATCTAACTTTACCTCCTTTTCCATAAACGTTACTCAGGGTAAATTTAAGGAGTAGATTGGGTTCCGATCTGTTCCTAGCAGAACCTTGACAAGAATTCGGATCTAACGATTATTGGGTTGCTCGAACTATGCATAAAAGTGCAAATAGAGAAAATGTACCAGTTTTGATTTTAAACCTTTCAGATGAAATAATAGACTAGAAAGCATAAAAAATTGATTTCATGTGAAAATTTGGTTGTTGAAAATAATGTATTAAATGTAAAATAATGTATTAAATGTAAAATAATGTATTAATAATGTAAATGAAAATAATGTATTTCATATTGACTCAGATGAACATTACGGTGAGTGTAATGAGGTGGATTTAAAATGGACAGGAAAGTTCAACTTAGAACACCTAGATGAGCAGACGAAGGGGGAATTGATTGAGAAAAATCAAAAGGCATTTGCGACTTTGGTTCAGGATCTTCCTGGCTGGTGTGTGATACCTTATCACATAAAGTAGATTTAACGGATGATATTCCTGTCAGCGAAGACAGTGTCGTGTATCTTATAACCTAAAAGGGGAAATGACAGTACAAATAAATACTTTATTACACGCCGGAATTTTGGTCGGTCGGTTTTTGGGGTTTTATGGCGCAAGGGCCATATTTGGCCATGATATGCCAGACACAATACAATATCAAGTAATTGACACAAGACATACAATATGAAATACAGAGTGAAAGCTTTACTGACATACAGAGTGAAAGCTCTAACACAGAAGAGAGAAATACACCCGGCAAGAATCGAACCTGCGCTGCCTACAACTCAGTTACTAGCGCAGTGGGCATACCCACTAAGCCACGATGGCCCCGCCGGAATTTTGGAATCTTCAGTTAACAGTTTTTCAGAACCAATTCTATTGGTAAAAAAGTCCTCAGGCGAATTTAGATTAGTCAGATTTTAGGGAATTAAACAAAAAAGTAGTTCCTGACTCTTATCATCCAATCCTGAATATTAATGAGTTGGTAGGTGATTTGGAGGGTAGTCGATATTTTTCCACATTGGATTTAATGAGTGGATTTTTCCAACAGATGATTCATCCCTAAGATAAACACAAATTAGCCATAATTATAGAACAAGGTTTATTTTAGTTCACGCGCACACCTTTTGGTTTAAGTACCAGTGCGAATTCCTTTCCAAGAGTCATGAAAATAGCATTATCAGGTTTGGAAGTATTCAAACTAGGATGTTATATTGACGACATTATAATAGCAAGTAAATGTATCCCTTCACATCTAGATAAATTGCAAATAGTATTTGACAGATTACAAGCTCATAACCTCAAACTTAAACCGCAAAACTGCACTTTCTTAAAGGAAGAAATCAAACATTTAGGTTTTGCAATTACCAAAGGAAAGGTTTTACCTGATCCCAAAAATGTGGAAGCTGTTAAAAACTGCAAGATTCCTTCCTCGTGTGCGTAGCTGTTTGGGTTGTATTAATTATTATCGAAAGTTTATACCGAACATATATAAAAGCGGACATTCTTTTCACTTAACAAATTTGACCGAAGAGAAGGATTGGATTTGGGGGGTTTTATGGCGCAAGGTCAAAAAGCGGACAAGCTGCTCCAAGACCGAAGAGAAGGAAAAGTTTGTTTGGAATTCGGAGGCAGAGAAAGAATTTTTGGATTTGAAGGACTGTTAGGTGAATCAACCTTGTCAAAAGTTACCTGATATGAGGAAAGATTTTCATTTATTCAGATGCTAGTAACATAGCCATTGGAGTAGTTTTGTGCCAATTAGATAATGATTTTTCCAAACCCGTTGCTTATGCAAGTAGGAAATTAAATGATGCAGAGGTTTGTTATTCAGTCACGGAACATGAAGCTTTGGCCCTGTAGCACACTTAACTATTTCAAACAATCTATCTTGGGAAGAAAATTCTTTATTTACAGATCATGCCCCTTAACTTCAACTTGGAAATTTAGACTCCTTTCATCATACAGCCCATTGGTCGATGTCCTTGTTCCAATTTAATTACAAGATTAAATACATTAAAGAAAAATCTAATATTATTAGTGACTTTGTCCAGACCTTTGGGTAGAATGGGTGGTGAAATTAAACAAGTACTGTTTAACGAAGTTGCACAGGAGTGTGAAATAATCAATCAAGAAATTGATATCAAACAGTTAGAACAAGCTCAATTAAGAGACCCAAAATGTAAAAAATACGAGATGATCTTCAGAAACAAAAACCAACCTACCCCAAATATATCAAATTCTTTGATTTAAACAATATGTTGATGTGCAGATTCCAGGGAAAAGAATGATAACAGGATACCAAAATTAGGAATTAATTCTTGAGGAATAACCAAGGTATTTATGGTACCCATGATTCACCGATGGCTTGTCATCAGAGAATTAAGAAAACCCTAAATCGAATCAGGAAATTATATTACTTCTCGGGAATATACACACAATGAACTATGTTAAATCTTGCCATGAATGTATGACTAGGAGAGCTCATAAACCGAAACATCAAGCTAATTTGCAAAAATACAGATTCCCGACGGTCCTTTTGAAAAGGTTGCTTTTGACATCGTAGGGCCTTTACCTATAACAGAAAAGGGAAATGAGTATATAATAACGTTTACGGATTATTTTCCCGATTGGTTTGAGGCTTTTCCTGTAGCAGATACAACTAGTGATATGGTGGCTGAGGTATTACTGCAATTTATAGCTTGATACGGAACACCTCAGGTGTTAGTGTCAGATAGAGGAGCTAACCTGCTAAGTGCTACTATGCAAAAAATATACAAGTCTTTGGGTATTAAAAAGATCGATACCACTACTCGGAGATCACAAACGGATGTGTGGAGAGAGCTCATGCGACTTTGGGGAACGCACTTAGTTTCCTGGTTAACTCTCAGCATAATGATTGGGATACAAAGCTCCCTTTTGCATTGCTTGCCTATCGGATGGCAGAGCATCAAGCTACGAATTTTAGATGCCTTTTTAACTTTTGGAAGGGAATTCGATTTACCTAACCAATTGTTAAAACAGGCAGACTTTTTCTTATGCTGACTATATCGAATATGCTGATCAATTTCTACAAAATTTCAGATACGTTTAAGCAAGTTAGAAATAATATAACTAAGGCAGCTGAACAGCAGGAAACCAATCGAGGAAAGATTGCTAATAGCAAAAACTTCAAAGTGGGTGATCTGGTTTACTACTATAACCCAGCAGTAAATCCAGGGCTTTCCAGAAAATTTGCAAGACCCAAAGAAGGGAAATTTATGGTTAGTAGGGTTCTCTCCTGTATCAGGGGAGATTCAGCATCTCGAAAAATTTAATTACAAAAGAGTTGTGCATAGAGAATTTGAGCATGGCTGTAAAGAGGAGAAATCATTTGAAAAATCAGGAATCGCAGAAATCAGGGGAAGGTACGCTTATTCCACAGGAAGTTATATGAACAGAGGGAGGTAAATAATGGCAGTAGATATGTGTCCCTTTTTGCACCTGGTTCAGACTGCAGAAATTTCCCTGGTTTATGGGGAAATTAGGTTGCACCAAGAGTGCATAACCATGGTTATGATTTAAGGCCATGCTCAAATGGAAGTGTGGTTTTACCTTAATGCGTTTAAATGCAGACATTTAAACTGTACAAGATTTAGAAGGGTATCGTAATGAATCCTATGATTTGTTGAAAATGGTGAAAGTGCACAAAGTTTGATTTTAATAATTGTCTATTTTATGTGTCGGTATAATTTACAGTATATATCCAAATTTCAGTTTCATATCAATTGATTCTATTACATAGTAGAATTGTACCTTATTTTTACCTTGAGTATAGAAGTTATTGATTACTGAATATGATTATACTTTAGGGAGGACAATTTGTCCATTACTGTAAGTATGTAGTGGCTCAGTTTTAGCACAAGAAAATTAGAAAGAGTAAAACATTTTTCGTCGTTTTCTCCAAGAATACAATAGCGAACCGACAAGTAAATTTAAAGGCAGCAAATATATTTATTACGAGTTGCCACTTATAATGGTGCACATCTTTTAGAATAAGTTATAATTTGGTTTATTTTGTGTAATTCTTGCTCTCCAGTTACTGGTATCACAGAAATGGGCATAAGTACATTATAAGGATAACGTTTGTGCAGCCCTAGAGCAGTAACTTACTGAAATTTCTGTCTTGCAGTACTTAAAAGTATTCCCAAAATTTTTGGTACAAAAATTTTATTTAGAGGGGTATTGTTGGGTTAAATTTTAAGTATTAATTCTTTACTGTCTGTAATATTTATTTGAGTGTATATAACGTGTACTGCCTTTGCACAAACTTTTGAGCACTTGATAATTTTTCTCATGGGTTAGCCATGAGAAAGTGCATAGAAGGAATGTAATCCTGAATCCCCGTTAAGGGGAAAGCACTCATTAGTACCAACGTATTTGATGTCTTTTCCATTGGCGGTATTTCGTCGGAGTGTTTTGTCCATTCACGAGAGGGGGTTTTGATGGATGACCACTTGGAACAGGTGGGCTTATCTTTTACCGGGTTTATCTTTGATCAGGGTTGATGGATTTGGCAGTTCGTTAGAAATTGAAGTATCATAAACAGTACTTGCCAACAATCACAGTATTTTCTTTCTGTAGAGAAGACAATCGTGAGAAGAGGAAGAGCAAAGAACTGATTGCCCTAAGAAATTTCTTGGCGACCTTGTGATTCACCCGAGTTAGAATCATCTTGATAACCATGCTCCTCCATGGACAGGGCCTGCTACGAGATTTGAGATGCTGCAGAAGTCCCATGTCTGACATTCAGCGTGCCGAAACCCACACCATTTTACCGAGATCTTTTGCCGAGGGTGAGTCTATCTGTTCCTCGAGTTGAGCCATTGGTCCCCATCTCCTTTCTCCTGAACTTTTGTATTGTGTCGAATCATTATTTGTAAAAATTGATTATTTCTGTGTCTTGTTGGAGGCTCCCTTTTCTTTAATTGTTATCTGCATTTTATTTATCCTTAAATTTTTATGTAATAAATTTTCTTACTTAATTTTAAAAGAACTGTGTTCAGGTACTTTATTGATCCTATGGAGGCAATTCATTGTAAAATTGGTATCCACTCTATGATCTGAACATATTAACACAACACAAGGTTTAGAAAAAAATTGGATAGGTACATCAAATGCACAATATTTAAATGCTTTAAATCCTATAAATGTTACATTCCGACATTAATTCATTACAGAAGTCATTGATGTAATTTAAGTAACATTGAAACACAGTAAAATGACACTAACTCCTGAAAAACGTATAACACAGCTAAAATTACGATCCTTTAGGCTTTTAGGGGAAATAGAAAGATTTGCAGACAAATTCCCTTTCAGGTACTTCATTTAACATTGAAAATCAGTCCAAAAGTTGCATGAAATAACTACCTTATTTACTACATGTCCTTAGACTAATCAAATGAAATTCATACATTAAACTCATATTTGGCAAATAAAAATCTTTAAAAAAAAAGAAATGAGAATTGTTTCTGTAGACCAGGTTAAGTGGGTTGGTTGGTTTTGGGGCTTTATGGTGCAAGAGCCATATTTGGCCATGCTGCGCCAGACACGACATACAATATCAAGTAAGACACACAATGAAAGTTTTGCTGACACAGAAGAGAGAAATACAGGGATGAATGCACCTGACAGGAATCGAACCTGCGCCGCCTACAACTCGAAGGTTTCTAGCACAGCGGGTGTGCTCACTGAGCCACGACTGCCCGTAAACATATTTGGTAAAGAAGCGAAAGATTTAAGTTTTTCTAAAATTTAACTTCTAATTAAATGCTATTTATTACACTGATATTTCTACTTCCATCGTGGATCTATTAACACCTCATGAGAGAGTCAAAATTAAAATTATCAGTTGACTTGGGCTCATCTATGTGCTTAATTTAAGGAACAAAGAAAGAATATCAAAAACGTTTTGTGAAATTATTATCCCAGTTGTAGCTTTTTCAATGCAGAAACTTTATCTTTCTGTATTGAAGCCTGAATTTGAGGACTGTGCATTGACTTTTTACAACACTTCGGGTTTCAAAAACATGCATTAGATAGACATGTTCAGATGAAATTTTGTGTCAAAACAAGTTTGCTTCATCTTTATTATATTAAAGAAAATGACAAATTTTTCCAAAAAATCAGCGATTTCTTTTTGCTCACCCTTCGAAATACTTATATATACTTGATAAAGATTTTTTTGTGGCAATGCTTTTGGTACTTTTCTTGGCGCACTTTTTGTAGTGTGTTATGGCAGGTAAAGGCAACCTAGCTTTATTAGGGTTACACTTGCATTTGTAGAAGTGTTCATGATAATAAGGCTAATTATTTTCCATTAAGTTTTTTAACCGTCTGTTAAATATTTTCGTCTAAGAAAAACGGTTTTACGCTTATTTTCAGTTAAGAAGATTTTTTTTCTAAGATTATCTTCCTTGGCAACATAAAAAGTGCGCCAAAAGTATTGCCACAAAAAATCTTCATATCAAAGTTATGCCTTTAAATTTCAAGGCCTTGATTGTTAATGAAATATACAGGAGGATAAAAAAATTAGTTAATATAGGTAGATATTTTAATTAACGTCACACTGGAGCAACACAATGGGCTATTGGTGATGGTCCAGGATCAATCCCCAAGAGAAAGATCGAGAATATCACGTAATTTTGAACCACGGTCAGATGACGAGGCAACACCTGAGCTGGCACCCCACTCTCCAAACTTCCACACCACACCAACATGCGAACATTTGAGGCCACGACAGATTTAACATGAACCAGCCCCCTTTGTACATAACGGTGTTTGGCTGGATTTGAACTCGCAACCCTCTGGTTGCTAATCCTTTGTTCTTCCAACCGGGCCACCTCAGCCCCTAGTTAATATAGGAGTTCCCAAGAAACACTGGAAAGTTAGTCCCTCATGCTCATTGTCATTAGTTTGATATAACTGAAGCATCTTTTACCTTCAAAAAATATTCCATTGACGGACATTATCCATCCTTTCTGACAGGATTTCTCATCAAACGACAACTGGTGCTACAATTTGCATACTTGTAGTTAATGCAATGGTAAGAATGTATTCCATGCTAATTCTGATTGTAACTTTTTGTTTCTAAGCAGTGCTTTTCAAACATCTCTATTTGTTTACTTTTGAGAAAGATATTTGCAAAAAACACACAGTATTGAGTTTAGTGACAATTGGTGCAGTCAGCATCCAAAAAGTGACACAAGGTTAGAAATCTAAACTAAATGTTTGATCTTATTTTATAGGAAGTTTTTAATTGCTAAGTATTGACAGTATTTTTTAAATAAAATAATAGAAGTTTTAGAATTAAGCAGACTGCTTAAAACAGTGGGAAAAGGCAGTGAGAAATCTGGCTTCCTTCAAAATGTAGTGACCAACCAATGATGGGTCATATATGTACAGAATAGTTCCCGATTTTACTTCCGTTATTTTTACAAGTTCAGAATAATAAAATGTTAAATGAAAAAAAACATAATTTCATTTTGAGTTTGTTACATTTCTTGGTAGATCAGTCAAGGAGAAAGTGTGCACTCGTGCTCGCGGCTTCATTTATATAAAACATAGAAAACCTCTACCAAATTCAGCTTGGATAATCGACACTCTGTTGATCAAAGTTCTACTGTATTTGTTCTTTTCAGTGGGAAAACAGTAAGAAATCTGGCTTAGTTCAAACTGTAGCAACCAACGGCGGGTCAGATATGTACAGAATATTTTCCGATTTTACTTCCGTTATCTTTACAAGTTCAGAATAACAAAATGTTAAATGAAAAAGTGTAATTTCATTTTGAGTTTCTTACATTTCTTGGTAGATTTGTCAAGGAGAAAGTGTGCACTCGTGCTTGACACTTCATTTAAAGCTTAGGAAACATCTACCAAATTCAGCTTGGTTGGTTTATTGGGATTTAATGGCGCAAGGGCCAAATTTAACCATGCTGTGCCAGACACAAGACATACAATATCAAGTAAGACACACAATGAAAGTTTTACTGACACAGGAGAAATACACCCAGGGAGGAATGCACCTGGCAGGAATCGTATACCTGAGTCGTCTACAACTCGAAGATTGCTAGTGCAGTTGTCATACCCACTGAGCCACGCCGGCCCAAAATTCACTTGGATAACTGACACTTGATTAATTAAAGTTCTACAGTATTTGTTCTTTTCGAGTGTGGGGCAGTAAGTTCCCCAGGTGGGTACACCCATGAATAAAATAAGGACATTTACTTTGCAGTATCAGAGCTGCAAAAGAATACCTCAGGGTGCACTCATGGTTCTCGGGTCGCAAATTTGAAGTCATAGCTTACAATTCTGAAATTGTCCTGTTTGAACAAAACAAAATATGGTAATTCAACTGTCTTCCTTTTTCTTCAACTGCAATTGAAACTTTTACGTTCTGTATGCATCACTTTTTTACAATTTCAAATAAAATTATAATAAAATACATAATTTCAGATAAATCGCTGAAATTTGTACATGTATTTCTGTTTAATGAAAACATTCTAGTGAGTACGAGGTACATGTAGACAGTGAAGCCAAATGCATTTCAAACCTCTTTAAACAAATTTAACAGCGAACGTAATAAAGTCATATTCAAAACTTATACTGGAGCAAAAAAACGGAATACAAACCTTCAACTCCTTAATTTTATCAAGAAGTTCACCGCATTTCTCATAGGCCAGGGTGTCATCAGTCGGCGGCACTTTGAGAGCATTTTTAAGCTCGGTTATATCGTTACTGATGCTTTTAGTAGTTTTTCTAAGTTTCTTAAAAAACTCTGGCCTGTCTCTGAAACTCATACTTACTAGAAATTAATGTTCCATAAATTGAAACTAAATTTCGCGGTTTCGTGATGCTGGTTTTGTTTCGTCTGAAACGAACCATAAAGTTGCCAGATGATAAATAAAAACTTTCACTTGTCAAAATAAATACGAAGAAAAAAAATTTAAGAATTGATTAATAATTAAAATAAAATTGAAGAAATTGAAACGAAAAAAACAATTATTATCCTGGAAGAAAATAATTGATAGATTATTTCGCTAACTATATATCCAATTTCCATGAATCTTAAAATTTCGACCAATCAACGATTGCGAAATTGCTGGGAGTATCAATCAAACCTGATTTAAATTCAGTGTAAATAAACAAATGCTCGTGAAATCGTGATGCATCCTCAAGTGTCTTCTGGAATGACAAGAATTTGTCTGGTCCTATATCTATGTTTGACAAATTTTTCTACAGGTATTTGATAATATATAAACGAATGCTTGAATTGTAAATTATATGTTTGTCAGCTTTAACGCCGAGCAAAGTATCAGATCAGATGCGGCTTTGTTTCATGTCATACATTTTCCATTCCTGTTTTCAGCTGTATATTTTTATAATTTTCATTCAATTTTAGGAAATAGCATTCATATAAAAGTAGGAAATTAAATTTATTTATTCACTTGTCATTTTTAAATCCTGATGAAAATTAATTCAATTGTAAAGGTAAGTAGGTAGTTAATTAACGTTGTACTGGAGCAACACAACGTGCTATTGCCGACTGTCTGGGATTTATCCCGGAGGGATAGATCCAAGAACAATTCCATGTAATTATGATCCATGGTCAGATGACGAGGTCAACACCTGAGATGGCACCCCACTCTCCAAACTTCCACACCTCACCAATTTGAGACCCCTACAAATTTAACCTGCACGATGACCCCATGTACATGATGTTCTTTGGCTGGACTGAGTTTCAGACTCGCAACCCTCAGGTTGTATTAAATTTGTACAATTTTTAGTGATACATACTTTTATTTTAAAGCAATTATGAGGTTTAGGATCTGAGCAGAAATTATTCTTTATATAATTTACCTCTGAAGATGCTTTTAGTTCTGAATTTTCTTTGACTGCACACAATTTTGAAATGCATTTGGATTAGTTTTAAATTTCAGTTATTAGGATCACGTCTTGTTTGCCCAAACATAAAACTTATAAAGTATAGTGGTAATACTTTCTGGCACATTTTTCCTTTTCATTAAAATTTGCAATTGCATAATTTCAATTTTTGTTTATGGGAAATAAATATCTTACTCCAGGAGCATTTCTCAAACTGTTCTGTAGAATGTAAATGGTAGTTAACCATTGATGGAGAACTTCAATTAATCTTTAATTTTCAGTTTAAATATTTTATCAGTTTGAAGTGTTTATAAAGTGGTAATGAAATTAAAAGTGATAGCAAAGTGAGTGAAGAGCTTTGCCAATTTAACACAGGAAAGGCAAACTAAAGCTGATATACTCAGTAGATAATGTTTCATTTTTAAGGTTTCCATGTTTTTGTAAATTAAACGTGTTTACTGAAATTTAATCTTGCGAAGTTAGGTTTATTTCAGTTTAACGCACAATCATCTGTTTTGCCTTTTGGTCTGGAAACAGAACTAATTAGTATAGTTTTGAGTTTGCGTTTGTCTGTTATAAAGTAAATTAAATTGAACTATGCAAAAGTTTCCACTAAGGAATCACTTGAGCCTTAAAGTATGAGATCCTTTTAGTTACTTTAATTTTACATTGTCATGTTGCATTCTAAGGTTGGCCCCAGATCAAACAGCTGTGTTTAATATCTTTAGGAGTGCTTCTAAATTTAAATTCTAGCTAAAGAAACTGAAAATATTCATTTCGTCACCTTGTCATTTGTAATTTTATATTTACTGTAAGGACTGGAGTTAGAGAATATTCCTCAAACATTAATTTAGAGAATACTTGAATTATCTATTTAAAACGTAATTTTTCCAGAAATTGCAGTTTATTGACTGCAGAAATGAACTGGAGGTTATTTTATGTATCATTCACAATATATAAGCACTGTTGAGGATGACCATTCTTATGTTAAATCTCAAAAGCTCTAAAGGCACTGGATATTAAACGAAACACAGCATATTTCCTTGTAAACAAATCAAAACGATAAACCAATAAATTTTCTTATTTATTTACACATTTGCAAAAGACGGAATTCGAAACAAGAACAGCGATCATTTGTTCTCAAAAACAATTGAATTAGAATTATTACAAAGAACCAACATTGTCAAATTACTAAAACAAATTTAATATTGCCAAACACATTTGTTCTGAAAATGTTTATTTAAAATAATCACAAAGACTAATGTTAAAATATGAAGACTGATTACTACAAATTCAAGGTTGCTAAACTCTCACACAAAACATAACTAGCACTGTTTTATAGAAATTATTAATAATTGTTAGTTTTTGTTGAAACCATGTTATATTTTTCATAAATTACTGATAATGCTGCCATAGTGAAGTCTACTGATATGATAAGTAACACCCCATATTTCTGCATGTAGTTGTGTAGCACACACATTAAACTTATTGGTTGGGGATATATTAAAAATGAACTCTGAATGAACATGAATATAGCTATATATATTGTCAAAGAAGTAAATAATTCACACTTCAAGTAAAATTATTGAAAAATAGAGTACAAAATGACTGACGCACGCGTTCAGTCTTTCTTATGTTAGCCTCAGAAGTACTTCAATTTTAAGCTTATGATTTTTCTTTTATATACTCATTCAGCTATTGCTTGGCATTTTAAAAAATTATGCTCTGAGAAGAAAATTCTTGATTTTTCTCCTTAAAAAAATATTCTCAAGAACATTTTCCAAAATATTATTACTTAGAAATTTGCATCTCTACTGATCACTATTAGTAATTGAAGTATGCAAAAGTTTCTAAATGAGAAATCACTAGGGCCGAAAAGTATGAGATCTTTTGAGTTACTTTAAAATTGAGTAATGATTTTACATTGTCATATGGCATTCCAAGACTGACCCAAATCAAACAGCTGTGTTTGACACCTTTTGGGGTTCTTCCAAATTCAATTACTAGCAAAACTGAAAATGTTCATTTCCTCACCCTGTTTGCAATTTTATATTTACTGTAAGAACTACACAACACATAAAAAGTGGATAAGGGAATATTTCGAAGAATGTTTTCTATGATTAGAAGTCTTGGGATCTTTTAATAAAAAAATGTTCCCTCTTCTGAACATGCTCCCTTTTAATTCAGAAATATACAACATATGTTTACTTTACCAATTATTTTATGGTAATTATTAGGGATGTAAATTTCTCGATAATAATCTTTGAAGAATATTTTCCAAGAGAATAATCAAGGAATTTTCTTCTAAAGGCATACAAATTAAAAATTTGTTATGTAATTTTTTTCGTTGAATGAATACATAAATGTAGAAAAAAGCATATGTTTAAAATGTCGTTCTTCTGAGGCCGATATAAGAAAAAGTAAACATTTCAAAAATTTTGTACTCTGCCTTTTTCAGGCATTATGTGTAGTTATTTCCGAGTTCATTCAACGAGTTCTTTTTCGGTATATTCCCACCCAATAAGTTGAATGTGTGCTGTACAACTATATACAGAAATATGGGGTATGTATCTAGACTGGCAACAGCATTGTCCATAATATATGGAAATTGTATCATAGTTTTCAATAAAAGCTAAGAATTATAAGTAATTTCTATAAAACAGTGCTTATATAATGTGAATGATACACTCCTCGTCTGAAGTGATTCTGTCGATGTCTTACAGACACCAGCTGAAATTACTTCAGCCAAGGTTTTTTCACATGAGCAGCGTTAAAATGACCTAAAACAATGGTTTTCAGTCATAGAAAATTATAAAACATTTTAGGAAGTTCAATTCATGTCAAAATTAAAACCAAACTTAGCCCACTTTTCTTATAAATGATCATGTACTATAGGTTTGCCTGAGGAGATTGACCTAGAAGGACTAATATGCATCTACGTTTCTACCCAGTTTACTTCAAATATCTATTTAAAGTGAAATATGCAAAGGACTTTTCCAGGGCTCACTACAGAAAGGTGACTAGACTTCAAGTCCAGCCCATTCCCTCTCATCCATCTGTGGAACCTGAGTAACGTATAAGTGATTTCTAGTCAATTATGGGCATGACTTCTCGTGAAACGAGAGTGGACCCATCCCAGTCAAATTCTCCACAACATTCTCAGAGCCTTTATACAATCTTCCCACGTTTAAGTGTGGCAAAGTAAGTGCGGAAGTGGATTTTCATAGTCACATTCGTTAAAGACGTCACATGGCAGAAAATCGGAGGATTAGTGAATACAATTCTCATCCGATTAATAAACTCAAGGTGTTTTATAAGTATTGGAAATTTATTATTTCTTCAGAATCTTGATGGTCATACTCGATTTCACTCTTGTCTGCAATATTTGGTATAACCACTGCTGACATTTCGCCAGATGGCATTGTCCAATCCTAATTTTTAGATTTCAATACTCTCATCAGTTGCCTTTGTGGGGAAAATGTACTCTGTTAGCTCTCAAAAGGAGTTTCTCCAAATCAGAATTGACAATAGTCCTCAAGGAGACAGGTAGAAACCTACTTAGGTGCAGCACCAAACAATTGTATCCTGAAATATCATTACATGCCACTTGAGTTTTAATATTAAACCATACCATGACTTAATCTCTAAGCATGTATGTTACGATTTTTACAATTTTTTTGGATGGTTCCTGTGATTCATACAATCAAAAGAGCGTATTTGCTGTTGTGAGCCACCTTGCATGTGATATTCAGGTCATATTTTGCTGCATCATTACATCAATTTCTGTTTCTAATGGTGAAGCAAATCCGATACAGGTAACATTGATCTGTACTCTAATCACCAGGATATTTGGAAAGGTTAGTACAGGTGCATCAGAATTTCAGAACAGGTATGTCTTACGATTATGGATGCTTTTCCGATAGGACTTGAGTTCTAAAAGGGCCTCATTCCAACCTTAAGGTGCTTAAACAGGGAATCAGGCAGCTCGTGTAAAGAAACCATTGCAAGCACAAGTTTTCTTGTAATTTCCTCTATTGTGTCTCGGGTTTGTAAATTCTCCATCATTTCCATTATATCGAAGATACTGCACAACCAATCCTTGATTTCCCAAGAATCCCTCTGCACATTACACACTAAATAGTTCATATCTCAGAAAACTGGGTAGAAACTTGCATAGATGCTTATTAGTCCTGCTAAGTCATCTTAAGGCAAACCCACTGTATGTAGCCATTTCTATAGAAAAGGGTATGTTTTTATTGTTTGACATGAATTGAACCTCTTAAAATGTTTTACAAATTTCTGTGACTGAAAACCATTGCTTTAGGTTTCTTTAACACTGCCCATGTGAAGAAAACGTTGGCTGGAATAATTTTAAGGGGTGTCTTACAGTACTGCCAAAACACCAGAATTCGAAAACTTCAACTGCTGGTCTCTTCACTTAAGATATTTTTTAATTTCGAAAGTTAACTGATATGCTCATTTCAGGTGGAGTGACAAACTGTTTTCACTGTTAGAAATTGTTCTGGTAAAATTTGATTTTTTTTAGCCCACCTTAATGTGCAGTCTGCTTTCTAAATTTAGAGGCTAAAACTTTCCCATCTTAATAGTAAATTCATACAAAATAAGTTGATAAAGGAAAATAGAGCAGATTTGAATTTGTGTATGGAATATTTATTGCTGTAATTTTTTTCAAAGGAGCTGCTGCATGTATGAGTTTAAAAGTTAGGAAACCCAAGACTGCATGTGCTGTCAATATGATGTTTTTCCACTACAAACCAAAACGTATTTTTTCTTTACCTTATGGATTATCTAGTTAAGAAAGTATATTTAGGACAGATTTCACCACATTCCTCTCGATTCGATTCCTCCCTGTGTGTGTCCCTCTCTTCTGTTTCATTAAAACTTTCCTTGCTTGTGTATGCCCGTTACTTAGCATTGTCTTATGTTGGCCCTTGTGCCATAAACCCAACCAACCTTTTAAAAATATGGTACTTCAAATAGACATTCGTTTTATTTGGGGCTCAATGATCTAACCTGATACTGGAGCCTGGAGTACATATGGGGGCTTGAACAACAGAATTAGTAAATTATTTATTTATGTTCATTAGAAATTTTATCTATATATCAATGAATATATTGTCAGATTTTGTTTTTGTTATTGTATTACTTATCTTGTGTTTCAGGCCTCAATGTAAGTCAAAGTAATATTACTATAGATTTGAAAACTGGTGGAGCTAGTAAAATCATCACTGTCTTAAAGAATCACACTATTATCATAAATGCTGTATATATTCCTTCAAGTGTCAGTGTATTGATGTATCAAGCTCATTCCCAGATGGAAAACCTAACTATATCTGATCAACCTAAAGCTATGATTCATAACAGTGTTACTGGTCAGAACACTGGGTTGGCTGTGAAATTGCAAAATTCGGAATCAGAAAAGCAAGTTTGGTTGTCTAATTCAAGTCCTAAGGATGTTCAAGTATTAATAGCAGTTTCCTCTTTAGATTCATTTGGTAATTTTGCTTGATTATGAAATTATTCCTTTCTTTAGATTATTCACTACGAGAAGTTTGTGATTGAAAAGTAATGTGTGTTAGTTACCATTAAGAATATGGCATATTTTCTTGTGTTATCAGTTATAGAAATGAAGCACTAAAAGGATTACTGAATTCTTGCTGCAATTGTGAAATAAGAATTAAATAACTTTTTGTTTTATATTGATTCTAATAGATATTCCTAAAATTGAAACTAACATTGATAGATAAAATGCAGTCATTGACACCAACTCAAAATCTTATCAAGATTGAATTACTTTGTCAGCTGCTCTCTTAACATGCTGCATTGGCTTTCTTATATAGGCTCATGAAATAGGTTGTATTGGACTAAGATGTTAAATCTGTGATGCACAATGCAATTTTATCATCATCAACACTTCTAAATGTTGTGATTATTTCTTCCAACTGTTGGCTCAAGGGAAGTTATAAGTTTGAATTTCAATGTGGCCATGTATGTTTGTAATGGTTTGGAATCCTCTTTAAGCAGTAGCAACCAATCTAATTAGCTCTCATGTAGCAAAGTGTGATTATAGACTGACAAATCTTGCATTGTGCTTGGTTGAGGTAATTTTTTCTCACAAGTTATGTTTAATGCTTTTTCAGTTTCAGATATATTCCTCTAAAGCAGGAAACAATACCTTATTTCAGATAACATTTTACTCATATATCTTAAGATTAATGAGTAAAACCTTTCTTGATTCAAGTGGTTGATCTCATAAATCAAATGTGTTACAACAAATTATCATGAAGTGAACAAATTACTTTTACTAGTAGTACCTATTAGCCTTTATTTCAAGAATATTAGTTTCAGAAACTGGATGAATTCTACTTAGAATACTTCATGAGTTTCACTCATGTTAATAATTAGAAAAGTATTCCAGTGGAATAATGTTAAAATATGGGTGTTGTGCTGATTTTTTCATGTTTCCAGACATGCATTTTTTACCTGCACATGATTAACAAAAACCATAGCTTACGTAAAGTTACAAGAATCAATCTTCAGATTTTCTTTTCCAAACCATGATTAGTTTACTAACTTCAACATCTTTTGTATTTGCATGAAGGAATGGTGATCATGGCTTAGAAACTTCGCCTGGAGGGCATATATGTCTAAATTTCATCTGTAAAAGGATATTTTCTTTTGTTTCTTGTAGCTTAACTGAAGCAAATCCTTATTCCTATATGAGAAATGAACTGATGTGTAGAACTCAGGTGTTAAAACTATTAAATTTCTTAGCATTTAATTTTTGAATTGTATATTTTTTTATTATAAAAATATCAAGACAGCCTTTATTCTTCCAATTTTAGTTTTAAAAAATTTCTAAAAATACATCGACATTTGTCAATTAAATGTTGTACATTTAAATTTGTCATTTAATACAGTTTAAAATATTTTAGGACCTATACCTGGTGGTTGCAATATGGAATTTCCCGTCGAAATAGCACCTTACTTAAGATTAAGGAGTGACACTATGAGACTTTATTTAGAATACCAGCATGCTAGCTTTGGATTTAAAAGAAATGAACCCCATCCAAAATGCATTCTTTCATCACCCTACATTTCTTATGAAATATATATATTATTTCTTGAAGAAAATGACTTTGGAGAGTCTGAATACTTTAAGAAAGTAGAATGCATGAGCAATATATCAACGATTAAAGAACATTCCACTAAAGTATGTATTATTAATTTTCTTGAAATATTGTAAATTTGTATTAAGCTCATGTGATATGTCGTTGCTCAACAGGAAACATATATGCACAAACAACATCAAGTGACATCTCGATGTCTCAATTTAAATACACGAATTACAATACGAACAGCATTCTGTAAGCAATACTCATGACTTTGATATCGGAAATGGTAACGTCACTTCACTTGTACCACAAGCCTTGCTTGACTCCAAGGGTTGAGAAACTGGAAGATACTCAAATCTAGCCTTAGCATTAGATACCACTGTAATTTTATCAACATGTTTCTTAGCAAATTATCCAGAAGGAAATTATACTATATAAAACACTGGCCATGTGCTGACAATATTAGCATTAGTTAGTCCATGAGGACCCGCCCTGTAATTCCAAATCCTACAGAATCATCAATATCAAAGGACCCATAACATTTGGTACGTGGCTAAAGCTTTCTTATTTACCTTCATTTCATAATTTAAATCACGATTGAGCCGATCTAAAAGTGAAGTAAAGTGGCAATTCATCAAAAGTTCAGCTGGTGATTTACCCATTGTAGTGCACAGCAAAGTATGTTCCAAGAAGGAAAATCTAACTAACCACTTTCCAGTCACCAATTACAATCCTTTGCAATGAATTCTTAGTTGTCACAATCATGCTTTCCACCTATCTACCCATTAGACAAAGGATGATTCAGTGCAATAAACACTTGCCTAATTTGATTTTTCACGAGAAAATTTTGAAATTCTTCTGAAGTAAATGTTCTGTTATCAGACACAATTGTGTCTGGATACCATGGTTAGCAAGAAAGTGATTGCAAGTTATTTATAGTTATAATTGCTGACATGGAATTTACTGACAATACCTCTAACCACATTTCAAGTGAGGATCCACTACCTAGGAAATGATTTGACCTTGAAATGGACCCACAAAATCAATGTAATCAGAACCATGGTTTGTTAGTCCACTCCTGCTTGTAAACAAAAGCTTTGGCAGGACTTTCGATTTTCCAAACATTTAATGCAAGAGTTAACAGTTTCAATTTTATCTTCCATTCATGGCTATCACACATAACTATGAGCTAAACTCTTCATATGTATGATTCTCGGGTGATATGCATGCAGCAAAGTTAGAACATGTTTCCGTAAAGACTTCAGAATTATGACTCGACTACCCCATAAAATACAATTTTGACGAACACTTAATTCATCTTTACGAGAATAATAAGGTTTGAAATGGTCATTCAAGTTTTGATTAGACCATCCATTAAAGATAAAATTAAATTCTAGATGAAATAGGATCTTTTGGGGTATCTACAGCAATTTGTAAATTTAAAACAATATCCGATTCTATTCAGAAAAGAACATCCAATAGAAATGAGACTTCTGACTTCTAAATTTTAGTGGGAATTGGGAGACCTAAAGCATCAGCATTTTGAATTTCTTTATCTTGGGATGTTCCAGCTCATAATCATATTCAGATAGCGAAAGGCTTCAATGAAGAACTAAAGGTGAGAATGGAATCAATGGAGAGAGAATTGAATAAACCCAACACAAAGGTTTATGATTAGTAACTATTTTAAATTTTCTCCCATTAAGTATTGATTAAATTTCTTCACACAAGCTATAATAGCTAAAGACTAATACTTGGACGACCTGTCCAACTATAGCAACTATTTCTTTTCACACTAGTGAAGTTTCGAGTATAATAAGCTATAAGTGTTTCCACCCCTTGCAACTTAGAATGACTTCAAACAGCACCTAATCCATAGGAGGATGCATCACAAGTTAGGATAAGTGATAATTTTTAATTATGCACCAGTATCTTACCTCTAGAAGTCTTAACTAAATTATTTGCTTTTTCGTGAACTTGTATCCACTTCCATGGCTCATCTTTTCTAAGCAAACAATACAAGGGTTCTATTAAAATGCTTTCATTTCCAATGAAACACCTATACAAATTTAACATACCACAAATGCCTGCAATTCAATTTTATTTGTTAGAATTGAAGGTATTGTGAATTGTAATTTTTTTTCATAAGTAGGATTAATTCCTTTTTATCAACCTAACAATTCTATATCATTGGCTGCAAAACACCATTTTTCGCACTTCAGCTTAACACCACTAGCTGCTAATTTTCCCCAAACTATATCAAGTTTTGATGTATGGTCTGTCTGCTAAATCATATCCTCTGATGGTCATCTAAACTTATTAAGCCAATTAAACTTATTTACAAAATCCTATTTATACCAGAAGTTATTTTTCAAAAATGCTGCGAAATGGCATTCTGGAACCTCTCCCAAAATGGTGTGTGATCACCATGGCTCAGTGGATTTGCCCTCTGCACTAGCAGCCTGTGATCTGTAGGCTGTGCAAGTTTAATTCCTGTAAACTATGTGTGTATGTCCATGTACTTGACAGAAAAAGCATTGCTTTTCAAAACCTGGCCCTTACTCTATAAAAATTTATAATTTTATCCTTATTGATGAAGAGTATACTTGAAGTCTTCGGGCTGCAATCATACTAAAGGCATTTTTGAATTTTTGTTTACTGTGAAATATTTGTCATAGAAACAAAAACGTTTTACTAAATGCAATCACCTTTTTAAGTAGTAAAAAGTACTTCTGTGGGGTTTTTATACCCGAATAAAATTAAAATCATGTGATTTTTTTTTGTTGGTAATGAGAGGGTCTTATGAAGCACAATACTGTGAACACAAGCAAGTTAAATGTTGGCAGGTATAGAATTCTGTTGCATTGATGGTGGATCAGTGCAGCTGTATAAAGCTTCATTTTTAAGTTGATAATTGTAGTAAAACATGGAATAGTATTTTCAACACCAGACTGCTATTTTGCTATTTGTATAAAATATCCCTAATTTAGGTAAGTAACAAAAGTCATGAGAGAGAATGTAAGCATTTGAAAAACTGTCTTAGTTTTATGTACTTTTTTAATTGTTTTCATTTTAGGCATCCTATTTATAGTAAAATCATTGTTGAACGTTAAAATCTTTCAGAACTTGTGTATATATATCATATTTTGTGTTTATTTATAGTTTATTTATAACATTAGCAAACACTTTAGTTCATAGTAGTTTACTTCATTGTTAATTTCAATTTTTTATGCTTTTGTTAAATTGGAAGCATTTCTTATTTCCCATAGGCAACATTATATTCTTTACATCCAGACACAAGATACTCTTTTTTGATGTACCCAAATCTAGGAGTAGTGTATAATGTCATTGCTAAGTATACTATAAATAATGAAGTAAAAGAATCTGCATACATTCCAATTGTGTCTTATGGTTGTCCTTCATCAGAATTTACATCATATGGCTGTAACATGCATTGTGAGTATTTAATTTATGTGTTGATTTGTCTAAAATTACGTATTCTATTTAGACATTTAAAAGGAAAATCATTGAAAGGGGACATTAGTTCAACTTCCACTTATATTTTTTCGGAATTTTCTACTAAATTGAAATTTTGAAACACAATCCAGATTTTTTTTCAAGAGACTGGTTAGTCAGAAAATAATTTATCATTTTTGATATCTTTTCAACTTATCCTTTTGTCTAAACATTAAAATGTTTCAGGCTTATAAATCATTTACATTCTATGAAACATCCTTAAAAATTAGAAAAGGAGAGCTTAATTAACATTGCGTGTGTTATATTAAAATGATGATACCTCTAAATCCTTAATCATTTAAAGGTATTTTATATTTAGTCCTTAACTGAATAAAAGTATTCTGTGATAATGTTTCCGCATGAGAAACCTCGAGTTTAACTTGTTATGTCTTCCATGGTCTAAAATAGATGTTTAAAAAAGAACTGATTCAAATGACCCATATAGATATTACATCAAATTATATTTATATTATCTAAATTCACAAAAATAAAAATGGGGAAAACATCACATACATCAAATGAGTATGTTTTAAAGTTAAATTAAGGCAAGAGTCGCTTTAAGTTTTTCTGTATTTATACATGACGAAGCACAAAGCAAACTGCCAAAAAAGTTGTACAAAATAAGCAAACAGAATAGACGAAATCAAAATGTAAGAGCTTTAAATGAATGCAGAATATAAGCCTGATAAAGGCAACATGAAATAACAATAATTTATTTTAAAAATCTGTATCTAAATAGATATTTATTTCCCATCAGGATTGATACTTGACTGTTGCCAATAGAATGTTATGTTGCTCCAGTGCAACGTTAATTCAACTACCTACCTAAATAGATATTAGAAATCCTTTAAATTTGATTATTGTAACATTTCTTTTGAATTATTAAAATGCAGTCAACACTCTAAAACGAACTCTTTTAAGAATGCACATGATTTTAGAAACTTTCAAGTCCAGGTATTGTTACAATAATGTTAATTTTCATTCCGTTTTCTAAATAAACAGGCCTTAGTGTTTTCCTCCCTTGGGTTCACAAAAGAATGCTATCTTCAAAAATAGGTACTTTTGAAAAAAAGGAAATAATGTTCTGTTACTCGAAACATTGTAATCTTTTTCGAGCATTGACTAGGCCAAATTGTGGCCTATGCGTAGAGACAGTAAACCAATATCCACTGATGGATGGTATTAAGGATATTGATCCAGCACAATATTCTAGAAATTTTGGTGAGGACTGAAAGTATTCTTGATGCAAAATATCCAGTTTGAAAAGCTCTCATTACTTGATCCATAAAAGTTCAATTGAAAAAAACATTTTAAATTTATTTCTCTGAAGCAAACTAGGATATCATCACATTTTTTGATTCACAAAAGTTAGTTTCATATCTTTTAAATATGGTTATTAAGCATTAGATTAAATTTTTTATCATTGCTAATTATTATGTACTTTCTTTTGCTTTTAAGTTTAATTGTATGCATAACTTTATAACCAATACCTTATAAAACTTTGCTACATGGAAAGCATACTATATTTTTGAAATATATTCATTAATTTCATGTTAGAAACTTTTCCCCGGTCTCAAAAGGTTCGTATAAATTAGCATAAACTGCATTAGAACCTAACTTGGAAATATTTTTTTAATGTATAAATCAAACTCATTTTGCTTGTCATGCATTAACTATTAAATTATTTTATTTACATATTTTCTAGTTTCCTTATATTTGTATATACAAAACAGTTACAGTCAGCCTCTTTGCAAAATATTCTTTGTTGCAGATTCTATTGAGGGCAAAATATTTTTGTTTGCACTTTCCATTTATGGTTTTATTGTTGCCTTTTTTGGGCATTCTATCATTGGCTCAGGTAAGTTTCTTATTACCTTTACTACTAGGCCTGTAACTAAAAATGTTAATTCTTAAAGTTATTTCACACTTGAAAAGAGAATTTGTATGGTATATATTTCTATTTATGAAACACATTTTTATGACAGCCATGAAAAACCATTTTAACCTCTGTTTATTACATATCCTAGATATGTTTCATACATTCTTCTATAAGCTTTTGAAAATAAAAGTATCCATTTAATTTTAAAGTTAAATTGTAAGTCAAGGGTTGATTTGCAAATAATGAAAATATGAGGTGCTTTTGTTCTGTGATTTCATTTGTATACAAACAAAATTTGTGTTAAAGGATAGTTATGTGAAGAAAATTTATTCTCTATAGTGCATAGCATTCATTTTTATGTCTTTTATATGTAAAACTTATCGTGTAGGGAGTTTAAAGAATACCGCCAATCAAACACTATTATTCATGAATCAAATGTGAGTTTGACTTGCAATTAATGAGAGTATGATATAAATTCCTTTCTGTGATTTGGTTTGTATGCAGTACATTTTTCTCAGAATGCATTCAATTTAAAAAAATTATGATTATTTTTAACTGTAAAACTTATCAAATTAAAAAATTATGATTATTTTAATTTTTAAAAATATGATTATTTTAAATTATTTAAAAATTTATTTTCAAAATTTAAATAGAAGTTATATGTAGTCTGTATAAAGGGAAAATAATCCATTTTTCAGCATAGTATTTTCTTGTATTTTTCATATCTTGCAACAATTCCTCATAAAACTATATTTGGAACTAGAAGAAAAAATTTTGCACTCAATTGTTCACTCTTAAAACTAGTATTTATGAATTTATCTATGAAATTAAACATTAGAGATTAAATTTATTTGATATGTTGGGAAAATACGTACTGTACTACATACTACTACACATATAGCATCGTTGTGATAAAGAGATCCCTGTATTATCACTTCAAATTTGATATATTCTAGTTCAATATGCTGAGAGTTAAATTTAACAAAGTCAATATAAAATTTGGTGGATTTAAATTGACAAAAATTCAATTGGGAAAATACGAAACTTTCCTCTAATGTTTATCAACTCATGATATTCAATTTCTGTTTTATGGATATACATTTTCTGTAGGCATCTTTGTTTTAAATCTTAACATTTTTTGCTATCCTTCATGGATATCAGATTTTCTGAGATACAAAACTCATCTGAATCCATAAGACATTGATGTTTCATGGTGTACCTTGAAATTTCTGTTTTTCCTAGTATAATTAATTCAGCAGGTTTATTGTACACACTTTCTTCATGCACTGATATCTGTTTCTCTTATAGTCAGATTGGACCAACAATAATAATGAAATGAGGTTCGCATAACAGCTACACAGTATTTCATTCCTTGTCTCCCTGGTTGTAAAACGTGTTGTACTCTCGTGTTATGCTCTGACAATTAGGTAGATGATCTTGAGGAAGTGCATTTCTAAAAGGTTATCTTGTCAGGAGAATGGGCTGCCACAGTCAAAATAATTTATGGTGATCGCCATAGTTGATTATTTGTTTTACTAACTTGTAATCACTTCTCTTGCTCAGAATTCATGCTAAAGATGCCAACTACAGGAAAGCTTTGTTTACATGTAACCTGCTCCCTAATTGAACAAAGATTCGTTCAAAACCATGTGCCTTAAATACCAACTTGCCAGTGTCAGACTACCTAATTTCTGTATTGTGAGAATAAATATTGGCATTTTATTATTTGATATTACAGACAAATAAAATTGTGATTGGTGGTTGAAAATATTTGCAAAATAAAAAGTTTTCATTAAAACTATTATGCATTTCATGTGAAATACCTGAGGATATCCAATGTTCTGCAAAAATATCTATTCATTTAAAGTTCTGAAATAACTTGTATTTTGGAGACTCAACTGAATATCCAAACTTGAGATTTGGAAGCCTTCTAAAAGCAATAGAAATAAAGCAAAAATTTCTTTCATTACTCCTTGCAAGTTTTGTTATAAATCCTTATATCCATATCTAGATCTTAAAGTTTAAATTTACTTATTCAAGCAGTGTAGCTTTAATATTTTTAATGGAGACATGAAAAGTCTTAAAATTTTACAGTGTATATTATAAACATAATTTTTAAAGTTTTTCAAAAGATAACTTAGGGACTCAAATCAATTTAAAGACTTTCCCACTCAGCATTATTTTGCATATTTCTTTTTGACTATTATTTTTAAGAATGCTGTATTTCTGCCTCCCTTTCATGTTCTTTGTGTTTTTGTCCTTAGTATTATTATTCTTTGGATTATTGTCATCCTATTTGATTGGTTTCGTGCTTATTGGAAAATACCTCAGCTTTTCGAAAGGAAGTAAGTGCTTTAGTCATTTAATTGTAGTTGTATACTTTTTATTATAGTAATAAGTTTACGAAGTATTACTATGCAGGTTTGTGGGTTTTGCCTTAACAGTACCAAAATCTGGTTAAAAGCGCAGTCTAAAATGAAAAAAGGACAAAATACTCTTGCAAATCAGTGAGAAAAGTGTACTTAATTGAACTTCCAATTATATTTATTGTACAGCAATGAGTGATAGTCATATCAAAGCATTTTTGTATAACATTAATTAATATTTTCTTATAACTTTAATATATAGTTAAGCAATTGCAAAAAACTGAAATTGTTTTTGAAATGTAAAAACAGTCTCTTTCATTGTTGGATATATTGCATCTTAAAAGCTGATATTCAAATTTTATGATTGATTTACATGAATTATTTTAAATATCAATTACCAAGTTATAGAAATTGTAATGGTCTTGATATATTCTGCTTCATTAAAATCTTTAAAACATCAATTGTTTATTGCATATTTTTTTATTCTGTACTTATGCAATCCTTAAATATTAGTGGATTAAATTTGCAAGGTTTAATCATATTCTGTTATGTTATAAGAGTGCCATATAAGTTTCGATAGCTGTGTTTCAGTTCTCACAAGTTTTTAAATTTTTAAGGTTAAATCTAAAAATCTTTGAAGTTTTTATGGTTACAAACATTTAGCTCTTTTACAAATGGTACAATACAAAGCGAGAGTTCTAAAACTACCATTGATTACCTGATTCTGTCATTATTTGCTTGATTCTACCATTATTTTACCATGGATTCTGCTTGTAAATTTGGTTTGATAAAAATATAAGCAAACTCAAAATCTATTCAACATGCAGTAACTGGTCAACGAATTAGTTAGAAATCAAAGCATAGAAAAATTTTTCTTAAATGAAAGTCTTATTGCAACTTGATTAGTTTCAGATATATAACTTAAATTGAAATTGTACCATTTCTAGTTGATTGCAAATCAACCATACTAGGTTAAAACCATGCATTGCAAAGAAGAAACAAATTTCTTACTTATAACTAAAAGCTTTCGGCACTCAAACTTAAAGATCCTTTTCACAACTTTAATAGAACCCTGCCTTTTCTATCTTAATTGGTCCACTAATCCAATAACCTTTCTCCAAATTCTTAATCCCCTAGCAAGTTAAACTTTAAACTTCTCATTCTTCCTCAGTTACCTTACAACAAAGATTGCAGAGCTGTTTCACACGTAACAGAACTACTCATATACATCAATGATCCTTTAAACTCGTAGTAAGATGGCACTGCTGTCCAACACTCTTATCTCAACATTATCCGTAACTTTTCAACTCTTTAAACTTTTTAAGTGCTGTACAATAAGTTTTACATTGACTCCAGACTAATGTTCTCTGCATTATTATATTTTCAACATGTGAACCCCACACACACCAGTGGATACAATTGTATTTAATACTATTGTATGACTGCCTACTCTTATCCTGTGACTTTGATCTCTATTATTATGACATGCATACACTAAATTCATTCACACATAAAATATGCATACCCAGTTCTGTATTGAAATGTATCATTTAATCAATAGATGCCAATTTATATTCTTCACATAATCATTTAAATTTCTGTTTCATTTCACGAAATAAATTAATATTTTACTTGAATTGTTTTGATTTTATATTTTCTTGCAGCTTTATTGCCTAAACATTACTTTTTACTTCCTACACTAATACAAAATATTTCCTTAGAAACGGCTGATCTGTCGATGATTGTTGGTATTGTAGGAGGCTTGCTTTTATTTTCTCTGTGGCTGTTGCTTCGCCATCCACTTATACTTCTATTTCTTGGTGGACCTGTTTTGGGGTTTTTACTCACAGCAATTGTTTTCTATACTCCAGTTGGTAGGTTTTGCTATTTTGATTAATATTAGGAAGTCTTCATTCATTATCATTTAAGTGTTTTACATATTACTGTGTGTCACAAAGATATTTTATTCTTATTGTAGTCTTAAGGTGTTTATTTTATGTATTACAAACATGCCACTTTTCATCTTTTAAAATCGTTAGCAAAAACCTGTGTGGGTTCACCAGTCTTCCTTCTTCATAAACTGACTGCAAATTCATTTCTTTTACACATTAGCATTTTTCATTTTTACATTCATTGCACATATTTAACATATGACTCATGGAAAAACTGACCAGATACAATCACATTCCTTTAGACTAGAAAAGTACTTTTTTATGTAATGAAAAGAATCAAGTAGCAAGAAAAACAACAAATCAAGCAAGCTGCTTGAGCTATTGATTCAGAATTGTTATTGGTTGATAAACTTAATTCCACACATGGCTTACCATAATTCTATTTAAGTGGCATAAAATTTCAAATTGCACTTTTTCTAATTTGTTCATTTTTCAGATAATGTAAATAGAGCAAACTTTTAATACTGTCTCATTTAAAATTTACTAAATATAATTTAACCCTTTTAGGTTTATTTAACTAATGATTAAAATGCTTTACAAATACTTTCAGCATTTATGTTCCTGAAAGATTATACTTGACAATTAAAGTTTGGTCTGTGAACTTAGTCTTAGAAACATTTATTGAAAGGATGATAAACAGATACCATGAAATCATCCACATACTGCTTCTCTGGTAAAAATTAAAATGTACAAAGTTATCCCTGACAATACCGATATTGTGATTAAACCTTTGCTTTGCAACTGTAATTAAACCTTTTATTGATATCAGCCCCACATGCTTGAGCATTTCATGTTTCCTCACATACTTCTCTTATCAGAAGGCACTTCATAAGTTGATTCAGATGGATAGCCATTATGTCAGAAAATCTCAAGTCCTGTGATTTCACAGAGTACTTCATAAATATCTACATTTCCCCTCAAAATCTTTGCAAAGTAGTCATTAACTGTAGATGAGAAATGTAACTTATGAACCCCTGAAAATGTTCAGGGCATTGTTCACACATGATAGGATAAATGTTGCATTAAAATATATAAAAAATTCATCACAAGAAAAAATTTGAACTTATTAATCTTAATTTCTTTCTATAAATCCATTACAAACATAGTGTTTAGTCTTATTGGATAATCAGTTTTATATCCAGATATTTAGTACTGAATTCAAAACTTTTTCTTGACTGTAAAATATTTTTACTTGCCTTGAAAGAACCATTTCTGTTCGTTTTTAAATTCATTGAAAATTCTTTTGTTGAGTGTTCACCTCCAATTTCCTATTTTTGTGTGCCTTAGTCTGCTACAGATACAAGAATTAGAAAATTCAATCATGTACAAGCTAACAAACATCAATTTATTGGATTTATTAATCACAAAAATATTGTTTCTGTTAAAATTTTTTTATCTTTATTTGTTTTGTTAATTTGGTAATATATTCTATGAGTATTTTTTAAAATGTTATGAAAGCTGTTTTTTGTATTGTTTTTAGTTTTATCAAAAATATAACATGTGTTGGAACTCGCCTTTAATTCCTCTTTTTTCAGGTAATTCTGAAGTATTCGTGAATGAAACAAATTTTTGGTCTTTGTTGGGTACTGGAATTTTATTCATCACAGTACTTACCCTAATAATTCCTAAACTGGTAAGACTACATCCATCCTATATATATTTGGGTTTTATATGATGAAAGTTTTAAGGAAATGATAGCTAACATTTTCAGAAAAACTATTCCAACAATCCACTAATTATCAATTATAATTTATGTATATTTATTTTTCATTTTCTTTTGTAAAAGTTAGTTACTTTCACTTTTATGCAAAAGGTTAAAATATTTTCATTTTTGTATGTATATCCATTGTTTTTACTGTCTTACTAATATTGATTGAACCAATGTTTCAACTTAAAAATAAAGGCATTAAAAGTATTTTCAAAAAATATTTATGTAATATATATTGTGATTTCTTGCATTTTCTTTTTTCTGACATTCATAAATTTCTTATATTCATGAGTAAGCATAGGATTTATATCCTGAATATGCTATGAATTTTGTGTTTAAATTTTTATGGATAGGCGAGTAGACTTTTGGTGGGACAACCTGGGCCAAAGGCCCTCAATCTCCATTGAACTTGAAGGAACTGAATGGCATTGAGTTTCAAGAGCCTTTTTTGTTGACGAGGGGACTTTGTTGTCTGGAGTCAATAGGAGTGTTGTGGAAGCTTGCATCATCATTGGTTGGATGGTAGGAGACATCAGTGGTCGTTCGCCAATCTAACATTGCCTAGAAGAGTCGGAGAGTCATAATTATTGCATGATTAGGGAGGTTCCAAGTTAGAAGATATTAAGTTTGCATAGGTATTAAGAATTAAGTTTGCTTGCAAATGTTTTCAAGTTAAGAATGACTCATTGACCTTTTACTATTGGTTGATGAAAGTCATCTTGGAATTTGCTGTATCATCAATTCCATATTTTGGAAGAATTTAGGGGCTAATTTAGTGTGGTATTTATTGAGTTCTACAACACCCAGATCTTCACAAATTTTAATGTTCCTATAGAAGAACCAAGGGCTATTATCCTGAATGGAATTTTGAAGAGTTCAGATTTTTAATATGGGTCTTAGCTGCATATCCCCAGACATACTGGTTTAGCTGACTACTGGTCTGAGCATGGTCTTACAAATGAACATTTTGGTTTTAATAGAGTTAGAGTTCCTAGCAATTATGGGAAATACGACAGATCTAGCCACAAGGAACTTGTTTTTAGGGGATTCGATCTGCAATTTCCAAGTTAATCACGAGTTCATTGTGACACCTAGATATGAACAATTAGGGGACCAAGGGATAATATTTCCAAAGAGTTTAAGGGGAGGAAGATTCTTTTTTCTAGTAAAGAGTACAGCTTGGCATTTGTTAATATTAATCTTATTTTACCAGGCAGTAAGCCAGGACTCAAGTGCTTGGAGGTAATTTGTATGTGTGAGCATGACATTTCTTAAGTCATGTTTCCTAGCTAGTATAGCAATGTCATCTGCAAACATGCAGAGCATTAAGGAGTTATACTGAGAAATGTCATTCGCATAAATATTGAATAGTTTAGGCCCTAATATGGAGCCCTGCCTGCCTGAATGGCATGCTTAGTAGAAAGGATTTTATTGGTTCCAAACGACAAAGTGCCAATTTGTTAGATAGAAAAGTATGAGTGAGGCTGGAAAGCCTAGTGTTATGAGTTTATGGATTAGTACATTTATCCAAACCCTGTCGAAAGCTTGGGCTTATGTCTAGAAAGACTGCACAGTGCTTTGATCGATGTTTAGGCCGTCAATTATGTGCTCGGTTACCTGTAATAGTTGGTGGGAAGTGGATAGTTGTCTTCTGAAACTGAACTGCAGGGGAATTAAAATTTTAGCTTGGGAACTGTCCTGTTTCAATCAGGTATTAATGACTGACTGCAGTTTCCTAATTACCGAGAGCAGGCTAATAGGCCTGTAACTGTCGGGGGGTTTCAGATTTCTTTTGTTTCAGTATTGGGACAATGACAGCTGTTTCCCCGGTAGGGGGAAGTGTTTCAGACAAAATATAATTTATAATATGGGTAATAATGAAGATGAATTTAGGAGGTAGTTTCTTCATGATATTTGACACACCATCAACCTCTAGGATTTCTTCACTTTAATTTCCAATTATAGTCAACAATTTCCGAAGGGTTTGGTAAGCTCAATATTGAGTCAGTTGGTGTAACTTTAAGAAATTCTTAAATTAGTTGTGTCATGGTTAGGAGTATCGCTTTCCAGGAATTGTTACAGGCTGTCAGCAAGCATTTCAGCTTTTTCCATCTCTGTGTAGGCTATACTAGCTGGGCCCTTAAGGGGTATAATTTTAGTATGATAGTTTTCTTGTATTTCTTCATTGCTCTCCAGAAGGATCCTTCCTCTGCAGACAGTGAAATGATATAATCTGTCCAAGATTGCTATGAGTTTTATATTTAGTCCCGAAACTGATTCTGGGCTTGGTTCATCAGTCTCTTTTCATAAGGGTCTGGTTCTTTGCCAAGTCTTCCTGATTTGATTCTTAATTATAAGTAACTCTCTATGTTGGGAGGGAAGGGAGCTGCTGGGTTTTTGTGCTCAACTCTTCCTGTCTCATGGTATGCACTAGTGATTGTTTGAGTTATCTCTTCTCTATAGGAGTTAAGTTCCTCCCCTGAAGAATGTGAGGTATTGTGTATGGAATGTCATTCAGCGAATTAGAAAATTTCTTTACAATTGGGACAAAACTCCTTCGTCACTCAAAGATTGCTTTTGTGTATCGAAAAACAATATCACTGGGTTGTGGTTGCTGGATAGCTCTGAGAGTGAATCCATAGTGTAATGATATGGAAAGTTCTAAATCAACACCAGATCAATTGTCAACACACTAGTGGGGCCATAGAGAGTGGGTTTGTCATGTGCAGCAATGTAATCCTGTGTTAGTCGCAAAGGAGTAGAGTTTTGTTCCTTGTCTATTGGTGTTGTTGCAGTTCCATTGTTGGTTGTGTGCATTTGTATCTCCACTTATGATGATGGAACTGTTAAGTCCAAGTAGGGATTCAATATCCCATGTGTAGATGATCGGAACATTGTTTTAAATATAGATGGAGACAAGTGTTGGGGAAGGGAATGTAGTCTTATAGTTACTGGCATGGCCTCAATTAAGTGTAGTCTAGGTATTGTTTCTCTATAATGTGGAATAGAGTACTTGATGTAAATTCCTGTACCACTACTATAGCCAATGGATCTGGGTGTAATGAAATTCATAATTGGGCAGCAGGGTTTTATCATCAATTTTTAGGAATGTTTCCTGTACTAACAGGGCATTGGGGAGTGTTCATTTACAAAGTATCTTAACTCATGGATTTTGTAGTGGAATCCACACGCATTCCAGTAGCAAAGTTTCAAACTGGTGACACAGCTGTTAGTTTACTGCATTAAAATTGATGTTAATGAGGACGAATAATTTTCAGAATCATCTGGACTGATGCAGTTTAGAAGCTGTTTAAGTAGATAAGGAATGTTAGGGATACAAGAGAAGATTGATTTTATCTCAATAACTGAGAGATCAGACATTTTGCCTACGGGGAGAGAATAGCTGCGATCTGAATCTTGCAAATCTTAGGTTACAAGATAGTGCCAACTCCAGGGAAAAAGGAGGAGGTTGCAGAATAACTGCTTGTGTGTGACACATTTGGGTTGTCTAATTTGGGTAATTTAGCCTGGAATGACTTCGGGCATTTAATGCATCCATGGTAGTTGGCCCAGTGTGCCTCATTTCAGTTGCACATTTTGATTTAGTCTCCCTGTTAGGGCAAGTGTTTGACCTGTGCAGTTCACTGCAGATAACACATCTGGGGACATCCTGTTACTTGGTTTTTGACTGGTTAAAGGGGTGGCAGTTATAACAATGCGGAGCTCCTTTGCAGTTAAGAAATTTTTCAACTTTAACTATTAGGTGCATAAATTCTGTCTTCTTATATTGCTCCTGTGTTATCAAATGGATGCAAATGCTCCTGAAAAATAAGGAGTGGCTTTTTATCCTAGAATCGTTTGAGTTGATTCACTTGTAGGCTTTTAATGCCAATCAACTCCAAGTCATTTTTAATGTCACAGTATGAACCGGTTGGAAGGCCGTAGTGACAAGGCTTGGTGACAACTTTCACTGATTGTTCCTCTTTGGTTGATTGATCAAAATAATTTACTTTGTTTTCTTTTAGGTATTTTGTTCGTTTTCGATGTTCGTCAGGCATTTTGGGATAGGATGTTGAGCATCGGTCCTGATAGTTTGCCAACAATTTTGTTGTTGCCAATAGCACAGCAATTTGTTCAAGCTATATTTTCTAACTATCGCTTAGATTTGTAATTGTGGGAAGTAACTTAGATGCAACCTGAGGTTCCTCAACTATGTCAGCTGTTTGTTCTTTATTGGTAGCAGTTGGCTTTTTAGGGGAGGTTTGAATGTTAAGTTTCTTACTGGGGGTTTTCTAGGTTAAGGCACTTGTGTTAGCAGGATGCTTAAGTTTAACTGAGGACATTCTCTCCTTAGCATTATTAGAAAATAAAACGCACTGACTTCGCATGTTGGCGTTCCTGTCTCTAAAATAGTCCAGTTTTGTCCGGAAGACTTGTCCCACTCTCCTTCAGAATTACACTAGCTCATCAGGGCAGTCAGCATGTGAATGAAGCCATTCCCCAGGTTGATTTCCATTTCTAGGAAGCAGATCTGATTGAGCAACTCCTCATATGTGGCCTTTTTCATCCACTATTCATCAAACATAAAATTTTTCAAGATTTTCATCTCTAATTGAGATCTTTCAATTATTTAAGTATTGGCATTAGCCATAGCAAAGGTAATTAGCCAGTCCTGAAAAGAACTCTAGTAAATGACTATAACTATTCTGAGCAAAGAAATAGTATGTCCTTCCTCAGTGGAGGCAGAATGCTGAATTGGGGAATGTATTTATGGATAAGTATATCAGTTTTAGTCCTTTTAAATATATTAAATCCATACTTCTAACCATAATAAAATTACCATTCTTACTCCTGTACTGCTTATTTTTCCTATTAAGGTAATACTTTATGACAACTTTATCCTGTAAAAATGAAACTCAAAACCCAGACTTAAAAAGAGCTATAAAATATTAAAAAGATAGATTTATATATTTCTTTCTATAATAAATCAATCAGCTTTTTATTCAAATCTCAAACTGAGAAGAGGGCAGTTCTAAGAAATATATTTGGGCCTGGTGAAACTAAAATTACATTCCAAACAGTATATTTTCCCTCTTCGAATTTACATCAATATCTTTGAATGGTATACCTACTTTGAAGTACTACTAAAGAAGAAAAAGATAATTTCATTCCTCTATGTTCTAGTTAGTACAATGTTACTATTACACATAAAACAATTTAATCTAGGAGAAATTGGTGCAGCTTGTCCAATCTTAATCCTTGAGTGATACAATTCAGATTTCCTCCAATATTATACCTATACTACATTCTAATCGACACTGAAATGACCACGAAAATTTATCAAAATTTCTTTTGCTAATTAAAAATTTTGCATTACTACTTTTTCTCTTTTAGATGACTATAATGGCATCATCTATCGTTGGTAGCTATGTAATGCTTTTGTTCTATGATGATTTTGTTGGTACAAGACTATCTTATATTGTATTAAACATTATAAAAAGAGCTGTTTCAAAAAACATTCTGTTTGCTGCAAATGATTTACCATTTCAAACAAATGGTGAGTTACTGCTCATATATTATTTTTATTTTCCTAAGATATGTATTGTGTTTACGAATTTAATTTAATAGACTTTTTACAGAATTAAAAAAATTTAAGTGCAGTAAATTGAATTTTAAATTTTCCCTTATTTAACTGCCATGTCATTTCCACTGCTTTTAATATTTGAATACAATGAAAGAGACGAAATGTATGATTCTTATTGGCATGCTTAGTTGGGCAATTATTTCAAAGTCAGTGATACAGCAATAAATAACTCGTTTGCTGAGCTGTTTATATTGTATGCAAATTGTAACTTTCCTAAAAGTATAAGATCTGTAGAAGTGGTTTTTTAATGGCAAGTTTTTGCCCAATTGTAATGACTAGAATTCCCAGTTCATTTGAAAACAACATTAATCTGGGAAACATGCATACCTTTTTAATTTAATATTATGAATATTGAAACAAGTGTCAGCTGAAATTCCAAATGTAAAATTAATTCCCTGGCCAAATTATAGATGTGCTTCGTCTTTTTTTAGAAAATTCTGATTGGGAAGAGAAAGCTTTTTTAATTTTTACAAGCTTTAGATTGATAATTTATTATCTTTGAACATTGGAGAATAATAAAACATGTCCAGGTTTGTTAGTAATAACCTTGTATTTGTTTTTGTTTAAATATGTAGACAGCAAAAGATTAGTTTTACTTTACAAAGCATTTATTCATTTTGTCCTACTGTTAATGCATACTTACACTGTTTCCTAAATCTGAATATTTCCAATCAATATTAATCCAAATGGTCTTGTTTTTGTGCTATCCACCTTGTCACATTTCTATTCATTAGCTGTTATGTATTTGTAATTTGAATCATGTCTGAAACATTACCCAGCCAAGGAAATGGACATATTTTATGAGAAGGCTTTTAGTGATCTTTCTGTATGTCTGGGCGCTCCATTTTCATAAGAACGAAGGTTTTCTGTTAGAAAATCATTGTAGATGAGTTAGTATTCAGTTCCTTAATGACCCCTAGCAACAGTCCTGTTACATTGTTGTCTTTTCCACCTCATCGATGACAGATTCATAGCCCAAATGTGTTATTAAAAAATTAATTATACATATTTGTGCAGTAATAGTTTAACTGTATTATAATACTGGTTCTTAGTCAATCTAAAAAATCGAAGTATTTCTAATAATTGGGCCAGGGACTGTATATTTTACTTGATTATTTAAAATTTGAAGACATTGTATTTTTAAGTACACATATTTTTCATTTCTAGTGATAAGTTTTGTAATTTTAAAAATTTCATGAGCTGTGTAGATGCATATTAATGTTTCATTTGTAAGACAGTTGTATCCAGTTTACATGTTCCAAGGTCTTTGCTTGACCAATTGTTTTAGTTCATGCTTTTGAAGTTATTCAGCAGTTTAAAAGCGTTTTGATCGCATCTTGCATTAGCCAGTTATAAAAGGATTCAGTTCTTTTTATTCTGATTGTTATATTAGTTAGATACTCTAATGCAAGAGGTACTGTGATGGTTGCTTGTCACACTTTAGAGTATTTATTAACAATCATTGCTATTCATGAATGTTGCTATAGTAATGCTGCTATTATAAGTACATATCTAACTAGATTTAGTTTCTGTAACAGTATTATATGTATGAGGATACAGAATTATATATAAATGCTATATTACATATTCCTTTATCAAAATCAGATAACAAACTTTCTTTTCTTTCTAGATATAATTTTGAGTACAATTTGGGTTATTTTATCAATACTTGCTCTGATCTCATGGTACAAGAAGCCATTTTCCAGTATTTTGAAAAGAAGTAATTATGGTTATTCATACCTTGATGGACAATCTAGCTCAAGGAACAACTCAAGACAGATACATATTGTATCAGGAAATGACAACATGTATCAGCCAATTCTGAGACAAAACAATAATGTTTCTTATCAAACATTTTAAATTATATGATTTACCAAATTAAAATTTATTTTTTAGAATTTTTAAAATCTTACAGAAGTGTTTTAGGCTTAGCTTAAAAGTATTATTTGAAAAGTTGAAAATTGTCAACAAATATTAATAACAAAATTCCCTTAAGTGACTAGTCATCTGCACAAAAGTAAATTTGATTTTAAATGCTGAATATTTTGAATATAGTATTACAATCAAACGTTTTTATGGAAAGTTTTTATACATTTACAGATCTGTAACTTGAAAATTGAATTAATGGAATTTTCATTTTATTCGAAATCCCATTTAAAAATACCTATCAGAAAAATTTACTGCTCTAATGATGTTATTTTTCTTTGCTTGTGAAGGCGTCAAAGTTTAGTTTTCATTGAATCTTTGCAAAACTTTGTTTTCTAAAGCCTTAAAATACTTTTGAAATAGTGTATGATACTTTATCTTAACATGAATTTAAATTCAGATGCATTTATTTCAGTATTGCATCTGAAATTATATATGATTTCAATATATCTTAACTTGGTGATTTTTTTCTTTTCATCATATGATAAATAGAACAGAGTAGACTAAAATATTCGACATTCATATATTCTTTTCAGCTTATTAACTATGCTACAGTAATATCTTAGTAGCTTCATTCTGAAGTGATACATAAACAATGAAAACGCATTTAAATTACATCATAAATTAATATTTCAGTACATTATTAAAATATTTAAATTCTGAAACTCAATGTTAAATAAATAAGCACTTGGTAATAAAAAACTTCAATGTGTATGACAGTTTTAAATTTATGCAACAATTATATCTTTAAACAAATTGGTTTCTAGGTTTGTGTTGAACAATTAATAATTTGCATGGCTTTTAAATTATTTGAACAAATAAAGGTAAATGTATTATTTTATACAAGTCGAACTTTCTTAATTCATCTCCCCTACAGTAAATAAAATGCAAATTTTTAAATTAATTTTCTTTTAACTAAAACATAAAATTTTAAAAGCTGTGAGAATGGAATTTAACTTACATTTTATTCTAATCTTAACTGAAATTTTTTTTTACCACCGATCTATTAAATTACATTATTTTTTTCACAGTATGTCTTACTATTTTAAAGTTTCAGAAGTTTGTATGTTGCATATGCACGAATGCTTATTACAGTGTATTATCTTGATGTAGTTACCAGTGCTCCCTGAAAAGATTATAGATGCTAGGAACACAGGCTCTTGTCTGATATTAGCAATAAATATGATAATTTTTTTAGATTAGGTGAACATCTAAGTAGATAAAAAATTTTTTGTAAGAGTTGAATATGTATTATTTTGGTGATAAAACTAGTCAAATTGTCAAATGGATGAGAAATTTTTAACTAATTGATTATTAACGACTAAAGTATGTGTTCTCTTGTTTTAAGGGTACTCAAGATGGCGATATATGAGCTATAAATTTTACGTAATATCAATAGGATCTCAACATAGCAATTTGAACAATGTAATAGATTGTCAAATGGAGTGTAATCTAAGTTTTAAGTATTAAAAACTGGTGTGTGTGCGAGCTTTAAGGAAAAATCAGTCCTTGAAATGTTTTCTTCCTTTTGGTATGTGAGAATGTAGAAGTTTCTTTAGTATTAATTATTTGTTGCTCATATTGTCTTGAATTTATCTTATCGAAGATTTTGAAAGTTCTTATGTGTTGATTTTAATGTCATTTGAAACTTTATGAAATTCAGAGAAAAATAAGGATACATAATATCTGTGTAATTAGTAGTTTAGAATCATTTCTCTTAAGTGAGATAAAACACAATGATAAGAAAAATATATTATTTTAAATTTCAGGAAAGTAATTTATTTCACATAGCTTTTATTCAAATTCATGCATATCCTTTCTGGTATTAGTCACTACTTTTTAAAAAGTAGCTTTCTTGATTGCACACTTGATATTTCTTATGAAATTGATCTTGGAAAATACATTTCTTTGGAAATTGACTGGAACTTCGTTTATTTCATACTAATCCTTAGATATGCATCATGTACAGTTTTTATATGTGAAAGTCTAGTTATTACTAACAATTCTCATACTCGTAACTAGCATATTCTTATATATATTCACAGATTTCTAAACTGCTTTCTTTTACTTAAGTATTGGAATTAAATTAAAAAGTGGTGAAAATTTTTAAATTTTAATAACAAACAAATGAATTAAGTTTTACAATTGTTTGCCAATAGCCGTTGTACTTTTGGACATGAAGATTTCAATGCATACTTTTTGTTCTGATTGTATTAAAACCATTAAAAACTTGGTGTTTGATTTGTGCCTTAGACAAAATCAAAGCTCTTAAACATTCAGTAGCAAAATAATTGAGATCTTTAAATAATTACTCTTAAATTATTCCATATCAAAGTATTTTTAATTTTATGTTGAACAAATTGTTATTTATGTAAGTTTTATGTTTTTAGTCATGTTATTTTGTATAAATTAAACATTTATAAATCCATGTCTTATACTAAATAAAGTGTATTTTATGAAATAAAATTTTTCCCTTTTTTCAAGATTTATTTGTAATTTTAAGGTTAGTTCATAAATGTGTTTTTGTACAGCACATTACAAATTTTATTTGTTTTATTATTAAATTGTCTCTTCAATCTGTTCGAATCGAAATTTATTGAAATCAATTGTTTGAAAACTAATCTTTATCTCCTAAAATGAAACTCCAAAAACATCCATAATAAAAACAGATTCTCAAATAATGTAATGTTACAGCTAGATGTCTTTTGTGAAACTTTGAGGGTTCATTTCTTCATTTGTTGACATACGTTTTATTTAAAGAGTATTCTGACACCTAAGTTCTGAAAGTTTTCTTAGTTAAAAAGAAAAATTAAACTTTCACACAAAATCAGTGTTTAATTGACTACTTTTGACCCCTATCCATTCTTTCCACCAGTTTATAATGTATCTTTACTGGAACAAGTTGTCAATGTTTGATTCAAAGTTTCTGCTGGATAAGTGCACAGAAAGCAGACTTCCTCTCAGATGGATTCAGTCTTCTAGATAATCTGGGAATATCCGAAAGGATAAAAGATCCAATCTTCATATTAGGCTTCAAAGTATGTCTTTGGGCATGTTCTGCTGAATTTGATTAGTCGTTCGTCATTTTGCTTCATCATAGACAGTACAATTGTCCTAAATATTTAGCTCTGATTTCAAAGTCCGGTTGGAAGAGTAACGGATTAGCAATTACGAGTTCGAAACTCAGTCCAACCGAAGGCCGTCGTGTACACGGAGGCTGGTGCGCACGTTAAATCTTTCGTGGCCTCAAAGGTCTTCACGTTGGCGTGGTGCGGAAGTTTGGAGAGTGGGGTGCCAGCTCAGGTGTTATCTCGTCATCTGTTCAAAATTACGTGGTGTCCGGATCTTTCCCTTTGGGGATTGATCCCGGACTGTCGTCAATAGCCCGTTGTGTTGCTCCAGTGTGACATTAATTAATTACCATTACCATAGCAACCTTTCAGGTCTTGGCTTTGATCTGGTGGCATCTTTGAATAGCATCAGATACGAAATTCCGAAAACGTAGCAAAAATGGGGAGAGATTAGTTATTTTGGTAACATTCTAACTATTCTGGATATCCCTAATTACGTTTGCCTATCATATTCTAAAAATCTGTCACATGGTTTTATGAAACTACACTGCCAATGTGAACTGGGTTATACGAATTTGTCTATTTGCATGTTATATCATGTTATCTGTTTCTTTTTTCTGTATAATATTCTGTGTTGGTACGACTCGTGTAAGTCAAATATCGGATTACTTATTGATTTTTATTTCCCTCTTATATGGTTTTATCTTAGTATGTTTTATTGGCCGTTTCCCAGCCATAACATCACGTTGGCGTGCTGTGGAAGTTTGGAGAGTGGGGTGCCAGCTCAGGTGTGACCTCGTCATCTGACCGTGATTCAAAATTACGTGGTGTTGTCCTCGATCTTCCCCTTCAGGGGAATGTGGGACAAAGTTAAAAATCAATGGCAGATTGATAATTTAAGAAACGCTCAGATTACGATGATTTTATCTAAGACCACTTAAACCCTCTCAACCTTGGGCACTGCGTGTTGTACGCCGCGCAGGTTTAATTCCTCCCATATTAATTGTTAATTTATCAATGTTCTCAATATTAATTTTTGCTATTAATTATTGACTGCATAAAGACTAGCAAAAGGCCGAGCTTTGTTATGAGCGTCATGAGATTTGCTTTTACTCCGCAACACAGAGTGGGGTGCCAGCTCAGGTGTGACCTCGTCATCCGACCGTGGTTCAAAATTACTTGGTGTTGTCCTCGATTCTTTCCCTTCGGGTTTGATCCCGGACCGTCGATCGGATCTTTCCCTTTGGGATTGATCCCGGACCGTCACCAATAGCCCGTTGTGTTGCTCTAGTGTGACGTTAATTGAAATACCCCGGACCGTCGCCAATAGCCCGTTGCGTTGCTCCAGTGCGACGTTAATTAAATTCCTACCACAATACACATAATGAACAGATAACCGCGTCAATTAGTTGGAAGAATCCTAGGAAAGATTCTATTGGTCAAGAAAACTGGTTAGAAATCACGCAGGTTCCAGAACGGATATATGCGTGTGCACCCCTCAAAGGGTTAATGGCTCCTGTTACTGGACGGAAGAAAAGCGCCTTCGGTGTTTTATACTCACCAGACGTTTGTGAGAAGACAATTGAAATACTTTGTCTCATCTCTTTTCTATGTATCAATGATTGAAAGGGGAATTGACTTAAAGCATTGGGGCATTCTGAAGGTGGATTGCCAGGAAAGTACATTCGCTTCACACGTATGGCACTGGAAAATATTTCTGTGGCAAGGGCAAATGTTTCCAAGAAAAACCATTTTTTAATAAGTATTTCTGAAATGCCACCCCTTAAGATACTGGCATTCAGGGCCACCATCTTTTAGCTATGCCACTGGATTTCCGTATGTTTAAAAATTCCTGGTCTTTCGTGGATTCTTGCAGCAACGACTTTAGAGAAGACGTCCTCTTCAAAGTTAATAAGGTTTCGTACACTATTCGTTTGTGGTATCCCCACAGGAGGAATTCAGAGCATGATAAATCGGGTATCCGTGAATGCGCCTCGGTCTATTCATTGAACCCTTGGGATATGCATATGCATCCCTATGTGAATATGGTTCAATTTAATGGTGTTCACTACCTGCCCTTAAGGTAGGTAGTGAACACCATTAAATTGAATTAAATAGATAGTGAACACCATTAAAGCAAAAACCTGTACCTTTAATGGTGTTCACTACCTGCCCTTAAGGTAGGTAGTGAACACCATTTAAGGTACAGGTTTTTGCTTTTTTAGCAAACATAATTTCTCGTAGCAATAACATGAAATCGTCATAAATATATACATTTTTTCCAGTATATATACGTTGTCAACTTCTCAGTTATATCGGATCTCTTCACGCGATGGGCTGTCTCCAGCATCCCTTTCCACGAACCACTTGTGTGTACTTGGGAAGGTACAGCAATTTGAATCAATATCAATAATTACAGTTCACTAAAGTTCTGTATTTTTGTGTAAGCCGGATAAACCTATTCGAGGGGCCATATTTGGTATGCGAGCCTGATAAAATATTTGGAGGACCGTATCTGGTCAGGCCTGAGATCGATTTATTCACTACACCGCGCGTACGGTTTTTGTGGGGACCGGTTTTTTAAATCTCATCCCGACGAGAACCACTTCCTCAAATAGCTAAAGAATGCATGAAAATGTAAAAGTCCTAACAAAGATAATAGCCCGTTGTGTTGCTCCAGTGCTACGTTAATTTAAAATACCATACCTAACAAAGATACTTAAAAATCAGCTTAGTTTTTTATGAAACGCCATATTTGGTATGCGAGCTTTTTTTTTATGAAATGCATTTGCTGTATACTCGAATAACGTTTCGCCTAGCTAAAAAGAAAGATGCAAATTCGTCAAAGTTCTAGTTATTAGCGTATGTTACTTTAAAAATTCGGGCTACCATTTAATATTCTATCTGTTAATGGTTATCGTAGCATGAGAGGCATATTCTGCCTAGCTAAATGTAAGTGGCAGGTAGTGTTTCTGCTGCGAAACTACCATAAAAACTACCTAACTCGCAAATTTCAACGAAGCTATTTGCGAAATAATTTTACTAGGCCCCGATTTGATACTTCTTTAAATATTTATTTTTACGAATGAGTATCCTCTAGGAATATCTGGACAACGGCCCCGGAAAACCTTTTCGGAGGGCGGTATCAGGACGGTAGGCCGGAAAAATCTTATCGGAGAGCCGTATTTCACCAGCGGACCATGTTAATCTTTTCTAAGGGCCGTATCTGACCTGCGGGCCGGTTAAATGTCCGGCTGGTTGGGTTCTATGGCGCAAGAGACATATTTGGCCATGCTGTGCCAGACAAAAGAGAGAGCGTCAAGTAATGGATATACACAAGGAAATTTTACTGACACAGAAGAAATACACCCAGGGAGGAAAAGAACCTAAACCTATCCGGAGGGGTGTATGAGGTATGTGGGCCGGTTAACTTATTTGAAGGGCTGTATCTCATTTGCAGGTCTCATAAAAAATATTTGGATTACCCTATCTGGTCTGCTGACCGGGTAAACCGGTTCTGGTTTGTGAACCTCAAAAATATTTGATGGGCCGTATCGGTCCTATCTTTATAATGTATTTATCTTACGCGTACGGTTTCTTGTGGACGGGGTGAGTAAACCTGACCCCGACGAGAACAACGGCTATTTCTGAAATAGATTTTTAAAAATATTGTCCGAAACACCACGACGAAATATTTAGGAAATGAGCATGGATTTTATATTCAAGTTGCAAACGCTGTCTTTTGGTCAACTATGGCCCCTTACGCCATAAAACTCAACCAACCAAACGCTATATGAAGTTAGAAGCTGGTTCTTTGCACTTTGAAGTTCTCTTCCCGAATGAAGTTCAATAGATCATACACAAGGACCGACTACGCATATAAACTGACTTGTACAATAGCATCTATGGGAGACGTAGGGAGGGTTTGACATTGGCATAGGAGGTATTGCGCATGACAAAGACCCCTAACCTATGAGATCATCAATTGGGACAATCGTACCTGTGGTACGTGGCATGGTGTAGTGACGATGAAAATGCACATTAGTACAGTGGTTTCCAAAGTAGGGTCCGTGGAAAACATGTAATATTTCAGTAACCAAAATAGAGTACCCCTTTCAAGAAAAAAAATTAAATATTCCATTATTTTCTCCCATTCTTTTATGTTCTAAAATCTGTTGTTGTTTATCCTCCTAGTCTAGAAAATGCAGTCCAGGTCCATAAGATCTTGTCGCCTGAGCAGGAGAGAAGCTCTTTCCTCTTGGTCTTCCGGCTATAAATCCTAAGGACACCGATGCAGTCAAGGATGTGAGACGGCGTTGCAAGCGAGACAGAACAGGAGCATGATGGTAAAACCTTGTCTCTGCGTTTAACCATGGAGCAATCAGTTCAAAAATCTAAATTGATAAAAAAGATTACTAATTTCCAACTAATTAAATACTTCACTAAATTTTTAGAATCTAAAAATTAGAAGATTCGGGTGTTCATTGATGTCTGACGTATCCAAAATTTTGTTCCATAAAATATATTTTTTACACTTTCAAGATCAAATAAATTCAAAATTTTACATTAGAAAGTTATGTTTTTGCACTTACATGAAAACCGTTAGTAAAAAGGAAAACTTTTCAAAACATCAAGTCTCTAAGTTAAAAACTTCCGAGCCCAATGAGAGACGATGTCCGTAAAAGTGCGGTACAATCCAAATTGGCGGACAATTTCGCCGAATACCGGAAAACCCTCAATCGGATTTTGGGGATTTTTGTGGGCATTCAGAGAGGTCCCCTGAACACTTTCCCATTGGTCCGCTTTGGTTTTTTAGGATGTCGAACCCTAATTTGACTGGATTATTTTAACAACGAGTTTCTTGATTTGGTAGATGATTTATAATTTTCTCAACAGGGGTAAACGGTCTACATGGACGCTACGCCTCTGGTGAATACTGTTTAATCAGGGCCTTCCCTGAGTGGTGAGTAGATGTGCACGTTGTCAGAAAAATTAGGCCGAAAGACGACAGCCCAGTATGCTTCCAACTTTAAATAAGGTCAAGTTATTAGATTCTTCGATATTTGATGCTTTCGTACCGTATTCGTCTATACCGGGCCCTCAGAGGCACATCTCCTTTAGGTGTGTACCGGCTTCACGGACCCGAAGTACTCTATCTATCTTTTCTTTTAACATTGGGTTTACTGTCTGGTAAACACGGGGCCGTGCTCCCGGGATAGTCAAGGATCCTTTTCTGCTTTCATTGAACAACTCTGTTCCACAGTACTTCTTTTTTTCCTTTCGCGACATTTTTTGCTTTACGTTGGTTGTTTGGGCTGTTGGGATCCTCAGGCAGGGAGTTTTAATTAGTAATCTCTTTCTGTCCTCTGTTTAACCCTCCAAGTGGTTTCGACAAGATATCTCGGCCATCAAGATCCGACCAATTTTGCTAATGACGAGACCCAGCTGTCTTTTACTGCTTTCACCCCACTACTCTATTACCCAATGCCTCTTTTTTCCCTTTTACGACAGTTTTTACTTGACGTTGTCATGTGTTTGGCGCAGCTTGACTAAATATGATCCTTGTGCCATAAAACGCCAAAACAACCAACCAACCTTCGTCTATACCGGGCCGTTCTTGAGAAATAACCCGCCCACGTGCAAACCTCAGCAAGTCGCCCGCTTTTCTCAAAAACATTTGATTTTCTAAAAGGACGCCCTTCTCATCAGGCTCGTATACAGAAAATAATTTCGGATGGCCGTTTTTTCTCCCAGTTCCCTAAATACCGTAATCTTAAATTAGCGCTGCATTTAGTGATTTTTCCAATTTTTTCAGACCATTGGTGAATACAGGCATATTTTACCTGTAATTTTTCGGATGGCCAAGTCTTTCTCCCAGTTTCCTAAATACCGTAATCTTAAATTAGCATTATTCTAAAAGTACTCACCAAAGACAGCTTTGGGGAAAATCAAACGTTTTTTGAGAAGAGGGGTCAACTTATTGAGTTTGCACGTGGACGTTAATGCTTCAGGAACGGTCTTGTGTTTAATTTCGTGTTTTTCTACCCCCTTAAAGTTTGTAAAGGAAGTACCGAAACATCTCGTATTTAAAAAATAAGGATGAAATAAGAAAGTAAATTAATCAAAGACAGAATATTTTGTATTATGCATATATTTACATTAGAATATTAAAAGTACTCAAGACTTTGAGGACTTTTGAGGAAATCAAATATTTTGGGAGATGGTGTCGACTTATAGAAGTTTTCACGTGGACGGTTAAGACTTCAGAACGGTCTAGTATTTAATTTTGCGTTCTCTATCTTATCCTTCCCTTAGAGTTAATACAGAAAATTTTGAAACGCCTCGTATTTTTGAAAATAAAGGTAAAATAATAAAGTAAACAAATTGAGAAAGACTGCGACTTTCAAAGGCGCTTACGAATCAAATGTTTCGGGAAAGAGGAGTCGACTTATTGAGGTTTTCACGTGGACGGTTAAGGCTTCAGAACGGTCTTGGGTTTAATTTTGCGTTCCCTATCTTCCCTTCCCTAAGAGTTAATACAGGAAGTTTTGAAACGCTTCGTATTTTTGAAAATAAAGGTAATATAACAAAGTAAACAAATTTCAAAGAGTGAATAGAAGGCGCTTACGAATCCGATCCCGATGCCTGAAAGGAGAGGAAATAGGCAGTCAACAGTGTTTGTGACAAGGTGTGCCGGTTGAGAGCCTCCTCTTGGGGTACACCCGATCAAGGAGATGCGGACACCTGATCCTGAAAGGGAAAGGCTCGAGTGTGTGAAGGTTATCAATTTCCGACATCTCAAGACCCGCTTTATTCTCTCTCTGCCCACAATGGCACGAATTCCCTTTCAATTAATGCTAGGCTAATATCCGTGGGGTGGTCTCCTTCCTGGGCACTCCACCTAGCTCATTTTAGAATGACAGAACAAAAGCATCTCTTGAAGCATTCTCAGCCCAGAGGATGTGCTCTCGTCGTTTCCAAGACTATTCGGGCTGTTTTTTCGGTTTTGTTGGGTGTAATCGGCATCAAAATTAAACGTTTCCTGCAGTTCCTGTCTTAGATGGACTACAGCTAACTGGATTGACGGAAAACTTCTGTAGCGGCTGCCCGGATTTTCGATGTCTATGGAAGCTGTGTTACGGGCTGTAGTAACTAAAATGGTTGCTTGAGGCTCTGTCGGCTGATCGTTGTTGAAAACGAACTAGTAGATGTAAAAGACGTTGAATTATATTTTCGGATGTGACTATTCGGGCTTTTTTGGTTTTGTTGGGTGTACGTCTTATCACATGCATCAAAATTAGACGCTATCTGCAGTTCTTGTCTTAGATGGACTACAGCTAACTGGATTGACGAAAAACTTTTGGCAGCAGCTCTCCGGATTTTCGATGTCTATTGGAGCTATGTTACGGGCTGTAGTAACTAAAATGGTTGCTTGGGGAGCTGTCTGCCGACAGTCGTTGAAAGCGAACTAGTAGACGTAAAATACGTTGAATTATATTTTCGGATATGACTATTTGGACTGCTTTTTTGATTTTGTAGGATGCACGAGTTAACATGCATTAAAATTAAACGTTTCCTGCAGTTCCTGTCTTAGATGTACTAAAGCTAATTAGATTGACGAAAAACTTTTAGCAGCAGCTGTCCGGATTTTCGATGTCTATGGGAGATGTGTCACGGGCTATTGAAACTAAAATGGTTGCTTGGGGCGCTGTCCGCCGATCGTCGTTGAAAGCGAACTAGTTAATCAAAAGGCGTTGAATTATATTTTGAAAATTCCATTCTGTTGACACGTGAATGGGCTTTTAAAACGTGTACATTTAGACCATCTTTCCCTAAAAGTCCTTTGAATTTGCAGCATTTCGTTTTGAGAGGAAACTAGACTGCTTTGTTTCATTGTAGGTAAGTAGGTATTTTAATTAACGTTGCACTGGAGCAACACAACGGGCTATTTTTAAAGATTTGAAGATTGCAAAAATAATTGTACCCTGCATTTATTTTATATAAATGTTTTCACGTACAACTTTTTTCTGAGTGGCAACAATAAGATAAAGTCGGCGTACAGCGCTGCGGCAGAAAAATGAATCTCGAGCTGTAACCAGGAATTTTCAAACCCGGTCAGCCGGTACTAGAAAGCTTTTGTCAATCCAGTTAACCGTGGATGGTTGGTAGGTAGATAGTTAATTAACGTCGCACTGGAGCAACACAACGGGTCATTGGTGAGGTTCCGGGATCAACCCCGAAGAGAAAGATCAATGGACAAAGCGATGATGAATCTAAGGCGCGCACCCACTGCGGATGGAAATGTGTTACCACCTTCAGATAGGGCTTGATAGAAAAAATATGAAACAATTATTGAGACCTTAAAAACTTCTCCATTGAAAAAATAGAAATGAACTATCCTAGAACGCAGTGGATCCACATCTTCACGGATGGATAAATAAATCTCGAAAAACATTGTAGATACGGGATACACCTGCCATGGTATATTTGAAGGAAACGTTTTTCTTGGAAGAAAGATACAAATTTTTTGCTGAAATAGCAGCCTGTACCAATGCTAGAAACCTAAATGTGGACTCTTATAAAAACCCATCTCATTTCCTCATTTACTCAGCTCGCAGGAAAGACCACGAGCCATTCTGCATAAACAGTTTAACACTGTTATGCAGAATAGCTCGTGCCACATAGACCTAAGCGCCGCTGTGGAGTATTTCGTTTGGACCCTGAAGTACACTCATGTCCAAAATTATCTTTACATGCATAAAATCAATTTCTCAGAAACTGTGGATTATAATTTTATGAATTTGGGTGAAATGATACATAACATCATCACACATAAATACAAAGGAAAAAATTCAAAAGCACTGCATATGATATAAAACTGTAGCATGAAACAATAAAATTGGCAATAATATGTGACAAGGAGAGTTCAGAAAAAAACGAATAAAAAAATTAGGGCTTATGAACTCGATATAGAATGTGATCTCCCCTGACGTGTACACACATATCACAACGTGTTTCAATGCTGGCAATAATGTTGTTAACCACAGTTTGGGGAATTAAGTTCCACTCCTCCAGCAATGCGGTCTTTAGGGCATTTATATCTCTAGGAGGAGGATGTCTCCGTGCAACTGCTTTTCCAAGATGGTCCCATAAGTTCTCTATAGGGTTGAGATCAGGAGATTTTGCTGGCCACGGTATTCGCTCAATGGCTTCACTTTCAAGGAATTCGTCAACGAGGTTTGCTCGATGTGGACGAGCATTATCGTCCATAAATAAAAAGTCAGATTCATATGGACCTCTGAAATGTCTTACATAAGGTTCTAAGATCTCATCCCGATATCTCTGGCCAATCACAGATTCACTGTTGAAAACGTGTAGGGACGTACGTCCATCGATCATTATTCCTCCCCATACTATCACACATGCACTACCGAAACGGTCACGTACCATAATGTTCGAAGGAAGATTTCGCGTTCCTGATTCCCTCCAGATGTAAACACGTTTAGAATCAGATGTTAAACTAAACCTTGACTCATCAGTAAAGAGAACATGGGTCCATTGGTGTTCACTCCAGTTCTGATGTTCTTTGCACCAATTAAAGCGATCCCTCTTTTGTTGTGAAGACAGTGAAACCCATACCCTTGGTTTTCTGGCATAAAGGCCTTTTTCATTAAGCCTTCTGTATACAGTTTGCCATGATACAATAGCTCCAGTGGCGGCTGCAACGTCTGAACTAAACTGCCGAGCAGTAGACTTCCTGTTACGACGGGCAGTTATTGCCAAATATCGATCTTGAGAAGCAGTTGTTATTCGTTTACGACCTTGTCCAGGCCTCCTTGCAACAGTTCCAGAGTTCAGAAATTGTGTCCATAGGGTAGAGACTGTCTGTCTTGAAATATTCACACATCTCACTGTTTCCATGATTGTCTGCCCTGCTACTAAACGGCCGTTAATTCGCCACTTCACAGATTCTTAAAAATGATACTTCAAACCGTTTTGAGTGCTTGCACACTGAAATCAAACGCTGTATTGCAGAAATTCACTCAGACATTTAATTTGCTCAAAGAGCTTGATTCAACGTCGGATGACGTAACGCCTTGATTTGCATATAAGAAACCGTTTGATCACTTTTGATTGGATAATGCTAATTAGGCTTGTCTTTCACACATTCCCTGCAAAAATGGATTACATCGATGGACGATGCTCGTCCACATCGAGCAAACCTCGTTGACGAATTCCTTGAAAGTGAAGCCATTGAGCGAATACCGTGGTCAGCAAAATCTCCTGATCTAAACCCGATAAAGAACTTATGGGACTACCTTGGAAAAGCAGTTGCACGGATACATCCTCCTCCTAGAGATATAAATGCCCTGAAGACCGCATTGCTGGAGGAGTGGAACTTAATTCCCCAAACTGTGGTTAACAACATTATTGCCAGCATTGAAACACGTTGTGATATGTGTGTACACGTCAGGGGAGATCACATTCTATATCGAGTTCATAAGCCCTAATTTTTTTATTCGTTTATTCGTTTTTTTCTGAACTCTCCTTGTCACATATTATTGCCAATTTTATTGTTTCATGCTACAGTTTAATATCATATGCAGTGCTTTTGAATTTTTTCCTTTGTATTTATGTGTGATGATGTTATGTATCATTTCACCCAAATTCATAAAATTATAGTTCACAGTTCGTGAGAAATCCGTGATTTTATTCATGTAAAGATAATTTTTGACACGAGTGTACCTGGGAGTGACTTTTGATTGCCGATCTTCACGGAAGTTATACATTGAAGACTTGGGAAAGATGCAGCAAAGATTATCTTGCTTTAAAAGACTAATAGGTGTTAGGTGGTACTTCGGTATTTTAATTACCGTCGCACTGGAGCAACACAACGGGCTATTGGCGACGGTCCGCGATCAAACCCGAAGGGAAAGGTCGAGGACAACGCCACGTAATTTCGAACATTCAGATGATGAGGTCACACCTGAGCTGGCACCCCACTCTCCAAACTTCCACACCCCGCCAACGTGAGGACATTTGAGGTCACGACAGATTTAACGGGCACCAACCCCTTTTGTACGCGACTGTCTTTGGTTGGATTCCAACTCGCAACCCCCGGTTGCTAATCTCCACCTAACACCTAGGGGTATCCCGGTCCTAGGTGTTAGGTGGAGAAATGCTAGATCTACTTTACTAACGTCCTGCCGAACCTTTATAAAGCCTGTTTTGCTATAACTGCGGCCCCCTCATAACGGCTTCAAATATTTAAACAAACATTTGGCGAGCATAGACGTTGTGATATTCCTTCTCTACTTCGACTACTCGAATTTCGCATTTCGGGATTGCTTCCGAACCGCCACCAATAGCCTGTTATGCTGCTCCAGTGCGAGGTAAATTCAACTACCTACCTAGAAATCTGTACCCTTCTCTCATTTTATCCCCTGTAACGAACTCTGCGAGTTACTGCTCAATGATTGGTTGATTGGGGATCAAATCCCCACCTCGAGTAATTTCTTGTGATTTCACTTTATGGAAGCGATTATCAACTTTTTTCATCTCCTGGCACGCCCACACAAGCTAATAACTAAAATTCTACGACACTAAACAAATATACTTTTTGCCAATCCGACAAAAAAATAGGTATAACTTTGGTTAATCGACAAAAACAATATTCGCAATTGCCTACCTTTTTTTAGGGCCGGTAAAGCAACGGATTAGAAACCAGAGGGTTGCGAGTTCGAATCCTACCAAAGACCATCGTGTACACGTTGGCTGGTGCACGTTAAATCTGTCGTGGCCTCAAATGTCCTTACGTTGGCGTGGTGTGGAAGTTTGGAGAGTGGGGTGCCAGCTCAGGTGTTGACTTCGTCATCTGACCATGGTTCAAAATTACGTGGTGTTGTCCTCGGATCTTTCCCTTCGAGTTTGATCGCGGACCGTAGCCAATAGCTCGTTGTGTTGCTCCAGTGTGACGTCAATTAAAATACCTACCCCTTTTGCTGTTAAGTGACTTGGTAAAAAATATTTGTGAAACAATTTCTTTATGCTGCTATGAAAAAATTACTCAAAATTATTTATACTCGGAATTATTTGGGTATTTGGGTATTTCAATTAACGTCACACTGGAGCAACACAATGGGCTATTGGTGACGGTCCGGGATCAATCCCAAAGGGAAAGATCCGAGGACAACACCACGTAATTTTGAACCACGGTCAGATGACGACGGAATTATTTGAGAACACACTAGTCGAAAGTTCAAAACTAAGCCGTTGAAATGACATAAATCTTACCCAATTTCACTTCTATGCAATCTTACACCTTTTTACTCCAAAGTGGCTTTGCAAAAAATATTTTTTTTAAACAATTTATTCGATGCTTTTTAACAGAAAATAATATTCAAAATTATTTATACAAATATTGCTCGAAATTATCTGTGAACACTCTTGTCAAAAGTTCAAAACTAAGCCGTTGAAATAAAATAAATCTTACACAATTTCACTTCTACGCAATCTTAAACCTTTTTACTCCAAATTGGCTTTACAAAACATATTTTTGAAACAATTTATTCGATAACTTTTAATAGAAAATAGAACTCAAAATTATTTACACAGATATTACTCGAAAATATTTGTGAAAACCCCGTATCAAAAGTTCAAAACTAAACCGTTGAAAATAAATAAATCTTACACAATTTAAACAATTTCACCATCCGTAAGGCACACTAGTGTGTCCTCACCCCACAGTGTGTCATTTTCGCAATCTTTTAGGTAGACAAGATTCAATTTTCTTAGTGTGTCGCAGATTTTCAAAAACATATATCTTAAAAGCAGTATGTCCCCTTAGCAAGACCACGTGGGTATTTTCCTAAACTATTTCTCCTAACAGGAAGTACGTACATAGGTTCAAAGTCTTACTTTCTGCGTTAGATGTAAAACTTTTCTGGCGAATGCGTATCAGTACTTAAAGTTTAATTGAAAAGTATAGGTCCTATATTTCCTTTAGAGCTAGATCCCGAACCGTCGTCAATAGCCCGTTGTGTTGCTCCAATGTGACGATAATTAAAGTTCCTACCTACCTTTAGAGCTATTTTTGATGGAGAGTATTCATCTTCTGCTTGGGCCGCGGTGGCCCGGTTGGAAGAGTAAAGGACTAGCAACCGAAGGGTTGCGAGTTCGAATCCAGCCAAACACCGTCGTGTACAAAGGGGGCTGGTGCACGTTAAATCTGTCGTGGCCTCAAATGTCCTCACGTTGGCGTGGTGTGGAAGTTTGGAGAGTGGGGTGCCAGCTCAGGTGTTGCCTCGTCATCTGACCGTGGTTCAAAATTACGTGGTGTTGTCCTCGGATCTTTCCCTTTGGGATTGATCCCGGACCGTCACCAATAGCCCATTGTGTAGCTCCAGTGTGACGTTAATTGAAATACCCCCCCCCCATCTTCTGCTAATCAAGGTATGTTTACGTGTTTTCATTTTCTTAAATACTATGTCATTCAATTGCAAGATCCTTTTTAATCTGTCGTGTACAAAGGGGGCTGGTGCACGTTAAATCTGTCGTGGCCTCAAATGTCCTCACGTTGGCGTGGTGTGGAAGTTTGGAGAGTGGGGTGCCAGCTCAGGTGTTGCCTCGTCATCTGACCGTGGTTCAAAATTACGTGGTGTTGTCCTCGGATCTTTCCCTTTGGGATTGATCCCGGACCGTCACCAATAGCCCATTGTGTTGCTCCAGTGTGACGTTAATTGAAATACCCATACCCTTTTTAATCTGTAGCTAATTAGCGTCAAACGCAATTAATTTTAAGTTTCAACTAGACTTTTAACAGATCAACACCGGCCCATTCTACGTCCAAAATTAAGCATCTTCGGTCGTGGTCAGTACTTTGAAGGATGACCACTTGAGTCTGTCTCGGCTCGAGGGGGTGTTATAAAATTTTGGCTCCCCTGATTAATTAAGTAATCCAGCCCATTCCACCTAGATTTTTCAAAATTTATACATTTATGCACACTAATTTTCTGCAATTTTCCAAATTTATGATGCGATGAGCTGCTGCTGGGCGTAATATGTCCAGTCCAGATAGACTTTTAACATTATATCAACGTTTATGAGGGCCGTGGTAGCCCAGTTGGCAGAGCAACGGATTAGCAACAGGAGGATTGGGAGTTCGAAACTCGGTTCGGCCAAAGACCGTCGTGTACACGGGGGCTGGTACACGTTAAATATATCGTGGCCTCAAATGTCCTCACGTTGGCGTGGTGTGGAAGTTTGGAGAGTGGGGTGCCAGCTCAGGTGTTGACCTGGTCATCTGACCGTGGTTCAAAATTACGACGCGTTGTCCTTGATCTTTCCCTTCGGGACTGATCCCGGATCGTCGCCAATAGCCCGATGTGTTGCTTCAGTTCGACGTTAATTAACTACCTACCACCGTATATGACTAAAACATTACATATGGCTTATAGCCTGAATCATTTGGCGTGCGCAGAACAAGAAATTTTTTGGCGCAAGTGTGCGCAACTGATAGATTTTTCTTCAATTTCAGAATGACGAGAAATTTCTCGTCCCCTAATTTCTTTCCCTTAAAGATAATTCTTTATTTGCTCATAATCAACTTCGGAGTAAAAGCATCTGCGACTCTGGAATTCGGAACTATGTGGTTTAAGATAAATTTCTCTTCAGTCCATTTTTGACATTTGGGTGATAAATTCGAAGCAAACGTATGTCGATGCTATTATAACATTTTTTTCAAGAAATGGATGGACTTTTGTTATCAGAAACTTTTTTAACGTTTTAAACAGAATTTTAAAGTGAAAATTCTCGAATTATATACCAAAGAATTGAGCAAAAGAAGAGCAAAGCGAACAGGCACAGAGAACTAATTATTCCTGAGAAATAATTTTTCTTGACTTTAAGGAAATCTTACTTTTTCTCTCATACTGTGATTCAAGATCTACCGAGTAATCCACAAAGTGGTTTGAAATATTATCATGCAAGACCTCAAATATTTTCGAGCATGTAGTTCCAAATCTAAAAAACGAAGAGTCGTAACCTTTTACAGACAACTGGTCAAAAAGAATTACCGATGGCCACTGAAGTAAATTGCGAAAGGGGAAACGATTTTCTACTTAAAAAAAATCGTCAGAGTTCTGTTGCTTTCCCAGAAGAGGTACAATTATGGAAATAATCCGTGTCTTATTAAAAAGTCAGTAAAAGTATCTGCAAATTAAAAGCTTGCGCTAATAGTTGACGCTAATCTTTCTATGCACCGATTTAAAATTATACGTCAATAACGTAAAGGATATTAACTAATTTGTATACTCGCATAATAAAGTTAAATAAGTTAAGCATTTGTTACTTTTGTGGAATCATTGTCAAGGAAACTTCAGCTGTAGCACTAGTCACTCATCAACCGCTCTGTTACACGGTTACGTGCAATTCATGCTCGTTCTTGATACTTTGATTTTGTCAAAGGGTATTACCATAAATATAATTATAATGTGGGGTTGTGATGCGCTAAACAGAACAGGTACCGACAAATTTTTCTTGAAAAGCATCAATCTGAGAAAAGTTTGTCTGCAAATCTATGCTTGTCCTAATGAGGGTAAAATAAATTATTTGGCAAAATCCTGAACCATCTTCGACTAGACACTGTCGTTCCATCAAAAAAAAAATTTGCCAAGTAATTTGTAGATTGAACTACCAGGGAAGTTAATAATGTGCAAGGGAACTTTAAAGCCGAGTTCGTTGCTTTGATAGATGTGTCCAAACACATCTATCAAAGGGAATACTAACAATAGAAATAACGCTCGTAGATTTGCTTAGAAATGCTAAGAAGTCTGCTGACATCACTGGGGTTAATGTAGAATTAATCAAGCGCTTCCAAGTCTGATTAGAAAGTTTAAATCCTGATTTCAAGATAAACTTTGATAAGTTTCCTGAGCCCGAAGCAAGTACAAAAAAGATATATATCTCAGAAAGTATACCCAATACCCGTAACTATGCATAAAATACTGGTCCATGATATATTGCGTCTTGTATTCTTCCAATTCGCCAGCTCTTAGAAGAAACGCAAGAGGTAAGAAATAACCACGATAGGCATTAAGGGAATTATTAATCAGAAAAACGGTCAAGAACTGATACGAATACAGATTTAATGAATAGATTACTCACTTCAGATCCACCAATTGTAAGTTTAATAGCTAGGTCTTAAACTAAACGCAGCCAAATATCTCCAAAAAGTTGAATTTGTTGGTAGAACCTTCACTTGAGATTTAAATGCATCAGTGGACTATTAGCGCAGTTGCTATTCCGAGTATATAATTTTGTAAATATTTTTTAATAAATACTTTTTCTTTAAATTTTTCGGGCGGTGGTAGCCCAGTTCGAAGAGTAACGAATTAGCAACCGGAGGTTTGCGAGTTCGAATTCAACCAAAGACCATCGTGTACACGTTGGCTGGTGCACGTTAAATCTGTCGTGGCCTCAAATGTCCTCACGTTGGCGTGGTGTGGAAGTTTGGAGAGTGGGGTGCCAGCTCAGGTGTTGACTTCGTCATCTGACCATGGTTCAAAATTACGTGGTGTTGTCCCCGGATCTTTCCCTTCGGGTTTGATCCCGGATCGTCGCCAATAGCCCGTTGTGCTGCTCCAGTGCGACGTTAATTAAAATACCACCTACCTTTTAATTTTTCAATTACATACATCTACATTTTTTTATGTGAAGCTGTTTTGGGTATATCTGATAATAGATTACCCATTTTTACTCCGAAGTAGCTATATAAAAATATTTAAAAAATATTTTTAGTAATAGAAAACACTCAAAATTATTTATACAGGAAAAATTTGACATTGAAATTGTTATTATTCGTTAAACTATGGTCAGTTTACTCTAAAGTACCCCTTTTTAATCCAAAGTAGCTTCGCAAAAAATATTTTTGAAACAATTAATTTATGATTCTTTGTAACAGAAAATAGTACTCAAAATTATTTATTCGGGTATGACTTGAAATTATTTGTGAACACTTGTCAAAAGTTCAAAACTAAACCGTTAAAATAATTAAGTGCTTATATGTGCGTTTGTCAAACTGGTCAGTTTACTCCGAAGTACCCCTTTTTACTTCAAAGCAGCTTTGCAAAAATCTTTTTGAAACACTTTGTTATAGAAAGTAATACTCAAAAGTATTTATACGAGTATTACTTGAAATTATGTGCGAATACACTTGTCAAAAGTTCAAAACTAAACCGTCGAAATGAAACAAATCTTGCACAATTTGCACCTTGGCCCATTGGTTGAAAATCTGTTTTAAAAAGATGGGCTGTTCTTCCGATAGCAGTTCAAATAATAGTGCTATCGGAAAACAGCAGTTAGAAACAGAAAATATGAACATTTGTCGATAAATGTTTTTGGATAGCAGTGCTTGGGGTTATGTGCGTTCGTCAAACTGTAGTCAGTTTAATCCAAAGTAGCTCTGTAAAATTTATTTATGATACTTTGGAACAGAAAATAATACTCAAAATTATCTATACCTTTGTCTGTGAAATTATTTGTGAACGCCCTTGTCAAAAGTTGAAAACTAAAGCGTCGAAATGAAATAAATGTTACAGTAAGCCGTTTTACCATCAATAAGACACACCAGTGTGCCTGGGCCCACCGGTTGAAAATCGCTGTTTTAAAGAGATGAGTTGTTATTCTTATTTCAGCTCAAATAACCGTGTTATCGGAAAACAACAGTTAGCAACTGTTATAAAAATTTTAACCGTTGTCGATAAATCTAATTGTGATAGCAGTGCTTGTATGTGCGTTCGTCAAACTGTGGTCAGCTCATCCCTTCCCCATGTTACAGTCCCTCACGGGGAGTTATGTTCACAGGAAACAGAGGAATTTACGATGCCGGAACCTGGGGTTGTTAACCCCCGTGATAAAGTAGACGATTCCGCCGAAGGACTTGAGGAACTTAAAAGAATGCACATGGCACGTGTTACTTCCGGTCCCACCCCCTCTGGGCAGCATACCGCCAATCAGCCATTCCTTTCTACTGTCCGTTATAGGGATGGGCAGTTTTGGTCAAAGTATCGATATTCTGAATCAATCCGAATCAAATCACGTAGTGTCAACATACTTAAAATATCAGATCAGAAGTATCGATCCATGAAGTATCGATATCCGATTCCAACAAAAAACCTTTTATTTCACAGCACAGTACCCCTTGTCTTTTTTCGTTGTCCCTCTTCCTATATTTATACCAACGGTTCACGTTGACTAGCATCTCCTGAGAAAAGTATCGAAGCGGTCCGACGAATTGAACAGATACCGGTCCGATATCCTGATTTCCCGAAATGAGTACTCTCATGGTATCGATCCCCGTACCGGTACATATCGCTTGGAATTATTTCCGACAGTCTACAACGATATTCAAGAAAATGTATCGATCTGGGCATCGATCCCTTTGCGGATCGATCTATAATATCAGGTATCGAGAGATGGAAGTATCGATACCTCAAGCATCGATGCAGTTTCACGCCCATCTCTCCTTCGTTACTGAAAATGGAATTTCACTCGCCTCAGAATAAAGCCGATACAGAAAAAGAAAACCAAACCTGAGATTTATATTTTGGACCAACTATTATTTTTTGTTAGCCAATGAACTCATTTTTTTGTTTCCAATGGCAGAAAACTTGACATACATACAAAACTTGACGTACAAAGATACAAACAAGGACTTGATGTACATAAATAAAAATAAGAACTTGATGTACATAGATACAAACAAGGATTTGATGTACATAAATAAAACTAAGAACTTGACGTACTTAGATGCAAACAAGAACTTGATGTACTTACATACGAACAAGTAATTTAGACGCAGGTAGACACAAACACTTGATATGCTTAGATATAGAAACGAGAAAAAGTACAATTGAGAGAAATTATTGTCCCGATCGAAGTTTTGCTTTCCCAGTGGCGTAAGGGAGCGACAAGGTCGACTGTAGTGTATAAAGAGCAGGTATTTCAGAAATATTAATTGAGAACTGGTTTTCCGTAAAAAGTATATAATTTTAAGCACAACTTTATCCTTGTCACAGATTCGAAACTCGATCTATCTAAATACCGTCGTGTACGTGGGGGCTGGTGCACGTTAAATCTGTCGTGGCCTCAAACGTACTCACGTTGGCGCGTTGAGTGGAGGCTTGGAAAGTGAGGTGCAAGCTAAGGTGTTGACCTGGTCATCCGACCGCGGTTCAAAATAACAGTGTTGAATCCTGATCGTCGCCAATGTCCGTTGTGACATTAATTCAACTACCTACCTTAAAAAACATTATAACTTTAGGCACAACTTTGTCTTTGCCAGATTCGAAACTCGATCCAACCAAAGATCGTCGTGTAAGTGGAACTGGTGCGCGTTAAATCTGCCGTGGCCTCAAATGTCCACGCTTTGGCGTGATATGGAAGTCTGGAGAGTGGGGTGCCGGCTCAGGCGTTGACCTAGTCATCCGAGCGTGATTCAAAATAATGAGGGGTTGTCCTCGGATGTTTCCCTTCGGGAGTTTTCCAATTGCTCGTTGTGTTGCTCCAGTGAGACATTAATTCAACTACCTACCTACCTTAAAGGTGAGATATCTCGTTCATCAAGACCTGGTCAGTTTTCCTAATGACGAGATAACTCGTCGAGACAACCCCCAGGATGGTTAAAAATCAATTCTTCCTTTCATGTAGCTTCCCTTATACGTATTACTAAATGCAGCGCAATGCATTCGCATTACTATTAAGAAAGAGACAAATCACTGAAATTCTCTTTTCGCAAATTTCTGGAAAGTACAAAACAATTAAAGGGACGCCTTTTCTCACTTCCGTCCTTGAAACCCATTAACAGGGGCCATTATCGAAGCTCAGCTATTTGCTAGTTTTTATATGCATATTCAATAAAATTTACAACAAAATTAATAATGGAAACAGTAATTTTATAAATATGATGACGTATATTATTTAATAAATAGTATGTAAAATATACTAATTACTATATTTTACACACTAGTTATTTTAATAATGTACCTCATCATTTTAAATAGTAAGTAATAGCATTTTAAATAGCAATTGTATAAAATCGTACTCAAAATGTATTTGAAAGTCGAAATATCGGACAAAAGGTTTTCGTGGGTTTCAAAAGTCACTTTAAGTCGTTTTTAGGTATTAAAACTGTTTTAGGTTTTTATAATTTGTTTTTTATGTCGCAATGGGGACATATTTGGCCATGCTGCTCCAAACACACGACAGACAACGTCAAGTAATGGACATACACACGCACAAGGAAAGTTTAATTGAAGCAGAAGAGAGAAATACACCAAGGGAGGAATCGAACTTGAGCCGTGAACAACTCGGAAGGTTTTTACAGGTCCAAAACCCCAACTGAGGTATTTTTTGGTGCTATAAGTTTTTTTATTCAGGCCATCCAAATTTTAAAAACTCTCAGGGACACATCTTGAAGAGTGTACGGGCATTTCATCCCCGAGGTACCCAAGTGATCTACCCTCCTTTCATTTTTTACCCTTGTCTACCCTTCGGCTTTTTGCTTTTTCCTCCTCCATTGAGTTGCCTGTCTTGTGTTTGGGGCAGCTTGGCCAAATATGCCCCTTGCGCCATAAAACCCGAAAAGAACCAACGAAATCGTAAAAATATGTCAATGGATTTCAAATTTCTCAGAACTGATTATACAAAAACCTAAGAATCCAGTGCCTACTAATTAGTACATTTTGCACACTAATTATTTTTATAATATACCTTATCATCATTTTATATAGCAAATTCCGTTTTGGACAGAGGGCAGTATCAGCTCAGGTCCCAAAAAATTCTAGCTTGGCCTCTGTACTTCCCAATATGAGCCGGTTTCAGGGACCCGCGGGGAACCTTGAACAGTTGAATGGGAACTCGATTCATAACATCGTCATTTTTGCAAAGAGGGCAATTTGGGTTGGGCAGAGCGCCGATACTGCAAAGGTGCCCCGCCGAACAGTCATGCCCGGTGGCAGTCAATGCACAACCACGGCATCACGACGTGGCCCACGCTGTGTATAACCTCACACTATCTATAGCGTTTGGTATCAAATGATTTTAAAGCTAAAATTAAAAGAAACGATTCCCGTAGCTTTTAAGCTAACTTGTGAGGAAAGAATGAATCCATAAAATTTATTAATCTCGGTTCTTGCGGCACATCTATTGAGAATCGCTGGTTTAAGATGATAGGTCTTCACCTTCTTTTAGCAGTGTGCCCTTCAAAGGGTTGAAAATTATAACGCAGTAACCCTTCGTTAATCTCGGTTCTTGCGACACACAAGTTGAAAATCGCTGGTTTGAGGTGATGTCTTCACCTTTTACCAGTGTACCGTTCAAAGGATTGAAATTTATATGCAGTTACCCTTCGTTAATCTCGGTCCTTGCGGCACACCGGTTGAAAATCGCTGGTTTGAGGTGATGTCTTCGCCTTCTTTTAGCAGTATGCCTTTCAAATGGTTAAAAATTGCATGCAGTAACCCTTCGTTAAATAGCTATCTATCGCTCTTTTTTCAGTTCCTCAGATGATTTTTCGGATTCTGTAGCCGAAAAAATCTACATCTATTTAATTAGAAGCTCAAAAGCACTTGTTTCAGGCATTTCTCTAAAAACTAAATTGGTTAAATATTTGGGAATCTAAAAGTGAGGATGAGAAGCAATTTCTGTTTTAAAATGATCCTAACTTTTAACATTTTTTAAGGGGACAGTGGACTTTCAAAACAACTTTTCAAATTATAATCCGATTGTTATAAAATTTACAGGTTATTAATGTTCTACTAAAAAGGCCTACATATAAAGTTTAATTCAAAAATATGAAATTTTATGGAAGTTAATACATAAAATGTCAAAATTTTTAAAAATTAGCAAAAATTGATAGGTCCCTTGCGCATTACTCTTTCATGCATTGTCAATATTTTAATTCACATAATAGTTTGTAAATATGTAAATCAAATTAACTTCATTTCGTCTGCATATCACTCAGTAGTACAGCAAACAAAAGTTTTACACAAAAACACCTAAAATGTAACAAAAAAGCCGAGGTAAAGAAACATTTTAAACCACAATTTCAAAATTTGGAAGCATGATAAATTTCTCATTTGCCCTCAGATATTTACAACTGATTGCAAGGATTATCCAAAAAAATTTTTTAACTGAATCAAGAACCAGATGCACAGGAAACAATTCAAAATCAGAAGAATGTCAAAAAAATCTCAACCGAAGAAAAACGCGTTTTTGTATTAGGCTTACTATACTTATCTACTATATATTTTAGGTTGCATATACAACTCCTTCAAAAATTATAGTAATTAAAAAATTCTTTAGTTATCTAGAGTTTGGTAACAATTAATTTTTAAGCTAAAATTAAAAAATCGATTTTTCGATCAAATTTGGAAATTTTCAGTCCACCATTGATTAAAAGGTCATACCATTGATCTTGTTTTCCTTTTAGCGTTAATTAAAAAACATGCAAACAAATTAATGTATAATTTATGCCTTTTTATTTTAATAAGTACTATATTGGCCTTCATTAATTCGCTCTCCTCGGAATATCCCTCTTTTCTCCACGAAACGTGATATATTGTGGGGTTACTGCATATTTTATAAATTTCTTCGCTTCATTTTGCTTATTTTTAAAATTTAAAAAAAGCTTCAAACGATGGGGAGCAATCAGTATTTATGGCATTTAATCTATAAAATTATTTTGCAAGTAATGTTACGATATTCGGAGAGAAGAGAACTCGGTTATTTGGTTATTTTTAGTTCGGTAATTAGTTTCTCAAAGCAAACATAGATGGCGCCATACGTCTAGCTACCTTTCAACCATGAAACAGGAGGAAATAGCACATTTTTTGAATTACAGGAATATCGCCAGACACTTACTTTTATATATTTTTGTATATTTCTGTAGAGAAGTAACAATTGAATAAGAAACTAAAACACATTTTTTACAACCTCTTCCATAATAAAGTAAAATTGAGTCCTAATTTCTAGTTACAAGGAATTTTCGTTAGGTACTGTCATAGTACAAACATGTTTCCAAAACTTCAAACTCATTTTCTGAACTGTGTTTTTGAAATACGATGATTCGTTCTCGAACAGTGATAACTCACAATTAATTTATCTATTATAATTATTTTTGTATCATTGTAATCTATATAATACAGTGGATGTTCTGAACCTCAATCAGAGTTTCCAGTTAAGAAATTAATTTTTAATTGATTTTTAAATGTTATAATTCCTGAAAAAATCTCATCCGGGGATGATCCCGGACCATCGACAATAGACCGCTGTGTTGCTCCAGTGCGACGTTAATTAAATACCTACCTATCCTGAAAAATCTTGATTTTTTAGACTTCCTTCGTGAAAACAATAGCAAAAAATAACCTATTCCTTTTAGCAACTTGATGGAAGGTCGGTCGGTAGGTATTTTAATTAACGTCACACTGGAAAAATCACAAGGGGCTATTGGTGACGGTCCGGGATCAATCCCAAAGTGAAAGATCCGAGGACAACACCACGTAATTTTGAACCACGGTCAGATGACGAGGCAACACCTGAGCTGGCACCCCACTCTCCAAACTTCCACACCACGCCAATGTTAGGACATTTGAGGCCACGACGGATTTAACGTGCATCAGCCCCCTTTGTACACGACGGTCTTTGGCTGGATTCGAACTCGACCCTCCGGTTGCTCTTCCAACCGGGCTACCGCTGCCGCTGACGGAGGGTCAAAACGTGAATAATATATTTATAATTTCCAACAGAAATTGTATTTCTGAACAAATTAGAATTTGAGATATCACTATTCAAAAAACATGCTAATTAGCTGATTATATCTACATTAGATAATTTATAATTAGCTTAATCTGACTTTTTTCACTGAAATTATGTTAAGCATAAGCCAATGACTTGTTGGAAAAACTAGATTTTTAAAGTCAAAATTTTAAGAAAATCTTCTATAGTGTAAAAATACACCTTAATGGTGTTGCTCAATGACTTTCAACACAAGCTTTACTGCCCTATTCCAGTTGAAAACATCGTAAACCAGTTTATTGAAACTAACATCCAGCCTCCATAATATGCGCAGTGGGTCCTAGAGCATGATTTATTATTCTCTCCTCTTTATCCCGGCTTTATAAAAGACTGCCTGCCATCAAGTTCTAAGATAGCGTCGAAAATAAAATACTCTATAAAATCAGCATTAGATCAAACTTCACAAATATGGCGATCCACTTGTGCGATTAATCTCAAAAGACTAGATCTTCCAAAATTGTACATTGTGTACGATCGCGAATGTTTCTTGTTTTGTCCGGAATGAAGCCATCCATTAGGATTTCAAAATGAAGCCCATAGCTGAATTCTTACAGCAGCTTTCAGCCAAATGCTTTCACAAATACTCAGGTTCCAAACGAAGCACTAGTCATCACCATCATATGACGCTACTGTTAAAAGCTCGCAGAAAAGACCGCGCGCTCTTCTGCATCAACAGTTTAACAACTTTACACATCGACAAAATCGCCGGTGTTGTGTTTCGTTTGGACCCTGAAGTATATGACTTCAATTCCATTAATTAATTCCCCCATTAAATAGCATCTCTCAAATTCTGATCACCAATAACTAGGGCAATGGATACGATAGGACCTCTAATTATATCACTACTTTAACCCAGAAAGTAATTTCTGTTTTTAATTTCCCAAAATTTTCTTAAGTTTTAATTTTCACTATTTTATTTAAGGTTACGCTACTCAGGATTAGTCCTGGTTGAGGCATCGCTCTGGAATCTTAACCTTCCTAGTGATTTTGTCGAGATATCTCGTCCATCTAAGTCTGACCAATTTTGCGAATGACGCAATAATGCAATTTTGCTCAAGATACTGCCAATTTTCATGACGACGAGATCAAGATCTGGTCAGTTTTCTTCTAATGACGAGATACCTCGTCGAGACCCAGGAAGGTTCAGACCGAGGACGTTATTAGTTCCATTTAGTTGAAACGAACTCTGGTTTCTTAGAACAATAAATATGACACTCGTGTTACTTCCCTGTTCCACACCCCTTACTTTTTGCCGCTGTCCGTCTTGGTGGCATGTAACGGAGAAGGGTGGAATTTTACCCCACCAGACGCGGAGGGTGACCTCTATGGGGGGTAACTTGACCCCTTACGATAAGATTTAGGTTTCCTTTTCGTGCTGTCAAACATCTTTTGTAAGCGAAATACCGCTGAACACAGAAGCGAATGTAGACTTTTTGGAGCCTGTTGCAAATGAAGCTGATGCCGCCTCTGTCCACAACACAACTTACTCCTTTAAAACGTAGATTTTGGTAGTAAGGATAAAACATTTTGAACTATTTAAATAAATTATTGATTTGGCATAAAATTAGCAGGGCTAATTTATATTTTTCCATTTGGGTATATTTCGCCATTGGAAGAAAACTGACCAGATCTTGATCTCATCATCAAAAATTAAAACTCTCTTGATGAGGTACCTCGTCATTAGCATAATTGGCCATATGTTGATGGACAAGATATTTCATTGAAACCACTTGGAGGGCTCCAGGACGGAAATGAGAACAGACGCCTCCTGTCGTCTTTTGTGGTCTCCTGACGTTTGTGAAAAATTCTTTTGTCTCTTCCCTCAACTTTTGGGGATCTGGGGCAAATAAGGCTGTGCGGCCCTGTCAAAAACAAAATTTACGTTTTTAAGTGTAGGCAAATAAAATATTATAATTTTTTTCCGAACCATAAATGTCCTCAATATTAATTTTTGTAGCAATTAATGATTTATTATGCATAAAAACTAGCAAAGGCCTAGTTTTACTAATAGTTCTCGTTAATGGGTCTCCAGGACAAAGTAATAAAAGGCGGCCTGTCTTGTTTTGTGCACTCTAGACGTTTGTGAGAAGAGAACTTCAATGTTTAGTTTCCTTTTGAATAGTTATACGCTTGCAATGTGGTATATGAAAGGAAAAATTGACTTTTAAGTGCTGTATTGTATAGATGGAGTGCATCAAAGCGTTCACTTCATAAGCACAGCACTGAAACAAGGTGGACAAGACAGGAGGAACAACTCTGTGACGAGGACAACGTTGATCTTAAAATTTAACACTTTCCCCAAAAAACTGCTTTCTAAGAAATATTTCTGAAATGATGCCCCTTTAGACATTGGCACTCGGGGACACAGGCCCTGTGGCCACCCCCTTTAGCTACGCCACTGGACTTTTGTTACTTCCTGTTTCACACCCCTTACTTTCGGCAGCATAGCGGCAATCGCCCGCTCTTTCCCACTTCTTCAATTTAGAGACAATCCCTCTCCCTTGACCAATCAGAACCATTATTGATATGGGAAAAGTCCCCAAAGAGATCTTGCAGTGGTTCCGACAAACGGAAGTCCTAACCCACTGTCCGTTTTAGTGCTACGTTACAGAAAAGAGTGGAATTTTACTCCACCACCCACCACCAATCGTCCGCCCAATCCCACTTCTTCAATTGGGGGACAATCCCTCTTCCCAGAGCAATTGAGGTTATTACAGATATGGGAAGAGTCCCCAAGGAGTTCTCGCGGTGGGTTCCGACAAACACAAGCCCTTTCCCACTGTCCGTTTTGCTGCTACCTTACGGAAAAGGGTGGAACTTCACCCCACCCTTAGAGGAGAGATAAGAGAAGAATAATCTTTATTTCTGCTCTATGACCCCACCAGAACTGGGGTGATTTGTCCCCTCACGATAAGAATTATATTTCCTTTCCTGCGTCAAACATCTAGCGATAGAAACAGCAAAGCAAAGCTAAAAGTAGCCACTAGACTGAAACTAATATAATGTAGCTTTAATTTAATTTGACCCACGAAACCAACCTTTCAAAAGGGATCAGCACAAAGATTTTTTATCAAATCGTCCAAACACCAAATGATGTTTCCAATATATGAAAATTTAATCAATTGCACTAATTAATTATTTATTTTTGGAATGAAACTTTATGGGTAAAGAACTATAACCTTGTATAAATGCATTTTACGCAACAAAATTTAGTACTTTCAGCAAGTCAGTTTCAGTTTTTTAAGAGACCTACCACCCATCTACAGCACGCCTTGACATCTGAGTACCAAATGAAAGAATATTTTTATATCCTATCCTTAATATCCCTTGAATATTAATATATATTAGCCTTAAACCTTTCAGACGGTGGGACGAAAGACGTCCTCCGTCTGAAAGAGCCAGAGGCGGACAGACACATCCAAAAATTCCCGAGAGGCTGGTGCTTGTAGGAGGCCTCCGACAGACGTCCTCCATCATGAGAAGCAGAGACGAACAGACCCATCGGAAAATTCTCGAGGCTGATGCTTGTAGGAGGCCGATAGGTTTTTCAATACAAAAATAATGTGGCATTAGACAAGAATTTATTTCAAACAGTAATTTAAATATTTTCCAATTAGAAAGACAGTAAACTGTTTTTTATATAAACAGATAAATAATAAAATCAACTCTGTATATCATTAATATGGCAACTATAAATGTTCTCTTGTGTAATTGGAAACAAGGCTGAGCGTGGTTGAACTAAGTGGTCAAACGTGCTAGAAGTTTAGAGGCCTAGGTCCAGAAAAAGATGGTAATGATGCTGGAAATCCGAACTATATCGATAAATAAGAGCGAAGATTTGTCACATCTATCTTACATTAATTTTGTAATGTCTTCTAATTTTGAATCACTATATTCGACTAAAACTAACGAAAATATTTCTCACAAGAGATAAATCGAAAAGGTGACATTTCTTCCAATTAACGTTGCTGAAATCATCGCCTAGTTCAAAAGCCGTCAAATTATTTAAAATTCCGTTTTTGGCTTTCAGCTGGTTCAAAGCTTCCTTCATCTGAGGCAGGTAGATTTACCTGGACTGATCATTTGAGACAGTTCGTCACTGCATGAAAAGTTTAAGTACAATTAGCTGCTACAAAACGAAATGGTTATTTTTGCATTTCGGAATTTCTATTTTAATCGTATTAAGAAAATAATTTCGGAGGGGAGCTAGTCTTCTCTCTCGATTTTTCCGGGACCGTCGTGGCACAGTGGGTCTGCCCACTGGGCTAGCAACTTGCGAATTGTACGCGACACAGGCTCGATACCTCAAAAGATACATTTCTCTCCTCTGCGTCAATAAGCTTTCCTCGTGTGTGTGTCCACTACTTGACGCTGTCTGTCTTGTGTTTGGCGCAGCATAGTCAAATATGGCCCTTGCGCCATAAAACTCCAACACACCACCACCATTGCAATCGGAGGCTCGATTCGTCCCTGGGTGTATTTCTCTCTTTTGCATCAGTAAAACTTTTATTGTGTGTATGTCCGTTCATTACTTGATGTTGTATGTCTTGTGTTTGGCACAGCATTGCCAAATATCGCCCTTGCGCCATAAAACCCATGTTATATCGCAGGGAAACCACTTTACTTGAATGGGTTGAGCTAACTATCCATTTATTTTTGCAACGTCAGTAACATTTAAGTACGAACGGTCCAACGAGCCCTCCAAATCTGAATACTTCCCGACTATAGCTCGATATGCTAAATGATGCACAAGCTAGTGCGATTTTTAATGGGTCAATTTTGCAATGCCCTCAGGGGCACATCTTTAGGTTTTTTCACCTTAGGTACGGGCTTTATACTCGAGGGTCCCTAGCTATCATTTAATTTCAAATGGGGTTTACTGTCTTTAGTAAATACGGGTTTGTTGGTTTGGGGGTTTATGGCACAAGGGCCATATTTGGCCATGCTACGCCATTAGTAAACACGGGAGTCGCTCTCACAAGATACCCAAGCGATTTTTCTGCTTTCACCCCTACTATAATACCCAATCACTTTTTTACCTTTCACATTTTTTACTTGACGTCACAAATGTGGCCCTTGCGCCATAAGACCTAAAAACTACCACCCAATTTCTCAAGAGTTTAGATCCTTTCCAGAAGAAAATTATTAAAAGTGTATGTATTGCGTATTTTAATTAACGTCGGCACTGGAGCAACACGAGCCATTTTATTAAAAGTCGAATACTGTTGTCTGAGCTGCACGCGATTTTGGGACTGCCCATGTCTTTTCACTGCAAAAAAACGTTGGAACTGATGATTACACTTTACAAATGGGCTATATATATATATGACCGACCACAAACCCTTCACTTAAAAAGCTTTATTACTTAACCGTTCTACCTAAAACATCTTTAGAGTACGCCAACCCGAAGATAGAAAGTCTATCTTGTCGGGACAGCCAATACTGCTGTTAAGACTGAACTAGTAGATATGGTGTGGCTGTGTTTCTCCGAAGATAGGATATTTTCCTACGGCTAATGCCATCAATCACTGTCGAACAGCCGAGTGCCGGGCAGTGAACGGAACATATCATTTGGGACATTTTTTTGGGTGGATTTACAACTCTACCGGTCTCTTTGGCGGGCATGCACTTTTCGTCATTTTCCCAGGAAGACCGTCACCTTTCGAATCGGGGCCGCGGTCGACCAGTTGGAAGAGCAACGGATTCGCAACCGGAGGGTCGCGAGTCCGACACTCGGTCCAGCCAAAGGCCGTCGTGTACACGGGGATGGTGAACGGCGAATCTGTCTTGGCCTCTACATTGAACTGCAAAGTCGCGAAAATACCACATTAGCATTTTACCCGTTGTCTCTGATTATAATTGAATTTATATTATTAATTATAATTATATGATTAATTTGATGAATTTATATTATTAATTAATTATATGATTAATTTGATGAATTTATATTATTAATTAATTTGAATGATGAATTTATATGATCAATTAATTGATGTGATGATTAATTGAAATGATGAATTTATATGATTAATTGAATTTATATGCAGATAGGTTAGGTATGTGTTTTAAGTAAATGATTTTTAATTAATTTTAATTAATTTTTTGATTAATTCTGATTAATTATATGATTAATTCCGATTAATTATGTGATTAATTTGATGAATTTATATGATTAATTAATTTGAATGATGAATTTATATGATTAATTTATATGATGAATTTATATGATTAATTAATTATATGATTAATTAATTATATGATTAATTAATTATATGATTAATTGAATTTATATGCAAAGATAGGTTAGGTAGGTATTTTAATTAAAGTCACACTGGAGCAACACAACGGGCTATTGGCGACGGTCCTCCATCAATCCCGAAGGAAAAGATCGAAGGGCAGCGCCTCGTAATTTTGAACCACGATTAGATGACGAGGTCAACACCTGAGCTGGCACCCCACTCTCCAAACTTTCACACCACGCCAACGTGAGGACATTTGAGGCCACGATATATTTAACGTGCACCAGCCCCCTTTGTACACGACGGTCTTTGGCCGGATTCGAACTCGCAACCCTCCGGTTGCTAATACGCTACCGCGACCCGTCGTGGCCTCGCGTTGGCGTGGTGTCAAAGTTTGCAGAGTGGGGTGCCACAGCTCAGGTGTTGACCTCGTCATCTGACCGTGGTTCAAAATTACGAGGTGTTGTCCTCGGATCTTTCCCTTTGGGATTGATCCCGGACCATCACCAATAGACCGTTCTGTTGCTCCAGTGGATGTCAATTCAAATACTCCCATGTCAAGCTAAATATAGGAGGCGGCAGTGTGTCTGCGGGATACGTGTTCCCTGAATGTATTCTGAACGCAATGTCAGTTGACTTGCTTTTCCGATTCGTCTTCTGGACTTCGCCAATGCAAATTCCAAAGAATAATTTCTGAATTGATGTTTGATAGTTGCTGGTCAACGCCAGAAACGGCGATAAACTACATTTTAAAGGAACCAAGATGTGTATCAACGCAAGAGTATCTGGACAGAACTAAAATCTTCACACCATCTGTTTGTTTACACTGAAATTCCCTCCCATAAGCAGAATCGTGTATTTTTAAAATTTATGTTTCCCATAAATGCTGCAGTTTGGGAATGACGGGTCCAAACCTCATGAACTCGAAAATGTAAGACCTCATTCCATTGACCTAATCGGCGGGTAAAAGTGTCTCGTAAAGCTGCCACGAATTTGAGACCACTGTGCTACAGTTTGTGAATGAGGGGTTCAAACTCCATGAACTCGAAAATCTACGATCGAATTCCACTGACCCACTGGCGCAGCTTGTCCGCTTTTGCACCTTGCGCCATAAAACCCCAACATTCAATCCAATCCACTGGCCCACTTGACAAGGAAAGCGTCTGACGAAACAGCGGACCGCGAATTTGCGACCACTGTGATACAGTTTGCAAATGAGGGGTCCAACTGTGCAAAGGTTTGGGAATGAGGGGTCCAGACACCAATAAAGTCGAAAATCTACGATTGAATTCCACTGGCCCACTTGGCGGGGAAAGTGTCTCGCAAAGCTGCCACGAAATAGCTGATCGTGAATTTGCGACCACTCTGCTAGTTTGTAAATGATGCGTCTAACTGTGCAACAGTTTGTGAATGAGGAGTCCAAACTTCATGAAGTGGGAAATCTACAATCGAATTCCACTGGCCCACTTGGCGGGGAAAATTTTTTCCTAAAGCTCCCGCGAATTAGCGACCACTGTGCTTCAGTTTATGAATGAGGGGTCCAAGCCCCTTGAACACGAAAATTACGATCTCATTCTGCAGGCCCAATAGACGGGAGAAAAGTGTCTCGTAAAGCTGCCACGAAATAGCGGACCGCGAATTTGCGACCACTGTGCTAGTTTGCAAATCAGGGGTCCCAACTCCATGAAATCGAAAATCTACGATCGAATTCTACTGGCCCACTTGGCGACGAAAGTGTCTCATAAAGCTTCCACGAAAGAGTGGACCACGAATTTGCGACCATGTGCTACAGTTTGTGAATAAGGGGTCCAACTGTGCAACAGTTTGTGAATGTGGGGTCCAAACCCCACGAAGTCGAAAATCTACTATCGAATTACACTGGCCCACTTTGTTGGGAAAAGTTTCTGGTAAAGCTCCCTCGAGTTAGCCACCACTGTGCTTCAGTTTATGAATGAGGGGTCCAAACCCCTTGAACTCGAAAACTACGATCTCATTCTGCAGGCCCAATCGTCGGGGGAAAAGTGTCTCGTAAAACTGCCACGAAATAGCGGTCCCACACAATGCAGCGAGCGCTCCCCATTGTTCTGCACTGTTCCATTGATCGTTCCAGCCGAGTAAGCAAGTTGAATGGTCAGCCCTGCTTTCAATTGAGAGCGTCGCTCACAAAGGCCCTGCGCGATTACAGACTACGACTGCGCTTTTCCTTACCGTATTGCCTAACCCTTTCCGGCTCTCGCTAATAACGAAAAAGAAATCCAAAAGTAAAGGAGTAAGAAATGGCGTGTGAAGGATTTATTGAAATGGTGATGTGTTTAGGTTCCTTGAAATTGCGAGATATGGCTCAGAGTAAATGCTATCCAACTTCGAAATGCGATGTTTGTCTTAGCAGTGGTTCACTCCGAATATCAATCTCCACTTAGAATGTATTTCTCTTCTGGTTGGGTTTTGGCTTTATGGATCGAGGGGCCATATTTGGCCAAGCTGAGTCCAATAACGTCAAGTAAATGGCCATACACAAAAGGAAAGCTTTACTGACACGGAAGAGAAATATACCCAGTGAGAATTCGAACCTGCGCCACCTACAGCTCTCAGATTGCCCTAGTGAGTCTCCAAACTACGACCCGCGGGCCAGACCCGGCCCGTGGAAACCCGGCCGATGCAGCATGCAATTTTTCGTAAAATCGTAGATCTTAAAAATAATTCAAATTCAGTAGAGTCGCGGTAATTCGAGTCTCAGTAGGTTCGAGGTTCCTTGTAATTCGAGCCGGTTTTATGAAAAATAAACTATTACAAGATATTAACAAATGACTTTCGTTACTGAGCGCCTTCAATTTAATAACGCTTTCCGCTTCTCATTAGAGCGTTTGCCTTGCGTTCTTTACTAAGGTAAATGAAACCCTTTCTAAACTTCAATTAGATCTAAAAAAACTAAATGGCGTTACCACAGATGGAGGTAACAGTATGTGTGGCAGTAAAACAGGATTAGTAGGGCATTTTTGCAATGCTATTCAAAAAGCTGGAGGTGAGAAACCAATGGTTTTTCATTGCATTATCCATCAACAATCATTGTGTGGGAAAAACAAATATGTCGGATGTAATGCAGGTCGTTGTTAAGACAGTAAATTACATTCGATCCCGCTCTCTTAAACACCGACAGTTTAAGAATTTTCTTTCGGATATTGAAAGTCAGTATCCAGATATCCCATATTGTGAGGTACGTTGTCTAAGCAGAGGAAAGGTGCTCCAAAGGTTTTTTGAGCTGCGCCAAGCTATTGATATTTTCATGATTGAATAGGATAAGTCTGTAGAGAAGAGCTTTCAGATCAATGACTGGAAGCTTGTATTTGCTGTTGATATTACCACTCATCTTAATTTTTTAAATTTGAAACTTCAAAGCGAAAAGTCCTTTGTAAACGACTTGTTCCAACGTGTGAAAGTTTTTAGAACAAAACTTGCTCTTTTTGGAAACAAATTGGGAAAGACAATTTTGGACCACTTCGAAACTTGCAAGTTTGCTAGTGAAACTTGTGTGCCTTTTCCCATCACATTAAGCAGTACAAACTATCACAAAACTACGTTAGGAATTTGAAAACCGCTTTGCCAGATTGATCATGCAGCTACAGTAGTAAAGATCAAGCTATTTCACAATCCATTCCAATGTGAAATTGAAAATGCGCAAACAGAACTTCAACTTGAATTGATTGAACTTACGTCAAATGAATACTTGAAAGAATATTTCAAAAAATGTTACAATACGGACCTTCTTTCAAAGTAATTATATTCAGTTTATTTTTATTTTTAAAACAGTAGACTTCTGAGTTTCATTGCAGGTCATTGGGTGACGATTTCAAAGAAATAAAAAACTTTGCAAGATCAGTGCTTTCAGTGTTTGGATCAACCTATATCTGCGAACAGACATTTTCAAAAATGATCTTTGTAAAATTAAAGTACAGGGCTAACTTGTCAGACGAACACTTGAAATCCATTCTAGTGATAGAATCATCGAAATTTGACACAAAATGGACAGCCATATGCCAGAAGCAACTCCACACGTCCCATACGTACATAAGAAAGCCAGAGAATGATACATAGGAATATTGTTGAATGTTATTTTTTCCTTAGGTCAACTTATATGCACATTTACTTATTTGGAATAAGTTTGTTTTCTTGGATAAATCCACATTTTTATTCAAACACCTACTTTGTTAACTAGTCTATTTCATAAGCTTTAAAAAATTAACGTTGACCAAATGTCCATCCCCCACACATACACACACGTGTGAGTATATATATATATATATATATATATATATATATATATATATATATATATATATATATATATATATTCATTTATGTGTGTTGTTGGCCCGCCTGACTTTCAAGATTTTTCAATCTGGCCCTCAGGTGAAAAAGTTTAGAGACCCCTGCCCTAGTGCATTAAATTTCCTATCTACTATGTCCGTTGCTAGATTTTCTCTTGTTTGGAATAGCTTGGCCAAATATGGCCTTTGCGCCATAAACCCCAACCAACCATCTGGGTATCAATCTGGAGGGGCTACATGGTACCTTTTTATGTGCCCAGGATGATGTGACCAAAAGTATTAGATAGTAGATAGGTAGTTGAATTTTATGTCTCAGTGGAGCATTAAACGGGTTATTCCGTTACCACCGAGATAACAAGGCCTGACCGCTGCCGTCATGGCGTCTCCCTAGTAGTCATACGTGCGATACGAACGACCACCGCCGTATTGGAATATTCAAAGCCTAATACAGTGAAATCTGTCTACAACGATACATAATATATTCTATATACGTCGAGACCACAGGAAAATATTGTTATACGTTATTGCAAATTATTATAGCAGTTTGTAAATATGGTTTTTCCCTAGTCAAAACTATGATAATCTCAGAATGAAACTTTTACACCCTCGCGTCTTTCTCCCTTATTTACTAACGATAACAGAGAGTGTGCGTAAATAGTAAAAGCAATAACTTATTAAAAAACCAGCCAAAATTATATCGTAAATTCAATTAAAAAATAGCGAAAAACTCGCTTATGACTTTTATTAACTAAAATACACACGTCAATCAAGCTTAATACCGCCCAATATCATAGTTTCTCAAATGTGACCATAAATCAAAAAGAAAAGAAAACCCTTTCTCAGTCTAAAGAAATCTAATTAATGTTTTCTTCATCATTAAATCTGTAAAAATGGGAAATCAAAGCAATTGAAGCGATTATTATCATAGTTGGCTGAAGAATTTTTCATTGATATTTCATTTATAAAATTCAAACAATTTTCAATAATTTCCAAATCATTAACGTGACAGGGTGTTTTGATTTGATTGTTATCTAAACAGAAATTTCTTGGCCATATAAATGTTTCCATTTTCAGATTTGAATGTTATTTATTTATTTATTTATTTCAATTAACGTCACACTGGAGCAACACAACGGGCTATTGGTGACGGTCCGGGATCAATCCCAAAGGGAAAGATCCGAGGACAACACCACGTAATTTTGAACCACGGTCAGATGACGAGGCAACACCTGAGCTGGCACCCCACTCTCCAAACTTCCACACCACGCCAACGTGAGGACATTTGAGGCCACGACAGATTTAACGTGCACCAGCCCCCTTTGTACACGACGGTGTTTGGCTGGATTCGAACTCGCAACCCTTCGGTTGCTAGTCCGTTACTCTTCCAACCGGGCCACCGCGGCCCCAGATTTGAATGTATTACAACAGTGTAATTTGTTGCAGGTCCTGGATTAAAACAAATTTTGAAAAAAGTAACTTTTGACTCCTCAATTAGTTTAAACCAATTTTGTTTATGGGGTAATGAATCCAGAATTTCTAGTAGCCTATTAAAATTTTGAAAAGAAATAGATTCATGATGAGCAATGAACTCAGATTTGCTTTCGTTGATAGCTCTCAATAAATTGAATTGATCAGTTTCACGAATTTTATCTTCCCTGCTTTTACGAACGGTGGGACAAGTTTTCGAGAGATATTTAGGGCAATTCGGAAATATACTTGGTATAGTACCAACTTTTAAACGGAGACGTTTCATGGAAAAGGTAGAACACTCACCAGTTTTTTTTGTTGAATTTCGATACATTCCGGACGATATCATCGTTTTGAAAATGAAGTTCGCAGACTTAGCTGCGTTTTGATGGTGTAAAGTCGGCTCGTGGAATCGCCCTGAGCCATCTTTTTCTAATATTTTTATCCTCTGGAAAGGAGAGAACCGCCATATTTGGTGCATCACCATATCTATAATTTCCAGAGCAAGTAGATACACAGCATCTAAAGGGCATTTTGGATAGCCTCGTGGTTAAGCCTAAAGAAATCGGTCTGGACACACGTTAAACGTGTTGTTTGACGAAAGCCTTTAACACCTTGACACTGTAATGTTCCACAAATGTTATATAACAATATTTAACTGCAGCTGCACTTGCTTTCCGGTAAAATAGTATAAAAAACCCTAATTTCTTACGCTACATTAAAGGTAATCCACAAGTAGTCGGCCATGCGGCGATGTTTGTTATGACTACTAGTAAGCGAGTCACGTGATCGAAACGTCACAGCGGTCTGGCCTTGTTATCTCGGTGGTAACGGTTATTCGCCGTTGGTCCGGGATCAATCCCTAAACCAAAACTATTAGTAACGTGATCCTTAGGCTACTCTCATCTGACGGGAGGAAACGGTAGGTTGTCGATTTAACGTCTCGTACTGGAGCAAAACAACGGGCTATTGACGACGGTCCGGGATCAATCCCGAAGGAAAAGATCCAAGGACATCTTGCAATTTTGAACTACGGTCAGATGACGAGGTCAACACCTGAGATGTGATACCCCACTCTCCAAACTTTCACACCAATCCAACGTGAGGCCACGAATGATTTAACGTTCACTAGCCCCCACGTACACGACGCTCTTTGGTTTGATCGAATTTCAAACTCGCAACCCTCCAGTTGCTAATCCGCTACTCTTCCATCGGATCTTTCCCTTTGGGTTTGATCTCGGACCGTCACCAATAGCCCATCGTGTTGCTCCAGTGCGACTTCAATTAAAAATACCTACCTACCGCTACTCTTCCAACCTGGCTACCACGGCCCACCAACCATTTTGGCGACGTATTAATAGCATAGAAATTAATACAAAATGAGTTATAGATAATGCAGGTTCAATTCATGTCAGGTTTGATTCATCCCTAGGAGTATTTCTCTCCTTTCTGTGCCAGTAAAAAGCTTTTCTTTGTGTGTAACCATTACTTGACGATTCATAAGCGGATCCTTGAGATCAAGCACACAAGTAGGATATGTACACTCAATCAATTCGAAACAGTATTTGGCGAGTGTTATTCGTTGAAAGTAAACTTGTCATTTATTTCTTTTTTTTTTGTTATTGTTATTTCAATTAACGTCACACTGGAGCAACACAACGGGCTAAGTGTCATTTATTTCAAATAACAGTTCTAATAAACTCAATGAATAATTTAAAAATTGTAGCTCAGTTTAAATAATTTATTCATTAAAATTCAAGTTGTGAATTATGCATTCATTTAGATTTCTTGGAACTTCAAATGTTCATTTGAAATAAAAATTGCATTTGAAAATACTTGTTCGCCTAATACATGGTACATATTGAATAAGAAAAAAGAAAATCAGTTTCGCTTTTCAGTTTGCTGAACGACTCGTCAAAGAACTGACGCGTTTCCTTTCCCACTTGTTTGAAGACTTGGTAAGAACAATTACACATTTCATTTTCTAGATACTTAAATATCAGTCTGAAACTTCTGTAGAGTTCATTCATATCCGAAACTTTTTTTTTATTCGTTTTGGGACGTCTATGGAGTCCAGAGGGACGAGCCTTATGAAATAAAAATATGTATCCTCAAACAGAATGTGTATCCCAGATCTACATTTCGGGCTCCAGTACCTAGTTAGATAACAAGACACCGTACCAGGTTGCAAAGTTTGATGATGGGCCACAGTACCAGGTTACAAAGTTTAGTAATGGGTCTCAGTACCAAGTTTGATGACAAGGCACAGTATAAGGTTACAAAGTTTGGTGATGGGTCTGAGTACCTAGTTTGATGATGGGCCACAGTACTAAATTTGATCATGGGTCCCAGTACTAAGATGACAGGACCCAGTACCAAACTAGATGACGGGCCCCAGTATCAAGCTTGATGATGGGGCCTAAATACTAAATTAGATGAGACAGGACCCAGTACTAAATTACCAAGTTCGATGAGCCTCAGTATCAAGTTTGATTATGGGCCCCAGTTCCAAATTTGATGACCGGGCCCTGTACCCAGTTAGATGACACGCTCCAATCCAAGTTACCAAGTTGGATGACAAGACTCAGTATCAAGTTACTGAGTTGGATGATAGGATCCAATATCAAATTACACTGCTGGCCACCGTAAATGCAACACCCTGAAGGAAGCATGCAAATAATATGAAATTTACAACATGCATTAGCGGAGGTGAGATATGCAAATGATTAGAATTTCAGCGCAGACGCACATCACGCGCGCCTGTGGCGCCACTTCAAAGCGCTATTTAAGGCTTGGAGATTTCGACGATTTCAAGTACGGCACTTGTGTTTTTCTTGTGGTTTTTTCAAAAAAACGATCAATTATGCCTCGTAGAAAACAGCGATCATCTTTTGATCAAGTATCCGAGTTCGACAGAGGAAGGATAGTGGCCTACCGAGATTGTGGATTATCGTTCAGGGAAATCGGTAGTCGTGTTGGACGAAACCAAACAACTGTAATGCGGATATGTGATCGTTGGATGCAGGAGGGTACGACGGACCGACGTGTTCGATCGCATCCACCTCAGTGCACCACTTCACGTGATGACAGGCATATTGTGCGTATGGCAGTGACGGATCGCTCAGCCACATCACGAACCATAGCACAGCACATTCAGTCTGTACCGCATCATCCAGTGTCTGCGCGTACCATTCGACGCCGTTTACAGCAGAGTGGTCTGTCCGCAAGACGTCCATTGCTTCGTCTACCCTTGACGCAGAACCACAGACGTTTCCGCCGCCAATGGTGCGATGAAAGAAGGATGTGGACGGCAGAATGGAATGAAATTGTCTTTACTGACGAGTCACGCTTCTGTCTGCAACACCACGATGGTCGGATTCGAGTCTGGAGACACCGTGGAGAGAGGATGCTGAACAGCTGCGTTATGCACCGCTACACTGGTCATGCACCGGGTATTATGGTATGGGGCGGTATTGGATATCACTCTCGCACTCCTCTAGTACGATTGCCGGTACTTTAAACAGCGAGCGCTACATCTCCGAGGTGTTGGAGCCAGTTGTCCTTCCTTACCTTCAGGGCTTGCCCACAGCCATATTTCAACAGGATAATGCGCGACCACACGTGGCACGCATTGTCCAAGGGTTCTTCGTCAATCGCCAGATTGAATTGCTTCCCTGGCCAGCTCGCTCTCCGGATCTTTCGCCGATAGAAAACATGTGGTCCATGGTTGCTCAACGATTGACCCAGAATACATCCCCAGCTGCCACACCAGATCAACTTTGGCAACGTGTGGAAGCTGCTTGGTCTGCTGTACCCCAAGAACACATCCAAAGTCTCTTTGAATCAATGCCGAGGCGTGTGGCAGCGGTGATCTCCAACAATGGCGGCTACTCTGGCTACTGATTTTGGCAGGAACCACACTTCACAGAAGTCTATAAATTTAATCATTTGATACTTGGTCAACATGTTATCTACAAAATAAATTTTGTTGTGATATCTCTTGTCTTTCTAGGTGTTGCAATTTGGGTGGCCAGCAGTGTAGATGTAGGATCTCATGAAATACGAATATTTAAGGTTGGTTGGTTGGTTTTTGGGTCTTATGGCGAAAGGGACATATTTAGCCATGCTGCGCCAGACACAAGACATACAATATCAAGTAATAAACACACAACGAAAGTTTTACTATCACAGAAGAATGTTTAAGGAAAGTACCCAATGTTTAACTTGGCACATGGGAACATTTTCTCTTTTCTATTGCTCACATATGTAGTATTTAAATTTAGAATACACTGCTGGCCACCGTAAATGCAACACCCTGAAGGAAGCATGCAAATAATATGAAATTTACAACATGCATTAGCGGAGGTGAGATATGCAAATGATTAGAATTTCAGCGCAGACGCACATCACGCGCGCCTGTGGCGCCACTTCAAAGCGCTATTTAAGGCTTGGAGATTTCGATGATTTCAAGTACGGCAATTGTGTTTTTCTTGTGGTTTTTTCAAAAAAACGATCAATTATGCCTCGTAGAAAACAGCGATCATCTTTTGATCAAGTATCCGAGTTCGACAGAGGAAGTATAGTGGCCTACCGAGATTGTGGATTATCTTTCAGGGAAATCGGTAGTCGTGTTGGACGAAACCAAACAACTGTAATGCGGATATGTGATCGTTGGATGCAGGAGGGTACGACGGACCGACGTGTTCGATCGCATCCACCTCAGTGCACCACTTCACGTGATGACAGGCATATTGTGCGTATGGCAGTGACGGATCGCTCAGCCACATCACGAACCATAGCACAGCACATTCAGTTTGTACCGCATCATCCAGTGTCTGCGCGTACCATTCGACGCCGATTACAGCAGAGTGGTCTGTCCGCAAGACGTCCATTGCTTCGTCTACCCTTGACGCAGAACCACAGACGTTTCCGCCGCCAATGGTGCGATGAAAGAAGGATGTGGACGGCAGAATGGAATGAAATTGTCTTTACTGACGAGTCACGCTTCTGTCTGAAACACCACGATGGTCGGATTCGAGTATGGAGACACCGTGGAGAGAGGATGCGGAACAGCTGCGTTATGCACCGCCACACTGGTACTGCACCGGGTATTATGGTATGGGGCGGTATTGGATATCACTCTCACACTCCTCTAGTACGCATTGCCGGTACTTTAAACAGCCAGCGCTACATCTCCGAGGTGTTGGAGCCAGTTGTCCTTCCTTACCTTCAGGGCTTGCCCACAGCCATATTTCAACAGGATAATGCACGAGCACACGTGGCACGCATTGTCCAAGGGTTCTTCGTCAATCGCCAGATTGAATTGCTTCCCTGCCCAGCTCGCTCTCCGGATCTTTCGCCGATAGAAAACATGTGGTCTATGGTTGCTCAACGATTGACCCAGAATACATCCCCAGCTGCCACACCAGATCAACTTTGGCAACGTGTGGAAGCTGCTTGGTCTGCTGTACCCCAAGAACACATCCAAAGTCTCTTTGAATCAATGCCGAGGCGTGTGGCAGCGGTGATCTTCAACAATGGCGGCTACTCTGGCTACTGATTTTTGCAGGAACCACACTTCACAGAAGTCTATAAATTTAATCATTTGATACTTGGTCAACATGTTAACTACAAAATAAATTTTGTTGTGATATCTGTTGTCTTTCTTGGTGTTGCAATTTGGGTGGCCAGCAGTGTACAAACAGAATCCAATGTACCACTCCAGATTAACATTCTAGGTTTACCCCTGTACATTGTTTTCTAGTATTTGTACACATTCTGCCATGTGAGTTTCTGGGTTGAAAAACAATCCCACTTTTAAAATGGGTATGAGTTATTAAGCTTAGTTTCCGCATTTAAGCATTTTCTGAAATGACTGCTGTACGTGGTTTTGAAGAAACGTGCAAAGCGTCATTTTGAAAGAAAACAATTTTGTATGCAATACAATCGTTATTTATACAAATTACTAAAATTACGATCTAAGTACAGCAAAAACTTTTGCATCGTTATGATAAGAAAGAAACTTTATTGGTAAATCAATATTGGGTATTTGGGTATTTCAATTAACGTCACACTGGAGCAACACAATGGGCTATTGGTGACGGTCCGGGATCAATCCCAAAGGGAAAGATCCGAGGACAACACCACGTAATTTTGAACCACGGTCAGATGACGAGGCAACACCTGAGCTGGCACCCCACTCTCCAAACTTCCACACCACGCCAACGTGAGGACATTTGAGGCCACGACAGATTTAACGTGCACCAGCCCCCTTTGTACACGACGGTGTTTGGCTGGATTCGAACTCGCAACCCTTCGGTTGCTAGTTCGTTACTCTTCCAACCGGGCCACCGCGGCCCTAATCAATATTGGAAACGGGATCAATTTGCTTTGAGGTCATAGGTACGATTTCCAAATGCATTTTTATGTTTATTATACAATTATAAATTAAATTGTAATAATGAATCAATGAATATTATTACGATAACTATGAATAGTAAATTAATTATAAAGTAGCAAGAAAATCTTTCATACAAATCTGTTAAGTAGAAGTAAACCAATCATAACAATGAATCCTAATTCGATGTATTGTTCTGATTAAAAAAGGGACACCATGGCTCAGTGGATTTTCCCACTACGCTACTAACCGCGAGTTGGCGGAGCAGGTTCGATTAATCTCTGTATTTCTTCTGTGTCGGTAAAACTTTGTATGTCCATTACTTGACTTTGTCCTGTGTTTGGCGCAGCTTTGCTAAATGTGGCCCTAGCACCAAAAAAGCCCAATCAACCATTATTTTATGTCTGTTTTGTGCTTGGCACAGTTTGGCCAAACATGGCCCATGCGCTATAAAAGCCCAACCATTACTTGACGTCTTGTTTTTGGCGCGTGCTGGTCAAACATGGCCCTTGCGCTTTCAAAATCCCAACTAACCATTACCTGACGTTGTGTCTTGTATTTGGTCCAGGTTTGCCAAATATGACCTTTGCGTTATACAATCCCAACAAACCATTACTTGTTGTCTTGTGTGTGTCGCAAGTTGGCCAAATATGGCCATTACTCCATTACATCCCAACTAACCTCAATATATGAAGAGCGTCTTTGAGAGAAATGTTTGAAAACAATCTCAAGGTCCAACAGTACAACCTTATCTTTTCCCCCACGAAGGGGCAAAGAAAGGAACACAGCGTCTCAATACCGATAAAATTCATTTCCCTCCAACGATTACTCACACCGCAATAATTTGAGCCTCCAGGAAACTACGTAACGCTAAATCAGATTGTTGCAATATTGCAGCAACGCAGGAGCCCTGATGATTTTTCAGGATTATTTCCAGCTTGATGATATCCATTACTTGATGTCTGTCCTGTGTTTGGCGCAGCTTAGCCAAATATGGCTCTTGCACCATAAAAGCCCAACCAATCGTTACTTGTCTGTCTTATGTTTGGCGTAGTTTGGAGAAATATGTCCACTGCGCTATAAAAGCCCAACCAATCATTTGACTTTGTCAAACCTGCACCAAACACAAGACAAACATGAACCTTTGCATTATAAAATCCCAACCAACCATTACTGGACATTGTGTCTTGTGTTTGGCGCAGGTTGACCCAGTCCCTCGTTTCATAAAAACCCAACCAATCATTACTTGACATTGCCTGTCTCGTACTTGGCGCATGTTGATCAAATATAGCTATTGTGCTTTTAAAATCCCAACCATTACTTGAGGTTGACTATTTTTAGTTTGGTGCAGGTTGACCCAATCAATCATTACTTGACGTTGTCTTGTGTTTGGTGCAGGTTTGCCAAATATGACTCTTGCATTATACCATCCCAATTCCAATTAACCATCACTTGCCGTTGTGTGTCTTGTGTGTAGCGCAAGTTGTCCAAATATGGCCATTACTCTATTAAAGCCCAACCAACCTCAATGTTTGAAGCGCGTCTGTGAAAGAGATGTTTGAAAATAATCTCAAGTCCAATAGTACAACCTTATCTTTACCCACATAAAGAGGCAAAGAAAGGAACACAGCGTCTCAATACCGATAAAATCCATTCCCCTCCAACGATTACCCACACCGCAATAGCCTCAGCCCCCAGGAAACTTTGCGTAACGCTAAATCAGATTGTTGCAATATTGCGGCAACGCAGGAGCTCTCTGATGACTTTCCAGGATTATTTCCAGCTTGGTGACGCTCAAATTTCTACTAATTGGGAAAGAGCGGCTGGAGCGACACAAAGCTGTGGGTTTTAGCCCAAGTGAGGGTAAAGACTTCCTATCCTGTCTCCGAGCGAGATAAGATGAGTGGCAGATTATACTCAAGTGCATTGCAGCACAACTAACATTTCCGTTTTAGGCGACTCAGGCCTTATCAGGAGCGATAACAAAGGCTCCCGCGGCTACCTCTTTTGCCGTGACTTATTTTGTTAACGTCAGGTAGAACGGAAGGTGAGATCTGAATGAGACAAGTCGCGTCGCTAGTCTTTAATTTCTTGCTGATGAGGCGAATCCTTTCTACTCCATTCTTACAAGGGATGAAAGATACTTTTTGGGACCTGGGGCAAATGAAACTGATGGCAGCTCTGTCCAAAACAAAACTTGCTATTTAAAATGAAGAATATAAAAATAGCGTGTAAAATATACTAAAATATATACAGATTAGTAGGTCCTGGATTCTTAGTGCTTTACGTATTCAGTTCTAAGCACTGAGATTTGTTGATACATTTTTACGCTTATAAAATATTTCAATTTATAGCACCTAATATACCTAATTTAGGGTCTACGACCTGTAAAAGCCTTGTGAGTTTTGGGCCGTGGTAACCCGATCGTTAGAGTAGCAAATTTGCAATTCTTGGAATTAGAGGTTCAACGATTAGGGTTAAGAGTTCGAAACTCGTTCCAACCATAGACAGTTGTGTACGTGGGGTCTGGTGAAAGTTGAATGTTTCGTGACCTCGAATAAAGTTACACCTCACGTTAGCGTGGTGTGTAACTTTAGAGAGTGGGGTGCCAGCTCAGGTGTTGACCTCGTCATCTGACCGGGGTTCAAAATTTCGTGGTGTCCTCGAATCTTTCCGGTGCCATCGTGGCTCAGTGGGTATGTCCACTGCTATCAACTTTCAAGTTGTAGGAGGCGCAGGTTCGATTCTTGCCAGGTGCATTCCTCCCTGGGTGTATTTCTCTTATTGTATCAGTAAAACTTTCATTGTATGTCTATTACTTGATGTTCTATGCCTTGTGCCTGGCGCAGCATGGCTAAATATGGCCCTTGCGCCATAAAACCCCCAAACCAACCAACCAGCGTTGTTCTCGGATCTTTCCCTTGGGATTGATCCCGGACCGTCGCCTATAGCCATCTGTGTTGCTCCAATGCGACGTTAATAACCCTTACCTCCGAAATCAATTCCCAAGAATGAATTTCCAGAAATAGTATTTGAGTATTTGCTTAATACTATTTAATTAAATTTCTTTTATAAATATATTACGGGAAAAACTCCTGTATACAGATTCATGTATTTAACGGATGGGTGAGTTTTTATGGCACTAGAGCCTGGCTTGGCCACAAACTGCGTCAAACTAGTAAATTCCAGATTAGTTATGCATCAGGGATATTACAAAGTTATAAAACCAGTTAAATATAAAATTCAATAAGAGTTGCGATTCTTAGGCGAATTCAATTCAAGTCAAGGCTTAAATCTTAAATGTAGTTTACATGAACAATGCCCGTGAAAAATAAAAAAATACACTCATGTCCAAATTTATCTTTACATACCCAAAAATAATGAGATATTACATGAAATATCCAATCGATGTAATCCATTTTTGCAGGGAGTGTGTGAAAGACAATCCTAATTAGCATTATCGAATCAAAAGTGATCAAACGGTTTCTGATATGCAAATCAAGGCGTTACGTCATCCTACGGTGAATCAAGCGCTTTGCGCAAAGTGAATATCTGAATGAATTTCTGAAATACAGCGTTTGATTTTAGTGTGTAAGGACTCAAAACGGTTTGTTACGGCTCCGAAGTATCATTTGGAAGAATCTGTGAAGTAGCGAATTATCGGCCGTTTAGAAGCAGGGTAGACAATCATGGAAGCAGCGAGATGTGTGAATATTTCAAGACAGACAGTCTCTACGCTATGGAAACAATTTCAGAACTCTGCAACTGTTGTAAGGAGGCCTGGACAAGGTCGTAAACGAATAACAACTGCTTCTCAAGATCGATATCTGGCAATAACTGCCGGTTGTAACAGGAAGTCTACTGCTCGGCAGTTAACTTCAGAGATTGCAGCCGCCACTGGAACTGTTGTATCACGCAAACTGTATACAGAAGGCTTAATGAAAAAGGCCTTTATGCCAGAAAGCCAAGAGTATGTGTTTCACTGTCTTCACAACAAAAGAGGGATCGCTTTAATTGGTCCAAAGAACATCAGAACTGGAGTGAACACCAATGGACCCATGTTCTCTTTACTGATGAGTCGAGGTTTAGTTTAACATCTGATTCTAAACATGTTTACATCTGGAGGGAGTCAGGAACACGAAATTTTCCTTCGAACATTATGGGACGTGACCGTTTCGGTAGTGCAGGTGTGATGGTATGGGGAGGAATAATGACCGATGGACGTATTTCCCTACACGTTTTTAACAGCGGATCTGTGACTGGCCAGAGATATCGGGATGATGTCTTAGAACTTTATGTAAGACTTTTCAGAGGTGCATATGGATCTGACTTTTTATTTATGGACGATAATGCTCGTCCACATCGAGCCAACCTCGTTGACGAATTCCTTGAAAGAAAGCCATTGAGCGAATACCGTGGCCAGCAAAATCTCCTGATCTGAACCCCATAGAGGACTTATGGGACTACCTTGGAAAAGCAGTTGCACGGAGACATCCTCCTCCTAGAGATATAAATGCCCTGAAGATCGCATTGCTGGAGGAGTGGAACTTAATTCCCCAAACTGGTTAACAACATTATTGGCAGCATTAAAACATGTTGTGATATGTGTGTACACGTCAGGGGAGATCACATTCCATATTAAATTCATAAGCCTTAATTTTTTTCTGAGTTATTCTTTTTCTGAATTCTCCTTGTCCCCCCACATTATTGCCATTTTTATTGTTTCATTCTACAGTTTTATATCATATGCAGTGCTCTTAAATTTTTCCTTTGTATTTATGTGTTAAGTATCATTTCACATAAATTATAGTTCAGTTTCTGAGAAATCCGTGATTTTATGCATGTAAAAATAATTTTGGACATGAGTGTAATTTTAGATTCCATTTACTTGAATCACACGAGATGTGACTTTCTACGCGCTTACAATGATATTTTTAGTTTAGTCAGGAAACAAAATATAAGGCGTTTTAAAAATGGGATAAAATCTTAACTTTGCGTCAAAAATTACATTTTTTATGGGCAAAGTTAAATATAGCTACATACACACTAAATAATTATATTTAGTCTACGTAGCGATTTCCAACCTTTTTCATGTGATGACACAAACTTATTGCTAAAATTCGACGGTACTTAAAAAAACAGACAATTTTGCAGATCTGACAAAAAACAGGAATAAATTTGTTTAATTTACAAAAAAAATATTAACTAATTTTTTTTCCCAAAGAGGCTTTTGGTCTTGGGCTATAAAACAAAAAAAGCAGTCAACAGAAGTGCGTTTTAAAAAAATCTGAAACGATTCATTTGATACTCAACCCTCCAAGTGGTTTCGACAAATCTCGTCCAAGAATAGATCGATTTTGTTAATGACAAGATACCATGCCCAACTATATCAGTTTTGTTAATACCGCGTCGAGGCAAAACTGCCCTATTACTCCAAGGGCGAAATGAAGATCCAAGTAAGAAAAACAAATAGTCCCTTGACCAGAACTGGTGACACTTTGGAACAGCTTTTTGCATCAGGGTCTGACCACTAAAGGGCAGTTTTCTGTCGTGGTCTCAAATGTCCTCACTTTGGCGTGGTGTGGAAGTTTGGAGAGTGGAGTACCACTCAGGCGTGACCTCGTCATCTGACCGTGATTCAAAATTACGTGGTGTCTTCGTATCTTTCCTTTTAGGTTTGATCCTGGACCATCGCCAATAGTCCATTGTGTTCCTCCAGTGCGACGTTAATTAAATATATATATACAGTGCAGTTCTCAACGCAATAATTGGCGTGGTGTGGAAGTTTGGAGAGTGGGGTGCCAGCTCAGGTGTTGCCTCGTCATCTGACCATGGTTCAAAATTACGTGGTGTTGTCCTCGGATCTTTCCCTTTGGGATTGATCCCGGACCGTCACCAATAGCCCGTTGTGTTGCTCTAGTGTGACGTTAATTGAAATAAATAAGGCCGCGGTGGCCCGGTTGGAAGAGTAACGGACTAGCAACCGAAGGGTTGCGAGTTCGAATCCAGCCAAACACCGTCGTGTACAAAGGGGGCTGGTGCACGTTAAATCTGTCGTGGCCTCAAATGTCCTCACGTTGGCGTGGTGTGGAAGTTTGGAGAGTGGGGTGCCAGCTCAGGTGTTGCCTCGTCATCTGACCGTGGTTCAAAATTACGTGGTGTTGTCCTCGGATCTTTCCCTTTGGGATTGATCCCGGACCGTCACCAATAGCCCATTGTGTTGCTCCAGTGTGACGTTAATTGAAATAATAAAAAATAATAAAATATAATAAAAGAAATAAATAAATAAATAAATAAATAACAACGCAATAAACCACCAGGAGGGTTAATAATAAAAATACTCAAAAATGTTTTTACGGGTATTACTTGAAATCATTTTTCAACACTTGTCAAAAGTTCAAAACTAAAGCTGCAATGAAATAAGGTAGGGACGGAGGTAGTTAATTAACGTCGCACTGAAGCAACGCAACGGGCTATTGGCGACGGTCCGGGATCAATCTCATAGGGAAAGAACCAAGGACAACACCACGTAATTTCGAACCGCGGTCAGATGACGAAGTCAACACCTGAGCTGGCACCCCTCTCCAAACTTCCCCACCATGCCAACGTAAGTACATTTGGGGCCGCAACAGATTTGACGCGCACCAACTTCGTGTACACGACGATCTTTGATTGGATTCGAACCTGCAGCCCTGCGGTTGCAAATCTGTTACTCTTCCAACCAGGCTACCGCGGCCCCTAGGTGTTAGGTGGAGAAATGCTAGATCTACTTTACTAACATCCTGCCAAACCTTTATAAAGCCTGTTTTGCTATAACTGCGGCCCCCTCATGACGGTTTCAAACATTTAAACAAACATTTGGCGAGCACAGCCATTGTAATATTACTTCTCTACTTCGATCTACTCGGATCTTTCCCTTCGAAATTGATCCCGTCCGCCGCCAATAGCCTGTTATGCTGTTCCAGTGCGACTTAAATTCAACTACCAACCTAGAAATCTGTGCCCTTCGCATTGTAGCCCCTGTAACGAGTTACTGCTCAACAATTGGTTGTTATTGTTATTGTTATTGTTATTTCAATTAACGTCACACTGGAGCAACACAACGGGCTATTGGTGACGGTCCGGGATCAATCCCAAAGGGAAAGATCCGAGGACAACACCACGTAATTTTGAACCACGGTCAGATGACGAGGCAACACCTGAGCTGGCACCCCACTCTCCAAACTTCCACACCACGCCAACGTGATATGCTTAACAGATTTAACGCGCTCCAGCTCCGTGTACACGACGGTCTTTGGTTGGCCGAGCTTCGAACTGGGCTCTTAATTAATCCGTTACTCTTCCAACTGGGCTACCGGGCCCCGAAGTGAAATAAAACTTACACAATTTAAGCCGATTCACTATTTCACCATGCGCAAGGCACAACAATGTGCAGCGGCAGGGCAGTTGAAAATCCCGGTCTAGCGGTTCCTTTTAGCTTTGCTTAACTACCTCTTTCGCTAGATGTTTGTTCACAAGAAGAGGAATCATAAATCTTATGAGGGGACAACTCGACCCCACTTCCTGTAGGGTAAAATTCCACCCTTTTCCGTCTGATTTTACGATTTTATCTAGCGCTTGGCGCGGCTTGTCCTCTTTTGGACCTTGCGCCATAAAACCCAACTATCAATCAATCAATCCACCCTTTTCCGTAACGTAGCACCAAAACGGACAGTTGGAGAAGGTGGCCGATTGGCAGCATGCTGATGAAAGAAAGGGGTGTGAAAAAGTTAACACAGGTTGCATGCATTCTTTCAAGCAAACTATGCTTCTTTCGAATTATACAATTCTTCACATCCTCAGTCAACCCTCTAAGTGCTTTTGAGACCGCGGTAGCCCTGTTGGAAGAGTAACGGATTAGCAACCGGAGGGTTGCGAGTTCGAATCCAACCAAAGACCGTCGTGTACAAAGGAGACTGGTGCACGTTAAATCTGTCATGGCCTCAAATGTCCTCACGTTGGCGTGGGGTGGAAGTTAGGAGAGTGGGGTGCTACCTCAGGTGTTCACCTCGTCATCTGGTTCAAAACTACGTGGTGTTGTCCTCGGATCTTTGCTTTGGGGATTGATCCCCGACCGTCGCCTATAACCCGTTGTGTTGCTCCAGTGTGACGTTAATTAAAATACCTACCTAATAAGTGGTTTTAACGAGATATCTCGTCCATCAAGCTCTGACAAGATACCTCGTCATCAGGATATTGCGGAGTTTTCGATGGTGACGAGATCCAGATCAGGCCAGTTTTCTTCTGTTGACGAGATATCTCGTCTATCAAGATCTGGTCAGTTTTGCTAACGACGAGATGCCTTCGTCGAGACAACCGCCAAGAGGGTTAAACGCATAAGGATGGCCATCTGTTAACATTCCAGAAGGAAGGCTTCAATACTGACCTTCATGAAATTTGTGCATAAATTTCAGTTCAGGCTCACGAACCAAAGCTTCATTTATAGTTTTAAAGAAATGTGTTACTTTGTGTAACTCCCGAGCAGCAGTTGAATCTACAGGCTCTACAAAACACTGCAAGACATGAATCTCTTGAATGTCGCCTGTACTTCGACACTACAAAACACTATAGCTCTACGGTGACTTACATCGCACTGTGTACTCAGGGGAACATCTGTAGATTTGTACTGGCTTCACGGACACGAGGTACTGTAGTGATCCTTTCTTTTCACATGGGGTTTACTGTCTCGAATAAGGACAGCGGTCGTGCTCACGGGATACACAAGCGATCTTTTCTTGCTTACATCTCACTACTCTCTTCCCCAATTCCTCTTTTATTCGGGGGGGACGTCGTGGCTCAGTGGGTATGTCCACTGCGCTAGAACCTTCCAGTTGTAGGCGGCGCAGATTCGATTCCTGGCAGGTACATTCCACCCTGGGTGTATTTCTCTTCTGTGACAATAAAATTTTCATTTTGTGTGTCTGTTACTTGATATTGCATGTCTTGTGTTTGTCGTAGTATGGCCAAATATGGCCCTTGCGCCATAAATCTCCTACACTCCACCATAATTGCAATCGGAGGTTCGATTCGTCCCTTGGTGTATTTCTCTCTTCTGCTTCAGTGAAATTTTTATTGTTTGTATGTCCGTCCATTATTTGATGTTGTATGTCTTGCGTTTGGCACAGCATGGCCAAATATGGCCCTTGCGCCATAAAACACCAAAGCAACCAACCATAAACATATACATCAAAAAAAGTCGAAGAACCTTTTCTATCAAGAACTAATAGCTAGAAACTCAAATGTGACTGGCTTTTTAACCGTAAATACATGCATCCCAGATGCCCCAAAGGCAGAAGCTGTTGCAATAACCCGACTCCTGACTGGTCTTGCATAGGTAAACATCTTTACCGCCTGAAAGTCCTGCAGAATCCGTACTACCTCCTTTTGCAATAATTCTCAAGAAATGGACATCCTCCACCTTCAAATTTGTACTGCGCTCTTTTAGTCCCGACTATATCGGCGAAATATCAAGTATCGGTCCGACTATTTAGTAGTCCCTCTGCGGCCGATACTGGGAGATTAGAGAACGGATGAACAGCTATTTCTTTTGTTTTATACCTTTTCTCATCAATTTGACCGGTTTAAATTCAGTCGTCTTTTATGTGCAAAATTTTCTTTACACCTAAACTCTTCGCCTAAAAATAACGACAGTTAAAAATTATCTTTTGCCTCTGATTCCCTCAGTCAAATTTTAAGATCAGCACCTGCGTGTGCATTTAGTAACTGCAAACTTTAGCTTTTCATTGCAAAAAAAATTGATTTTTCCATATCTAGTTATCTTACACGTTGTGGGATTTTTTTTACCGAAAATCCTTTGCATGGTCGGTATCCCATGATGGAGTTGAGTATTTGTGCGTACTTTTATTAATCTTTGCATTGTGTTTTTCTGTCTGCCATTGGAAAAAGTTTTAGTTTTAGTTTTCCATGACTCATCCGTCTTACCTTTAAAAAAAGGACTTGGTACAGCCTTTTGTGGTAACGCTTTTGGCGTGCTTTTTGTAACGAGTTGTGGCAGGCAAAAGCAATCCCGCTTTATTAGGATTATGGCAACCTCGCGAAGTTAAAAATTTCATTTCCGGTCCTTTTTCTTGAATATTCAGGAATGTTCCTTTCCTTTCCACTGTCCTTTGATTTCATTTGTCCTTTTCAATTTTTTTCTCAATTTTTCCGTTATAACTTCCTTTGATTCCATTGGTCGGTTTGAATTTTTTTTCCAATTCTTTTCCGTTTCCTGTCAATTTGAAGAGCCTTCAGTTTGTATTTCAAGCACGGCACAATGCAGTCGCATCAGGTTGTATTGTTTCTTGCTTGTATTTGAATCTCTTATTAGTTTTTGTAAATCATTATCTTTTTCGATTCTACCATGCCTTCTGCATTTAGTGTTGTAGATAAGTTTCAGGGTGGTTCTTTCGCGAAATTTGGAGTTCAATTTTTCTGGTGGTAGGCCAACTTTAGGTAGCTATTTAGGTATTTTATTTAGTGTCGCACAGGAGTAACACAACGGGCTATTGACAACCGGGATCAAACCCGATGGGAAAGATCCGAGGACAACACGTAATTTTGAACCACGGTCAGATGACGAAGGCAACTTTAGGAAGTGAGGGAGTTCTTAATCGTTTATTTTGTATACATCTATGTCAGGATAAGTAGTTTTTTTTAAATTTTCCTTAAGGAATCGAGATTAATAGTCGAAAAAGTTTAAAAAGATAATCAGCTGCCGTGGATCTTTTCCTGTTTTTAATATTCTATTCGTTAATATTTTAATTATTTACCGCTAAGCCTAAAACGATGTTTTACAAGAAATTGTTCCTTGGCGACATAAAAGACACGCCAAAAGCGTCGCCACAAAAAGTCTATATCAAACTATTAAATCTGAGGACCGATTGAGAAGTTTTTGAGGAGAAAAGAAATTTCATCCCCCCAAAATGACTCCATCAATATCATGCTTATGACCACTTTCTCAGCCCTCCCCCAAAGAAAAATTTTATGTCTGCATGCCCATTTACTTGATGTTATCTGTCTGTTTGACGCAGCTTGGCCAAATATGGCCTTTGCGTCATAAAATCCACCCCAACCAACCCTAAGAAAAATTTTGCTTGCGCGCCTGAACAAATGTTTGTGAATGCCACGTGTCAATGCTTGCTACGCGCGGTCGCCCGTTGTCCTGTTGAAAACTGACCGCAGGCCAGCCCTGAAGATAAGGGAGAACAACAGGCTCCAAAACTTCAGAGATAGCGATGAGTAAGTGTACTGGCAATGCTTACTAAGCGGGAGAAATAGATCCAATGGCATCCCATACCGAAACGCCAGGTGACTCACCGGTATGGCGATGCTTAATGCAAGAGTCATGCATTTTTTCTCCGTGGTGAGGCCAGACATCGTGGTGCTGTAAGCAGAGTCGAGATTCGTCTGAAAAGACGATGCCATGCTACTCGTTGGTCCATGTGCTGCTTTACCGCACCATTTCAGACGCTTGTGGAGCAATTTCGTCCAACACGAGCTACGATTTCTTGGAAGGTTAATCCAGTCTAGATAAGACAATTCTGCCAAACTAGGAAACGCTCGTTTGACGGCCGTATTTTTCGAAGAGGCATAATTAAGCTTCCTATACACACAGGAACAGCGAGAAAGCACAAGTCCAATACTTAAAACCGGCTCTCTGTTTTTCCTTTTTAAACTGCTTACAGAGGGGTATCTAGCGCAAATGATTTGCATATACGCTGCAGTGTTAATCATTTGCATATCCTTCCATGATCGACGCATCGTGCTATTTTCAGGGCTATTGGAGGCTTCCTTCAGGGTGTTGGGTTATTCCATGTGAAAACATTCATTTTGAGAAAAAGTTGTTGCCCATATAGTCACGGATTTTTTCAAATTTTTTACCATGGATACACGTGGCAGTGAAACCCATAGATCTCAATTATTTAAATATTTTGTCGAATATTAGCTGAGATACAGAAATTTAAAGATTGGTCAAATTTACAAAATGGATTTGCCAGTCTATAAACTACCCTAACTTGGTAACTAGTTCAAATTTGATAATTTTGGTATAAAAAATGGAAGCCATTTATTTCAGAAGTGTATATAATTTACAAAAACAATGACAATTTGACATTTTAGTGGATTTTTACATGTAAAGTGGAAAAATCAATTTTAAAAAAGTCAATTTTAAAGGGAGATAGAAAAAATGAGGGAGAACCTTCATTTTTTCTGAAACTTTGTAAAGTATTAACTAACATGTACTCTTAATCTGAAAAAAATCAGAGGTAAAATGTTTGGTTTCTGAATAAAAGCTATTTATTGTCATCTTATAGAGCAAAAAGGACCATAGCTTAAAAAATTATGGTCAAATTTGAATTTTTATGAAGTACTAGTTCAAAGCAGACTCACATTAAATGCAAAAATATCAATGGAACATCAAATTACAAAACCCTGTGTAATTTTTAATTTATATGATCGCATGGTGCCTTTAGAAAAATACATTAAGTACCATTGAAGATAATTTGTTTTTTATTTATTTAAATTATTTTTTAAAAATACTTTACAAAACGTTAGTGTTTTATAATATCCAATTATAATATTTTTGTCAAATATATTACACACACAGGGCAATTTTTGTACTTCTCAGTTTCTTAACTTAATTAGAAATACAAAAATACTCTCTCTCTCTCTCTCTTATAATAGCCCCAAATATATAACAATTTATACCCATTATTATACATAAATAAATATAGGCCTAATATACAAAATATATTACAGTTGACAATACTGAAAAATTATAAGCTGATCCAATATTTATTAGAAACTTTGTAGAAAATGTAATCACACATGTAATTTAAATTGATAAAAAAATTTCAGTAAAAATTTATATAAAATTTTCCAGTGCCCATTAATAATCGTATTCTATCAAAATAAAATTAAAAGTTATGGTCACTGGAAATTTTTTAAAAACATATTTAAGTCTTTAAAGATCAAAGAACTATGAACCATATAATGATCGCATTATCGGGAAAGACAAATATTGAGCATAAGTAAAAAGGCCACCACATTAATATGAATGATAAAGTTAAAAGCACTATTTTATGATTGAATTTGTCTTGTAGTTTTGGAATAGTTCAATTAATTGATTTTCACCAATACAGTTATGGGAGAAGATAGGATTCTTATGTATTCATATGGAATTCAACATGCGTCTATAGGATCCGGTCATATATATATATATATATATATATATATATATATATATATATATATATATATATATATATATATATATATATATATATATAGGATGCACTTGATCCATGAGGAAGCATGAACATAATTTTTGTAATCATATTCCTCATAATAATCCAAAATCTTTCCAATCCACCAGTTAATTCTATACACACATAAAACACACTCTTTATCTTGGAATGTTGGTAATTTGATGATTTTATCCAATTGCATGGTAGAGCAACAAATGTTGTTGAAGAACCTGAAACTGGAAACCTATATACGACTTTTGTTTATTGGTGTAAAACAGTGATTAATTCTTATTCCTGCTATTGTAGTAGCCATTGCTTACCTATCTGATAATTGATTGGCAGAAATTTCGTCTCTTGTTAAAATTGTATAACCAAAAGCATCTAATATTGCAATCTTTGCATAGACGCTCAAGGCTTCCTTTGGTGGCCATACGCTTTATAATACCACCAATATAGTCACAAGCTCCTTTTCCATGACAAGAGGCAAAAAAGTGCAGTTTGGCTTTTACAGCGTGGTCTTTTTTATGACAAAAATTAATAGTGTAAATTCCTTTTTTATATTGGGGTCTGAGTACCCATCACTCAAATACTTCATGGATTTTAAATTCTGGAACGTGTGATTAAATGTTTAACAATTACTTTTTAAAAGTCCAAAATGTTGAAGTGTGATGCTCTAAATTGTCACGTATAACACATAGAAACAGATTTCACACGAACAAGATCGTTAATATGTGCTAGAAAAAGATGAACTGTTGCCTGTTCATTTTTCCAATGAATGTTTTGAATAGCATCTTGTATAATGCAGGTATAATTTTCAGAAAAATCTGTCACGATGATAGCATCCAATCTCAATTCATCTTTTGCTTTTTTAAATAATGGTGATAAGATTTAGTTAAGCTGTGGTCATTTTTGCTCTGTAAGATGACAATACATGTGCTATAATCAGAATAGCTTTTATTCAGAAACCAAAAATTTTACCTCTTAACTTTTTTTCAGATTAAAGAACATGTTAGTTAATATACTTTCACAAAGTTTCAGAAAAAAGAGGGTTATTATTTTTCTATAGCCCTTTAAAATCGACTGTTTTAAAAAGTAATTTTTCACTTTACATGTAAAAAAATCCACTAAAATGTAAAATTGACATTGTTTTTGTAGTTTATATACACTCCTGGAATAAATGGCCTCCATTAGGAAGCCAAAATTACTAAATTTGAACTATTAGTTCTCAAGTTAGGGTCATTTATAGACTGGCAAATACAAGATGGCCGCCATACTGTAAAATTGACCAATTTTTAAATTCCTGTATCTCAGCTAATATTGGACAAAATATTTAAATAATTAAGATCTAACGGTTTCACTGCGACGTCTATCTATGGTAAAAGTTTGGAAAAAAATCCATGACTATGGTACAACACCCACCAGGTGTCCACATATGGAATGACCTTATTGCATTTTAATGGGTTTTTCTTGATGTACATTTTCATGGAATTAAACGAGATGGGTCTACTTGTGATCTGTACAACTAGTACCCCTCTTTGCCAAGTAATCCGCTTATTCATCACCATACTCCCCAGTGTGACGGAAACCTTTGTAGTGTTATTATTTTTTGTAGTGGCAAAGTACAGATAAGTGAACAGCGTTCAAGAATTTCTTGTCTTGCAGCATTTTGTAGAGCCTACAGTTTTAATATCTGCTTTGGAATAATCCAAAAGTCAACAGTATGATGGCTGTGAGTTGTATGTGGCACAGGTTCGATTCCTCCTTGGGTGTATTTCTTTTTTCTCAGTAAAGCTTTCCTTGTGTGTATGTTCATTAATTGATGTTTGTCTTGAGTTCGGCACAGCTTGAGCGAATATGACCTTTGCGTCATAAAACCCAACGAAACAGTGTAATGGAATCCTATGCAGGGCTACTGTTGAGTTTTGTAGTGTCAAAGTACAGATAAATGAACGACATTCAAGTGCCTCATGTCTTGCAACATTTTCTCTAAGTATTAGACGTTATCAATTTTGCCATCTCGTGTATCCTCGTTTATCGCGAATTCGGCTAAATCCCTCTTATTTGTCCGATGAACTTTTGGTTGGCGAACAGCAGAAAAACTCCCAATCTACTTCCTAGATTGGGAGTTCGAAGGTCACTTTTCAAGAAGTTGTCCTAAGCTGAATTGCAGGAGACTTGCGTCTCAAGAGTATTGATAAGAGGGGACGCATAAGGTGACATCTCGATGGATTTGATTTCAGGAAGGACAAAGGGCAGAAAATGTTTGTGACAATGAATAACACTAAGCAGGGGTTCGAATCGTGCTTCTGGAAAGTCATTTTTCACTTGGGTTGATTGTTTTGGAGTTTTATGGCGCAAGGGTCATATTTGGCCAAGATGCGCCAAACACAAGACAACATCAACTTAACTTTAAGCAGGAGTTCGAATCTTGTTTCTGGAAAGTCACTTTTCACCTAGAGTTGGTTGATTGTTTTTGGGTTTTATAGAGCAAGGATCATATTTGGCCAAGCTGCGCCAAACACAAGACAACATCAACTTAACTCTAAGCAGGAGTTCGAATCTTGTTTCTGGAAAGTCACTTTTCACCTAGAGTTGGTTGATTGTTTTTGGGTTTTATAGAGCAAGGGCCATATTTGGCCAAGCTGCGCCAAACACAAGACAACAATAACTTAACTCTAAGCAGGAGTTCGAATCTTGTTTCTGGAAAGACACTTTTCACCTAGAGTTGGTTGATTGTTTTTGGGTTTTATAGAGCAAGCGTCATATTTGGCCAAGCTGCGCAAAACGCAGGACAACGTCAAGAAAAAATGTTGTCAAGGGGAAAAACAAAGGCATTGGGGAACAGTAGTGGGATGAAAGCAGAAAAAGATCGCTTGGGTATCCCGGGAGTGCGACCTCCGTGTTGACTAAATGCAGAGGGACTCCAGAGATCTTTTTTTACTATGGTTGTTTACTAAGGTCGCACTCCCGGAATACCCAAGCGATCTTTTTCTACTATCATCCCACTACTCTGTTCCCCAATCCCTCTTTTTTCGCTTTCATGACATTTTTTATTTTCGTTGTCTTGTGTTTGACACAACTTGGCCAAACATGGCCCTTGCGCCACAAAACCCCAAAACAACCAACCAACTAAAGACAGTAAATCCCTATCGGAAAAGAAAAGATCAGAATCCCTCGGGACTGAAGCCCGTACACGCCTAAAGGAGATGTGCCCATGAGGGATTCACCTTTGGTTTTTTTTTGTGCCATCACAGAAAAGTAAATTCCATACTTATTACATTCATATTTTATAAAGAATACTTAGTTCATTACAAAGTATTGGGTTGCTGCCAAACTTCGTCCCGTTTTTGGCGCTATATGGCATTGCATCGCAAAACCGAAGTGTTATCTACTTCACACGTGTAAAGTTTTGATGTTTGAAAGAAGGTAATTTCAGCGAGTACTTGGGAAAAAATTGTGTTACTTGGTTGTATTTTTAAATTTTGTTAAGCATTAAAAATGGCAGAAAATAAGGAGCATTTTCGACATATTATGTTTTTTATTTCCAAAAAGTCAAGAATGCTTCGCAGGCGCAAAAGATATGTATTGTGTATGGTAACTCGCAACCCTCCGGTTGGTAATCCGTTACTCTTCCAACCGGGCCACCGCGGAATTTGCGCTTGGAGAACTTGTCCGCTTTTGAACCTTGCGCCGTAAAACCCCAACATCCAATCCAATCCTGTCCTTGTAGTGCCACAATGAAAAGTATTCAATTGGCCGGGCATTAGAAAAAAGCACTAAACTAAGAGCATCGCGCTTTAAGGTAAATCAATCACTTTGTCCCCAATTGAACGACGAATATAATTTAAGAGTCAAAATTCAACATTTCTGGGAATCAATTTTTGCGATTGAATATCCGTCGTTTTATGAAGAAAAAGCACTTTCGCTGGTAGCATCACTGTTTAAGTTACTTCAATCACTTCGGCTCACTATTCGCTCATTTGGGCTTACTATTCGCTCATTTGGGCTACCCCTAATTGGCGACTACCGAAATGTTTTAAGAACATTTTCGGAGAATCAATTTTTGCGGTTGAACATCCGTCGTTTTATGAAGAAAAAAGCTCTTTAGCTGGTAGCATCGCTCCTTAAGGTAATTCAATCACTTAGGCTCACTAATCGCTCATTTGGGCTCACTATTCACTCATTTGGGCATCCCTAATTGGCGACGATCAATATATTAAAAGAATCAAAACCTAATATATATTTAAGAATCAAAACCCCTAATTAACGAAATATTTTAAGAATCAAAATTCAACATTTTCGAGAATCAGTTTTTGCGATTAAATCTTATTTCTCAGGAAGAAAGAATGCTTTAGCTAGTAGCATTGCTCTTTAAGGTAAGTCAATCAATTAGTTCACTGTTCACTCATTTGTGGGTCCCCTAATTGGCGACGATCGATACATTGCGTGTGCAACATTTTCTGTTTTTCAATTTTTGCGATTGAATATCCGTCGTTTTATGCAGAAAAAATCTCTCACTGGTAGCATCGTTCTTTGAGGTAAGTCAATCACTTGGCTCACTATTCGCTCATTTGGGCATCCCTAATTGGCGGCGATCAATTATATTATAAGAATCAAAACCCCTAATTGACAAATATATTTCAAGAATCAAAATTCAACATTTTCGGAGAATCAGTTTTTGCCATTAAATATCTCATTTCTATGGAGGAAAAAAATGCTTTAACTAGTAGCATTGCCCTTTAAGGTAAGTCAATCAATTTGTTCACTATTCGCTCATTTGTGGGTCCCCTAATTGTCGACGATCGATATATTGTGTGTACAACATTTTCTGGTTTTAAATTTTTGCTTTAAATATCCGTCGTTTTATGCAGAAAAAAGCACTTTCTCTGGTAGCATCGCTCTTTAAGGTAAGTCAATCACTTGGCTCACTATTCGCTCATTTGGGCGCCCCCTAATTGGCGACGACGCGAGCGCATCGGCTGGACGCCAGAACGATTGTCGGTCGGATAGAATGGCAGCTGGTCATTAAAGGCCACCCATTCAGCATGCAGAGCGCATTTCCTGCCATATGTTCCCTGCTTCCGGTCTCATCCCTATCTGCCTTCCTTTCGGAGAACCCCTAAACACCTCTCTCTCCTGGGGACCTTTGTTTCCGGCACTCTTGCCTAGCGCTCGATAATTGAACTGCTTCCCCGGAAGATGTGGGCGGAAGCACCCTCAGAGCAATAGCTTGCATCGATTTCAAGAAATCAGTTGGTGTCAAGAGATGGCCAGAATCGAGTCCTTTTTAGAATCGTATACTTGATATTCGAGTACTTTCAAGTATCGACCTTCCTTCATTCAGAATTTTTTGCCATTTATAATTGATCAATTTTTAAATTAAATTTCATGAAGTACTCTCCTGAGATAGGGATACCCTATCTTAGTTCTCATCTTATAATTTTCTTGTGATTAAAATTTTAACCTTCAAATTTAATTTTTAGATAACTCTTGATTTTATTTATTGCATCTTCTCTTTATGTTGGTCTGGTTATTGTAAGTCCTTTAAACATAATCTATTGAATTTTATTATCTCGTGTTTGACGCAGCTTATCCATCGTTGCTCTTGTGCCATAAAACCCAAATCAACCAACTTGCTGTTTCTCAGCTGACTTGCAGTGAGTTTACAATGCAAACCAACATCATTAAAATTAATTTAATAACACAATAATCCATTTAACACTAAATAATATGAATTTTTGGTGATTAGTACGGGATGTCTGAAAATCAGCACAGATTAATTTAATGACGTTGGCTGAGGAAACCACAATATACTATAAGAATTTATTAATCTAGCGATTTATAACCAATTTAAGAATAATTTGTATTTGATAACATGTTACACCGTATACATAAGTGTATCGATACTCTTTATGATTACGCCAAAATTAATTAACACTTGTGTTAGCTTAATGTATGAACTTTAAAAAAATTGGTAAACGAGTAAATTTGTTGAGACCGGGCCCTCGTCTTATAAAAGACAAATTTACCAAACTGCGATCTCACAAATGTGGAGAACCATTGCCTTAGATTACGTCCAATTCAAAGCTTCCCTCGTGGTTCAAGCTGTTGCATTCTTTCGTCTTCTAAACTGGACAGATTGCCTCTGACCATTTATTTTTAGAATCGGACTTAGGAATTCACCTAATTGTACTTTATGCAATTCTAGACGATCAATGAATAGAAAACATTTACACACGTGTACTGCATTTAATGGTTTTAAATTCATCGTTCAGAAATATTGGAAAGCAAGGACGGTTAATGGCTTAATTGTCAAATGTCTGGCATTTGTATGTAATAAATAAAACATTAAATGGTGGGTCCCTTATGAAATACAAATACAATAACCCCGATGTATCGCACTTATGTGCAAGAAAGTAGCTAGATACGCCTAGGGGAGCGATAGAAAAAGTTAAGAAAAACCTGTAATAATTTGTATAAAAAGTTGTAAATAATTTTTATCTTTCATTTCTAACAAACACGTTTTTCTTGACAGCGCAATATTCGAGGGCTTTTTTGCAAACATTCTGCACCGATTTGTCACGGAAATTTAGATGCGTGGACTACATATGATGACGGGCTCCTGACGAAATAAAATTACAATAACCCCTCGATATATCGCACCTGTGTACAAGAAAGTTGCGGGATAGACCGAGGGGAGCGATAGAGTGAGGGTCGAGAAAAAACAATAATAATTTTCATAAAACTTGTATGAAATGTAAATAATTTTTCTTCCATTACTAAAAAGTTAGTTTTTCTAGGCCGACGATATAACGCACTTTTTCGTCCCAAGAAGCGCGATACATCGAGGGTTTTTTTCGCAAAAAATCGGCATCTCGGAAATTTAGATGCGCGCGGACTACATTTGATGACCACTCTTGCTTCTCATCGCCCAACTATTTCTCCTGAGGCCATCATTGCCTTCCAATATTCCTTCATCGCTCACTTTGGATGGTACAAATTGATCTCTGAAGCTTGATCGTAAGAATATAAAGAAAATAAAAACTGAAATAAATAAAATAGACCTATCGGGAGGGCCGTATCTGGTCTGCGAGTCCGATAAACCTATTCAGGGGTATCTGGTCTAAGGGTCGGGTAAACCATTCACTACAACTCTCTTACAACACGGTTTTTTAAGGCTACCCGACACCAACAGGTCACCAGCTCTTTCGGAAAGTCTAATAGTTAATTCGGGGACCGGTGATAACGTAAACAAATTCTTTCCGCAATTGGTGCCTTGGACTCGGATTATGTTTCTACGTTTACGTACGGTGAGGAAAGCGGTACATTGATAATGAGTTGGCAGGGGAAAACATAGACGGCAATCGTCATTCATTCTTTAGAGAGCGACAGCCTTCCAACGCTCTTTCACACCTATTCAGAAATCAACTAGCCTGAGGTCGACTGTCTTCGCCCGGGAGCTGTACTATAGGGCCAGCTCTCTTCCTGCCTTTTCTGGAAAATTTGAGATGCAATCAAAAATACATACGGTTTTGCAATCAAAGGGGGCACTGAGGGCCCGTCCCTCCCCAAAAGGTTATTGTTACAAAATAAATGGTGAAGTCAAAGGGGACAGTACCTTTAAACGTTCGTTTCAGTAAAAAAAGAGGAAGTTTCGAAGTTCTGTAAAAGATTATTTTTGGGTAGATTCTTTTCAAATTAGCACCTTCTCTATACGGATGTTATATTTGAAAAAGGAAATCCCTTTAACTCTTTAAGGCCACACGATTTTAAAGAAAAAAACTTAAGTTGCAGAGTTGTTTATTCACTTATTCAGCTACAAAAATCAGTATGAAACATCAAATAACATGTTTTTTTATTATAAAACGATTTATTCACTCAATAAATTTTTACAAAAAAACATTTACCGTTATGAAAGACAAAAATTCACTCCCCACATGATTCGCCAACCTTAATCACAACAATGTCAACAACTTACTAATGCGTTTTGACATGTGTAAATTTTGTTTTCACTTATTTACACGTTTAGCGTTAGTTCATAGCATTGCTAACTTAATGAAAAATTTTAAATAAAATATTAAACTGTACGACTGTGAGTAATTTCAACTTTTCGAGGTGGGTTAAAAAATATCCCCCCATGCATAAAAAGCTAAGCAAAAGGTTGGACAGTTTTTAACCCATGTAACCCCAAAGAGTTAAAGCTTCCCTATCAATTAAACTTTTGTGTTGAAAAAAGAACCCATTTTGGCGAAGTTTTTTTTGGTCCTCAAGATAACTCAAAAACTAATTGCAGGCAGCCCTCGACTTTCGCACATAATTGGTTCTTGAAAATGTGTGCGAATGTTGAATGTTCGAAAGTAGAGGGATTTAAAAAAACATAAAAAATTGTATTTTAAAATATTTATCAATAATATTTATTTATCAATATACATAATTAAGTTAACGATGCTTGTTTAAGTGCTTTCAGGTGTTTTCTTTATAAACTTGTCAAGAGTGTTAGTTGAATACCACCCTGTTTTTTTCTTGATAAAGAGTTCTATAACATGCTGTGTCTTTCTCAATCGCCCTACGTACTTGAGATATACGCTCTCCATTGGGATCACATTCTTCCACGATAGTCAAAAATTTGTCAAGATGCATGAAGGCTTCATTCATATTTTTGATTGTCTTGACGATTTTATCAGCTTCTTCCTCACTTTCATTGTGTATTTCATTTAACTCTTGTTGCTCAATTAAGTATTTATTTGACAGAGGTACTGAGCGAGATTCAATCAACTCATTAACATCTTCGTTGTTTACGTCCAAGTTTAGTTCATTCATTAGGCTAACTATTTCATCTGTGATAGTTTCCGGAGTTTTTTCAGAATTTATAAAATCCCTCATCATTTGTGGGCATAATTGTTTCCAGGAACCTTTCATTGTTGACTCTTTTATTTCAGCCCACGAGTCTCCAATATTGTTTATTACTTTCCATATATTATAGTTCTTCCAAAAATTTATTAAGGTAGGCCCACCTACCCTGCCAGTTGCCTTGATTCATTATTGTTCTCATACAATATCGTTTAAACGTAGCTATTACTGTTTGCTCCATGGGCTGTATGAGGCAGGTAGTATTGGGAGGAAGAAATACAATATTGATTTCCTGGTATAAATTCTGCAGAGATTTTGGGTGTCCTGGAGCATTTTCTAAGATTAATAATGCTTTAAAATGTAAATTTTTATCTTTACAATATTGCTTAACTGCCGGCACGAAATGAAAAGTGAACCAATCTTTAAATATTAACGCAGTAACCCAGGCTTTTTTATTTGATTTCCAAATGACTGGAAGCAATTCTTTATCTTTCCCTTTCAATGCTCTGGGATTTTCTGCTTGATAAACTAACATTGGCTTCAATTTTAAATCACCAGCGAAGTTTCCACCAAGAAGCAATGTCAATCGGTTTTTAGAAGGTTTATGTCCAGGGGCCACTGATTCTTCCTTCGATAAGAATGTACAGTTAGGCATTTTTTTCCAAAATAAACCCGTCTCGTCAACATTGAATATTTGGCTAGGAGAATATTCTCCACCTACAATAATTTTGGACAATGTAGAAATAAATTCTTTTGCAGCATCTTTATCTAAATCAGCCGATTCTCCAATGAATTTAATTTTATGTAAAAGAATACCTCATTTTAAATGTGTCGAACCAGCCATTACTTGCTTGAAACACCGTGTTAGAATCTTCTTTTAATCTAGTCTTCCAATCCTCATGCAAACTAAGAGCCTTAGCTTGAATAATGGAAAAACTCAGAGGGACATCGTTTTGATGTTGATCATCAATCCATGATGACAAAGATCTTTCCATTTGATCCATCACTATGCCGTGTCTTTTGGAAACAATCTTTGAAGATATATTTCCACAATTTTGAACGTATTCCTTAATTTTATTCTTGTTTTACAAAATTGAACATATCGTAGACCTGTTTATGTCGTGCGAACGGCCAATTGAAGCAAAAGATTCACCGCTTTCAGAACGTCTAATTATTTCCATCTTTGTCTCGATCGTATGAAGTTTACGAGTCCTTAATTTCTTTTTGTTCGTATCAACACTGCAGTTTCTCCGTTTCTCACTCATGTTTATAAATTTATAAGGGCGAAATATTTAAATATAAACAAATAAATTGGTAAAACACACAACGCATCGACACGCGCCCTAACGCAAGACTAAACCTGTTTAATACATTGTATGTATTTGACATTCGGCCCCCGCCACCGGGGCTCGGAACACTAGTGACTTCACGATTCCGAGAAGTCCGCTACTCTCGGCGGCAATGTGTGAGTGAGCGAAAGCTACCGCTCTCCGTGGGTGCGACTGCACGGAAGCGAACAATTTTTGCATTATCGACAAAAATCTTTAAAAAATTGAATTTTTAAAAACGTGCGAAATAGCGAATTGTGCGAAAGTAGAATGTGCGAAAGTCGAGGGCCGCCTGTACTCTGCAATAATGAAACTTTACATTTTTATATGACAAGACTTATTACCTATAAAAATGAACTATTCTCAAAGTCTGTTAAATTTTCTGTCTTTTCAATATTATTCTGATGTATACAGCACAATGAGGTAGCACTGGAATACTTCTAAATCCCTAAATGAAATTGTGAACCGATCCTCATTATAGTTCATTTTTAGGTAATGGGCTCTATAATAAGTGTGCAAAGCTTTATTATTGTAGTGTAATTAGTTTTTGTTACCTTGTGAAACACAAAACTGACCAAAATTGGTTGGAATATTTTTATTTACAAACATAAAAGTTTAAATTATTGAAGCCTTTTAGCGATTTCTTTTTTATTTAACATCCATACTATAAAGGTGCTAAATTTGAAACGAATCCACCAAAAAAATAAAATTTTTCACGAACTTAGAAATTTCTACCTCTTTTTACTGAAACTTGAGCGCTTAACCCTACTAGTGGTTGCGATGAGATATCTCGTCCATCAAGATCTGGTCAGTTTTGCTAATTATGAGATACCTCGTCCAGACAACCACCAGGAGGGTTAAAGTTATGGTCCTCCCTTATCGAAGCTTAGTTAAACCCATTAGAAAAATCGTGGAACATGTCTCAAAATATTCAAATATATTTGCAAGCAAAATAATCATTTAGTATTGTAGCAATTTGATCGGATTCTGCAAGAGAAGAATCCATCTTATGAGCTACGTGCTGTCTGAATGTGAAAGGATTGTACTCGAGAAATCTCGTGTCTATTCGCCTAGGTAATTGCGACAAAGGTATTGGGTTGATGCAAAAGTTCGTCCCATCTTTGGCGCTAGATAGCATTGCATCGCAAAACCAGAGTCATCTACTTCAAACGTGTAAAGTTTTGATGTTTGAAAGAAAAAATTTCAGCGAGTACTTGGGAGACAAATTGTGTTTTTTGGTTGTGTTTTTTAAATTTTTTTAAGCATTAAAAATGGCAGAAAATAAGGAGCATTTTTGACATATACTTTTTTATTTCTGAAAAGGCAAGAATGCTTCGCAGACGCAAAAGAAGATATGTGTTGTATATGGTGAGGGTGCAGTTGACAATTCCACGTGCCGTAAGTGGTTCAGAAAGTTTCGTCACCTGGATCAGTTCTTTAGACAGAAACCTCAGAACTTCTATGAGCGCGGGATTATGCAGCTACCGGAGAGAAGGAGAAAGGTCATCGAACAGAAAAGCACATACTATATTGATTAAATGTAATTTTTAATATAAATAACATTTTTCTTCAATTTTTGTCAAAAAAACGGGACGAACTTTTGCTTCAACCTAATAGTATTTAGAGTAAAAGAGCTCACAATGCTCAATACGTCAACACAATATTTTAAACGTTAAAAAGCAATCGGAAAACGTACTCTGAAGCTAATTTAATGAGCGGAAATATAAGTTTCACTTACACGGTAAAATGCACATCTGAAAACATTCAAAATAAAATTTTGTGTTTTAATGTTATTTAATGTTTATGTTAGATCTGGACTGTAATATGGATCTGTAATTTGAAATCCTTATAACGACTGCCATAACATGGTTGGTTTGGTTTTGGGTTTTGTTGCGCAAGGACCATATTTGGCCAAGCTGTGCCAAACGCAAAACAACGAAAGAAAACAATAAAAGCAAAAAGCAGAAGGGTAGGCGAGGGTAAAACAGAAGGGAGGATGCATCAGCCGGATACCTCGGAGTTGTGATGCCCGTACACACGTAAAGATGTGTCCCAGAGAGTGCCATAACATGGATATTGAAAGAATACAGAATACATTTTTCAGATACACAGAATTCTTAAAATAAATTTATGAAGAACGAAATCATTTCGATTTCATTACCGTGAAGCTCCGTAGAGACATTACTTAACAAAATGTTTTTACAACCTCCTACGTAACAAAATTCGCCTTTTTATTTTTCTAATACTAAATTATTTTTTGTTAAAAAGCTTTGAAAAAAATGCATGCAGCTTTGCTACAAATAGATTTTGTAAACTAATTTTTTCCTCAGAAGTTGTGGTGTATCTTTTAACCCTTGTAGTGGTTGTCTCGACGAGGTATCTCGTCATTAACAAAATCAACCAGATCTTGATGGACGATATATCTCCTCCATTAAGGTCTCGTCGTCTCTTGTCATTCGAAGAGAACGAACCCGATCTTAATCTCGTCCTAATAAAAAATCGGCAATATCTTGATGACTAGATACCACGTCATTATCAAAATTGGTCGGATCTTGATGGACGAGATATCTCGTCGAAACCACTTGGAGGGTTAATGATTTAAATTCAATGAGTAAACTGTTTCATTGAAGTTTTTTGTTTTATTTTTGATTCCTTTTCGTTGCATTTTTTGGATTTTTATTTTTGATCTCCACAATCAGATATTTTTCTACAGAGAAACAATTGAATAAATAAAGTGTTAGATAGTATTTCGGCTTTTTGATTGGAATAAGAAGAGTAGATTGGGCCCCATCTGAATTTATTTTCTGAATGCGTACCCGGTGTGCAGGGGTAAAAACAGGTAAAAGCGAAAGTCACCCACCATTCTCACTTCTTAAAGGCAGCGATCCATTCAAGTTGACATAAACGCTCGCCCTTCCCTTCCTACGTAAGCCCAAATGAAAACGCATAAAAGGCCCACTTTTATCATCCCTTGAAAGACGCCACACTGCACAAAACGGTGTGTGGAGGAAGTCAAGAAGGGGAATAATTGAAGGGACGACCTCCTTCGAGGTCGACCGGAAATTCTTTCGGAGCTCTTCCCCTCAACTAACACATCCGAAATCTTTTGTTTATTGACCCTATATATAAACCCCACTTAAATTCTCCATATTTCCTCTCCCTCAATGCGTATCCTCACAAAAGTGCATGTGCCATCCGATTGCATTTCCATTGAGATTTTTTTTGTTTTATTTCAATTTATTCCGTTTCGCGAAATCGATCAGGGCAGCCGAACTTGAATTCTTTGTATTTCATCTCACTCAATCCGTACCATCTCAAAATACATCTGCCATCAGATTGCATTTACATCCAGTTTTATTTGTTTCATTGCAATTGATTCCTTTTCAGTGAAATAGATCAAGGCAGCTGCACTTGGATTCTTCATATATCCTCTAACTCAATGCTTACCTTCACAAAAGTATAAGTGTCATCAGATTGCATTCCCATCCAGGCTTTTGGTTCATTGCAATTTTTTCCGTTTCAGCGAAATCGATCAGGGCAGCCACACTTAATTTTTCCATATTGCCCCTCACTCAATGCAACCATCTTTTTGTGCGTACCATCACAAAAGTACCTGTGCCATCAGATTGCATTTCCATCCATGTTTTAGCTCCATTGCAATTGATTCCTTTTCAAACGTGATATTGGGACAGAGGGAGTTGTCATTTTAAGAGTGAAATATCTTATTTTATGGAATATTAAAAGTACTTGCATTTTTAGATATTTTGAAAACACCTACGCTTTCCGGATGTTGTCTCAAGCTCTCATTGCCCCCACAGCTGCGTCACTATCATATATTAAGATAGAAGGGCATTTTCACTTTCTGGTGATCGCATTTTCATACGACTTAATTCTCGGGTCTCAAACACTAGTTCATTTCGAGTAGGGGTGACTCTCGGGGATGAGGTAATATTTTGTTTTTCGCGAATGCTTGCGACAGAAAGGAATAGTTTACTAGTATAATGAGGCTCCCGGAATAAAGCAGTCGACCTTGGGAGAGTTGTTTTCTGAATGGCGTGAAAACTCGTCAGAAGGTTGTCATCACAAAGCACGAATGGCGATAATCGTTGATGTTCCCCTGCCAACTCGTTACCAATGCTTTCGCTTTCGGCAAAAACGATAAACTTGAAACCAAAATCCGCACTAAAGATGCCAATCGTGGATGGGATTTGCTTATGTTACTACAACTCCCCTAATTTAATTAATAGACTCGTTCAAAACCACGTGCTTCAACTGTCTTCTCCCGGAAGCGCACTGTATAGATTTTCTAGGTAAAAATCTTAAATACATTCCAAATTGTCAAGTGTGCCTCTGGAAAGCTTAATACATTTCCTCAAGCAACCCATGAAAATAGTTAAGGTCCTTTTTGCTTTTTGAATGTTTTTAACATGTTATTTTCATGGTGTTTGTGTACATAATTTTTGGCCTAATGATTATTATTTTGGCTGTCAGTTTGGTTTCTAATTGTTTTCATTGGGTATATTTAATCTTGCATTTAACTCGGCTTGTCCTCTAACGGTAGGTAGGTATTTTGATTAACGTCACACTGGAGTAACACAACGGGCTATTGGTGACGGTCCGGGATCAATCCCAAGGGGTAAGATTCGAGGACAACACCACGTAATTTTAAACCACGGTCGGATGACGAGGTCACACCTGAGCTGGCACCCCACTCTCCGAACTTTCATACCACTCCAGCGTGAGGACATTTGAGGCCCCGATAGATTTAACGTGCCCCAGCCCCCTTTGTACTCGGCGGTCTTTGGTTGGATTCGAACTCGCAACCCTCCGGTTGGTAATCCGTTGATCTTCCAACCGGGCTACCACGGCCACCTCAGTAAATGGGCGATCTGTTAGAATATTGTTTGGTTCAGCTTGGCCAAGTGTGGCCATGGCGCCAGAAAAACCAACCATTCGAAAACGGGTATCAAGTTTCTCTAGCATTCATATTTTGCTAATGAAAATACTCCACTGCGTCGAAACACCGCTATCTAATTGTAGCTATCTAAATTTATTTCCCACGTTCTGCACTTTAATCAAAATTTAATTGCAAAAAAGGAGTTTCCCATTTTTTGTCGAAGAAATTCAGTTTCTTCTTCGTTCTATCTAGAAGAATAAGGCTGTGGTAGATTAGAGGGTAGATTGATTACTAGACGGAATAATAGCTCATTCGCTTGTGATGGCCTTTTGCATTTACACGGTACCAACCGCATGGTGCTTTAGTCCAGCGAATTCATTTGTGTGAACTACGTCCTTTTTCTGAAAATAAATAATTGAATTCCTTTTCAAAACATGGGTCGTCGTGCTCCGTGGGATTTCCAATGTTCTCGCAGCCTGGAAGTTGGAGGGCCACGGTAGCCCAGTTGGAAGAGCAAGGGATTAGCCACTGGAGGGTCGCGAGTTCGAAACTCGGTCCAGCCAAAGACCTTAGTGTACACGGGGGCTGGTGCACGTTAAATTTGTCGTGGCCTCAAATGTCCACGTTGGCGTGGTGTGGAAGTTTGGAGAGTGGGGTGCCAGCTCACAGGTGTTCTCGTCATCTCACCGTGGTTCAAAATTTGCGTGTTGTCCTGGGATCTTTCCCGGACCGATCGCCAATAATCCGTTGTGTTGCTCCAGAGCGACGTTAATTAAGGTGTATGTATATACACTAGAACATTTTTTTTTATTTTGACATTAAAAATCCAGTTTTTTCACAAAATGTCATTGGTTTGTGCTTAAACACATTTTAGTGTGAAAAATTCTGATTAAGCTACTCATTAATTTACTAATTTAGATATAATTAGCTAATTAGCATGTTTTTTAACAGTGATATCTCAAATTCTATTGTGTTCAGAAAGACAATTCCTGTTGGAAATCATTCCTAATATTATTCTTCATGTTTTGACCCTCCATCAAGTTGCTAGTGGGAATACGTTCTTTTTTACAATTTTTTTCACGAACTAAGTCTAAAAAATCAAGATTTTTTCAGGAATTTCAACATTTAAAAGTCAACTAAAAATTCATTTCTTAACCAATAACTTCGACTGAGGGTCAAAACATCCACTAGTTTAAATGTCATCCATGATCGAGTTTAAAGTTTCGGAAACGTGTTTGTCTATGATATACAAGGGCTACCAAAACCCTTGTAACTTGAAAACTATTTAAAATATTTACAATATCTTGGTATCGTTAGAAAGCTAAGGAGTGGACAATATTTTGAATTATTAAAAAATAAATAGATATTTTAGTCAATTTTCGTGATTTCTAGTGTATACATACACCTTAATTACCATTACCATAGCAACCTTTCAGGTCGGCTTCGATCTGGTGGCATCGTTTGATTTTCATCTTTGAATAACAGGTACACGGGGCTGGTGAAGGTTAAATCCGTCGTGGCCTCAAATGTCCTCACGTTGGCGTCGCGTGGAAGTTTGGAGAGTGGGGTGCCAACTCAGGTGTGCTCGTTATCTGACCGTGGTTCATTAAGAATCGTTGTCCTTGGTTCTTTCCCTTAGGGATTGATCCCGGACCGTCACCAATAGCCCGTTGTATTGCTCCAGCGCGACGTTAATCAACTACCCACCTATTGATAGATAGGTAGGTGAATTTACGTCGCAACGGGCTATTGGCGGCGGTCCGGGATCACTCTCGAAGAAAAATATCCGAGAACACCTCGTAATTGTGGACCACGGTCAACACCTGAGCTGGTATCCCACTCTCCAAATTTCCACACCGCTCCAACGTGAGGACATTTGAGACCACGGCTGATTTAACGTGCACCAGCCCTCCCGTACACGATGGTCAGGCTGGTTGGCTGATTTGAGTTTTATGGCACAAGATCCAGAAAAGGATAAGCTGTGCCAAACACAAGACAATAAAATGAGAAAATAGAATAATTAGACCAACATTAAAAGGAGAAATGCAGGGAATAAAAACAAATGGGTTGCATAAAATTTAAATATAAAGGTAAAATTTTAATTGAGAAGTGATAAAACCTTATCTTTAAAAATGATTACTAAGATGGGGTGTCCCCATCTTAGATAAGATATTATGAAATTAAATGGTCTTTGGTTGGATCGAGTTTCGAATTCGTAACCCTCCAATTGTCAATCCTCAACTCTTACCTACTGGGCTATCGATGCTCTATATTACTTATTGAATTGAAATCATTAAAGTGGATATCAACCTCCGAGAAAGAACTAGTTTAAAAATGTATTTGTAGCAAAATTGTTGCACACATTCGTTTTTAAAGATTTAACAAAAAATAATTTAGTTTTTAATGATATGCATGGAGACGTTAAAATAAATACAAGTAACTAAAAAGAGCGAATCAATTTTGCTATGTAGGAGTTTGTAAAAAAATTGTTAAAGCAATGTCTCTACGGAGCTTTTAAATAATAAAACCGAAATGATTTCTCAATTCAGAACGTACCCCACCTAAAGATACATAATTCTCAAAAATATATTCATCAAAAATTGATTCTATTAGTGAGAATTCTTTACGAAGATGTTTATATTTATAAAACTTACGGAGTTTTTTTCAAAATACTATCCATTTCCGTTGGAATCTAGTTTTATTTTTAGCTCTTGAGATTTATTTGTATCGGAAACCGCTTGACGCCAGTGCTTAACTTTCCAGACTGCCTCAAGATCACTTTTCTGCTCAGAAAGCGTTTTTCGGGCGGTTGGAGCGGTACTGTTTGTACCATTAACGTAGAACAGAGATTTGGAATGGATGGTACGATATTTGTAGTCTAAATAGTATCCTGTACCATATGTGTACATTATAAATCATTTTCAAATCTGCTACATTGGTGTCTAGAAATGAGATTTTCGAATCAGCAAGAGACGCAGCGCCATTTTGATTTTGGAAAAACGGTGTTTGTTCTTCAATTCTACTACCTTCAAGGGATTTGGACTGATCAAGGAAGGGCTGCCATCGACTGAAAAACGCTGTTCAAGGGATTTGGACCGATCAAGGAAGGGGTCGTCATCGACTGAAAAACGCTGTTTGTTCTTCAAGGGATCTGGACTGATCAAAGGGGCCGTCATCGACAGAAAAATGCCGAGTGACAATTATTTTTTGACCGAGAACCCAATTTAAAATTTGAATTTGATTCATTTTTGTTTTATGAAACGAAAGTAATTGGAATTTTGTTCGTATTGATATTGCCTTGTGGTTTAAAATGAATTTCATTGGGAAAGAGGAAGAAAGGATGATTTAAGTTTTGGCACAAGAACTAAGGGATTAATTCTAAAATCATTGAACTAAAAAATTAATTGTGGGAGGACAAAACTGAAGAGGAATTGGTGAGAGCCATTGAATACCGTTATGAATGAAAGAATAGAACAGGCTAGGTAGAGAACGAAACGAAATTACAGTAGTATAAGTTCAAGGTCAGAGATAATT